>OY720465.1:25806687-26489187 GCA_963082715.1 Harpalus rubripes
TTTTACAAATGGTAAGAAACAAGAAACAACGGGTGGTAGCTGGCTGCTGGCTGTAAAATAGTCCGGAAACTTGAACAGTTGAAATTCACACGAAACGTGTAAAATTAACTGAAAATCATGTATTTATAATAAAATTTGTCAAAATATTAAATTTAATATGAAAATATTTGTTTAACAGCAAAAAAGTGTGGTTAGAAGTGTTCTCGTTTGTTGAGTTGTGCAGTTTTCTCTTTGGTAATTGTATAAGTGGGGAGTTGCTGAAAGTCCACAATGCGACTGCGGTGCACCTAAGCAAACAGTAACCAGTCACTCATATAGTTACAGAATGCCCTGAGGAAGCTTCATGGCACATGAGAAGATATGCATTAAATAAATAATTAAAATTCGCGAAACCAAACTTTGTCAATAATTAATATTTTTTTCTCTAAAAATGTACAAGACCTGAATATTAAAAATTATAACAAAACATAATTAAACGTCATTTAATTCTGTAGATTTAATTTAATAACTGATAACAGGCATGTGATATTTTTTTCATATTTGTGAACTAGGTTTGCATTCCGACCAATTAAAGGGCAAAATTTATATCCCTATCTGAACAAACGCTATTTTCTTACGTGAAATGAAGTATAGCATTAAGTTTGCTAGAATATGTCATTCTAATTCCGAAAAATTCATCGCGGGGAAAATTGATCGCCGGTAAATTGATCGCCGAAAAATTAATCGCGAGGTAAATTGATCGCTGGTAAATTTATCGCGAAGAAAATTGATCGCCGGAATATTGATCGCCAGGATATTGATCTCGAGGAAAATTGATCGCCGGTAAATTGATCGCAGGGAAAATTGATCGCCAGAAAATGGGTCACTAATATAGCATAAGTTCATCGTCAAGAAAATTATGAAATTAATGTATACATAATAAATTTATCATATTCAATGAACACCGAGGGGTTAAAAGGACGGCGATGGTGACTATTGTATTGTAGTTGTAATATAAATAATTCCTTGAATTTTACTAACATATGAATGGGTATTCTTAGACTTTGTTCACAAACAAAGTAAAATTAATTATTTTTTCCATCTGCAGAATTTAATAAAAATGCGACTGGGACGGAAAAAATAATAACATAAAATATAAATAATCAAACTGCCGATTATCAGTTGTTGTTTTTCTTAAAACTTGTTACCTAGTTAGTAGTTACACAATACCTAACCCGAAATCACCAACCGTCCTCTACTATACATGACAGTTATTGATATTATCATCTCCTTCTAATATTTTTTTGTATCTGTATAAATGAAATAAGTCTAAAACAGATCTAATTAAAAAGTGAAATATTTTAATATGTACGTAAGTTTTTTTAAACTAAATTATTTGTGTTATAATAGATACACTACTAAAAAAATTAAAATAAAGTCTTTAACCCAAGTTTTTTGTTATAAACATTATTTTTTGTGTGCATAAATATCCTTTTTTGGTGATCAATTATGAGATCAATACTTCGGCGATCAATTTTCCTGGCGATCAATTTTCCAGCGATCAATATTCCGGCGATCAATTTTCCCCGAAATCAATTTTCCACGCGATCAATTTACCGGCGATCAATTTACTGGCGATATATTTTCCAGGCGATCAATTTACTGGCGATGAATTTTCCCCGCGATAAATTTTCCGCGATCAATTTACCGGCGATGAATTTTCCGGACACGGGTTTTAACACCCGTTTTAACTGAAATCATGCCAACGACTTGGTACATACTTCAGGGTTATTAACAAAATCAGTATTGCCAATATACTAATTAATTCGAAAATGTATTGACAACCATATTCACTAAATTTGGCGTTATTATTTTAAATTCTTTATACTACAAAGAAGGCAAGACAAAATCATAATAAACAGTTTTAAATAATGCCGTCAAGTTTAATGAATATGGCTGTCAGTATATTTGCGGCTTATTCAGTACACTGGCAACACTGATTTTGTTAATAACCCTGAAGTATGTGCCAAAACGTTGGCATGGTTTTATAGTTAAAACCGGTGTTAGAACCACGCTCGTGCTACCACCCATAGTTTTTAAGTTGTTAAATAAGAATGTTTTTAGGATCCAGTGTGTGTCAAGGCGACAGTGGCGGCGGTATGGTATTTCCGTGGAAAATGAACAACAAAGCAAAATACTACTTACGAGGAATAGTGAGCGTGGGGCCCTTGAATGAGGATGATCAAACGTGTGATAGCCACTATTATGGAGTCTATACTCTTGTTACGTGGTACAGTGATTTCATCCAAGAAATAATAGCCAACAACTCTGAAGTGAAGGCGCAGCCGTGCATAGCTAACAGTTTTGGTTCATGCCGAATACCAATTTTGAAAAACGGAAAGTTGTTATATTTGGACAAGGAGTTCATGGAGGGGTACCGTATCCCAAATTATTCATTCCTACGAGTTTCTTGTAATGAGAATTTTGTGTTGTACCCCGAAGTGCCTTATATGAACTGTATCAATAGCACGTGGAAAGTATCTCAACCCAAGTGTAAAAGTATGTATTGTACTCATTTGGTAACTTTAGATTAGGCGATTGTAATTCGCAACATTAAGGCCCGGTATTTTCATTACCGGTTAAACAGATTGTTAATTTAACTGTCAGTTAAAAGAAAAACATAGCATCCATATTATAGCCTAACTTGTCAAAATTACACATGTGTCAATGTTTAATGCCACATTGTTCTTATAACCGACAGTTAAGTTACAATGCTGTTTAACCAGAAATTAAAATATTTTCTACTCAGAATAGTTGATGAACTAGCACTTAACCGCAAGGGTTAATAAAATTATAGTTATTTTTAAATATGCCTAATCAAGGTCATTTTAGAATTATATAAGTTAAGATTTAACTCCGCTCATTATTTCATATTCAGTAGTGTGCTTTACTTAGTTTTTATGAGGGTACATAAGATACTACTACTGTAAGCTCCAGTTTGAAAATTTCAAAATTCGCGTTTTAGGTTAGTTAGGAAAAGGGGTGTAGATGGAAGCACTGATAGGCCGGGCGTGGCGTACACCAAAGATACATTCATCATACAACAGGCAACATCAACATGTAAATACAGCGCGTAGGCTTGGGCCGCATAAAAGTTTTAGAAATGCATAGATATCGTCGAAACCATCATACACCAAGGATTCATCAAACTCTCAAAATGCAACATGAGGTAAATGGAGTATGAGGGTTTCGACGATATCTATGTATTTCTATAAACGGCCTTATTTAAGGGCATGGCCAACTTCATTGAATTACGCTACTCTTAATATAGCCGTTCCAAATCGTTGTTTTCCCATATAAAAATTTGTCGTGTGTTTTTTTACAAAATTGGTACGAATAGTAGTGACATCTAGCAATTGAATAAAGTTGGCCATGGTATGAGAGAAGAAGAAGAGAGAATGATGGCGTCTATTGACTCTTATGTCTTACGTTTGTTATGTCTTAGTCTAGATTCACAATGGACTTAAGCGTAAGGGTTACATAACATAAAAATTATGTAAAACTTATGTATGATTACAATGGACATAGCGTAAAAATTAAGATGTAAGTGATTTCAACATAAAATCAATTCAAAACCTCAATACTAACCTGTTACATATACAGATTCTGATATCTGTGCCCATATATTTTCTTTCCTTAGTATATCTTTATAATTTTTATGCTTTTTATTATATAATCATTCATAGCTTCTAGATAGATAGATGAATGAATAATTCTAAATCTCCATTATAATATGTGTATAAACCAAAATACACATCAACACAGTATATCTACGAGGTAGTTGTTGACAGCAAGGAGCACGTTTTCTACGATTGACAGTTCACGCGCATGTGCAGTAATTAGATTTGTCCGTAAGATAAACGTAAAGTTGAAATTATTTCAACTTTACGTTTTTCTTACGGACCTACATAATCGTAAGAAAGAAGCATTATGCGAGTAACGTTGTGAGAAGTTGAATAAAGACTAATATACCGGGAGTTTTTTTTATCAGTGTCTTTACCATAGTTACATTTAAAATGATTGACAGCAATGTATTATCGCGTTTTTTACCTCCCGCTACCCTTGGTAAGGGAGGTATAGGGATCGTGCTAAAAATCGCATATCGAGATTTTGCTAAATGACCACGTTTTAAGGTCCTAGAATTAAATTTTCACGATGATGTCTGTGTGTATGTATGTATGTGTGTGTGGATCCTTTACTCTAACTCAAATACTATCATTCAGAAAATTTTGAAACCTTGTATTTCGAACTTTTTCTGTAATGGAAAGAGTCCATTAGATTTTGGTGTAAATCGGATAACCGAAAATGGCACTTTACTAGAAGCTCAAAATAGTTTTTCTTCGAAAAATACCTTTAAATGTTATTTTTTTCGAGATTAATGTTATTATAAAAATTAAAGATTATTAAATTTGCTACAGATTTGCATTAATACTTTTTCTATATATTTTATGGATAAATTCATAAAATTATCTATAAATTTAATCCCGGAACCTACGTTTTAAACAAGCAAATCTCCTTGGTTACACAGTTCATATCTTAAATGTATGTAACCGACAGATAAATGTCACTGTCAAAGAACTAATCATTTCAAATTAATAACAGTAATGGCTGGTTTATGATGGATTTAATTTATAAATTTAGATTTACATATTTAGATTTGAAATTTACGATTTACCTTGCTGGTTTATAGTAAATAAATAAATAAATAAATAAATAAATATATCATCACGGCATAGTACCCATTGCTGGGTGTGCCAATCTGCTTTATACGCAGAGGGAAAGAAATATGCCCAATCATGATTCAAAGGCAGTTAACGGGCTATTCAGTATCAGTTCTATTGGTATATTTTCCCGAAACTGCATGAAATGTTCTAATAGCAAGTTTATGGCCAAAATATTCTATGCTGATATCAGTGACATCTAAACCGACATTATTATGTTTATTAAAAGACAAAAAGAAGGTTAAGTCCCGAAACATCCACAAACCAAAACGTTCTGGATAATATCAATTTAAATTTGAATACGTATTATCACAACCACAACAAAGAACATAAATACACCATCTTTAAATAACAGAACACACGTGACCCTTAGTCTGTAGCCAATCATGGCTTGGTGTGGGACTGTTACTTGGTGGCAATAGCTGTCAGTAGTTCTTTAACCGCTTATAAGCTTACCTCGCCCAAAATGATAATATTTTCGCCAAATTTTTTTACAAGAATGTCTCGTACCCAATCGCACTTAAAAACTTATACGCATCCATGCTTTTAAAAGCTTTAAACTCTTGCGCCGTACAAACACTTATGAAATACATATAAAATAATACAATATATCGCAAAATGTAATGTCAGGAAATAAATCCACATTTCGACAAAACAGATTCGTCGCAGTTATATGGGTCCATATTATCTATCATTTTAATTTTTTCTTCATATTGCACTTTCACTTCACCTACTAAAGTAATGATATAAAGAGACGACATGGTTTACTTAAAAAGTTAATATAACGAACCACAAATACTATAATACAACACAAACACTATAAATATTAAATAAGTTCAAAACAGCAGTAAAAATTAAACGAACAATAAACAAAACACACTGAAAGAGTCAAAAAATGCAGCAAAATGAAAACAAAACTATACCGACACTGATGCAAGCACAAAAGAATGACAAGATGTTGATGCCTAAGCGGTCAACGAACTACTGACTGACAGACTGATAGCTATTTTCAAATTGCCGCCAAGGCAAAGTGACAGTCCCACGCAAAGCCATGATTGGTTACAGACTAAGGGCCACAACATATTAAATTTTGAAATTATGCTTAAATAATAATTTGATTTATAATTGATTTTTCCTATTTTTTTTCTTTAAAATCTGTCAGAAAAAAATAGAATTTTATTTTATACACGATGAAAATTAATTATGGAATCATCGTTCGTGAGTGGGGACTTGATTTTAATATATTACTGTTGCCATCTACTGTGTACTGAAGTAACCTATTAGACAAAGATGACAAGCTCGGCGAAAGAGACAGTAAAATAATACCATGACCTCTTATATACAATTTTTAAATATACCTATAAAACTAAAATATACTGCTGGAGGGAGTGAGATTTGTGAGACTAACATTGGATGAGTGCAAACATATATACCTGCATATATAGCTGCACTTGTCTGTAAGAAAAGCTGTGCGCAAGCGCCGGATTGCTTTGATTTTATTGGTGGTAGAACGAGAAAGGGGAACTAGCGGGAGGGAAATTCTTACACTAACTGACAAGGATAGAAAATAATGTTTGTAGCAGACTCCTCTTAAGTGAGAGATGGGGCATCAGCAGTATATTTTAGTTTTGCAGGTATATTAATTTATAACAGTATTTAAATGTGTTAGACAATTTTGTGTTTCGGTATTATTATTATTATTTTTTTAGAATTTATCATCAGCTAACAAATCATTGTTATAGTAAAACTGATTACTCATACATACATCAAACACCACGGCAAAAGAAAACAGCAAATATCAAATTGGATTATATGAGACAATACGTTGAGAAGAGAAAAGAGGCCATGGTAATACAAAACTAACTCTTTCTTCGAGCCTGTCGTCTTCTTCTAAATACATGTAGTACTGTCCCCATTAACACTTTCTGCTCGTCGATAAATTAGAATTTTATCGTTTTACTTTAAATAATTGTGTTCTTTATAAAATGTGTAAATAAAAATATTAAATATGTTTTTCTTTCAGAGACATGTCCGCCGTTAATATCAGTTTTAGCAAATGTGTCATGTAAAGTAGACGGCAAAACATTGGATTGCTCTGATTCCGTAGTGGAGGGTACAGTAGCAGAGATCACCTGCAAGTATGGTTCCAAGGTGTATTCAAAGTGCGGCGCAGGATTTTGGACGGAGGATTCTTTTAAGATATGCGAACAAGGTTGATTTTTACATATTTTTATTACAAAAAATATCAACTTTTCTTGCACTTTATTTATTAAAATCTCGTTACTAAAGTAACATTTTAATGATGAGGATGATTTTTTTAAATCACAAATGACGTCACGATTTAGTCTATACTGGTTGCGACAGTCTCCTTGAAACGCGTGTCGAAAATGATACTTATTTCCTTGCTTTTTCCGTGTACATTTTCCTATCGTACAAATCATGCCCATGAAGTTGTATATTATTATTCACGAAAGATGACTATTTAAGGTCATTTGTTGGAAGAAAGAATACACAGCACTTTATAAAGCCGGCAACATTTTGCATTATAAAGAGAAAGATTATATAACGTATGTCTATTTAATTTATGTGGTGTGACAGATATACGTAAATGATGGCATTACACTTTCTAACACACTAAAAATAGTAGTGACGTATGTCGTAGAGATATAGACATGTAATTACCTACTACATTGCCCTCTGTACTAATGTTTATCCAGTGACGTTGACATTTAAATCAAATTATTATTCTATGCTTTACGTCAAGTATGTATTTTTGTTTTATGCCAATGCCAAAACATTGGCGAAGAAAATAAAACTTTGAGAAAAGCATTATTATTTTTTAAAAATAAATTACAAGTATATCTTGTTCCATTTAAGCCATTCAGAATTGTAGAGAATAGGGCATAGTTTTCCCAATATAATTTCTGCTACTTAAAACTGGCGCTGATGCGAGCGCCATCTGCTGAATGGCTTAAATGGAACAGAGAATATAGGTACGAAATACAGTGAAGTTACCTGTAAGTAATATTATACCAGGTGGCTCAGAAATAAATAAATAAAATAAATAAATATATCATCACGGCATATTACCCATTGCTGGGTGTGCCAATCTGCTTTGTTCACTGATGTCGGTAATGATGATGACATATTTGTACCGTGCGGGAGCTTACCAGGCGTCACCTCAGAAATCATGATATTATAAAGACAAGATATGACATTTAGATATTTCATTTTCATTCACCACGCGCATTGCGTCATCAAGTGACATGTGAGTAGCAAATAGCATTGAAATCTTTCAATATGTTTATAATTCTGGCTCAAAATAAATACAATTAATATTAATTAATGTTTATTTAATAAATAATAAGTTACTATCTTAATATAAATTTTTGGTTATTAATCTCCAATTATATTTGACTAAAAATGTCTTGATAGTAATATTTTATTATTTATTAGCAGGTTTGTACAAAATAGTACACTAACATTAACTTCGGATTATTTATGTATTTAAAAAGGATACTCGAATGTGCAGAAATGAAAAGTTTTGAATTTAATAGTTATTTATAATACAAGTGTTAAAAGTGACATTTTATTTTATGAGAAGGAAATTTGGAACACGTATATCATACACTATTTTTTCATGTAAATTTGTATTTCTAATAATTTTTTGTCATATGTATCTCAAAAATGTCAATTCTTCCATTCGTCATTACTAAGGTAACTAAATCACTTTTAACACTAGTGTTAAAAGTAACAATGGTCTGTCGCTTTTTAACACTGGTGTCATAGTAGATTTGTAGAAAAAATAAATAATTTATAAATACGAGTAGATAGATATCAAACGTTTCTTATGTTGTTATATTTATTTTTTGTTACCTTGATTACTTGTTAATATTTTATTATTATTTATGTATTTTTTCGGAAAAAGAGCAGTATATGCTGTCGAAATGTCGGGTATTTAATAAACTAGCTAGGGAGCTGGTGGAAATTTCGGTATATGATTTGATCGTCGCTAGGAATTTTAGGTAATAGAATTTTGAAACTTGCGAACAGGATAAGCAAGATGGCAAGGTAGGGTGTCGCTGCTTTTTCGAAAAAAAAAAAATCCAAAATAAATAATATAACCTCTGCCCCAAATTATTTGTTCGTGTCTGCCATTTAGTTATTATGTTAAATTGACTATATAGATATTATAAAAACATACGCCAGCCAACTAGCACCCTGCGTTTTTTTTAAATTCCTAATTTTAAAAAAATAGCACCCTACCTTGACATCTTGCTTATCCTGTTCACAAGTTTCAAAACCCTATTACCTGAAATTCCTAGCGACGATCAAATCATATACCGAAATTGCCACCAGCTCCCTAGCTAAAAAAACAGAACACGAACTGAAAGCTTGTATTATTCTTGTTTAATTTTTCTTTTTTTCAAATAACTTAAAAATTCAAATATAATTTATGAAACCAAATATCAATGTAATAATAATACAATACCAATAATTAAAACTTATGCTAGCCGCTGGTTATCTTTGAATATTAAATTAATATCATCGATTAATTTTCGTCTATTTATTTATTTAATGAATTAAATTTATTATTGTTTAATGGTTAATGTTGAATAAACGCCGAATATTAAAGTTAATCAACTGTATAAGTTTATACTACGTTAATGATGCCTATGTGACTGGGTGACGTCACAGCTATAGAAACTGATAGAGCGATACATGCACAATGTTATATCTTCTCATAAATGACCTTGTACAGTCATCTTTCGTGAATAATATTATACCTACATATCTTGCCCTAAATGTGCAAATTCCTACTTCGAGCGCTCACAATTTAAAAAGTACATTTGCTAAAAAGCTTGTAACACATGTTGTAGAATCGATGGAATGTTCGAAAGAAAATCCGGCATATTGTAACACAACTGGAAGGCCACCACTAGAGTAAGTAATAAATCTTGTGTGGTGTCCCAAATTTAAGTAGATAACTGTACATATATATGTGTTACTTTTTATGTTGTAGTGTAAGTTCTTGTCCCGCACCAGTAATAGAAAATGGAAAATATGAAGTGTTAGGGCAGCATTCTGTATCGTTTATACCAAATTATTCTGCAGTGAAAATTTCGTGCAATAGTAATTATTCTTTATCTCCTCCAACTACACTGCTGGTCTGTGTTGACGGTACTTGGGGCTCTAAAGTACCTAAATGTAAACGTAAGTAAAGCATGTCAATTCATTTTCCTACTTGTACATATTAAACTTCATTCTTAATTAGCTCTGTAAAAGTATATAAAAGAACGAGTTTTATAATACATTTTTTCGCACGCGTCAAAATTTAGGAAACGTGCCCTGGCGAGTTTTCTAAATGATAAGTGCGAAAAAAGTCTTATAAAATAAGTCTTTTGTACTATTTTTCATATTTTGTGTCTTTTATGTACTAAAATATTTTAAAAACTGTTATATTAAACCGAGTTGATTTTTGGAATTTTGTGTGTAGTATTTATGAACATAAGTAAGTTTTTTTTTAGTACCAACCTTCTTCAACAAATAATTGCGTATCGAAATGAAGGCTCTTTCGGTGCGCAATTTGTTTTCGTAATGACTAAAATAATATAAAAATATATACAGAAAATTTATTTTAAAATGCAACATGTGGTTCATCACACTGACACTACTATCATAAAATGACAGCTATGTAATAGATGTCCATTTTAAAATTCAACATGATAAATGGTATTGAATCACAGGAGACCTCCAGAACACATCTTAAATAATGTCAATGTTTTCTACGACCGACTAAACTCTATCCGTTTTAACTATACACTGATGGGAAGATCAAACTGCACCTATCTTCCCACCACTGTATAATTAAAATGGATAGAGTATAGGGTATTGCCTCAGTGTGAATGGGGGTATGTTGGAACATTGATTACATTGAAATTATGAATTTTGGTAAGCCAGATTTTGTTAAGATGTGCTACATTAAAGTTTTGATTCTTTGTTAATACTCCATCACGAAAGCGAGAGAATTTGAAACTTATTCTTGAACAGAGACAAGTCATTCTATTGGTCAACAAATAGAATGACTCTTCTCTGTTCAAGAATTACTTTTAAATTCTCTCGCTATCGTGAATGGAGTATAGTCTGTATTAAGGCTTGTATTAAATATATGGCAATATTGCAATGCTTTTGTACCTTCTAAAAGACTGGTTTGTGTAAACTGTAACCTTAAGCATTTATCTTAGCATTATCAATAAAATATTATCATTATGCCTTAGCATTAATAATTCGAGTAGGCAAAAACGTGCTGTGTAGCTGTGTCTTTAAGCTTGGTATTCTGGCGTAACCCTGTTTAGAATATAGCATTTTTTCAATTTTTAATATACTCGTATAATGCCATAACGTTAATAGCGACCAGTCAGAAGAGTATAGTTCGTGTACGATAGCTTGATTCTAGCGATATTAGCGACTCTCAATTTAACGTTTGTTACTTTCTGACTTCTGTCACTAGAAGTACATGTACTCAGTGGCGGCTAGTGGAACATTTTGATGGCGGGGAGCGGAGCCTTTCATCCATCTTAGTTTTGGCTTGGCGTTGGCGAAATACGACTAACAAGTGCAGATCGCACTGCATGAGCCAACAGGCGTTCGGCTCCTAAATAGTTTTTTTGTCTCGTGCTACAATTTCCGCACTAGACCAAAAAAGTACTTATTATTATTTACACACTTGTTGCATAAATCCTTATTTTAGAATTAATTAAAAATTCTTGCTCAAGTTGAAACTATAGGAAATGGCATGGCTCCTTGGCTCTATATAACGAGCCGCCCTTGCATATACCGGATAACGTAATGTAAAGTTTAATGAAAAGTATAATGCCAATGCGAAGGAAAATGCATAACGTTAAAGTTTCCATAAACCAGTCTTAATACAACCCACTGAATTCCACCCATTATATTTATTTTTTCAGCAACTTGTCCAGAACTAATAATGTTACCTAGTGTAGATACCATATGTACTACGGGTGGTATTGAAGTGGATTGCAGTAAACCTTTAGTAGAAGGTGCCGCAGTTCACAGTAGATGCAAAAAGTTTTATAAACTATATGATGATGGTGAACCAAGAGCTGTTAGTGTTTGTATTGGAGGCGAATGGGATGAACTAGAAATTCAATGTGTACCAGGTTAATATTCACAAAACAATACATACAGTTTGACTGAAAAAATAGGGACATATAGCTATTTTCTTTATTATTAATGTTAGATGTATAGTTTAAATTACAAAGTTGCGCGCAAAGTTAAATACCACTTATTGGTGTGAAAAGATCACGAAATCTACTTCCAGTTTCGCCGGAAGCGAAAACATCGTTCTTATTTTAATTGGAATGGTGCATATATTTTCTGAAAGTAGATAAAGTTATCTTTAGAATGATGCCAAATACTTGCATTTTCATTTAAAAATAACCCAGTTTATGCACGAATCCTAGAACAAAGAATAAGAAATGAGATTGAAAACAAGATAGAAGATACACAATGTGGATTCAGAGCAAATAGAGGAACTCAAGACCACATATTCACGATTAGACAAATGATTGAAAAAGCTAATCAGTCGAAAAGAAACATATATGTATATGTGCTTCATAAACTTGGAAAGAAGCGTTTGATAGGATCATCAGAGAAGATATATGGAATAGCTTGAATAACTGAGGAATAGACATATACACCATTAAAGCGGTTAGAAGCATGTATGAAAACTGCATTAACTACGTAAGGACTAGAAATATGACCTCTAAAACATTCTGCACAAATGCAGGTTTAAAGCAAGGATGTATTTTAAGCCCCCTACTGTTTACCGTAATTCTAGATGACGCCATTAAAACCAGCAAACCCGAACTGAAACCGTACAGAATAGGCTACAGAAAATTGCAAGTGACTAGCGTCTCTGAACTATGCTACGCAGATGATATGGTCATATTTGGGGAGAATGAGAAACAACTACAACATAATCTGAATGTGATAGATCGAGAACTTAGAAAAAGAAGTATGAAAATAAACATAACGAAAACTAAAACTATAATAATAAACGGAGAACAAGAACACAATATGAAAATACGAAATGAAACAATAGAACAAGTCAGCTCATTTAAATATCTTGGGGTTATGATAAACAAAAACGGAAAAATGGAAGAGAAAGAATAGGAGCAACAGGAAGACTATACAACGCAATATCCAAGAAATTTCTCGGGAACAAGGAAGTACCAGATGAAACGAAAGCTTAGGTTTTCAAAAAAATAACTATACCAATACTAACATATGGATGTGAATCATGAACCATAACCGAAAACCTCCTAAGTAAAATAAGAAGTACGGAAATGAGGTTTCTGCGAAGAATAAAAAGGAAAACAAGAAGAGACCGAATTAGAAACGAAACATTTAGAAACCAACTGAAAACAACACTAGCAGAATACATAATACAAGGACAACTAAGATGGTTTGGGCACATAAATAGGATGGGAGAAAACAGATTAGCAAAACAAATATATGAAACAAAACCTATGGGAAAAAGAAGAAGAGGAAGACCGGCCAAAACATGGATAGAAGAAGTAAAAAAAGTTGCTGAAGAACGTGATATTAAGTGGCATGAAGTGAAAGTGTTAACCAATGACAGGAAAGCCTGGAGAGAAAGCTGGAAAAGGAGCCCTGCCAGACCAGCACGATGACTCCAGGAAAGTCTTACACTGAAAGGTAGAAAGACTCAGCTATTAAGTAAGTAAGTAAGTAAGTAAGTAAAAAAAAATAACCCAGTTATTAATTATTTAAAATTATGATATTTGAATGAATTATCAGTTTGCCATGGACCGGGGGCTAGTGCTACGTGAAAAATGTATCATGGTATTCCAAATACTGATCCTTGGTGCATACTTTAAATACCCTGGAAAACGATTTGCTGTGTTCCCCGGAAAAAAGCCGATCTACCCAGATGTGGGCCATGACCCAAAAATGTTCAAAAAAATGACATTTTAGAATCTAGGTATTCTGTATGGGACTTGCATAAAATGAAATTAAGTATATGTAAATGTTAGCCGATAATCAATGCCAGACATTTTCAAACGTTACGGGAGGCGGTAAAGCCTTTTATGCTCTGCATTTTATCTAACACAAATTGTTCATGTCATTCCATCCGGGCTTTAGTCAACTGACAATTTTTACCCTACAAAACAAAAAAATTATGGCCAGACACCCTACTTGTATATACGGGTCACAGCACCCTTGCGATTTCGTCGGTCACTCACAGTTGGGAGTATATGATAACAAACTGTCTGGGACTAGCTTTATTTTATTAATTACCATTAAAGAAAATAAGAAAAATTGATCCCGGACAATTTCATTGGTTATTGGCTACTCCCAGACATTTAAAAAAAACCATAATCGCCCCATTACAAAAATCTTCTTTTTTACTTCCTTATACAAAGTAAAGGAAGTATTGTAATCTCGAAAAATTTCGGTTTTCCGATTTGAACGGAAATATCCATTTTGACCATCCCTGAATCCATTTTGACTAATTTCGTCATGACGTCTGTACGTACGTACGTACGTATCTCGCATAACTCAAAAACGGTAAGCCATAGAAAGTTGAAATTTTGTATTTAGGACTGCTATAACATGTAGTTGTGCACCTTCCTTTTTGGTCATTACATAATTACCAGAAATGGTACTTTATTTGAAGCCTATAATAGATTTTAATGAAAAAATATTTAAAAATATAATTCAAAACTTTTCAAATTTGGTATATAAGACTTTTATGTCAATTGGAATAACATAGTAGATTTTGGTTAAAACAGGCTAACCGGAAGTGATATATTACCTGAAGTTGTTAACAGTTTTTCTTGAATAAAATGGTTTCAGTTTGATTTTAGAAATAAATGCTTCTAGAGAATTAAATTCTGCATCTACCACATCAAGTATTATTAAATTAGCCCGTTGTATAAGCGAGATATGTAAATTTAAAACTTATATACTTTTTGGTTTTTATAATGAAGCTTGCTATGGATTAGGACAAAAAATAACAAAAAAATAAATGTTAATGTCAAATACGTGCAATTTTATAATTGGGTCTATACTTCATATTGGTCTTGCATACAAGGAAGTCGTGTGGTGTCCACATCAGATTTTTTATTGTAAAATTCTCTACTTATGGCGGAGTCATAACTTTCGCGGCAAAACTTTAATAATTATTAATTTAGGTGTTATTAGACGAAATTTCAAGAAAAAAAATATGGTATTTCTAATTTTTTAATTCTTAATAACATACAAAAAATTCAAAAAAGTTGGAATTCAAATAACTCCAAAAGTTTAAAAATTAATTTTAAGAGGATATTAATAAATAAATAAATAATTGTTCCTCTTCCATATTTATTCGTATATCAGTTTGTTTTAAAATAACATAAAAATTTAACGACTTACAGTTTTGTGTAGTTTCGGAGTAGGTACCTACTTTACCTACTATAGCTTTTCTGCTTTATATGAAGGTAAATAATCATAATTCAAAGTTTTGAACGTAAATTAACTATAAAATCACAGTTATATTCAATAATAGGTTCCAAAGTTGTAAAATTTCGTATAATTTATGACAAAAACTGCTATGAAATACTCGTAAGTGCCAGATGATATGATAGGGGTGCATGGTGCTGTTTTAAACATTATTTACATTTACAGTAATCGTTATAACAATGTATTCATAATTTGCAATAAATATTTAAATAAAACTGGTTCCAGACAGAATACCATAATAAATAAAAACGGGGGGCAACGGCTTGCAAAAAACTGATTTCCCATATTAATCTTCTATGTACACCTTGAAAAAAATCACCCAGTATACTAGACCGAGCATCTATCATAGCGGTGATGTCCAGCTTTGTGCCGAATTGAATATATGGGCTTAGATTAGTGTCAATTCTACAACATAATGAAAAAAAAGTGCAGTAACTTAAAATATGTATTTTATATAATTTCTTCATTTCAAAATTATAATGCTCAATTGTACAATAAAAAGTACGGCCAATATTTAATTTACATTATTTTTTCAATAATTATAAATATTTTCTTTAGTTGTAGTGAATTTTATTTAATTTATTTTATTATTGAATTTGATTGTCTTCAGTTTTTACAGTGTACATAATGTCTATATTTTGTAGTTTCAAAAAACATATTTTTTCCTACGCTTAAATTTCATGCCTTTCAATTAGCGTCTCGTTAACGCGTCCATCGGTTCAATTACACACACACGCTTAACATTGTAAATTCAGTCTAGTAGTACATATTATACTCGTATGTCTATGGTATCAAGGAAATAAATTGATGTATAAGTCTTACCGATTTCAAGTAAATTGCCGAATTGCAAACTGAATCAGTTATTTTTGATCACTCTATGACAATATAATATTATGTATATTTAAATTTATTTTAATTTTATTATTTTATGAATTTTAGACAGTTCAAATAAAGAAGGCACGAATGTTATGGCAAATTGATAATACATAAAATATAATAATTTTGAAAAATTAATAACTATACTCTAACCGTTTTAACTACAGAGTGGTGGGTAGATAGTGCAGTTTGATCTTGTTGTTTGATTGAATAATGTTGGGGTATTATTCAATCAAAAAACAAGATTAAACTGCACCTATCGTCCCACGACTCTATAATTAAAACGGATAGAGTATAGGTTATTTTTTAATAAAAATGCAAATATTTGGCATCAGTGTAAAGGCTTATTCACAAATCGAAATTAGTTCTTGTGTTAGGTTTTATGTTCTACAGCTACTTGGAATAACATTCACAAAAAACGTTTTCGGCTTAGTTAGTAGTGACATCTACTGAAAATTTAATAAAGAATATGGGTACATAGTAATCAGAAATCGTGACATGATCTTAATTTATTTTTGCTGTTTAATTGAAATCAAATGCCATGGAACAATTTTATTAATAAAATTGTCGAGGTACATAATAAAACCTTTCTAGTATTAATTTTGGATGTAGTAACTACAAAACTGAATTTGGTTATTATTGACTTGACAGCTGATTGAAAGAGACACCTATATATTGCTATATCGTTTTACTCTGTCTCAAAACATAAACCAAAACATAAGTTTGGAGTTTGTAAATTTTTGCGTTGTTAAAACAAACACCAAACACAGTTTTGTGAACGCTTACAGATGAATGCACGCTACAAACTCGTTAAATCCAAAACGAAAAACATAAAACAAGAACTAATTTTGATTTATGAATGAGGCTTAAAGCTGATTTTAAATATTTTCTGAAAATATATGTACCATTCCGGTGAAACCGGAAATAGAATTTGGGATCCTTTCACATCAAAAACTTCGCGCGCAACCTTTTAATTTAAACTATACATCTAACATTAATAATAAAGAAAATAACTATATGTCCCTATTTGTATACCTAATTTAACACATTGATGAATACTTTATTGCATATTTTCTAGAATGTGGAAGAGCACCTATTAAAAATCCAAATTCCGAACCTAATATTGGCTATAATGAATTTCCTTGGAATGTTGGGATTTACAAATATGAAAATGGGAAATACGAATTGCAATGTGGTGGATCAATTATTTCGCCTTCGGTTGTCTTAACAGGTACCTATACATAATTGCTATTTATGTATTTAGTTGCAAAATTGTTGTTTTTCGCACTTGACGTCACTTGCGAGAAATACAAATTTTTCAACGAATCACATAGTACAATGTTTTTTGTAATTCCGTTTAGTTTCAACTTCAACATTTTAAGAAAAAAATAATGAACTATTATCATGTAGAGGTTAGCTGTCACTTTTTTAATTAATGTGAAAAAGTGACAAACTATCGCTGATTTGGCCACTTTAAGGCCTAGCGCTGACATGCAATTTTCAATGGCGCAACAGTTTCATCATCCAAGAGCTAAATTGCGCTAACATAAGCATACAAGCACAACAAAAATTTTTTTGGCGTGGCATCACAAATTCAATCAGTGTTATAGACCATAGACCCGTTTAGTCATGACGTAGGCCAGGGTTCCAAACAAGAAAATGGCTACCGTCTTGGTAACCGTTGCCATGTTATTTAAAATTGATCGCGAATTTTGTTCTTGGGTTTGGAAAAACAATTTTTAACAAGAAAACTTACAAGGTTTGGACTTTTATTATACAACGGTTTGTACAATAAAAAGCGACTTACAACTATTACAATGTCTTATACAGGGTATTAATACTAAGTTGTAACACCCGAAAACGACAGTTAGAATTCATTGAAACAAAAAACTTTTCTTTGTTCAATTTTTTGATTTGGAGCCCCAGTTCATAGTTATTGGCGTTCTTCTGTTTTACGAAAAATCGTCATTACTCCCTTATTTTAAGGAATACTTAAAAAATACAAAAACTTTCTGCATTTCATTTTGCTTCTCTAAAACATTTGTATTTATAATTATTTTCTATTTTATCAAATAACAAAATGGCGACCGATTAAAAATTTCAAAACAAGATATTTTGAAAACCACTCGTTCGATTTTTGAAAATAAAACATTTATAAAATCCTAAAACTATCTACTATAACATTTATCTGAAACATTTTTTTCGATATGTCCAAAAAAAGTTTTTATTTAAATTGAATTTCAAGATAAATTTTAACAAACTGCAACAATAATTTACAACAAAGTAGGCTTGCTGCCATTAAACAAGAAAATTAAACAAGAAAAACAAGAAACAAACAAGAAAAGTAAAGCAATGAACAATGAAACAACAAGGCAGGGACTAAATTTGATTTTAAAAATGGCTACCATTCGCAGCAACGCAAGTCCGACAACGTGTTTTAATATTAGAAGAGACACTTGCAAGAGCTGCCTGCTTGTCTTTCATATTTTCTGCTGCAGCTACTATTGTAGCCACCAGTTCTAATTCGGTGTTTACTGCTCCCTGATATACAGAGGTCTTCATATGACCCCAGAAAAAGAAATCTAATGGAGTTAGATCGAAGCTCCGGGCTGGCCACGCAACAGGACCTCCTCACCCAATCCACTTATTCGGACATTCTCTATTTAGTAGTACTATGACTTTTCGGGTTGTATGAGCCGGTGCTCCATCATGTTGTAACCAAAGTCTTCGTCAATGTTTAGCGGAAAGTCATCAAAAAGCTCTGGCAGAACGTTATTTAAGAAAGTAAAATAATTTTCATCATTCAATCGGTTGTTGTTTCATTGTTCATAGTTTTATTTTTATTGTTTGTTTGTTTCTTGTTTTTCTTGTTTAATGGCAGCAAGCTTACTTTGTTTTAAATGATTGTTACAGTTTCTAAAAATTTACCTTCTAATTTAATTTGAATAAAAACTTAGATAATTTAAAGATTTTATACATGTTTTATTTTCAAACATCGATCGAGTGGTTTTCAAAATATCTTATTTTGAAATTTTTGATCGGCCGCCATTTTGTTATTTGATAAAATAGAAAATACAATGGACCTTTCCAATTTAAAGAGATAGAAGATATGCGCAATGGGGATCTGCGCATAGTAAGAACAACTGAGATCTATGACGTTTGATTCTAAAACATTTAGACGTAAAATGTGAGAATATCTCGGATAACTTTAAAAAATCTTATCGAAATAAGTTACAAAAGCTTTTATTGAAGGTAAAATGTCTAACGATGCAAATTTTCACTGACAATACAGGAATTTTAATGACTGCAATATGTTTGACGTTTTGTTTGGCAGCCCAACTGGCAGTTGTTCGCGCCATTTTCTTACTATTTGCAGCGATAGAAAGAGATAGCCGTTAAATTGGAAAGGTCCATTACAAATGTTTTAGAGAAGCGAAAGTAAATGCAGAAAGTTTTTGTATTTTTTAAATATTCCTTAAAATAAGGGAGTAATGACGATTTTTCTAAAAACAAAAGAACGCCAATAACTATGAACTGAGGCTCCAAATCAAAAAATTTAACTAAGAAAAGTTGTTTATTTCAATGTGTTCTAACTGTCGTTTTCGGGTGTTACAACGTAGTATTAACACCCTGTATACTATAATTGTGATGATATAGCGCTGACGTCTTTTACCATAGACGTAGGCATGTTATTTTCTATAACTCGCGAAACTAGTAGTAGGAGTTTTCCCTTTCTTCAAAGTTTTGGCTCTTTAAAAGGCACGGATGAAAGAAATATAATTGTTATTAGTACTTGTTACGTTTTGTAAGTTGTACAGTGCATATTTTAAGGTTTTATCTTAAATTTGTTTCACCATGGTGATGTGTTTCGCAGATAACTTCAATTATTATAGCCAACGTGGAGCTTGTAATTTTTTTTTTTTTTAATTTCCATAAAACCCAAATCTTAGGTATACGTTGATAAACTTAATCAGGTTAGTAATTATTTATTTACAGTAGAAGAAAATTTTATAACGTGTTTTCGAGCCATTTCAATACCAGACAAATTTATATACGCCAAACGTCAAATCGTGGTTTAGCATAGCAACCACCTTAGACACGAAGACACCATTTCGGGTCTATTTGGTTTAGTTCTGTTGTTTTGTTATTTTCTGCATGTATATACTTAAAAATGGATTCCGCATTTCAAAACGGCGATAGCAGAAGACTTAAGATATATCATCCGTGATATCCCTAATTGAAGGAGACATTATATTGAATCTCATTAAAAATTTGTATTGTTACTCTAAAACTTGTGGAAATAATTTTTCAATTTAATTGATGAAAACCAAATGTATAGTATTGAATGAAGGTACACCCAAGTGTGAAGGTAAATCAAGGATGTAAGGTATAAACAATGAAAAAACCCCGAAGTCTTGTTCACACTGTTCTTTAATGACAATTGGACCGGTTTCGGTTACTTAGTAACCATCCTCAGCACTGGTTTACGACTACAATAGAAAATCATACCCAGATTGTTACAAAAGAGTCAAAAATCACAAACAAATTGATAAAATTATATACAAATAAATAAAAGTAATAAACATAATTAATACTTACACTTAAAAACTACAAAAGTATCACCCTACTAGTTGGACGAGGGAAACTGTACAACAAACCCAACGATCTTTACAAAACTTTATTTAAAAAAAAAAGTTTATTTCTCATAATTTTTTTTAAAAAATGTGTTTGTGCTCAGTATCTTGTCAATGAATGAATGAAAGAATGGGTCAACGAACTCGTGGGAATAGCCTTGCAAAAACTACGCAAAATCTTGCCAAAATTCACCAATCAGTTTAAAGTAATAAATCCAGGAGCGGACTATTCTTCAAACTGACTTGGTCATTTAAACAATGTTTCTTATCTTTACAGTTCGACTTTTTTATCTCGAAATTTTCTAGGAAGTCTAAATTTTTTTCCATTTTCAGCTATGTGTAGAATTTTCAGGGAAGATCAAGTTCTGGTATAGATATGTAGATGATGTACTGTGTTTTTGGACTGGCTCATTGGACGAGCTGAATACATTTGATAAAAAATTAAATACACTTCATAATAACATAAATTTCACCATAGAAATTGAACAAAACTGTAAAATAAATTTTCTAGACCTTACTATAAATAGATCAGATAATAAATTTACATTTAGTGTATTTAGTAAACCAACTCAGACTATAGATTCTATTAATGACAGTTCCAATCATTGCATTCAGTATAAATTAGCGGTCTTTAATAGTTCAATTCACAGAATGTTAACATATGGTTTAAACGACAATGAAATTGACAAAGAAACGAAGATCCTACACCAAATAGCATTAGCTAACAATTTCAACCCGAGAATCATTGATAAGTTAATAAATAGGAAAAAATATAAATTAACTCTCACAAGAGCTTATAACATAGAGAGTAATACTAACAATGAAACATCTAAAAGGGTTAGCCTACAGTTTCTAGGAAATATAAATTAAAAAATTAAAAATCTTCTTGCAAAATCAGGAATTGAAGTAATTTATAAACCAATTTCAAATTTAAAGAGAGAAATTTGCAAGAAAGTAGACAATGTTGAACTATTAGAGAAATCAGGAGTTTACAAACTGAAATGCGGTGATTGTGACTGTAATTATATTGGAAAAACAGGCAGAAAATTCAAAACCAGGTTTAAAGAACATTTAAGAGCAGTCAGACTCCAGAATAGTCACTCCACTATCGCAGAGCATCTTCTAGGAAAAGACCATAATTTTGACATTTCAGAAAATTATGAAATTCTACACATAGCTGAAAATGGAAAAAAATTTAGACTTCCTAGAAAATTTCGAGATAAAAAAGTCGAACTGTAAAGATAAGAAACATTGTTTAAATGACCAAGTCAGTTTGAAGAATAGTCCGCTCCTGGATTTATTACTTTAAACTGATTGGTGAATTTTGGCAAGATTTTGCGTAGTATTTGCAAGGCTATTCCCACGAGTTCGTTGACCCATTCTTTCATTCATTCATTGACAAGATACTGAGCACAAACACATTTTTTAAAAAAAAATATGAGAAATAAACTTTTTTTTTTAAATAAAGTTTTGTAAAGATCGTTGGGTTTGTTGTACAGTTTCCCTCGTCCAACTAGTAGGGTGATACTTTTGTAGTTTTTAAGTGTAAGTATTAATTATGTTTATTACTTTTATTTATTTGTATATAATTTTATCAATTTGTTTGTGATTTTTGACTCTTTTGTGACAATCTGGTGAAAATTGTGATGTATATGTATGATTTTCTATAGTAGTCGTAAACCGGTGCTGAGGATGGTTACTAAGTAACCGAAACCGGTCCAATTGTCATTAAAGAACAGTGTGAACAAGACTTCGGGGTTTTTTCCTTGTTTATACCTTAATCCTTCAAATGTATAGTTTTTCCTTTTTTAAATTATTTTTTTAAATTAAATTCTGTTTGAATTCATAATGTCGCTAGGACAAGTCCAACCGAGTGATATGGCAACATTAATTGGCACATAAAAAAGGTTTAATTGGCTATAATTTTATGTTACACAATTTTTCTTATATAGGTAATTTACTATATTTCGGGTGAAATAAATTAGTAATTATTTTTCTGATCGTGTGTGAATAGACCATTTCAGAAATTTGAGCGACCAGTACATTTACTTTTTGAACGAAAAAGTTAGTGCCGTTAAATGGCGGCATTTTAAATTTATATGCGTTCCGGCATATAGTTTTAGATTTTAAAACTACGTAGTAGTTTTTAAAAGGAAATATAATAAAAATTCAAATTCGGCGACAATCTATAATAATTATAATTTGTACAAGGAAAGGATGCAAAAAAATCATAAAACAAAATTTAAGCGTCTTGGTTTTCGGGAGAGTTCATCTATAATAGTATCCAGTGATATGGGTTGTGTTCGATGGATTGATAGCATTGCTAGTCCATTTAATCTTATTTGAGAAGTTGTGTTCCTGAGGTATGTTTTTATTCTTTTTAGTGTTGAAAATGTCCTCCTGGTGTTGCCGTGGAAACTGGCAAAGTAGAAAATATTTTTAAAAGTTTGTACGTATCTGGGTAGGTTTCTTGACTACAAACCTCTAAAGACGATAAAGCCTGACGTTTGTTCATTATATCTGGCCAATAATTTAATTGTTTATGCCACAATTTAATTTCATTGATGACAGTATTTTTTGGAATATCGGGAATATACAAATTTAATATTTCATCATAATTTTTATCATCCTTTTTTGTCCAGATAACAAACTCATAAATCCATTAAAAATGTCTTTATGGTTCGAGAACCTTTCTTCTAATTGGCTGATAAAAAAAAATCTATAAACGGTAAATATATAGTAGTTCTAACATAATCGGTAATTGCTGTTTTTGAATCTGGTGAGATAATGGGATTTGCCCTATTTTTCTGCCGCTGAGTTAACCTTTTTAACTTAATATCGCAGCCTACGCTTGAAGCATCTTCTTTTGCTTTATTAAAAAAACGATAAACTGATTTTCAGCATCTTGCCGCAATCCCTTTAAACATGAAATGGTATGCTCTGTTGTAACAGCTTCTGTCAAATCACTGTTAACTTTTTGTAAAATTCGACAAAGTGGTAATGCAAAACTAAATATTTGGTTAACGACTTGAAGCGCAATTAAAAATTCGGAATCAACAATACTATTTTTTAACATTTTGGAATCACCAGAATCCCTCCAAGCAGATATTTCATCCAAACTCTCCACTACATAACTATAGAGTTCTATAAAATCCTGAACTGCTTCATATTTTGAAGTCCATCGTGTCATGCATAATCTTTTTAAAGTTTTCACGGACGTATTTTCATTTGATTCTTTAATTAATCCTTAAAATAACATTTTTACGTTTTGGGGAATTAAAAAATCGTATAATCTTTCAATAATTCCAAGGCAATTTCGTATTGGTTGAATTTCGCAAGCTTTTGAAATTGCCAAGTTCAGGCAGTGGGCGGTACAGTGGACATAAATGGCCTTAGGAAATCTTCAACAAACTATTGCTTGAACTCCATTAAATTTTCCAGACATATTGCTGGCTCCATCGTATCCTTGCCCGACTAAGGTATTTAAATCTAATCCAAAATTTTCTAGACTACTTAAAATTGTTCTAGATAGGTTCTCTCCTGTTAAATTTTCAGCTGGAACAAATTGCAAAAAATCTTCATATACTTTATTTTCAATAATATATCTGACGCATAGAGTGATTTGTTCAACAGTCGATATATCAGTAGTCTCACCAGCAAGTACACAAAACGCCCCTGCCTGATTAACTTTTGATACAATCTGATTTAGCATTACAGTATTTATACATGTAATAATTTCAGTCTGGATTATCGGACTGATGAATTTTTCTCTTTTGCTTGATGTTTCCAATATTTCCCGTAAGTTTAAATCTCCCCTTGCTCTGTACTTCAAAATTTCCCGCAAATTTCCCTCATTTACGGTAGTACCATCCATTTTTAGGTCTCCGGAGTCTCAGTGTCCCCTAAGTGGCATTTCCTGATGACCGCATAATATTATTGCTTCAATTATGTGTTTGATTTTATCCCGATTTTGTTTGACTTGCAGTTTTCTATCTTCATCTATTGAATCTATTAGTTTCTTGTTTTCCTTCTTCAATTTTCTCCAAATTTTCTTATGCATAAATAGATTCTTTGTGATATTTACACATTTGATGTGTATTGAAAATCTACAAATATTAATAAAAATATTTAATTAATTATATATTTTTTGATAATACACATTTACCTCTTTTGCTTTTTTCTAGTTGTACATTTTCACATTAACCAAAGTCCTAACGTTTGCCCTCCAACTCCCCCAATAGTAGCGAAAAGCATGCAATATTTGCAAAATGCACCTTTTTCTTTTGCGGAATAACAAAACCAATCATAATCTGTTAACTATTTATGCGGAAATCATAATTTAACTTTCTTATCTTTGAATTTGTCTTGTAATGGAAAGACATATGTTGGCGGGGGAACCCAAAATGATTTAATAATAATGATTTTATTTGGCACTATTTTATTTAAAAAATTGTCAACATCTCCCGGAGGAATGGCTTCTTTTGCTTCGATAGCTTAATTTTTTTCTGCTATTGAGGATGACGTTGATGCGCTCTCATCATTGTCAATTTTTCTTTTTTTAAAGAAATTTAATAGTTTACTTTGTTTACTCATTGTAGAATAAAACAAGCCCGCATATTTTCAAAAATTTACCGACGCCTGACGCTGACGCATACAGTTCAACCACAACCACGCTAGAATATGAGGCGCCGTTTGGGCCAAAATAAAAGTTTCTGTAATATACATAAAATTTCGTGATATATAATATTTTGCCATGTTGATATATACAATTTTCATTGTGATATATAGAATTTTTAGTTCTATGAAATGCCGCAATATAATGAGGGCGCTATCCCCCCCCCCCCCGCTTGCCGTATATACGCCACTGAACCAAAGATATTAATCTTCACTAACTACTTAAGTAGCATTTCTATCAATAGTGAACATTTTGAATAACTTTTAATAATATCTGATGAATTGGCGTTTGACAGATATCATAACCTTGTTGTTGCTGCCGCAGGGTAATAATAATAATAATAATAATAATAATAAAAATAATAATAATTAATAATAATAATAATGAATAATAATAATTATTATAACATTAATAGTAAAATTAATAATAATATTAGTAATAATAATTATAATAATAATTAATAATAATAATAATAATTAATAATAATAATAATAATCATAAAAATAATAATAAATGATAATAATAATAAATAATAATAATAATAAATAATAATAATAAAGCCTTTATTGTAAAACCCAGAATACAAATAATTATGATTCTTATAAAATAAACACAGTTATACATACCAATATTTAGTTTAATTAGACGTAATTGAATAGTGTTTAAAGTCGGAGGTATATGGTTTTAGGTCCATTGCTGGACGAAGGCCTCCTTCATCTGTTTCCACTCATTTCTGTTTTTGTCTTTGGTGCTCCATGTAGGTCCGGCGGTTATTTTTATGTCGTCGTCCCAACGAATGAGAGGTCTTCCTTTACTGCGTGTTCGATGTCTAGGTGACCATTTAGAGATGATTTTTGCCCATTTTTCGTTTGGCAATCTGGCAACGTGGCCGGCCCATTTCCATTTCTGAGCTTTTGCGTAGCTGAGTGCATCGGTGGTCTTGGACCTAGCATGCTTCTTTCTAGTCTTCTTTGTGTTGTTTGTATTTTCATATTTTGTTGCTTTGTCAAAGTCCATGTTTGAGAGCGGTAGGTTAGAGATGGTAATATGTTTTGGTTGAAGATTTTCTTTTTAATATTTACGTGGATGTTACTTTTCATAATTTCTTTAAGCGACCAAAATTTGTTCCAAGCTGCTGAGATTCTTCTCTGTAGTTCCTTGTCGCTTTTCTGTTGCAATGAAATTGTTTGGCCCAAATAAATGTAGTCTGTTACATATTCAATTTCTTGATTTTCTAGTTTAATTTTTTCTTTGTGACGATTTGTCATTGCTTTAGTTTTATTGATATTTATTGTTAATCCGACTTTTTTGCTTTCCTGTACTAGTTGGGATAGCATTTCTTGTAGGTCGGAGACTGATTCAGCAAAGATTGCAATGTCGTCTGCAAATTTTAGATTGTTTAGTCTATAGCCCAGTTAAGGGTTTGAAATATTTGTTCTAGTACCAAGTTGAAAAGGAATGGCGAGGCGGGGTCTCCTTGCTTAACACCGTGTTGTATTTTGAAATCTGGCTCTGTATTTTCGAGTATGATATTTGCAATATTGTTAAGGCCTGTGTCCACGATCTTAGAAATCGATCAGAGTTCTCGGATATAGTCCGCAATTCGATAACTCGGATCGTGGACACTACCAACTCGGACGCAAAAATCGAATAGAAAACTAGAATGGAAAAATGCGCTCTGTCCCATTTTTTCGTACAAGTTTGCTAATTTTATTTACATGTTCCCAATTTAAAATCTTGACATTTGATAAGCGTAAAAAATATTAAGTTATAAAATATTACCTAATTCTACTCATTTTGGTAAGTTATTATAAAAAATTACTTATAAATAAATTAATATATTTGTGGTAAAAATTTAATTTACTTACTGCCGGGATAATTTCTCGGTTATGTTTTATTAGTTTTTAGTATTGGTAGAAATGACTGAATGTAACATCATAAATTCGACCAACCTGACATCTGTAGTCATACAAGTTCAATGTTTATGATCAAAAAATGTGATCGAGAATTCGCAACCATTTCTAGCATCGTGGACACAGGCCTTTAGAGTAGACATTTTTGAAAATTTTTATGTATTCGGTTAAGGCAGTCGGGAATTGATTTATGGTATACCGAGTCGAAGGCCTTTGAATAGTCAATAAATAATATACAGAGGCCAATATCGTATTCTTTTACTTTTTCGATGAGAATATTTACGGTATGAAGGTAGTTAATTGTTGAGAAGGTTTTTCTAAATCCTGCTTGATCTACCGTCAAGTTTTCGTGTATAATTGGAGTGATACGTTTTATGATAATCTGGATGAATATTTTTACATAATAGAAATTAGACTATTTGGTCTGTAGTTGTTTATATCATTTTTGTTCCCTTTTTTGTGTAATAAAGTTATTGAGCATCGTAGCCATTGTTGTAGAATTTCACCCGTCTCAAGGACTTTGTTGAAAAGGATACATAGAATAGGTAGTAGTTCTTCTGAATTTAGTTTTATTATTTCGTAAGTTATTTTATCTGGGCCTAGGCATTTGTTGTTTTTTGACTCTTTTATCGTTTTTTCGATTTCTGCCGGCAGGATGTTTGGGACTTCATCATTATTATTGTACTTAAAGTTCTGTGTAGTTGCTGTACAGTTTGATTGAGGTAAGTTGTATAAATTTTTATAAAAGGTTGTCGCTTGACGTAGTATAGAGTTTCTGTTAAAAGTTGGAGTTGTTACCTTGTTGCAAGCTTATTATCCACGGTTTATTTTTATTTAGTTCTTTTTGAAGTTTTTCGTTGAGCCTGATGTCGTAAGGATTTCTTCGGCCCTCTTAAGATCAGCTCGATAGATATCTTGGCGCAGTGATTTTCTAGCGCATTTCCTAATCTCTACAAATTCTATGTTTTGTCTGATATTTTTATGCTTTATTTTTTCAATTCTTCTCTTTTTTTAATCAGTTTTTTGGTGCTTTCCGATATTTTACTCTCTTTTAAAAGCGAATGACAGTGAAGTAATGGGTTGTTAAAGATTTTTTCAACTTCATCGTATAGTCGCTGTATATTTTTTTCTTGGAGAGTTGAAGCATTGAATGAACTGATTCTGCTTGAATTTTTTTCTTTTATTTGAAGATTATTAGTCTCATTTATATTTAATGTTCTGTTGAATATACAGATTTTATATTTTCTTAGTAATTTCATGTTTATTCTGAGAGTAAGCCTCATTAGTCTGTGGTCTGAGTCGAATTCAAATTGGTTTAATATCTCGAAGTTTTGCATTATGCTAATATTTTTCATTAACATTTAATCTAACTCTAACGTATAGATCCTGTGGGGGATGTATAAGTCCATTTTCTGTGTGGTTTTGTATTTGAGAATGGGTTTACTATTTTTAGTCTGAATTGTGGGGCAAAATCAATTAATTTGGTGCCGCGTTAGGTTTCTGGTGCCATAATTGGAATTGCCTAATCTATTTTCTTCGCTGTTTTCTCTTTTTCCGATTCTTGCATTAAAATCACCCATAATTATTATTTCATTTGTGTTATTTATAGACGATTCAAAAATTTCAGTTAGTGATTCGTAGAATTCGTTGATATCCACCTCGGTTGATTTGGCTGTTGGTGCATGAACTTGTATTAATATTAGGTTGTATTTCTCGTTCTCCTGTAATGTCGAATTTTATTTTGGTAGTTGCGTTTATGAGTTCAATTAGTCTGTCGTCCGAAAGGAGAGTTTTCGTGTTTAAGGAGCAGATTCGTATTATGTAAGATGCTTCAGTTTGTGTCTTTGGATAGTAATATTGTTTGTGTAAGTTTAGACGAAGGGGGTGGTCTTGACTTTCCATGATGACCGGCCGGGTTGGAAAGTTAGTTGATGAGTTTGGCTTTTTGGCGGAGTTTGGCGTGCTGGTGGTTTGGGTTTGTGATATTAAATTGGATTCGTTTTCATTGTTCTGTAGACAGCATATGGTTGTTGTGGCTGAGGTGGGGGCAGGGATCTTTTTCGGTAGTTGTCATTTTTTTACGAAGTTTTGAAGTACTTCGTTTAGCTGTGCGATAGTGAAGTTTGTTTATTCCTCGCAAAACTGCAAGCAGTTAACAGTAGTTGTGACGCCATACAAAGCAAATCTGCGATACATCGCAGTTTTCTGTTGACAATAAAAAAACGTACTTTGTATTACTATACTTAACATAACTTTTTATTGTCCAAACCAAATAAAACATTTCCAATGGCAATATTTGGAGACCAGAAGTTTAATACCCATCATAATTATTTGAAAAACGAAACCAACAAAACAAAAACAACACTGTGAAATAGACCGAACTGTCATATAAACAAACATGGGTATACGGCAAACGGCACTAATATTTTGTCGCAGTCTAACACTTGGCGCATACGTCTTGAATTTCTGAAATGGTCTATTAAATCTCACACTGAAATAGTTGATTCTGATTGTAACGTTGCCTGAAAAGGCACATCACATACGCAATAAAGTGTAAAGTCACTTTACTGTGTATGTGCGTGATACGTAAAAAAATTAATTTTTCTTGAGACTGCAACATTTTACAATAATGATTGTGGTGTTTCATAGTTTTTATTTTTTAAATAAATATCTCAAACATCAAAGAATAACATACTTATTCGTTTTTCAAATATGTGTCAAGTTGTCATGATATAAAGTTTTCTAATCGTTCAGTGAAACTACTGTTAACCTCCATTATAAACAATGCATTTCAGTGTCAACTTTAAATTCAATAGGGGATTCCACCATTTTTTTTTTATAATTTCATCTGAACGTAAAAGTAAAACTAAGACTCTCGGTGAAAATGCAGTGAAAATATTTCTATTAATAAGCGAGTTATAGTCCTCCGAAATTTGAAAATATAGATGTGACGTCACATATATAAGTTTTTATATCAAACTATTTTCTTCGTGGACCTAAATGTTCTTGAAATATATGCTACATCTAAATTATATTTATATATAATAAATTAATATGATTATAATGTAAAAGTCGACATGATTTATAATTGGAAATGTATTTAAATTATTAAGTTTAATGCAAAATATTTATATTCAAATAAAAATTGTTTGAGAATTGCACTACTGGAGTGATAGCAACGCCTCCGCTATTTGAATTTCTCTACTTCCATTGGTAGTAGGCTCCGCGCCTAACTCGGTATTCGTTATATATTTATAGGTGGTCTTTGAGTCGCCAATCAAAATAATATTTATGGATTTCATATGAATGACGAGCTGCTAAAACAAAAACCTCATTATTTCTGAAGTATTTCGATTATATCACTTTATTTCTTTATTAATATTCATTATTAAGCATATACTTTCACTATTTTTTACTAATTTCTCTTAATTCAATTGAGCTGTAATCCCCTATTATCGTCGTTATTTCAATGGTTACCTATGATTTCTAATTTACATTCAAATTCTACATGTTGTTACGGTGGAGGACCCCATTATTGCCTCGTATTTGTGTGCACATTGTTGTGTGAAGAACACAATAATCCATGTTTTCACCGTTTTTACTATTTTAGCCGCACATTGCGTTGAAAACCATAATCAAAGTGCAATCTATATAGGTGCTGGAAAATATCATGGCGCTTACAATTCTTCTTCGGATCTTTTTGTCCAAAAGCGTCAAGTAAGTTATTTAAATTTTTTTATATTGAAATTTTGTAAACGTATTTTCCTATTTCGCGTTCGCAAAGTGAAATTTGTACAACTGTTTTTGTCAAAAACAGTGTTACAATGGACAGTTTTGTACAGGGTGGGGCAGAAAAACCTATCCGATTTCAAATCCCTTTTTCCCAGAAGAGGGAGCAGGTAGAGTAGTGGGGTAAAAACCGTTAGAAAGCCGGTTTTATGCCATTTGTCAGTAGTCAACATGCCTTGGTCTGGTGAACATCGTGCTTTTGTTATTGAGCGGTTTATCGAATGCGGCGGTTCGATAATTGCTACACAACGTGCTTTTCGAATTCATTTCGGACTCGGGCGTCATGATCCTGTTCCACATCACGCTACGATTAAAGTGTGGGTGTCAAATTTTAGACAGACGAGTTCAGCATTGAAAAAGAAGTCGCCTGGACGTCCCAGGACAGCAACAGGACCTGAAAACGTGGCCAATGTGAGAGCCGCGATTGAACGTTCCCCGCGTCGTTCGGCGCGAAAACATTCGCTCGCTTTGGCGATTTCCAACCGCAGTATTCGGCGCATTTTGCACCGGGACCTCAAAATGCATCCCTACAAAATGGTTGTTGCACAGGAATTAAGTGAAAGGGATTTTGAAACCCGTACGAACCTGTGTCGCGATCTCCGAGAACTCCCAAACGACGATGTTGTGCTCTTCACGGACGATGCCCATTTTCACCTTTGTGGTGCCGTTAACAGGCAGAATTTTCGATATTGGAGTGACGAAAATCCTCGAGAAATCCATCAGGAACCCCTCCATAGCCCAAAAGTGACTGTGTGGTGTGCTCTTTCCCGCCTAGGCGTCTGGGGGCCTTACTTTTTTGAAGAAAATGGGCAAACCGTAACGGTCAACAGCGAGCGCTATTGTTTCATGCTGGAAAATTTTCTTAGACCCAAAATGGAAGAAAATGGCGTGGAAAATGTGTGGTTTCAACAGGATGGTGCAACCGCCCACACATCGCGACGATCAATGGACATTCTCAGGGAACTGTTTCCCGGTCGCCTCATTTCCCTGAGAGGTGATCTTGGCTGGCCGCCGCGCTCACCGGATCTCACTCCATGTGACTTCTTCCTTTGGGGTTACCTCAAATCGAAGGTTTACCAGCATCGACCAAGGACCCTTCTTGCTTTACGAAGGGAAATTGCTCGGGCAATTGAAGAAATTCCTGTGGAAATGACGGTGAAAGTCATGGAAAGCTACCGCGAGCGCCTAAATCAGTGTATCCGCTCCCAAGGACGACATTTGAGTGATGTGCTTTTCAAAACTTAAATTTAAAAATGGCATAAAATTTGCGATATGTTAATAAAAAAATTTTTTTGACAAGTTGAGTGGTTTTAATTTTATAACGTTTTGAAATCGGATAGGTTTTTCTGCCCCACCCTGTACAAATCATTTTGAGGATTTTTTAAATTGTGAAGTTATACTTATTAGATTTATACTGCTAATGCCCCTATCTCTGCAATACAAAACAGCGAACTCGAAGAAGAGAGAAAGTTTCGAAGCTATGGTTACTGATGCGCAAGCCTGAGCTTTTCTCCCTTAATACGGTTTTCACATTACATGTAAAAGTAAGGAAGACTTAAAACGTTAATGTGTTTACGCACCTATACGCCTAAGTGCCCTTATCTTTAAGACAGAAATTTGCGCCTTAAACACGGGATATCAGCAGTATATACCTAACAGGTTAAGGGCCACTTTTACAATCATTAGATAAACCTCGAATAACGCTATACCAGGTATTATATTGGAAGTTGTATTTTACAAACCTCGGATAAACTTCAGATAGAATAAACACCAGTATTTCTTATCTCATGGTAATCGGTCGTATAAACATCGGATAACTTTATTCCTGGTTCTTATGGTTACCACGAAACACAAACGATGTGTTGTTATTCATATGTTTGACAGATGTCAATAAAGTATTTCATCATCACTCTCAGAATCAAAAATATCGTTCATATTATCTAACATCGTGAAAAATGCAAATTAGAAGGCAGAAATAATAACAATATTGAAGAAAAATTGTCTAACAAGAAGATAATTTTATTGTATCAATACCAACCTAAAGTGATTTAACGTAATTCCTGGTATAACCTGATAGATAAAATGCATTGTAAAAGACAGTCTTGTTTATCGAAGGTATAGTTGCTAGGATAAATTTATACCTCCGATAGCTATACCATAGTTTATCCATCAATTGTAAAAGTGACCCTAAGCCAGTTAAGAAGAAAGTAAACCAGAACACTGATTTAATTGTCCTTACTTCCCTACAGCTGATCTTACCTCCCTCTTTGTGAAATACCAACAGTTAGATATTTTAAACTTGTGTCAAATATTTGCTAATTCTTATAATTTATAATTTTGCATTTGATTTCTATCAAATTGTCCACATTTCATAAATATTTCCATTTAAAAGTTACCATTGACGTGTCAGAAGTGACAGATGACAGCGTTTTTCTTCTTAAATTTTCCATGGAATACTAAGATTCTTTTTTTGAATGTATCAATATTCAACGGTATTCCTATAAGGCACGAGCAGAGACGTGACTCGAGCGACCTTGACTTACTTGTGATCAGTTGATATGTGTGCGCATGTCATTTTGACAAGAACATTGTCAATTTGACAAGACCACTATTTTGACTTATTCCGATTTTGAATTGCTAAAATGTTAATATTTTACAATTTTTAGGCAGTAAAACACATGTAATTAAAAATAATAACATTTTAGCAGTTAAAAATCAAAATAAGTCAAGACATTGGTCTTGTCAACATGACATTGTTCTTGTCAAAATGACATGCGCACACAAATCAGCTAATTCTAAGCACGTCAAGTTCCCTCGAGTCACGTGTCTGCTCGCGCCCTATACTGTATTTCATATAAGAATAGACTTATACATTGTTCCATTTAAGTCATTCTGTATTGTAAAGAATAGGGCATAGTTTTGAACTCTCTGATAGGCTGAAATTGGAGACAAATGACAAGTTCACCTAGTGTAATTGGGCGCCATCTACCGAATGGCTTAAATGGAACACAGTATAGGAGTAACCAAGTTTACAATAGCAATATGTAAGTAGGTATGTTATTTATTCCATTTAGACTTTATAATGTATTTAACAACTTTAAGTAACTCTTTACTTACTAAAGAATTAAAAATGATCAAATTTTGACGTTTTGAGCTGTCAATTATGTCATACTCGAAACAAAACTAATTCATAAGTTTTATGGGTGTAAAACATGCTGGCTCTTCAGGGCCACCAAGGCTATTCTTATGTGAAATACAGTATAGACATATCTGGCAGTGAAAATGAACAGGTAAAAAATAAATCATCGGGAGTAGAAAAAATCTTATATGCAACACGAGATGTAAATACATTTGATCAACGACGAAATATAACTAGACAAAACTTCACTTGGTTTGTTTTGATATCGGCTGGCCAGACAGAGACAGAGATATATCTTGTCTAGTTTGAGCATTGCTCACTAGAGGCGCAAATGTTCTTCAGCGTTTTGTCATTTTAGAATGAAAAGTTTTTAAAATTCTACATTGTTATACATATATTTTGATTTAGTTTTGTGAAATAAAAAGAAGTTATTTCGAAACGAAAAGATCTATAGTAATAAAATAAATAAATAAAATGAGACCTTTGTCTTATAAATCATCTTTATATAAAATAATTGACGCATTTTTTTAAAGATCCATGATTTTCATTTTGAATAAAATAAAAACTATTGCAATGCCAAGTTCTTTTATTAATAATATTTTACTATTATATTCTTTGGAAATAAAACTACAAAATTATAATTAAAACGGGTTCTAATCCAATATATTTTAAGTCGATTTATTCAGCACCTGCATACATTAATAAGTAAGATAAAGGAATAAAAATGTTTAGTATGTAAACTCCTTATTTTTATTATATTGTTTAATATATATATATATATATATATATATATATATATATATATATATATATATATATATATATATATATATAAATAAATATATACATATAAAAGCACGATGTTCTATTGAGCCCTTTATTATTACTCATTATTTGATTGGTGACAACAAATGATATTTTTTTGCAGAAATGAATTCAACAAAAAAATATGATTACATTAACACTTGTATTTTGCAAAGAATATGATTTACTAAGGGCCTGTATTTCCATCTTCGGATAAAGTGTTGGATAACTTATCTGTCGGATAAATTAACAATGTCGCATCAAAAAATAACATTCAATATAACTTACTTCATTTATGCTTTTATTCTGATGGGATATTTTATTATTTATCTGACGGATAGTTATCTTGAACTTTATCCGGAGATGGAAATACCGGCCCTAACACACATTTTTTATTCATTTAAAAACTACGATGGAATTTTCAGATCTGAGTGATTTCATATTTATTCCTTTTCTATCGATATTCCCCTGATTTACTATTAAAATTTAGTAGAGAAAAGTAAAAGAAATATCCCCCCAAACGGATATTTCTCTGGTATTGTTATATTGGAAACTATAACTGTAAAACTATTGATTACAACAAGAAATATTTTGACTGAAGCCCAATAATATTGATTACAAGAATGAATCCAACAAAGATAATTTCATCAATATTTTAAAAATAGCATATTGCGAAAACAAAAGAAATTTACAATAATATTGTGGTGGAAATTATAAATGCATATTTTCGAAGGGGCCTCGCAAGTGATAAATGCTCTGGGCTTCGCGGCCCGGGCCTGATGTCGCTCTTCTACCATTTCGCTGATGAGGCTTGAGTGTTATAATTAAATACTGAGTTCTCGGATTACCCAAAAGATTTGTTTAAAATTTTCATCGGGTAAGGTAAAAGGGTCACTAATATATCATAGGGCCTTGTGAATTCATAACATAAATCTACGAAAAAATCATAAAAAGTGTAAATAGTGCGAACTAAATGATATAAAATGCTTACTTGTATATTCTTTCAATTATATATATATATATATATATATATATATATATATATATATATATATATATATATATATATATGCAGGGTGTTAATATTAAGTTGCAACACCTGACACTCATTGAAACAAACAACTTTTCTTTGTTAAATTTTTTGATTTGGAGCCCCAGTTCATAGTTACTGGCGTTCTTTTGTTTTTTGAAAAATCGTCATTACTACCTCATTATAAGGAATATTTAAAAAATACAAAAACTTTCTGCATTTGCATTCGGTTCTCTAAAACATTTTTATTTACAATTAATTTCTATTTTATCAAATAACAAAATGGCGACCGATCAAAAATTTCAAAATAAGATATTTTGAAAACTACTTGGTTGATTTTTGTAAATAAAACATTTATAAAATCTTTAAATTATCTACTATAACATTTGTCTGAAACATTTTTTTCGATTTGTCCAAAAAAGTTTTTATTCAAATTGAATTACAAGATAAATTTTAACAAACTGCAAAAATCATTTAAAACAAAGGAGGCTTGCTGCCATTAAACAAGAAAATTAAGCAAGGGACATAAGAAACAAACAAATAAGAAAATAAAACAATAAACAATGAAACAACAACAGATTGAATGATGGAAATTATTTTACTCAAATAACGTTCTGCCAGAGCTTCTTGATGACTTACCGCTAAACATCAGACGAAGACTTTGGTTTCAACATGATGGAGCACCGGCTCACACAACCCGAGAAGTCATAGCACTATTAAATAGAGAATATCCGAAGAGGATTGGGAGAGGAGGTGCTGTAGCGTGGCCAGCCCGGAGCCTTGACCTAACTCCCCTAAATGTCTTGTTCTGGGGTCAGATGAAGACCTCTTTATATGCGAGGCCAGTAAACACCGAATTAGAACTGGAGGCTAGAGTAGTAGCTGCAGCAGAAGATATAAAAGACAAGCAGTGTCTCTTCTAATATTAAAACACGCTGTCGGGTTTGCGTTGCTGCGAATGGTGGCCATTTTGAAAATCAAATTTAGGCTCTCCCTTGTTGTTTCATTGTCCATTGTTTTATTTTTCTTGTTTGTTTGTTTCTTGTTTTTCTTCTTTAATTTTCTTGTTTAATGGCAACAAGGCTACTTTGTTTTAAATGATTGTTGCAGTTTGTAAAAATTTATCTTGTAATTCAACTTGAATAAAAACTTTTTTTGGGCAGATCGAAAAATATGTTTCAGACAAAAGTTTTTATATTTTTTAAATATTCCTAATAACTATGAACTGGGGCTCCAAATCAAAAAACTAAGAACTAAGAAAAGTTGTTTGTTTTAATGAGTTCTAAATGCCGTTAATATTAACACCCTATATATATATATATATATATATATATATATATATATATATATATATATATATATATATATATATATATACAGGGTGTAAATGAAATAAGTGCATTAATTTTAACCAGTAATGTAACTCAATGAGAGCAACAATATTTCTTAATAACTTTTTTTTCTAAGTCTTTTAGATTTTGAGTTAAAATTCTTTAAAGATTTGCTGCATATTTCGTTACCCGCTCATGGAGAACAAATGAGCAGCTGCCATTCAAGTGGGATACAAACAGCTCAAAAATTGTCGGTTATCGGTTACACTTACAGTCACAGTAATTAATAAACGAATTAAGGGAAGTAACATTATTATTAATTAATACGTAATAATACAATTTTTAAAATAAATAAATTTAAATTTTGGATAACAAAATTATAAAGTTGTGTATTGAAACAGGCTTTTTATCACCTATGAATAGTGTGAATAGAGGAAGACAAGGAGGGACGGGGTAACTAGAGGAAGAGAAAAAGCATAGTTATTAGGTTATGAGATAATTATTTATCGTCGACAAATCATAATAGTTTAAATTCGTTATTCAAAAAATGTAAGTACAAACTTTTGTCCATTTAAAAGAAGTACATGAGTACCAATAATTAGTCGTCCATTTATTGTTCCCCAAACATTTTTTAATGGAAATTTTTACAGCATTTTCGTCTGTCAAGATGTGTATTGTGTATAATAAATACACCTTCCCAAGTAAATTCAGTCTCATGAATGAACATTATGAGCCATTCCCAAAATTGAAGTCTGTTATGTGCTGAAAACATTGAACTTTTTGCACATGGTATGGATACAACTGTTGCTTTTTTAAAAATTGTCATATGTGACACTCCGTATTGTGATAAAGATGTACAAGATCAACAAATGTGCGAATATTAAGAACAGAATGATTTGGTGATGATTTGGAAACGCTCCGTGTAAATGCGTTGGCAACTCCATGACACTGTCTTTATGAGAACCGTGATGTCAAGTAACATGTAGTACAGATACGAGTAAAAAATAAATAAATAAACCATAGGTAAGTAATTACAATGTCTGTGTACTCGCATTTTGACAGAATTTTACCTTATAAACAAGTTTATTACTAATGTCAAAATTTAATTGCAACAATTGACAGGACTGTCAATTGCTAAAACAAAATTTTTCATAGCTATTGCTGCTGCAATCAATTATCACAAAAATATTTGGAACGACTCGTCAATTTACGGGGTGGTAAAAATGCTAAAAAAATATGCGATTTCGAGAAAAAGTTATTAAGAAATATTGTTGCTCTCGATGAGTTATACTACTGGTCAAATTTAATGCACTTAGTTCATTTACACCCTGTATATATATATATATATATATATATATATATATATATATATATATATATATATATATATAGGGTGTAAATGAAATAAGTGCATTAAATTTAACCAGTAATATAACTCGTCGAGAGCAACAATATTTCTTAATAACTTTTTCTCGAAATTTTTTTAGCATTTTTACCACCCCGTAAATTGACGAGTCGTACCAAATATTTTTGTAATAATTGAATGCAGTAGCAATACCTATGAAAAATTCTGTTTTAGTAATTGACAGTCCTGTCAATTAAATTTTAACATTAGTAATAAACTTGTTTATAAGGTAAAATTCTGGCAAAATGCTTATGTTTATGATTAGCGGATACACATTGTAATTACCTATGGAGAAGTTCTTAAGGTCAACGAAGTTACACGAAAATTATCCTCTTCGTAATATTCGTAAATTGTACCACATACAATATCTTCGAGCTTATCACAGTTTGATGTGTCACATATGACAATTTGGAATATTTTAAAAGAGCAACAGTTACTTCCATACCATGTGCAAAAATTTCATTGTTTCCAGCATTTCAATTTTGAGAATGAGTTGTATTGTTCACTCATAGGGCTGGATATATTAGAGAAAGTGTCTTTAATAATGCACAATTCGCTTATCTGGTCACAAAAATCCTGATACTGTAAGGAAACGCAATTTTCAACAAAGATATCATTGCTTGAGCGGGAATAAATTGACAAGTCATTGGTCCTCATATAATCCCACCTCGTTTAAATGGACAAAAGTATGTACTTACATTTTTTGAATAACGTATTTAATCTATTATGATTTGCCGTGTTGGCACGTTCACACGAAAATTAATTTCATAACCTCCATAACTAGTATGCTCTTCTCACTTCCCCCGCTCTTACTCTATTCACCTAAGTTCAGAAACCTGTCTTAATACACAATTTTAAATTTTGTTATCCAAATTTTACCTTTCTTTGTTTTAAAAATTGTACTGTAACGAATTTATTAATAATAAATATGTTTTCCGTTGAACGTTTATTAATTAATGTGTCTACAAGTATGCAACCACAACCCGACAATTTTTGTGCTGTGTACATGGAACTTTGATTCAGACAGCTAAGGGCAGCAGAGATCTTACCAGTGGCGGGTAACGAAATTTTATACAAATCTTTAAAGAATTTTAACTCAAAAACTAGAAGATTTAGAAAAAAAAATTATTAAGAAAAATTGTTGCTCTCGACAAGTTACATTACTGGTTAAATTTAATGCACTTATTTCATTTACGTCCTGTATATATCACATTAAAGTATAATGCGATATAATATTCTATGTACTACTTTTATCCGATTTTGACATTTGTTATAAAACATTAATGTATGGTGGCCTCTAGTGAGAAATTCTTGAACTAAACCATATATATCTCTATCACTAGTTGTCTCTTTCTGGTCAGCCGAAATCAAAACATTTAGTGAGGAGGGATAGAGTATGTTTTGTCTAGTTACATTTGGTCGTTGCATTTGACCACTCTCGAACTTATTTGCCAGCCCTCGTTTATCGCTCGGGCGCTAAATCGTCCTCGATTGGTAAATGGTACCTTCATCCCTTGTAGCATAAATAACTATTAAATTAAAATTCAAAGTATTTATTTGTAGATTCATAACATAATAAATATAAATTTTAACTCTAACTTAACTTGTAAGTAACTGTAGACAAAATGTCAAGATAAATTATATTTCAAGTGTTTATTGAAACTTGTCAGTATTACCACTGTTATCAATCTTCATGTTTTAATATTTTTACGTTATACTGAATCGTAATAGTAATTTACATTGCAAGACCGTTACTCAGAACTTTACGGGCGTGCACGGTACCTAACGAGCGAGGGAAGCGAGCTTGTTATCCGTGCGAGCACGTAAATTCCGGGTAACGGTTGAGCAATGTACAATGATTTATGATATACTGAATCGTAAATAATTTGAAAAAAAAATATATTGGAACCTACAACACAATACTTTAAACTATTTGATCGAAATAGTCTTTGGAAACATGGCGAAGCGAAATAATAAATAAATAAATAAATCTGTATATATGTTGCTATGGTTTTAACAGCCCGTAAACTTTTTTTACCACTAGAGACAGAGCTCTGTAATAAGACGTTTACGATTCAATATAACTCGCGCGGATAACAAGATCGCCTCTCGCTCGTTCGGTACCGTGCACGCTATAAAGTTCTAAATAACGCTCTTGCAATGTAAATTACTATTATCATATAAAATATAAGTGGTAAATTTTTGCCGGAAAATTTTTCAGATTGTTACGAGAGCTGGTTGCCTAGCAATTTATTAAGTGGCATTGACAAAAAAACACGGGTTGTCAAACGATTGATTTTTGATCAATGTCACGAGATAAATTGGCAACAGGCTCGAGTAAAGCAATCGGAAAATTTTTCCAGGATAAAATTTAACCACGAATGGTATTCGGATGACTATTTCCAAAATAAAAATCAGGTAATCATTTATATATTTTTCCTGGCAAATATCTTCTAATTTTTATTGTTTTTTGAGGTGTTATATTTAAGTTTGATTTTTCAATGTTTTAAATAGATTCCTGTCCGAATCCACTCTTTTTTAATAAAAACTGATAACAGTGAAAATATACACCCTTTGACAGGTATGTAAACAATATGTTTCTAAAACGTCATAAACATTTCGCTTATCAAAACTCACTTGTAAAAAAATACGACATCTTATTGGCTTATAAAGGGTGCGAAAATGTTTTTGTGACGGTGTTTTGTCGAAATAAAACTTGATAACTAGGTAGAATTCTGAATTTGGATTGGCTTATAAATTTATGAGTGAAATAGTCAATATAAATTCTGAAATAAAAGTAAATTAATGCGAAATAGGAAAATAGTATGAAAAACACGTACTACAATATCCATTTGTAATACTCGTACTTTGCGTAACTCGCATTCGGCTCGATTACGCAAATTGTACTCTTAATACAATAAAGATCATTGTATATAAAACATGTCTTTCAATAATCTTTTTTTTAGGCAAAAGAAATTTTCACAGGTCCACTGTATAAAACTGCTAATCAACAGACAGATATAGCTGTTGTTACGGTGGATGAACCATTTGAGTTATCAAATGCAGTGCAACCAGTCTGTGTGGATTGGGATAGGGAGTATGAAAAAGAACAGCTTAAGCCCAATGGTCCTCTAGGAAAGGTATTTTGATTTGATTACAGATTACAGGTGATCCAGACTTGCGCTCGCTATTTAGCGGCCAAATTTAAAACTATAATATGGGGTATTGTAACAATAATTATTATTATTTAAAGTTACAGTTGTAAATTGGACTTAAAACAATAATAATTTGTACTTTTTAACACGTCAAACAATCTTTCAAAAACATAAATACGTAAAAGCTAACATTTGACACAAATAGTTATTTATTATATAAGTGTTAAAAGTGACATTTTATTTTGTGAGAAGGAAGTTTGGAACACGACGCGAAGCGTAGTGATCCTAACAACCTTCGAACAAAATAAAATCACTTTTAACACGTATATCAATTATATCATACACTATTTTTTCTACAAACACATTTATTTCTTTTAAATTTATAATTGCAAAAAAAATTGACATATGTCAAACATGTCGATTTGTTGTTCCATTCGTCATTACCAAGGTAATTTACTTTTAACACTAGAATTAAAATATCGCATTTTTAATTGAAGTATGACGTGTTAAAAATTCAATTTTTAATAGTGTTTATAGAAAAAAATATTTTTTATTATACATGCATCATAATCCCTCTTTAAAACACGCCAAAGCGTGTTTAAATCGACCATAAAAACACGCTAAATTTTTGAGTTACCTCGGTAACGAAAAATGACAATTAATATGAATAACAACTAAAACAATTATTATTATTGGTTTTTATTTAAATTTATATAAAAATTACAATTTTTGTTGTCAGCAATATGGAAATTACAGGATTTTAGCTGGGTATTTATAGTTTCGCTGTCGCCGTTTGCTGGAATGTCTATATTATCTTTTAATATAGTTTGTGTACTGGTAAGTGCCTCTCCAATGCGTTTCGTGACTGATATTTTGTTCTGTATGGATTCTTCAATATATCCACTCGCTACCGTTGATGATTTCCATCCTACTTGGCGCTGCAGTTCATCCACACTCATTCCGCTGTTTGCCATGACTGTGGCAGAACTGCGCCTGAACGCGTGTCCGGTATACTTTGTAGCGTCAGGAAGATTTAAGAAACGCGCCAGAAGAGAAGGACATTTTCCAAAAGTATTAATTCCAACGACTTGTTTAATGCATTTTCCATTGGCGTATTTCAAAAATACTCTATCCGTAGATATATTTTCTGGACGTAGAGATAGGTATTTGTTAAATAATTTGACATACGATATGTCATCATTATCAACCACAGCAAACTTTCGACCTTTTTCGGTTTTTGATGGTCGAATATTAATAATTAAAACAGAACCTTCTTTTTTAATATCAGACAGGCGCAAATCACATAATTCATATCTCCTGCATGAGCCAAATATTCCACATATGGCTACCACCTTTAAAATAAAATATTTATTAAATTTTGTAAAAAATATCATAATCTCGCGCTTACCTTCAAAAATAAGTAGGTATTATCTGGGGCTTCAATAAAAAATTTCCTTAACTGTTCTTCCGAAAATACGAAAGATTTTTTCGGCTCGTAGCCTTTTTTAACGCTTTTCATGAAAGCATGCAATTTATGAAAAGTAGCTATGTTTACTCCTTTCTTAAGTTTTAGCATTGCTTGTAATTTGGAATAAATGCACCATAATGATGAAGGTTTATACTGATTTGACTATAACGAAACACAAAATAAGTACAATAAATTTCACAAGTTACCGTTATACCATTTGGTTCATATAGGCCAGCATGAGTGTTTCATCCACAGTTACGGCATTTTTATTTTCCATCCATTTATTTAATTTTTCGTATTCCTTATAATACGCGTCTTTAGATTTAGGCGGAATTAATCTTAACTCCGCCTGTTCAGCTAATTCTTTAATTTCATTCATTTCTCACTCTCACAATCACGTGAAAAAATATTGACTTGTTGACAACTTAAACAATACGAATAATTGCTAACTGTCTCCTTGGAAACGCTTAAACTCACTGGATCAAAAATCAAAACCGTATGATTTGCAATAATTTTCAGTTTTAAATGGTTATGATGCATTTATAATAAAAAATAGCGTATGATACACGTGTATAAGCTAGCCTTTAAAGCACTACGACATTAAAGCCACTCCGCTACGCGTCGCGGCTTTAAACTTGTCGTGCGTGCTTTAAAGGCTAGCTTATACACTTATATCATAATATACTATTCCACATGAGCGCTGACATACAGGGTGATTGAAAAAATAGGGACAAATAGCTATTTTCTTTATTATTAATTTTAGACCGTTGGTTTCAATTACAAAGTTGCGCGCCAAGTTAAATGCCACTTTTTGGCGTGAAAAGACCCTGAATTCTACTTCATACATCGTTTTTAATCCCGCATAACACGGTTTCATTCTTTGAAACTAACTACCGTGTTATACGAAGGATTACTGTATTATCTAAAGCATAATTTTATTTGTAGGTTGCTGGATGGGGATCAGTAGATGGTGATCATTTGAAGAATTTGACAGCTTCATATTTAGATACCGAAGCGTGTTTACGTATGGTTCCCCGAGATTTTGTCAGTTATGTTACTACGGATAAGTTTTGCGTTAGTTTCGCAAACGGTAAGATTTGACTACTTAACTCAATACATAAACTAGAACGAGCCCTGATCAAAGAATAGCAACTCTTATACGGAATAATTCCGTATGAAGTTGATATTCTTTGCCCTGATCTTCGACAAGTTATACAGTAGTCCCTATATAGCAACTCATTTCAAGGTTGCATGCGCAATGGCAAAGTAAAAGGGAAATTATATTGTATAGTTTTATGCATAAAGCATAGTATGTACCAATATCTTTTGTAAGCACGAATCCGAACGAAGAGGAGCGGAGGTTACCGAGCGATCATTCAACTTGTCGGTCTTTGGCAACAACATTAACCTCACCTAACGCACAAAAGTCATTGAGTTTTGTGCGTTCACAAATCGAATGTTCGCCATCGATGCTCCCGTTCGGTCGGTATCAAAATCGATGAGAAGAGAGAAAGAGAGAGAGAGAAGTTCTCTCTCTCTCTCTCTCTGCAGCGTCTTGACCAATAGAATCAATGTGTTAAATACTTGGCGCTTGCGCATTACTGACTTCGTACACTCTGATATAGTGCAGATGTACAGGATCATTCATAAAAAGTGTGCCAAAATTAAACCTTATATTGAGGAAGTAATTTTTAGTGAAATATATTACATGAAGGTATGTCCAGAAACGTTTCGTTACAAACTTACAGCCCTTTGAAGATGCACCTCATCTGAAACATTAATAACTCTGGTAATAGTTACACAAAAATTGAAACTTAGTTCGAGGACAATACTTATTTAGATGCATGTTTATACTTTCTTTTTTTCCTGTATCTCCACCAGAGACGTTTCATATGAGGAAATCATGAATGTTTTCATCGTTATTTTTTGATTTATTAACATTTTTTTTATTTTTACCTATAAAATATTACATACAATGAACTACAAAATACTTTTGTTGGTTGATGTTTACTCGCCAACAATTTAGAACAGAGTAACTACGAAGCGAACTATGAAAAACCACAAAAGTTTCGACGCCATCGAAGCGTCAGCCATATTGTACTGTTCCATTACTGCACCCCCAACACAGAGCACACTGGCATATTTATTATTAAAGTTAGTAAATACACTATTATTCACGAAAGATGACTATTCAAGGACATTTGTTCGAAGAAAGAATACACATCACTTTATAGCAGTAGCTTAGCAACATTTTGTATTATTAAAGAGAAAGATTATTTGACCTATGTCTATTTACTTTATGTGGTGGGGCAGATATACGTAAATAGTGGCATTACTTTCTAACTTACTATAAATAATAATGACGTATGTCGTAGATTTACAGATACCTAATTATCTACTGCACTGCCCTCTGTGCTAATATTACCCAGTGGCGTTGACGTGTAAATCAAATTATTATTCCTTGGTTTACAAGTTAAGTCAATGTTTTAGTATTTTGCAAACACATAACTGAAGAACATAAATCTTTCAGAAAGGCATTATTTAGAAAGAAACATAATTTTGAAATAATTACTTTTATTTTTTGTTAAAATGTGTCCATAAATAATTCATGTTGCACGCCTATGCATACGAAATGCAATGAAGTTATCTGCAAGTAATATTATATCAGGCGGCTCAGAAATGACCTTGAATAGTCATCTTTCGTGAATAATAGTTTATGCCCAAAAAAGGATATTTAAACACAAAAGTTTAAGGAACAAATACGAAATAACACACGTCAACGCAATCATGCCGAATACAATTATTTGTGAGCCCGTAAGCCTAGTCTACTAATATCAAGAAAATTAAAAATAATTATAAATAAAAAAGTTATTTTGAGTGGCTCGTTTTTCAGTGTCACCTGTATATTCTTAACTCTATGTAAATAAGTTCAGTGTGTTCAATAAAATTCCTAACTCGGAGTAGGCTATGACCAGAGAATCGTAAGTCCGGTCATTATTCAATTAAAAAGTCAAGATGTAAAAATTTATCTTGAAATGTAATTTTAAGGAGAAAAAACAATAAATAAGTATACAGTATATTGACATTCGCAGTTTTCTAATTTGTTTCCATGTCTAAAATAAGATTCAAGAAAAAAACTTTGATTTCTTTAGATAACATTTTTGACAATTGCCAAATTGAAATTTAATTAAATATTTTTAAATTGACATGTGTTTCTTTGTTTATAGCCAACTCCGAGTTAGGAATTTTTTAACACACTGCATTATCCTTATATAGCCCAGTTGGCAGGGCGTTTAAAAGAGGCTATTGTGGAAATAAATGGTGGCAAGCTGGCATAAATTTTAGTCTCTTTATTGGGACCTCCAAAAAGACATACTAATTTTGCACCCTCTAGTGACCCCGGATTTTGTTGCCATCTTGGATCAAAGGTGCAAAAAATGAGTTTTTGGATATATTCTTGAAAACAGTGGCCCATATCAAAATTTTATAAGAATACAAAATTAAAGATCGTAATTTTTTTGCACATAAAAGGGTTCTTACATTTTTTACCTAGGATGAACTCTCAAAGAGTTTTAACAATTTATGATAGAAATTTAAATTACTCAAAAAATAAACAATATTAGGGAGCCTATTCAGAACTCAAAATTTGTGTAGTCGTTATGGTCTTTATGGTTGTTATGTACTATAAAGATTGTTAAAATCGAATTTGGTATTCTCAGTAATGAAAGTGGTTACTGTCAACAATTGTTAAGCGTTTAGACAGTCTTTTATCATAACGATTGCTAAAACTATGTATTTATGGTTGTTATCGCGTTGTTATTTGACATGTGACAGGTTAATTATATCAATCAAATATTATTAATATTGACCTTTCTGCCACATATTGGTGTTTTTATATTTCAGCATGATGCAGTTTATTATACGTATAGATTCTGCTTCGACTTGAATAATTATCATAAGAACGATAAAGACTGTTACTTTTGACATTCTGTGGTATTCTTGAAAACCATTAGTGATGTAGGATGTTTCTCTTACATATTCAGTCAAAATAAAAAAATTACATCTTCACATAAATTTTCAAGCACGTTGAGGTCATTTGTAGGAATTAACAAAGCCGTTCTAAATAATGTAGAAGTTTCCAAATATGATAAAAATATCATATTGTTCTCTAGTTGTTTTGGGAAAACGTTTGCGTACTAAATATAATTAGCAATTCATCATTTAAAAAAAAAATTAAAGCGTTGACAGATAAGATTAAGGTTAGATTAGGTTCATATATGTATAATGAAATTAGCTGTTGTCAAATAATCTGGTTCATTCACAAGTATTATTTTGTAAAGATTGTTAATAATACCGACGTAGGTTCTGAATTGACAAATTAATAAAGATTGTTACAAATGTCTTTATGATAACAATCTTTATATGCATAGCAACCTTTATGACTGTATTTCTCTGAATAGGTCACTAGATATTTAATACTTAGTATAATAGGTTTACATTCGTTGCGACATCGATAGAAGTAGATTATTGATGATTTTTATAGTTATTTACGATATAAGCGGGTAATAGACATAATTAACGCACGTATTGTGAATTGCCTTACGTGCCCAAAAGGCGAGTTAGGATATTCACATAGTGCGTTAATAATGTAGTATCCTATAAATATCGTACAATATTTTTTTAACGTCTGTTAAAAAAGTAATCTTTTTTTCATTAAAATGGGTTTATAGATTATGCCTTTTTTAATACATACGCCGCGGAGTGAAATAATGAAACGCTACGGTACTTTTTTATGCTCCCATTGCAGACGTAGAAGAAATTTGTATGCAACTCGTGAGTAAATTATATCTTTTTTTCATTCGAAGGATATGCGCACTCGCCTTCGGCTCGTTCGGAAAATTTTTCTTCTCGTGAAGAAAAAATATACTTTACTCACTTGGTACATAAATAACTATTAGGTATCACCGCATATCATATCGCACTCATTTAAATTAAGTAATAGCCTTGTTATTCCGTTGAATACTTTAATGAAAATTATTACCACATTAGAATTTCAATTCTGCACTTATTGGGCTAACAAGGCCATTACATAACTAAAATGACTGCGATATGGTAAAACTTATCCTACGGTGATATGTAAAATAATTTTTTTCAAATCGTCTAATACATGGCATGAAAGAGAATTTCATGCTGAATTCAAGTTTTCAAACCTCGTTATCGTGTCTTTAACCGGGTCAGAGTTATCTACGAATTTGTAGGAAAGCGTTGAAAAAATTATTTAAAAATCATCAATAATTTACTTCCTTGGATGCCACGACGAATGTAAACTGTTATAAATAATAAAACCTAATTATTTAATACCTAAGTATAGGTATTTAATACCTAATATTGTATATATTTTGAGTAATTTAAATTTCTATTGTAAATTGTTAAACTTTTTGAGAGTTCATCCTAGGTAAAAAATGTAAGAACCCTTTTATGTACAAAAAATTACGAGCTTTAATTTTGCATTATAAAATTTTGATACGGACCACTAATTTCAAGAAAATGGCCAAAAACTCATTTTTTGCACCATTGATCCAAGATGGCAGCAAAATCAACCCAGGGTCGCTAGAGGGTGCAAAATCAGTATGTCTTTTTGGAGCTCGCAATAAAAAGAATAAAATTTACTCCAGCTTGCCACCAATTATTTCCGCAATAAAGCCTTTGTCGACTGGCCTAATTACCTCATACTAAGTTTCAATTTGAGTGTAACTAGTATCAGAGTTATTAATAAATATGCTTCAGATGGAGGGCACCTTCAAAGTGCTGTAAGTCTGTAACGAAACGTTTCTCTGGTCATACCTTCATCCAACAATTTTTACTCAAAATGACTCCCGCAATATATGGTTTAATTTTAGCACATCCATTATGAGTACCCTGTAATCTAAGAATTATCCTCCTCCTCTGGTCTTATAACCCGCACTGTGACTGGAGGTCGCAAGAATGGCTCTAATTTTTTAATTGTTTATAGGAACTGGTACGTGCATTCGCGATAGTGGCAGTGGAGTTGTATTTCCCTGGACATCGAACGACAAAGAGAAGTACTATATTACTGGAATAGTTAGCGGAAGACAAGTAACCATAAATAACTGTGATTCTGCCTTTGACCCATTCGCACTTTTTACTCGGATTAGTGTTCACACTGATTGGATTTGGGATGTAGTGTCAGCTGAGTATAGATCGGAATTTTCTAGACGGTTTCGGTTCAGTGCCGCAATACTACGTAGTCTAACGGGAGGGGGGCTGGGTTAGGGGGAGTGGGAGGGTTTTTTTAGGATAATGTATAGCGGCCATGTTAAATACAGTGTTTTGTAACTAATTGAACGCCGCCGAGTTGATGTGTTTGCGATGTTTTTGCATAATTTTTAGATAAAACTTTCCACAAGGCCCTTTTCATAATCAGGCTCACTTTAAGACTTTAATTAAATATCTTTAAGATTTTATCTTTAATTTAAATTTGTCGGTTTTCATAATTGTTATCCATAGTTACTTTAACAACTCGTGAGTAAATTATATCTTTTTTTCATTCGAAGGATATGCGCACTCGCCTTCGGCTCGTTCGGAAAATTTTTCTTCTCGTGAAGAAAAAATATACTTTACTCACTTGGTACATAAATAACTATTAGGTATCACCGCATATCATATCGCACTCATTTAAATTAAGTAATAGCCTTGTTATTCCGTTGAATACTTTAATGAAAATTATTACCACATTAGAATTTCAATTCTGCACTTATTGGGCTAACAAGGCCATTACATAACTAAAATGACTGCGATATGGTAAAACTTATCCTACGGTGATATGTAAAATAATTTTTTTCAAATCGTCTAATACATGGCATGAAAGAGAATTTCATGCTGAATTCAAGTTTTCAAACCTCGTTATCGTGTCTTTAACCGGGTCAGAGTTATCTACGAATTTGTAGGAAAGCGTTGAAAAAATTATTTAAAAATCATCAATAATTTACTTCCTTGGATGCCACGACGAATGTAAACTGTTATAAATAATAAAACCTAATTATTTAATACCTAAGTATAGGTATTTAATACCTAATATTGTATATATTTTGAGTAATTTAAATTTCTATTGTAAATTGTTAAACTTTTTGAGAGTTCATCCTAGGTAAAAAATGTAAGAACCCTTTTATGTACAAAAAATTACGAGCTTTAATTTTGCATTATAAAATTTTGATACGGACCACTAATTTCAAGAAAATGGCCAAAAACTCATTTTTTGCACCATTGATCCAAGATGGCAGCAAAATCAACCCAGGGTCGCTAGAGGGTGCAAAATCAGTATGTCTTTTTGGAGCTCGCAATAAAAAGAATAAAATTTACTCCAGCTTGCCACCAATTATTTCCGCAATAAAGCCTTTGTCGACTGGCCTAATTACCTCATACTAAGTTTCAATTTGAGTGTAACTAGTATCAGAGTTATTAATAAATATGCTTCAGATGGAGGGCACCTTCAAAGTGCTGTAAGTCTGTAACGAAACGTTTCTCTGGTCATACCTTCATCCAACAATTTTTACTCAAAATGACTCCCGCAATATATGGTTTAATTTTAGCACATCCATTATGAGTACCCTGTAATCTAAGAATTATCCTCCTCCTCTGGTCTTATAACCCGCACTGTGACTGGAGGTCGCAAGAATGGCTCTAATTTTTTAATTGTTTATAGGAACTGGTACGTGCATTCGCGATAGTGGCAGTGGAGTTGTATTTCCCTGGACATCGAACGACAAAGAGAAGTACTATATTACTGGAATAGTTAGCGGAAGACAAGTAACCATAAATAACTGTGATTCTGCCTTTGACCCATTCGCACTTTTTACTCGGATTAGTGTTCACACTGATTGGATTTGGGATGTAGTGTCAGCTGAGTATAGATCGGAATTTTCTAGACGGTTTCGGTTCAGTGCCGCAATACTACGTAGTCTAACGGGAGGGGGGCTGGGTTAGGGGGAGTGGGAGGGTTTTTTTAGGATAATGTATAGCGGCCATGTTAAATACAGTGTTTTGTAACTAATTGAACGCCGCCGAGTTGATGTGTTTGCGATGTTTTTGCATAATTTTTAGATAAAACTTTCCACAAGGCCCTTTTCATAATCAGGCTCACTTTAAGACTTTAATTAAATATCTTTAAGATTTTATCTTTAATTTAAATTTGTCGGTTTTCATAATTGTTATCCATAGTTACTTTAACAAAAGTATTTTTTTTTTTAAGTACGTTGGCATACCTGAACGAAGAATAATTCGAAGTTTGACATGTGAACTATGAATTATTCTAATTTCTTGCCTTAAATAATCTGTACAAAATTAAAAATTATAGCTGCACACTTTACAAAATAAGATAAATATTAATAACTAGTATAATTTTCATAATAAATAAATAAATATATCATCACGGCATATTACCCATTCCTGGGTGTGCCAATCCGCTTTGTATGCAGATATCGGTAATGATGATGACATATTATTTGAACCGTGCGGGCGTTTACCAGGCGTCACCTCACGGACACTCATTGCTGGCGTGGAGAGTGCACCACAGGGGTCAATTTTGTGCCATTTAAAATTGGAAATATTAGGCGTCGGTCGGGATCGAACCCGGTTCCCCAGATTCGCGACTAGACACTCAGGCACACAGCCACGAAAAAATATATAATCAAAAACTTATTTTCCTATTTTCCATATGAGCGGATAAGTAATTTAAACCATTGGAATATGCTAGTATAGTGTCACAAAATATGTTTCATTTAAGAAAAAGCATGGACATCATGAAAGAATTAAAGAATTCAAATCCACTTAGAGCTATATAATAAATAAAGAGAAAATTCGATATCATAGAGAAAAAGGCGCGAAAATATATTTTAAGAAAACTACTAGTAAATGGCAGAGAATTTTTCGTAGATTAGTAGAATATTATAATAATATCTGCTTAATTATTTCGATGAAAACTATTCTTATTACATCATTTCAACAATGAGAAGAATTGATTACAATAAATAAAACATTGGTTTAATAAAAATGCATTATATTTTCTATTAATATTAATAAAAAGTTACTGTTAATAAATATTTATACCTATGAATTGTGATTTTACTATATTTATAGACAGTAAAGTAGATAGCTTTGCTTTTGTGTGATTACTACTTCAGTAGGTTCTTCATTGAAAGTAATATTTATAGTAAAATCATGATCGGAATCTATTTGTAATTTAACTTTTAAGATGTTTAATTCGCTGCAATATAACATTTAGGAATTCTTTGCTCAACCGAAATCTGTCAAAGAATTCGTTAATAGTGTATATGGTATGTGATAATAACTTTTAATAAATGTCAAATACAAGTAACATTCATTTGTTCATGACTTACTATCATCATTACCGATATCTGCGAACAAAGCAGATTGGCACACCCAACAATGGGTAATATGCCGTGATGATATATTTATATATTTTATTTATGACTTACTATTTATTTATTTAAAATTAAAGTGATAATGTCCAGATAAAGCAGTTGAATTTTTACTTTGATTTAAATTAATCTTAAAGTGCTAAAGTGTGTTATGAAAACGAAATTAGTACTAAAATTAATTTAAAGTCTTAAAGTAACTAAAACTTTTATTATGAAAACGGCCCTAGGTAAAACATATTTCACTCTGTATTATATGTAATAATATAATAATAATAGCCAGTGAACACCCTTTGCGGGTAGTGGCCTCTTTTAGCAACTTATTGATACTTATGAACTAACAGCTCTGGATTGAAATGATAGATATTGTTTGATATTAATTCTTAATTCTAAGTGGTATTTCTAATCTGCCCTTATTTTTATAACCTTTCTTAAACTAGTAGTACTCGTAACTAATTTGTAATAATTGTAATAATAATAACTAATGTTTATAAGCTAATAATGTTTTCAAGAAACCCTATACTAATAGTTTCATGCATAACTAGGTGCAACTGTTTATTTTGGTTTTGTTTCTTAACTATTAACACATTCCACTTTTCACTGTAATTTTAATTTTACTTTTACTGCACTTATCACATTTCACTCACTGAAAGTTGTTATTATCTATTACATTGACTGTGTTGACGAAGAGTTTCTCCATCTCGATTCACTCCGCTCGGTTCTGAGCGATGTGGTTCCACAGGTTTCCCGCGCAATCTTTGATATCGTCCCTCCACCTTGTCGGCTGTCTTCCTCTTCTTCTTTTATGTTGGAGTGGTAGCCAGTGGGAATATACTTATAAATAATATAGTTTTATAGGTATATTCCAGTGGGTCGATATTTCCGTCCATCTTCCATCTTCTAGGCGTGTCACGTGTCCTGCCCACTTCCACTTTAGTTTCTTGCAGGCAACTATAGCATCTTTAATTTTAGTTTTTGACCTTATTTCTGTGCTGTTTACTTTGTCTGTTAATTTAATATGTAATATAGTTAATATTAACTTCAAGTAATGACAGAATGAAAATAAATGTGTAATAAATGCTGTAATTGCTGTATGACAGATTTCGAGTAATTGTTAATACCTAATCTATTTTTAATTTACCACTTTTAAACAATGTTAATATTCCAATTACATTTCACTATCGCATGTATGTATTTCAAAACATGCAATTTTACTTTAAACTTAATTTTTTCAGGTTTTATTTAAACTAGACAGTATTATATAAAACTATGTTCTACCATAATAGTAACAAATAAAAATTTAAATAAATGAAGTTAATATTTAAATTTAACAGTAATTACCTACCTACCCTTTTCTTTTACAGGTAACAATTCTTTTGATGATTATAGTTTTTTTTTAAATATTACTTAATAGAGCTTTTCATTTAAAGAGATAGAAAATATGCGCCATTTTACTTACTATGTGCATGGCATTTGTTTTTTCAAAATTTATACGTAAAATGTGAGGAAAGTCTTTGACAACTTCAAAAACTTCTCTAAAGAAGATATAAAAGTTTAGGTCGGAGCTAAAATGACAAACGATGCAAATTTTAATCGAGAGTACAGGTATTTTAGTGAATGCAATATTTTTATTTTTATTTATTATTTCATATCAGTCTGGAAAATAAATATATAAGATAAGTAAATCCTTATTTTCATCTAAAAATTATTATTGCGTTTTACATTTTAAATTAATATTACTCTTAAGTGTATAATTTCATATATTATGATTCATTATACGTATACCTACAATATTAATTTTTAATGTTTGTTCACAAAGAGCGGCAATTGTGCCAACATGGCGGCGTTCAATGGGCCCGTCCAACTTTTTTTGATTTTTTTATGTTACGAAGAATTTAAAAATAGAAATTCCGTATTTTTTGTTTTCTTGAAATTGCGCTTAATAACGCCTAAAATAATTATTAAAATTTTGGCGCGAAAGTTCTGACGTCAGCGTCATGCCGTCATAAGTAGAGAGAACCGACATACGTTTCCAGTTATATGGCAATGTGTTAATTCAGAACATTCCCGAAAGATCTAATGAGAACATCAATGACATTGTTGTGAACTTAGCAAAAACTGTCAATATAGAAGTGAAACATGGAGATATCGACGCTGCCCACCGTATTCCTCACTATAATAAAACCAACCCTTCTCCGAAAAATATTGTAGTTAAATTTATATCTCGTGGAGTAAAAGATTTGTTTAAAACTGCGATAAAAACTAAATCACTTACCACTAAAACTGCTGGTTTCGATGGTCCTGAAGCTACAATTTTTGTTAGTGATCACTTAACTAGAGCTAATACGCAGCTTTTCAGTAAAGCTCGGGCCGATCTCCGCCCAAAAAACTATAAATACATTTGGACCAGAAATGGTAAAATTTATGTTCGCAAAACGGATGAATCTAAAATTATACCAATTTATAATGTACGGGATATTGATAGGCTTAATTAATTACGTACCTTATTGTATAATATTTTTTTGTTATCTATGGATATCAGTATTTATTACCAGAACGTCAGAGGTCTTAGAACTAAGACAAACGATATTAAAATAAACACTCATTCATGTGGTATTGACATTTTGTGTCTCACCGAAACATATTTAAACTCGTCGATATTTGACCATGAAATTCTGAGTAATAATTATTCCGTTATCAGAAGAGATAGAGAATCTACCTCCTCAATTAAAAGTGATGGTGGTGGTGTTCTTATAGGCGTTAATAATAACTTCAATTTCGTACATAGAACCGAATGGTCAACCTCCAGTGAAGATGTTTGGATTACAATCTCTCTAAACTCGGGTAAATTGCATATATGTTGCGTTTACATTCCACCGAAATGCAACGATGCTCTACAAGTTTTTTTAAATAATCTGTCAAACATTATTGATTCAGTGCCTAATGATAAATTTATAATTTGTGGCGATTTTAATCAACCACTTATTCAATGGAATTTAGTACAGGGTGTTAATTATTATACAGCTAATAACGTCTACAATACTATATCATCAAATTTTATTGACTGTCTAAGTTATTGTAATCTCAAACAATTCAATGGAGTGGCAAACAGTAACAATCGTTGTTTAGATTTAATTCTAACTAATTCTGATCCTGATAATATTAATGTACAGCCGTGCTTTAGCCCTCTAAGTAAAGTGGACATACACCATCCCCCGTTACTTTTACATTGTAAATATGAACATCTGTCAGCGTTACAATGTAATAATATGGAATTGTACTTGTTCAAAAGGACTGATTTCGATGCACTCAATAATTATCTTTCATCTGTAGACTGGTCTTCTGAACTGACACATCTGGATACGGAAGAATCAGTTCTTAAATTTTATGAAATCTTGCGTTCCGCTATAGATACTTTTGTTCCCAAAAAGCGCTTATCTCATAAGTCCTACCCACATTGGTATAGTACTGAACTGATTAAGCTAATTAAAGAAAAACATAGATTGCATAAAAAATTTAAGAGATTCAAAAATAATGCTGATTATATTAAGTTTTCCTCATTAAGAAAACAGGTAAAGAATTTAACACGTACTTGTTACGATAAATACATTTCTGATATTGAACAGGAAATACCGAATAATTCGAAAAAGTTTTGGTCGTTTGTATCCTCTGTGAAAAAACAAAATATACCTAGTAACATGAATTTTAATAGTACCAGTTCTAGTAATGGTAAAGATATTTGTAATATGTTTGCTGAGTATTTCCATTCGGTCTTTTTGAGCAATAGCAGTCCCATAAAGACATATGCTGATAAATTCTGTGAAACTTGTATCGATCTTAGTTTGTTTAGTGTTTATGAAGATGAGATATACGACTTGATGTCATCTCTTGATGCCAATAAAGGAGCAGGTTCAGATGGGATTCCTAGTTATTTCATTAAAAATTGTGCCATATCTCTAAGTAGTCCACTATCCATAATTTTTAATAAATCGCTTGCTGAAGGTCAGTGTCCCAGCCCATGGAAAACAGCTGTAATTGTTCCTGTTTTTAAGACTGGTTCACGAAATTCTGTTGACAGTTATCGTCCTATATCCAAACTATGTATTTTTGAAAAAATTCTTGAAAAAATTATTTACAAGCGCTTATTCTCCGCATTCAAGCGAGTTATAAATACAGAACAACATGGTTTCTACAGTGGGCGATCTGTTGACTCTAATCTTGTTGAGTGCACAGATTATATACTGTTAACTATGGACAATAATACACAAGTAGATGCTGTATACACTGACTTCAGCAAGGCATTTGACAGAATAAACCACGGTGTTTTAATAGATAAACTTACAATGTATGGTGTACATGGCTCTCTATTAAAGTGGTTTACATCATACTTAAGTCATAGGCAACAGTATGTTACAGTGAATGGCTTTAATTCTGATATATATCCCGTAACCTCTGGAGTACCTCAGGGATCTCACCTTGGACCCCTCCTTTTTATAATATTTATTAATGATATCAATTTATGTTTTCAAAATTCAAAATTTATAATGTATGCTGATGATCTTAAGGTATATAAAAAAATTGTTTCCTCGGCTGACTGTCTTAGTCTTCAAGAAGATCTTAATAGACTAAATATTTATCTTAAGGAGAATGACTTATGCATCAATTATAGTAAATGTTCTATTATCTCTTTTTCACGTAGTAGAAATTTATTTGAATTGAACTACAATATTGATGGAAATGATATCAGTCGTGTATCTCAAGTCAAAGATCTTGGGATCGTTTTAGATAAGAAATTAATTTATGACATACACATTGACCGCGTAGTTAAAAAGGCATATAAAATGCTTGGATTTATATTGCGAGTTGGTTCAAACTTTAAAAATCCAACCACTCTTGTTCATTTATATTATACGTTTGTTAGATCTCAACTGGAATTTGCCGTTGTATGTTGGTCGCCACATTATCAGATATATATGAATAGAGTGGAGGGTATCCAGCGTAAATTTATTTCTGCATTAAACTCTAAATTTCCAAATAATTCAATTTATTTCACCACTTTACAAAAACGTAGAGAGATGTTGGACTTAATTTTTCTTTACAAAATTATTAATGGTTATATTGATAGTCCAACTCTCTTGAGTAAAATATCGATGCGTGTACCCTCTTACTCAACTCGTTTATCTGATACTTTTTCTGTAAAAATGTATAGGACTAATTCTGCTATGTTTTCCCCTTTAAATCGCCTGTTGTGTCTTTATAATAATTTATTTTCTCTTTCTAATGTTCCTGATATATTTAGTTGCACTTTGCGTTCATTTAAGCAGTCTGTAAAAAATAGTCTCACTCATACTTATACTACTACATTATTGTAAATTTGTATCTCCTTTACTTATGTTGTTAATCTTCACCTTATTTCATTGTCTGTAACAGAAGTTATGTATTTCATTGTATTTATTTGTGCTGTACTGTTATTGGGACCTTGTCCTGTTGTACGGCCACTTTATAAATAAATAAATAAATAAATAAATAAATGAATAAAAATACGTATCCTTTGCAAATTGTAATCGAAAATCTGTAGAGCTAATGGTAATAAAGTAAGCCAGATAGTTATTATATCATTTCAAAATGTATAAATTATAATTTACAATCCGACAATTCTATTTTTAAAAATTATTTATTTCCAAAAACAGAATATTACAGCATAACAACGTTTGAATAGGAGACTAAGACTTTATTGTTACAAACAGGCTTATATACTATTCTAATACATACTTATCTATAGATTACAATAATGCATAGGTGGCTGAATTACACAGACCATCCCTTTGTTCATGCTATATAACTCCTCCACCCCTAGATTCAAGTGTAACGGGAAAATCGGATTTTTTGGTAATTCCATGTACAATCTTTATTCTAAATTTATAAAACATGATAAATATTATAATAATTATAACAGCTATAAGACAATATTTAATTATGCCATGAATGGTAATATGTTTCATATCTATTTCTTGTATTTCTTGGGGTTTTTCTTTCAACAAGGACATTTCCTTTTAACAGTAAAATTTAGTTTATTTTTATTTGTAAAATTAAATTTATAATTGCTTATTACAATCGGTTTCCCCGTACTCATATTTGAAATAATATTCTTTTTATCTATTTTACAATTTTTATTTTCTAACAAATACCTTTATTCCGTAAATATTCCTCATATTCATTATTACAATTAATGTGAATTTTATCTTTATTAAATTTTATAACAAAATTAGTATTGCTTATTTCTAATACATTTTCCTGAAAACTTTCTATATTTATAAAGGAACAATAATGGTTTTCCTGGTTAGTGATTATATTGAATAAACATGAATTTTCATGTACCTTATGTCCTAAATTATTACAATAATGTATTTTGTTAATTAACACACATTGGCTGCTTAATTCATATAATTCTTTATTGAGAACTAGCACTTGTGTTTCTTCTTGTAACACTGTCACTATTTCACTTTGGGTAAATGTAGGTATTGGTGTAACTTGCATAATATCAACTTCATTATCGAGGTAAAGTGGCACAACAATAAGAACATGGACATCAAAATCATCCAAATCGCAGAAGGTTCTTAATAATTTTTGTAATTCAAAATATTTTAATGTTGTCAAAAATTCATTTTTATTTTCTTTAAAATTATTCATTAACTGAGGATACGTTATAATAGTTTCATGTAAATAATTCATATTACAGAAACTAAGGGAAATTTCGATATTATTTAATACGAACAATAATGAGTTATAATATAAAGTTATTTGGTTCATTATATCTTTTAAGAATAGACTGTCAATCAGGGTTGAGTCTTTTTGGGTATAATTTTGGATTTGCAATATACGGGATGTCAAAAGTAATTGATTATGTTTGAGGGAAACAATAGTATCATTGAATTGTTTAACAATTTCATTGTTATAATTATAATTTTGCATAAGACTTTTCTGAATAATTTGCTGATTATCTTTTAATTCGTTAATTAATTTATTATAATACTCGGCATCTTGAGCATCTAAATTGCCTGTCATACTTTTTATTACGGATCCTAAACCGTTTATTAATCCTCTTTTCCGTCTTGAATTTTCATTAATATTAAGATTTTGAAATTTACTCTTTACTTCATTTTTATAATGATTAAATAATCTCATGTGGTTAGTGTATTCCTTCGCGATTAATTTGTCTATATTGATTTTTGAATTTAATAAATTTACTTGTTCATTTAGGCCTTTATATTCCTCGTATAAATCTTTGAAGTTGTAGTTATAATGTATAATATGTTTGTTAATATAATATTTCGCTTAGCTAGATTGCTTACAATTGCTCCAGGATTATGTGTTATCTTTTATGTTTTGTGCCGTGATTCCTGCTCCGAACAGGATACATCTGAAACAACAGATTCTTTTATTAATTTTCTGATTACAACTCCTGTTTTATGCTTTATTTATTTTACTTTATGCTTAACAAATTTTGGTTTCGTTATTTTTCCAGAATGTCTAATATTTTGTTTTACTAATATTTCTTCAGTTGACTCTGGTAATTTCTCATCTACTTTCTTTTCTTTGGATAATAAATTTTCTTTTTGTTTTATAATATTTTCTTTAGCTTTTTCAAATAATAAATTCATTCTCTCTTTATGCGTTTCGTTGAAATTTTGTATTAAGGCTAATTCATCGTCTAGGTCTGTACCATTTTTGTCTGTATAACCAAATATTAATTTTAATGGTTGGAACTTTGTAACTGAATGGATCGAATTATTATATCCTAATAATGCATATTTTACTTTTTCTTTCAATTTTAGATCTGAATATTCTTTTTGAACATTGAGTATTCTTAAATGCTCAATCAGGGTAGAATGGAACCTTTCAACAATTCCATTAGAATTTGGATTGTCAACGCTAATAAAATGTATTTGTATCTTGTGTAATTTTAAAAATTCTCTCACAAGTTTATTGTTAAACTCTGATCCATTATCTGAAATTATTTTATCAGGTATTACATATAACGAAAAATATTTTAATAATTTATTTGCTATTTCTATAGAGGTCATATTTTTTAATTCGAAAGCTTGAGCGAATTTCGAAAAACTGTCAACTACTGTTAAGAATTTATTCTTTTCTAATGATAATACATCAATGTGGATTATTTCAAACGGCTTCCTTGCTGTTGGAGTCTCTCTGAGTGTTTGTCTAATAGGGTTTCGTTCGTATTTCGTTTTTAAACAGACTTCACATTTGTTAATATAATTTTGAATTAATATATGGAGATTGGGCCAATAATATCTTTCTTTAATTCGTCTTAGAGTTTCATTGATTCCTCTATGGTTGGTTTTTCCTTCATTGTAATTTTGAATTAATTCTAACTGTCGTTCCTTATCTGTTACATTTTCTAATTCATTTTTGCAACTTATTAAAATAATGTGTCCGTGTAAAAAGTATCTCCTTAATATAACATTTATGTTGTGATATAAATCGTCGTTAAAAATGCAATAATATTTAGAATTTGGTTTTATAAAATCTTTAAAATATTTCAAAATGTGTTTTGCCAAATCAGTTCTCGGTAGATAGACATTGTCTTGTATTATATTTTTTATCTATTTGTAACGCTATTCCTTTACTCATTGCCAAATCTGCGCTTATACAGTGTGTTATGTGTTTTGGATAGTTTAATAAATCATTTTCTATTATTTTAATTTCGAAATTGTCACTTTTGATTCGTGATAATGCATCGGCATTAGTATTTAATTTTCCCTTTTTATACTCAATTTCATAATCAAATTCTTGTAATTTTAATTTCCATCTTAATAATTTGGAATTTGGTTCTTTTAAATTAAATAACCAAGTAAGGGGTTTATGATCGGTAACAATTTTGAATTTTACTCTTGATAATGTTTAAAATATTTCGTTGCCCAAACTATTGCTAATAGCTCTTTTTCCGTAGTGCTATAATTAATTTCATGTTCATTCAAGGTGCGACTGGCGTATGCTATTGGTAATTCTTTATTATCGAATTTTTGTGAAAGGACAGTACCCTATCGCAAAATTACTTGCGTCTGTTGTCACAATAAATTGTTTATCGTAATCGGGGTATTGCAATATTGGAACATTAATTAATAATTGTTTGCATTGTTCAAAACTATTCCTATATTCTGGTTCTTTAATATTTATTTTTTCATTTTTCTTTAATGCCTTAGTTAATGGTTTCGTAATTTTTGCGAAATTATCTATGAATCGCCTATAATAACCTAATAAACCTAAAAATTGTTTAATTTCTGTTCGCGTTTTTGGTATCGGAAATTTCTTTATCGCGTCGATTTTATTTGGATTTGGTTTCACTCCTTCAGGGGTAACTACATGACCTAAATATTCTACTTCTGTTTTTAAAAACTTACTTTTATCTAACTGTACAGGTGTCTCATTTTCGATGTTTTTTTAAGGTATCTCGGGTAATACTAATGATAGAGCAAAACCGTTTGCACATTCCAGGTTCAACTTTTCCAGAAATGTTTAATAGTCACCACAGGATATTTCGATTTTCTTTTGTTTCTGAGCTACAGGCAAAAACTTGTTTTTCGCTCATTTTGAAAATATCTCATATCTTATTTCTTATGATAGTTAGAGAAAAAATGTTTTTACAAAAAAATTACCGTTTTTTAAATAGAATAAAATGGCGTAATTAGATTTTTTGAAAACTTAATGATTCTCGAGATATAACACAAACTTATGATTTTTTAAATGGGAACCTATGTTGAAAATAGTCTCGTCTGTTTGCTTATTTTATAAGCTTTTCAATGATATATAACAAGTCTACATTCTTTTGTTTTAAACTTGAATAAGAAATAATTATTAATTTATTGGGGTGAAAAAATTTAAAATTATTAAGAAACAAATGAAAAAATCTATTACAGATCATCATTTGTATATTTTTAATATTATTTGTTTTAGTTTTACTCATTTTTTCAATTTATTTACTTTAAAAGCGTATTAAACCATCTTTTTCGGATTGTGTCAAAGCCAACTGTAACGTCGGTAACTAGTAATTTAACTTTCCCGAAAATAATTGTTAAGAATAATTTTGAGAACATGGTTAATAGATATTAAATCAAAATAAACAAATGATGATTTGTAATAATTTTTTTCATTTGTTTTTTAATAATTTCCAATATTTTCACCTCAATAAATTAATAATTCGTCTCTTATTAATGTTGAAAACAAAAGAATGTAGGCTTGTTATATATCATTGAAAAGCTTATAAAATAAGAAAAAGACGAGACTATTTTCAACATAAGGTCCCATTTAAAAAATCATAAGTTTGTGTTATATCTCGAGAATTATTGAGTTTTCAAAAAATCTAATTACGCCATTTTATTCTATTTAAAAAACGGTAAAGTTTTTGTAAAAACCTTTTTCCTCTAACTATCATAATAAATAAGATATGAGATATTTTCAAAATGTGCGAAAAACGAGTTTTTGCCTGTATCTCAAAAACAAAAGGAGATCAAAAATCCCTGTGGTGACTATTAAACTTTTCTCGAAAAGTTGACCCTGGAATGTGCAAATGGTTTTGCTCTATCATTAATATTACCCGAGATACCTTAAAAAAAACATCGAAAATGAGACAACCTGTACTTTTAAGTTGGCTTCTTGTAAAACTTTGAAAACTTTTTCTAAATTTTGAATATGTTCCTCTAATGATCTACCTAAAATAATAATGTCGTCTAGGTAAACCAAAGGGCATTCTCGTAAATTCATAATGTCCATTTTCAACATTGAATGCTGTTTTCGGCATGGCTTTTTCGTTTACTTCGATCTGATGATAACCCGAAGCTAAATCTAACGTGGTGAAGTATTTACATCTTCCCAATCTATCTAAAATATCCGTAATATTGGGAATAGGGAATTTGTCTGATATAGTTTTGTCATTCAGTTTTCGATAGTCTATTACCATTCGAAACTTCTGTTTTCCTGACGCATCTTTCTTCTTCGGTACGATCCATACAGGACTGGACCAAGGAGAATAACTTTCTTTTATAATTCCGTTCTTTAACAGATTTTCTATTTCAGACCCTACCTCTTTTTTATAACAATGTGGGTTCCTATATGTTTTTACATGAACTGGTATTTCGTCTGTAGTTTTAATATCATGTTTAATTTTATTTGTAAACGTTAATTTCTTATCCTCGTTAAAAAAATATTACTATATTTTATCATTAATTTCGTTAATGGTTCTTTTTCATAAGGTAGTAAATGATCTGTTCGTACTTTGCCAAAATCTATTTTTTCCTTTGCAATTTTAAAATCTGTAGTATAATTTAATTGATCTACATTATTTATTTCGATCGCTTCTTGACTAATATTTTTCATAGGAATCTCGAAACTATGATCTCACTTTTATAATACAATCTGGTACGAAAATATTTGGATTTAAATTTTTATTATTATCTTTAAAAAATTTACATTATTTAATTCAGTGACGTATTTAACATATTTTGTTTCACCTGGTTGAAATCTAACTCTTGGTTGATTAAAATATTTTAACTTGAATGTATAATTATTTAATAAAATAATTTCGTTTTTTCCTATTGCATAGTTTGTATTTAATAATTTTAAATCGTCTAGACCTAATAACATATCAAATTGGTTATGGAAGTTAAATAAATAGAATTTTACTTGAACATTATTGAAATAATAATTTACATATTGTGTTATGTTTGAAACTCCATGTGCTGTGTAGAGAGTAAATTTTTCTTCACAAATTTCATAATTATCCTTATTAGATTCTACAATTTTTGGATTAATAAATGATTTAGTACTACCTGTATCTATTAAACATTTATAATTATCAATTTTCATATATGGTAAAGAAGTTAAATTTGAAAAATTATTCATTTCGATACATTTTCGAGGCTTGTAAGGTCTAAAAAATTATTTTTTATCCTACACGTATTGAAAATAACAATTTTCTGCGTGTTAGCGCGCACGAAAGTGGACATTTGCATACCTAGGGAAGAAAAAAATAGTTTGTACTCGGACTAACAGATTTCAATATATCTAAATAAATAAAATATATTTAAATGTCTAAATAAAAATGTGTTTAAACCATATCTGGCATTTTCTTGTTGTTTGTATTGGTTTTTATTTGTATAAGTAGTATTTCTTTTTTGATACAAGATTTAATTTAAGGTTAAGTTAAATGTCAAAATTTTCAATCTTCGTTTTATTATGTTTGTTGTGTAGGATAAAAAATATTGTGTGCTACATGGTAGGAAAGTTCTTTTCCAGTCCTCAGGAAGTATCCAGCCTCGACTACGTCTCGGCTGTATACATATCCTTCGGACCGGAAAAGTACAACTTTCCTACCTAGCAGCACAAATAACTATTGTTCATCGGACTGATCGTTGTTTATATCTTCATCGTAAGTATCAACAAATTCTTCAGAATCGAACTGTAAATTTTGATCTACTGGTTCACATTGCTCTTGCAATTCATCCATGTTAAATAATTCTCGTGATACAAAATTAGGACGAGATTGGGTTTGGAATCTCTGCTGTTGGGTATTTTGAGGTCTTTGAGAACTTTGAGGTCTCTGGAATTGAAGTCTTTGCCAAGTTTGTCTGGTCGATATTGACATTGGCGTGGGTTGTGGTTGATTTTGTCTTATTTGAATTGGTCCTCTCGGGAATTGTTGTTGACTTGTTTGAGGTCTTGGATTCGTAAAATGGGGTATATTAATTGGTCTTATAAAATTTGTGGGTCTAGATTGTGAAGATTTTGTTTCGGTGGTACTCGCGGTTGAGTATTATTATGCGAATTCATTGTTCTTCCTGCTTCATGTTGGAAGTCATTCATTCAAATTTTAAAACACCGGCTAAAGTTTGGGGATTTCTAGTCTGTACTAATGATTTGAGTGGGTCTTTCAATCCTTTTAGCAAAGATCGAATTGTTAATTTCTGACCATATTCTATGAATGTTGCACGTTTCACTTCTTCTATCTGTGTCTCTACATATGCCGTATGGGCATTTAACAAGGTTTGCATTTTATTAAAATATTCGAATGCATTTTCATTCGTTTGTTGTAATGTAGCAATTTCTGTTGCTAGGGTATAACAATCTCTTTTATCAGAGTATGTGTTTAACAGGGCATTTTTTAAATCTGTCCACGATTTATACTGAAATTTGAGATAGCTGTCAATGCTTCTCCTTTTACTTTCGCTCTAACATTTGCTATTAACACAAAATTATCGTAATCAGTAATATCATTATAATTATAAAACTTGGTAATTAAAGCTTCTGCCGTTTTAATAAAATAAGGTAATTCAACATAATTCCCATGGAATTCAGGGATTGTATCGAGATATCTTTGCTCTAATCTTTGTGCCATTTTCCTTGACTTACAGAGATTTTAGTGATAAAAATGCAATTTTCACTTACACTTGGATCACCAGGTTCATGGACTTCGTGACGTGTTATTCTTCGAACACTCCTGCTCCACGGAGTCGTCTCCTCGTTGCTGGACTGCTTGGCTTCCCTTGATGATGCGCTCGTATGTCGACTTATTCAGGATCTGCAGGTTACTGTTGACGTCGGACTGGAACTCGGAACGAACTCGGCTCTCGACTTGCGGGCTCTAGTTGAGTTGCTCTTCGTTGAGGTTTAGGTTTTTCGTAAATAAATCGTTAAAACGAACCGTATTTTTGATAGAACTAATACGTTTTACTATCCTACCAAGACTGCGCCAATTATAATTTACAATCCGACAATTCTATTTTTAAAAATTATTTATTTCCAAAAACAGAATATTACAGCATAACAACGTTTGAATAGGAGACTAAGACTAAGACTTTATTGTTACAAACAGGCTTATATACTATTCTAATATATACTTATCTGTAGATTACAATAATGCATAGGTGGCTGAATTACACAGACCATCCCTTTGTTCATGCTATATAACTTATATTTGTTTGATTTACTTACATGAATAGGTGTAGGATTAGTGTTAAATGTTAATTTATGTAAAACTTCGATAGTACATAAACATAAATAAAAATCAGGTAAATAAAATTAATAATTTATGCTCGTTTTCATAATCAAGTTAATTATTCGCTTATTGTAACTCTAAGACTTTCTTTAATATAATATTGTAGTTTTCATACTCACCTAGTGCCATTATTATAATTAAAATAGTATTTAAACTATTATTTATTTATAATTAAATACAACAAAGACAGTGTTGATTACAATAATCAAGGAATAGTTAATAATAAAAAGTAATCCAACATTTACATTACTATTTACTAAATGATTACAACAATGACAAGTATTGAGGTTACTATAATTAAAACATAAAGTACAATATAAATTTATTTAATAAGTAAATTTTCATTTGATCTTATAACAAATTACTCGGGTATATTAAATATGTGTTTGTTAGAGTATGTGTAAAACCAATCGCGAATTTATGAGCAAAATATGCATGGTCCACTGTATAGTGACATTTTCATGGGGTAATTGGATGACTGTAATGACGCTGACGTCACAACATGGTGATCATTTTACGCTAAAAACTTTAATTACATTATTATAGGCATAAACATACAAAATATATAGCAATTTTTATTTCGTTTACATTTATTTATATTCAAAATTAGGTACGGTATCCAGATATGTATAGAGATCAGTGTTTTTTCTGTAACCGGAGCGCATACATTTTTTATAATATCCTTGAGTTTAATAGAATAATTAAGTACATACATGTATGTACAATATTAATTTTCTCTATTTGGGAATAGGGGAGTATGACTAAGTAAAATTTAAATGTTTTGATAATGTATACTAAAAGTAAATCAAGTAAATAGCCTGATAGTAAATGTAAAAGTCAAATTTATATCATCTTGTAATTAAAAATAGAAATTAAAAGTATCACATGTTCAAAACGGTCGCCACAAAAAAATCCGGTTATGACGTATCCGGCACTGGTTATATTATATTTTAACGTAAGACAATTTACCATTTAAATAAATTCCAATTTTATATTTACGTAAAGTTTACACACCGGCAAAGTGGCAAAACAAAAATGTCAAATAAGAGAATCGTGGAATATACATTTAATGATTCAATATAAAATAAAATGTTAAATACAAGTAACTGACACTTTGAATGACATGTGACAGAAGCCAATATAATATTTTACTTCAATTATATGTACTTTGCCTCTGCTGCATAAAAACATATTCTACGACCGCATACGTACTTCCGGTTCCGTTTAATATTTAATAATTTTTTTTTCGCGCTACATACTTTATAGAAAAAATTAAAAAATACGTATCCTATTCAGTCAGGTACGTTTGGATATGTTTTTTTTATGAAATTGGATTGGATTTTTTTTTTGGTAAAAGAGTTGTTTTTTGAAGTAATGGCGAATACTTCATTATCATATAGAAAAAACACTTTATTTCTAAAAAAATTGACACATTTTTTTTATTTACACTTGGTTACTATTGTTACTAAGCAATAAATTACAAGAACCGACATATAATAATTAATAAATACATTGTAAAGTAACAAAATAAACTTAAGTTTAGAGTCAATATTTGGTATTACCCCCTCTTGCCGCAATTACCGCTTGACAGCGATGGTTCATACTTAAAATTAGGTTACTGATAAGTTCTTGGTCAGTGTTGTCCCATAATTCCTGAAGAACAACTCCTAACTCATTTAGAGTGTCTGGGGGATTTCTGAGTGCCCTAAATTGCCTACCCATGATATCCCATAGGTGTTCTATGGGATTAAGATCGGGACTACACGCTGGCCAATTTAAAGTTACAATATTTTGTTCCCCAAGATAATTTCGAACAGCTGCAACAGCATCCGGTCTGGCGTTATCATGCATAAGCACGAAGTCATCACCAACGATTGCGGCTACAGGTACCACATTATCTTCTAAAATGTTGGTTATGTACCGCTCAGCATTTAAAGTTCCGTTTTGCAGGACAACAAGATCTGTACGGCCGTTCAAAGAAATTGCCCCCCCCCCCCAAACCATTATAGATCCACCACCGAAACTATCGGTTTTAGCGAAATTGCACTGCGCAAATCTTTCACCATTGCGTCTGTACACCCTTTCACGTCTATCATTTCCCCACATTAGAAATGTCGATTCGTCTGTAAAGAGAATCCTTCGCCAATCAGCTTGCTGCCAGTTTACATGTTCGCGAGCTAATCGAGTTCTACAGTGCGCTGCAGTCAACCGAGGCCCTCTTGCTGGTCGTCTGCAAAACAGTTGAAACTCCTTCAGTCTGTTCCTGGTAGTTTGCACTGAGATTGCTACATTATGGGTTTCAAAAAGCTGATTTCTTAAAGACCTGGCTGTGACAAATCGCTGTCTTAAGGCATCTAATCTTTGAAATCTATCCTGTCTGGCACTTGTTACCCTTTTACTACCTTGTCCAGCACGTCTTCGGTGTTCACTCGTTCTCGAAATCTTCACAATGCTCTAACACTGAAGATTGAGCGACCCCAAGCCTTTCAGCAATATACTGTTGAGATTGTCCTTCTTCACGAAGTGCTACAGTTACTGCAACTTTCTTTTCGGATAAATAACGATTTTGATTATTGTAGCCAGCCATATTTCAAATAATTTACATAAAAATGGAAAAAAACCTAGAAATTACAGGTGTTTTCGCACTAATTAGAAAAATATATCAAAGACGATGATTTTGTTTCAACAAAGTCTACTGTTTGTATAGTAACTAAAACAACTGAAATCACAGCATACTCCTCAGAAATTATGGTTTTGTAAGATACCGTCATTTGCATTAAAGAAATACCAACTGCACCTTCTTTTTTCTTAAAAAAAATATATGCGACAATATATATATATATACAGGCTGGTTGATTTTTCATTGTCCAGCTTATATCTTCTGAAATATTAAAGATAAAAGAAAAAGTTAAATATAAAAGTTGTTTAATACAACCTGATCTATAATTTAGCATAAACAATTTTTTTCCAAGGCCTACCGATTTTTTTGTAAAAATGTTTAACTTTAATTTTTTAAATGGAACATCCTCCTGTATATTTTGACAAATAAGATTCTAAATAAATTTCTCTTTACAATGATGTTTATCAAGTAAGGATTTGCCTTTAAATTATGTCCTAGAAAGCAAATAGAAATATGATAAAAGTAGGCTATGATATTCTATTGTTTATACCTGTAACTTCTGTCACACATGAACATTGGCTACGTAGGGGTTTTCCTTTGAATAAAATTGTCTAATAAAGCAAGTAATAGAATTACTAGCATTATAATCAGTATTATTAAATCTTTGACAGATGTTACTGGTATAAACAATAGAATATCACAGCCTACTTTTATCGTATTTCTAGTTGCTTTATTAGACATAATTTAAAGGTAAACCTTTACTTTTTATACAGCATTGTAAAGAGAAATTTATTTAGAATTTTATGCCGTAAAAAATACAGGGTGTTCCATTTAAAAAATCAAAATTAAATATTTTTCGGGAAAATTAGTAGGCCTTCGAAAAAAATTGTTTATGCTAAATTATAGACCAGGTTGTATCAAATAACTTTTCTATATAATTTTTTCTTTTATCTTTAATATTTCAGAGGATATAAGCTGGACAATGAAAAATCAACCAGCCTGTATATATATATATATATATATATATATATATATATATATATATATATATATATATATGTATATGTCGCGGGGTAGTATCACTGGCAAACTCTATGACCACCAACACTATTTCAGAACCACAGCGATAATATAAACGTGATGATCTCAGCGAGGCGGACATGCACTCACCCTGAGCACCGCTACACGCTGATTCCATCCAAGCATTGTAGCCAAGAATGCTTGACGTTTCTATTACGACAATACAATTAAAAGATTATAAGTGATTCATGTAATACATGATTCATTTAATGATCGTTACGACATGCTTTGATATTACAATCTCCGACACGGCCATTCTGACGTTTCACACGTCCTCGTGTGAACTATCTGAAAACAAAGGATTTATCCACAGTAGTTTCGCTCGGCTATCTCTGACCAATAAGTGCTCAAATAGTTACAACTTTGTTCCAGAGGCGTAAACTTTTTATTTTGGCTGTGGGTGCACTATTTTTATTTTAAACATGGGTACCTAACCTATATGTTTTTAAAAATGCAAATAATACAATAAAAATAACATACTTATTTTATTATACATATATTAAATTATGTATACATTTAACATAAATAAAATTAATATCTATTACAAAAAAATAAAAAAATAATACTCCTAATATTAATATACAGGGTATCTCTAAAACACGTAGACATGGCTTAAACACAGATTCCTGGGCCCAAAATAATAGGATTTAACCTAATTTACCAATATCCGAAAAACCGAAATGTACCGTTTAGTAAAATAGTATATTGTGTTATTATGATTAAAAGTGATACATAAAGAAACTTTTATTCCGAATGACGCATTAAATTTTTTTTTCAAACGCACTATTTTTCTTTTTATTCGCTAATTTTATGTAGTTACTATGGATATTTATTTGTTTTATTTCTACGCCGCCGGTGTCACGACAATGATACATTCAATAGTAAACTATTCTGTCTCTGCGTAAGTTGTGATATCTGTAACGATTTAGGCAGAAAAAAATTAAATATGAGTGACAGGGCACAATGCAATTTTTAAAATAAATTTCGTCTAGCAATCTATCCAAATGTCAAACAACTATTTTTTTATGACAGTAATATTTGTTTATAGGTTGCCAATAATTTTCTTTGCAATATCCTATAATTATTAAAATATCCGTTTGTTCGGCTTAATAGTAGTATTTTACTGCCATTATCATGACACGATTAAATAATGTCAGCTTACTCTTAAACAACTTAAAAGGATTGACAACTCATTTTTACAATGTATGAAATATAATTAAAATGTTAGAGCGAAATTATTGTGGGTGCGCAGCACCCACACTTTTACTTTCTGTGGGTGCATGTGCGTCCGTGCACCCACGTACTTTACGCCCCTGCTTTGTTCACATTTATATTAAGCTCAAAATTTAGCTATAGTACACTAAATTATTTAATGGACGCCTTTTTTACAAGACGTCAAACAAAACATAATTCTGTGACAATACATTTCACCAGTAAATACATGACTACCAGTATTCAAGCATTGTTATAGCTTGTCCAACAGCGACAGACCATCATTGCTTAACCAGCAATCGATCGCTATTCCATCTTCGCTTAACCAGCGCAAGAAAACCATACCGTCATTGCTTACCCAGCAATGGAACACCCTTCCGTCATCGCTTAACCAGCTTGGAAAACCACACCGTCATTGCTTACCCAGCAATGGAACACTATTCCGTCATCGCTTAACCAGCTCGGAAAACCACAGCGTCATTGCTTACCCAGCAATGGAACACTATTCCGTCATCGCTTAACCAGCTCGGAAAACCACACGACAGAGGCACCTAGTTAGCATGTTACCTTCGGCAGAGGTATCACAGTAGCATACCGAAACACCATGGCAGAGGCATCCAGTAGCATGTCATCTTCCATCACGGTTAATAATTCTAAAGAATTTAACGAAAATGTCCAATGTCCAGACCAACGCCTCAATTGCTCCTTAGCCACTTTTGTTATAAAAGTTTGTCGGCTCTTCAAAGTTTTAGTCACCCCTGTGGAATTTATTTATTTATTTATTTAAAAAAAAAACTATCCTAACAGAACAAGTCCACGGGAGGATAGTGTGGTACATATACAAGACAAAAATTTAAACAAATGCAAATAACACAAAATACATTAAGATAAGATTAGGTTTTCTTCAGTAACCGCGAGAAAGTCGTGTAATTTAAAAGAAAAATGTCGATATGAGAAAATTTCGTATTATATAAGTGACACATTCGATAAAGAGGAGAAGAAATTAAAAGGTTAGTGCGACTGAAAGGAAGATAGAATGTGGAAAGGAGTCTGGTAGAGATAGTACGTGAATGGAAGTTAATGAGAGAAAGGCAAAGAGGATCGTCAATACGATTGTTAATTAAATTGTAGAGGTGAAGAATAGAATAGTTTTCCCGGCGTTCATAAAGGCTTCTAAAGTTAAACATGATGCACAGTTGAGTATAAGGGAAGTGGCGTTCTGGATAGGTACCATGTACTTTAAAATAAATATATTAGAGAAATTTTTTCTGTATCGATTCTAATAGGTCCTGATGGATTTCGTAAGTAGGGCACCAAATAACATTACAGTACTCAAGCTTTGATCTTACATACGCATAATAAAGCGAAAAAATTGCTGAAATGTTATGAAAGTCTCTGGTATTTCTAATAACAAAACCTAACATCCTCAGGGCAGATTTATAGACATCGCGAATATGATTGACAAATGTGAGTTTATGGTCAAATAAAACTCCTAAATCTCTAAAAACCTCTGAGCGATCTAAAAGAAAGTTATTTATTGAATACCCATACTTCAGTGGAGCCAAATTTCTGGAAAAAGATATAACTGTGCATTTACTAAGATTAAGCTGTAAGTTGTTGTTATTACACCACTGAGATAGGTTATCTAAGTCGTTTTGAAGGATATTACAGTCTTGAATAGAAGAGACGTTATAGAAAATTTTTAAATCATCAGCGAATAATAATTTTTCGCAGTGAAGGACATTCGTGATGTCGTTTATAACAATTAGAAACAATAATGGCCCCAGGTTGGAGCCCTGAAGAACGCCCGAAGAAGCAAAGAAAGAATTCGATTTGAAGCCTTTATAATTAACAAATAAATCGCGGCGAAATAGGTAAGAACAAATGAGATTAATGAAAGAAGTAGAGAAAGAAAAAGATTCCAGTTTGCTGATCAAGATACCGTGGTCTAGTCTGTCAAAGGCCTTCGCAAAGTCAGTGTAAATACAGTCAACTTGACCATTAGTATCGAGAACAGTGGATACTTTCTGAGTGTAGTACATAAGGTTGGTCACAGTCGAACGTTTCCCAACGAAACCATGTTGATATGGCGAAATGTACTGTTTGATAGCTGGATAAATGTTATTATAAATAATTTTTTCAAAAATTTTGCTAAAATTTGACAACATAGCTATAGGGCGATAATTAGAAATATTACGCACATCACCAGATTTATGTAAAGGTGTAATTCTTGATGTTTTCCAGACATTAGGGAAGGTACTTGTCTTAATACTTAAGTTCAAAATGTGGTAAAGGGCCGTTGACAGAGGAGAAACACAGTCCTTGATCAACAAACTAGGGACTAGGTCAGGGCCACAGGATAGTGAAGATTTAAGAGTTTTAATAGAAGACTTTATATCGTCGAAGGAAATATGGTTAAGAAAAATAGAATCATGCGAAAGAGAAGTTGGAGTAAATGAAGAAGTGTTAGTGACAGATGAAGATAGATATGTAGACTGAAAGAAGGAAGCGAAGGCATCGGATATGTCACTAGGGTTAGAAATAGATTTACCATTGTGAAGCATAGAATTAGTATCCGAAGACATTTTTCTTTTACAATTAACATAATTCCAAAATTTTTTTGGGTCAGATTTAATATTATTTTCATACTTTGATACGTAATCAGCATAAGAATTTTTGACTAAGTATTTTAGTTCAGATCTAAGATTTTTAAATGTAGTCAAATACCTATGATTATTAGGAAAACGTAAAAGTAACTTTCTGACGCGAATCTTAGCCTTGAGTTTACGAATTATAGTTTTAGTAAACCACGGTGGGTACTTCTTCCTATAAGAAATTTTTAATGGAACACATAAATCAAAAAACGAATAAAGTGTACTATAAAAAAATCACAAGCAAGGTTCACATCAGAAAATCCCTTTAAAGTATCCCAATTAAAATTTGCAATGAGATCGTACAATTTAATGAAGTCGGCTTTTTTAAAATCATAATTATGAGATAAAGGAGTATATGACTTTTCATGGGTAGGGAGATTAAAATCAACAGAAATACTTAGGACTGGATGATGAATGGGATATTCTATGTCAAATAACAAATCTCGCGAATGTAAAATGTCACAGTGACAGTTTGATACAATCAAATCTAAAAGTTTATTATTGCCATTTTTTATTAAGTTGAACTGAGTGGCATCAAAAAACTCCATTAAGCTTAGAAGTTTATCAACCCTTGGAGAGTTAGGATTACTAGTAAACTCCGGGATTTCAACGATCCACTCGATTAGCCTAACTAAATTGTGGTCTCAACCTCCAGAAGGTTCATTATTGTACGCATGAACCGCTCTACTTAAAAATTAGAACATGGATTCATGTGTTATGTAAATAATACGTAATACCAAATCGAAATAATCCGGCATGCTTAAGCTTAAAGCTATCAAAATGTTCTAAATTTGTTAAATAATTCAAACAGATAGTTTCTTCTTTTCGTTTTCCTAACTGTATTTTGGCTTAGTGTTTTTTAGTTTAATAATATTGTCACGTCGCAGACGATGTAAAGGAGTAGAATCAAGCTACCAAAAATGAAATACTTATTACGTCATACAAGCTCAATGACAAAACATCAATCAAAATATAACAACTGCCAGGAACACCTACTGTAATGAATAATATCTTAAATAACATATATGGAGATCGGTAATCCGGATCATCGGCCATCTCAATATCACAAACAACAAACTCAACTTCGTCTCTCGTTTCTCAACAAGCAACTGACCGAATTGCTTTTATTACAACAGCAACCCAATTGCCACCAACATATCTCACAACGATATCTTGAGCTTTGTAATAAAATCTCTTACCAGTATTGGAAGACCGCTTAACATAAATTCAGTACTCATTACTCACGGTTCTACTTAACGAGCTCTTGTAATTGCGTCACCACTCTCTGGGTGGGACACAAACGGAATCCTTGTTACTGGTCAATGCCCTACGATGAAAACCTGCAAAAATTGCTAGACGGCCTTTCCATCTTAATCTGCTTGGCCCTACACTTCACTTTATAATTCACCAACAGAACACAAACCCACATACAATATTGTGGTTCGCAGGCGAATCCCACTTCTGATGTCGCGGGGTAGTATCACTGGCAAACTCTATGTCGACCAACACTATTTCAGAACCACAGCGATAATATAAACGTGATGATCTCAGCGAGGCGGACATGCACTCACCCTGAGCACCGCTACACACTGATTCCATCCAAGCATTGTAGCCAAGAAAGCCAAGAATGCTTGACGTTTCCATTACGACAATACAATTAAAAGATTATAAGTGATTAATGTAATACTTGATTCATTAAATGATCGTTACGACATGCTTTGATATTACAATCTCCGACATATATGTATATATATATATATATATATATATATATATATATATATATATATATATATATATATATATATATATATTAACAGGTAAACGTCCGAATTACAGAATAAAATATTGTTTTGAACATCTGGTTCTCAAGTTACAAATTATATTTTTTTTAAATAGGATGGTATATATTTTTTACACACGTTCAATAGAGTATTTTTTCTGAATTCAACCATTGTATCCTAACAAAACAAAAATATTGAGAAAAATTTAATTGAAATTTAAATAAATTTCATATTTATAGCTATTTTTCAGTAGGCTATATATGAAAAACAATTGAACATAAATTAAAATGAAACATATTTTATACTCTATAAATAACGTTCTATTTGTTTTCTATCGTAAATAATGCAAATTGATAGATAACAGTTATTGTTTTTCATACATAGCCTAGTGAAAAATAGCTAAAATTCAAATTTGTTTAAATTTCAATTGCATTTTTTTCAATATTTTTGTTATGTTAGGATATAAAATGATTACATGGTTGAAATCAGAAAAAATACTCTATCAAATGGATTTAAAAAACATATATCATCAAATTAAAAAAAATATATAGCTTTGTGTTGTAACTTGAGAACCACTGGTTTTAAAAAATATCTTCTGTATTCGGATGTCGCCCTTAGTCTTCTATAATATTGCCTTATAGTATTTTATTGTATCTTTAATAATACAGAAATTATTTGAGGTAGCTCGTTTAGCTGTGTGTGTGTGTGTGTGTGTAAAAATTAAAGAACTATTATTAATTAAAATAAAGTTTATGAAATGATCAAGAAATATTAAAAAGATAATTAAATTAACTATTACTATGGTTAAATAAATATTAAATACTAATTTAAAGACTAAGGGCTGCTATTTTCACTTGCGAATAAAGGTTTAGATAAATTTATCCTTCAGATAAATATTTTTGTTGTCTTTTCACTTGTAAATAAATTTATTCGAAAGAATAACATTTGTTATTCGCGCAATAAATTATTCGGTAGTTGGGTAGCAAATAACCCCAAGTAACACTGACTGACGGTCGACCTAAAAGTGACGTCGATTATAGGTTATAAGTCATATGCGGTCGTCTAATTTGACGTGTATGCGACGGCACTGCGGCGTTAATTTTTGGTCTAGAACGGGACTATTTAGACGTCTAATTTGACATCTATGCGACGCCACTGTGACGATTGTTTTTGGTCTGAAATAGGAATATTTAGACGTCAAATTTGCGTGTCTGAAAAATTCATCGCCGGTAAATTGATCGCGGGGATAATTCATCGCCGGTAAATTGATCGCCTGGAAAATATATCGCCAGTAAATTGATCCCCGGAAAATTGATCGCGAGGAAAATTGATCGGCGGTAAATTTATCGCGTGGATATTTATGCACACAAAAATTTTTTTTATAAAAATACAATTATTATTTTAATAATTTAATTTTTAGGTCCCTAAACCTGGCACAACCATTCTAGCACAATCACATAAAACCAATCAGATAATTACGACTCATTAATTACTAATTAATTACCCAAAAACCAAAGTTATTACGGTTGTTTGTTTAAAAAAATTCATAGGTTTGTGCAAATCGTGACAAAATATTTACTAGTGTTACAGGGTCAAACAGAATTAATTTTTGGTCAACATTAAATTCCAGCCCTTTCTTTATCACAGTTAAAATCACGTTTAATGTAGTTGTTGCTGTCCCTGAAAAGTTAGGGATATTATGTTAAGCATCGATGGGAGCCAACAAGGAGCGAAGTGGAGTGATTGACTTCCGGCCGATTGCAAGTTGGAGCGATAGGAAAATTGATCGCCGAAGTATTGATCTCGTCATTGATCACCAAAAAAGGATATTTATGCATACAAAAAATAATGTTTATAACAAAACAATTGGGTTATAGACTTTATTTAAAAAGTTTTTTGTTGTGTTTATCTATTATAAGATAAATAATTTAGTTTAAAAAACTTACCCACCTATTAAAATATTTTACTTTTTAGCTAGATCTGTTTTAGACTTTTTTATTTATACAGATACAAAAAAATATTAGGAGATGATAATAACAATAACTATCATGTATAGTAGAAGAAAACGGTTAGTGATTTGGGGTTAGGTATTGTGTAACTACTAACTAGGTAATAAGTTTTAATAAAAACTGTTACAACCGATAATCGGCAGTATGATTATTTATATTTTATTTTATTATTTTCTCCGTCCCAGCCGCATCTTCACAAAATTCTGCAGGTGGAGAAAATAATATAATTTTACTTTGTTTGCGAACAATGTCTATGAATTCTCATTCATATCATAGCAAAATTGAGGGAATTATTTATATTACATCTACAATACAATAGTCACCACCGCCGTCCTTTTAACCCCTGGGTGTTCATTAAATATGATGAATTTATTATGTAAACATTAATTTTATAATTTTCTTGACGATGAACTTATGATATACTAGCAACCAATTTTCTGGTGATCAATTTTACTCACGATAAATTTTCTTCGCGATTAACTTACCAGCGATCAATTTACCCCGCGATTAATTTTCCGGCGATCAATTTATCGGCGATCAATTTTCCCCGCGATCAATTTACCCGCGATGAATATTCCGGGAACCCAAATTTGTGGTCGCTATGATATCCATGATGACGACTTTATGTGGTCATAATTAGGTCTATTTATTATTAAACTCTCGTATGCATCTAAATATCTATCATTAATAATACACTGAAAGAAATATTACGGAGTAAAAGATTTCAGAGAAAAGTTTCACAAAAATGTAGTTAGTTTTAACTACTTATGTAGAAAACTAGTAAATTTTAAGGATGAAAATAACAATAATTCATGTAGTTAAAGCAATTTAATAAATAATAAGAAAAATTTTCCACTTATTCAACTCTGTACGTAGGAATGCTTTTATTAACTAAACAAAATGTGCGAACTACCTCTTGTTTTTTACTTATTTAACTCTGTACTGAGGAATTTTTTTTCCAACTAAACAAAATGTGAAAACTACCTCTTATTTTTTAGGTATTTAGCTCTTCACGTAGTATTTTCTTTTTTAACTAAACAAAATGTGCAAGCTACCTCTTATTTTTTAGGTATTTAACTCTTCACGTAGTATTTTTTTTTCTAACTAAACAAAATGTGAAAACTACCTCTTATTTTTTAGGTATTTAACTCTTCACGTAGTATTTTCTTCTTTAACTAAACAAAATATGCAAACTACCTCTTATTTTTTAGTTATTTAACTCTTCACGTAGTAGTTTTTTAACTAAACAAAATATACAGCTACCTCTTATTTTTTAGGTATTTAACTCTGCACGTAGTAATTTTTTTACTAAACAAAATGTGCAAACTATTCCTTAATTTTTACTTGTTTAAGACTACACGTAGGATTTTTTTAACTAAACAAAATGTGCAAACTACTCTATTTTATAAAAATATTGTATAACATGTTCACAAGTTTTCGAAAAATTTTTGAAGGGACGTTACTGTTGTATGAGGAAAATATATTGAGTATGCTTATTACTGCAACAATTAACAAACCTTATGGTTTAACATTCATGTATAATATAGAGCCAGTGGTCTATTTTCTTTTGTAATTAATACGACGAAGTTTAGTTCTGACTTGCCCTATGAGTCTTTAGCGGGTTTTAAAACTTATTCTGCGTACTTTTTAAAAAATCCTGCTCCTTAATTGTTCATTTTGGGGCTCCTACACATTGTTATACACCTTTCTTGTAAGTAACTCCAAAAAAGTTTCAATATAAAATTGAAAGGGAAGGAAAAGTTTTCAGATAAATAATTGTGTGTGGTGCAATTTCAGAAGCAGGCGTCGCCGGACAATTAATTGGACGTGTTAGAGGTTTATATATAAAATTGCCTGTAAATTACTTGATTTCATCAATTTACATCATGTAAATGAAGAGAATAAGTCCGATCCAGTTTCAAGAACTATGCCTGTACCACAACGCAATATTTGGGGGCAAAAAATACCATTTGTAACCCGCGAAATAATCCTCCTAACGTACTCATGCGAGATCTATTGAAACCTTTTTGTAGTTACTTACAAGAAAGATGTACAATAATGTGTAGGAGCCCCAAAATGAAAATAATTATTGGCAGGATTTGTCAAAAAGTACGCAAACTATATTTGAAAACCCGCCGAAGACTCATGGGGTAAGCCAGAAATAAACTTAGTAGTATAGAAGAAAATGGAATATTAGCTCTATATTAAAGCTATACATTCCTTAAACTCTAATCTATGTGACTTATTAGGGTGTGATTTGCAACCGCGATATGTGAATGTACATATACGAAGTATGTATAACACGCTTTATTTAGTTAATTATTTAAGTCGTTTTAAAGAGTAGAGTATATGGCGATATATCATCTAAATGAAATAATGGGTAAATGGAAAAGTTCATTTTTCTTTGTTAAATATCTCGAAACAGAGTACAATTCCTAATATAAGTTGTTAAATTATCCAGTTGGAACTACGCAGTGAGGACTAGTGCAAAACCAGGTGGTGTATTATGGGTGGTTCCCCTTCACTGTCCCTATCGCAATATCTCGGTTCAGTTGTATTTGTTCTGTTGTTAGGAGATTGTTATTACGATCCTTCTTGCGACACATAACCATAATATTTTATTCATATTTATAGTTACACCCTTATGGATCCTTTACAACATAAATGTTTGTTAGAATGAAATATGGTAACCGAAAATATTGGATTAAATTATCAGGAATTGATATAACTATTGATACCGTAGAAACTACTGGTAAGTACGTATATACCTACTTTAAACAAATCACTGCTATGTTCGTGTCCGTTTTATTATTTGCTTACATGTTATGTTTAACTGAGTTCCGTGCTGTTCTTGATTATATATTTTATTATTGTCAGTTTTGAATGCATATATTATAACATTCATTATAACCTGGCTAAGCAACATAACTCTCGAGAATTTAATGTGCGTTATTTCTGATCATAAAATAAATATATCATCAGAATATTACCCATTTCTGGGTATGCCAATATGTGTACACAAATCCCGGTAATGATGACATATTTGTTCCGTGCCTGTGGGGTCTTTATCAGGCGACATCATGTACACAAAGAATGATAATTTTTTTTTTCTGTTAATTTTAGTTTAAATAATTGTTCAAGTTAAATAAGCAGTTAAAATTTTATTCAAAATTATGTTAAGCCGAATTTGTCTATTTACAATAAATTCTATTAATATTTTTTACAGTTCGCCAATACTATGATATCCCCAAGGAGGGAATAATAGAGTATTTTGACGAACACAGGTACCAAATAAATAATGATGTCCTCCTGGATTTTATATGGTTCAGCCCGAAGGGTGTAACAATTGAAATAAAGTTAAAGAATGAAGATTTTTTAAATTCACCGTCAGAAATATGTAGATCGACTCCCACCAAAAGTTCTGAATTAAGTTCCAATAGTTTTCTTTCGGAATTAGAAACAAACCCGCCATCTCTGCCTGTACTATCACAAATTTCTTCATGGGACGATAATGTATTATCTTATTTTTAATGAAAAAAATAAATAAATGGATATTGAATTTTTTTTAAGGAATTTGAACGCTGTTTAACAGGAATTGCTGATGGGAGAAATATTTTAAGAGAATATAATGAAACAAAACAGTTAAGTACTGGAACTAGAAAAAAATTAACTAATTTAACCGTAGCAATCATGACAGAAAAAAAATATGGTAAATATCCTAGAAATGACGTTAAATTAAACTACGCAAAAGCAATAGCTAATATTTTTGAATGCTACAAAGAGCCAGGGGGAACAGGATATGTAAGTTTCACTATACATATACCTACAAAATTATAATTCTTAACGTGAAACATCTGCTTGATGATAGCACCCACAAAATAAAGAAGACTGCAGAAAGTACGATATGGACATTATTAACGCACGTATTGTAAATTGACCTACGAGCCCTCAGGGCGAGTTAGGGTAATCACACAGTGCGTTAATAATGTATCCCACGAATATCGTAGAAAAATTTATGTATCACCGTATACCATATCGTACTCATTTTAAATATTTAATAGCCTTTTTATCCCATTGAGTGCTTTAATGAAAATTATTACCACACTAGAATTTCATTACCGCACTCATTGGGCTAACAAAGCCATTACATAACTAAAATGAGTGCGATATGGTATAACTTATCCCACGGTGGTATATAAAATCAATTATTAGAGTAAAATATTTTTATCAATACTTTTTTAAAAATTAAGTTCGTCCCAAATAGTTGTAGAAAATTGACTAGAAAATTCTAAAAATCATTATCATTTGTTATACATATAGAAGAGAAGAAAAAATATTTTTTACGTAAATACTGAGATTCGTGGACCAGAAGACATAATGGGTAGATATGAACGTGATTTTACATCTCGTGTTAAGGTTTGGTTCTATCTATCATAGTAAAAAAGACAATTTGAATAAAAACGACAGTCCTTATTGGTTGCATGGACCAGCCTAAGTTGTCTGAATTTTGTACCATACATTAACACTACGTTTAAAATCACGTTATATTATCATCCATGAAATAGGGTATTCTCTGAGGATTACTAATATTAAAAATTTATTAAAAATATTAGTGTTGATAGGTAAACAACAGGAAAAAAACAAAAAATCATAATATAAATTGATTGTTACAAAAGATATAAAGCATTTAAATTTTTCTGATGTACTAGATGACCTTCCAATGGGAGACCAGTTGAAATCCCTACTCCATGTTCGAATGTGATAAGACGCCGCATGAACCACTGATAGCACACCGCTGGTACTGTACAACTAGTACGTCACTATCACGTGACACAAGAAAATCAAATTTTAAAAATTAATATCTCGCTTATTAAAAGGAATTTTTTACTCGGGTTTTCACAGATACTCTTAGATATAACTGTTTCTTAAGAAAAATAAATAAAAAAAATATGAGAGAATACCCTATTTAAGAATACTATTTTATTGCTTGAAAAACATCATATTTTATGTCTTCTATTGATTTTTGGGAGCTATCTTCAGAATTATAGGGTATGTTTCGCGTTATGTAAAGAAAATCACCAACAGCCGGATGCCCGAAACATAAGTAGCAGCACTGTGAAGCTTAAAGATGTTGCAGCGAATCTCGTCATGAAAAATTGATTTCCAAATTTACGGTTTAAAATTTTATAATGGGCTACTTGCGTGGTACTAAAAATCCGATATCTATTACTACCTAATGTTATGTTGTAAAGGTAAGTAAAAATATAAATTTTATTTAATGAAACATATGTTTTTTAGGCAACGTTATACATGTCGGTAATTTAAATAATCAAATTTCATTAATTTTTTTTCTGGTCAATTAATGAAAATTTTGACAAAAGAAAAAATATGGCTAGCAAGTTTTTATCGTCTCTTCAAATATATTAAATAAAAAAATTGGCACGCAAGTAGTACATTATAATGAAGGATAATACTAAAAACATATTTAGAAAAAAAGTTGCAAAAGGAAGAACCAGATAACAAGGATGAAGAAGCAAAATCAGAGTCAGATTCAGATTGTACTCGTATTGCTGCTAAACTTTTATGCGATAATACATCACAACAAAACACAAGACTCTGAAGATAATGAAGATGGGGGCCTAAGTACATCAGTAGTTTCTAGCCTAACAAGGATAAAGAAGCAAAATCAGAGTCAGATTCAGATTGTACTCCTACTGCTGCTAAACTTTTATGCGATAATACATTACAACAAAAAGAAATACAAAACGTTGAAGATGATGAAGGTGGGAGCCCAAGTACATCAATAGTTTCCAGCCTAAACAAAACTACAGAAAACAAAACAGAAACACTCGCTGTAATTCCAGACGTTCTGAAGTTTAAAGATGTTGCTTATTTGAAATTTAGTAATAATCTTCCAATAATATCAAAAGAACTTCGCACAGAAATCATTACTCGTGGATCCCACATATTTCAAAACAAATCCAGTCTAAATGCGATAGGAACATCAGGAAAACGTCCAAAGCTTAAATCTTGGTTTTTTCGACGGGCTGGTAATAAAGAAGAAGGAACTGAAATTAAACGATCCTGGTTATTATACTCACCAAAAAATAATGCAGCGTACTGCTTTTGTTGCTTATTGTTTAATCCATCAAGATCAAATTTCGCTTTACAATTATCTTTCATGACAACATTTGGTTTCAATAAATGGAGGAAAAAAAAATAAATTGATTAGCCATGAAAGAAGTTCAAATCATTGAAAATTATTTACTAATTGCAAGGAAACAGAAAGAAGATTAATTAATAAAACGGGAATCGATGCATCTTTAGAAACAAGTATACAGTCCGAAAAAGAACGTTGGCGAAATATATTGCGACGAATATTAGCTTGTATGAAGTATCTCATTACACAAAATCTTCCTCTGCGTGATCATGTAGAAAATCTAGCGCTTGAAGATGGTACAAATGTCGGAAACCTATTATCTTTAATTAAACTTGTAGCTCAGTTTGATCCATTACTAGCAAATCATCTGAAAAGTGCCATCGAAACGCCAAAAACTGTCTCATACCTATCACCACAAATTCAAAATGAATTTATTCATCTTCTGGCATCCACAGTTCGAAATCAACTTACAAATGACATCAAAAGAAATAAATATTATGAACTTTTATTTTATTCGACTCCTGATATCTCTCATCGAGAATAAATGCCGCAAATCTTTAGGTACGTAGATATTGATTTTATCAACAGAAAAGTTGCTATCAAGGAATCTTTTTTGGGATTTATTGAAATACATTCTAAAGATACAGCCTCAATTGAAAATTTATTTTTAGAAAAATTAAATTCGGATCAAATTTTACTAACAAACTGTAGATCACAATGTTACGATAATGCTGCCGTGAGATCAGGACACATATCTGGCGTTCAACAAAGAATTATAGAATAAATAATAATAAAACATTATTTGTAAATTGTGATAATCACTCATTAAATTTAGTAGGAGTTACTGCAGCTAAACAAGATCCAATCGTTGTAACATGTTTTGGATCAATCGAAAACATATATCTCTTTTTCTCACGTTCAACATTACGATGGGGATTATTAAAAAATTCTTAAAGAAAACTGTTAAACGTGAATCTGAAACTCGATGGAGAGCCAGAGCACAAGCGGTTAGCGTTATTGTCCATGTATTGAAAAAATTAGTTGAACTATTAGAACAATTAGCAGAGGACAGTACTACCACAAGTGACACCAGAAGTGAAGATACAATTTTATTACAAAATATAATGAACTATAATTTCATATCTTTACTTCATTTCTGGCATGAAATCTTGAGAATTGATGTTGTACAGCACAGATTATAAGATCCTAAAATGAATTTTAGAGAAGCGTTTCACGATCTTGAATCATTAGCGATTGAACTTGCAGAAATTCGAGACGAGGTCTGTGCAGAAGCAATAGAAAAGACTAAGTCCCTTTGTGAAAAATGTCATTTTTTAATAAAAACCGACACATCTAGATGAGTCTGAGTGGCAGGAGAGGTTACTCTGCATCTGCATGTAACGAGGGTGCCAACAGAAGATACTACAAATGTCTCTGTAATATTTGTAAAATTATGTATATGTATATATCAGATATGTGAAATTTGTAAAGGTCAAATGACAAATAAATATTTTATTATATAAATACATAAATAATAATAATAAAGACGAAACTAAAATTCAAATAATACCAATTCGCACGTACCATAGAAGACAGAATCAATAATGAAGAGCAAATGATGGTTCATTTCTTATATTTTAGGTACAAAAAGCAATAAAACTCAACATCGGGTAAACTGTATTTTTTTGGATGGAGCACATTAATGAACTTCTCTCTTTTTGGATCTTCGCGTCCATAATATAAGCATATACTTACCATAGAATCTGATTTTTGAAGTAGCAGTGACATTAAATATATTTTGTATGTCTCTGGATTATATGATGTAAGATTATTGTTTTGTATGTAGTTCTGTATAAAGTTAATGATAAAAACACCACAGTTGAAAGTGTCCGTTTGTACGGGATGATCAATTTGTTTTGTTATTAAATTACCCGATTATGCAAAATTTCTCAGATCGCAAATATTGGCTAAAGTTATTAAAATATCTGTTACATTCAGTTTCTGATGTTTCCATAGGACTTAAAAAGGAAAATGTGTTATGCATGAAATTTATAACTGCAACACACCATTGGTTATTGTTGATTAAAAAAGGCATAATTGTAATACCTGCTGGATCTTTTATGTGGTAGTGATGCATATTGTTTACAGTAGGTGTCGAAATTACAGCGGGTACTTCTGTCACGTGAGTTTTATTTTTCAATTTTATAAATAAATTTATACAGATATCAATTGCAAAATTTGTTAACCACCTATTCTCACTTAAAGAGGTATAATCTGAAATTAAAATTTCGTTTACTAACAAAGTTAAAACTGATATATCCTTACCACAAGAGGTTTTCCGGAAAATTCAACATAGTGGCTTACATCTCGAACTAATCCGTTTTCATATAAATTCATCAAAGGTTCATGTAGGTTTTGTTCAATATTTTCAGAAACAGTACGTAGACTGGACGGAGTAGGTATCAAACTGTCATTCATTGAAATTGATATTTTTGTACTTTTTTCAGGCTCTGGTGTCGGTAAAGTTTGCGGAGGCATTGAAGAATTAATTTCTATATTATATTTTAGATCCTTTAGAAACAACATATCAAAATATGTGTGTGGAACGTGTACCTTTTTTTTCATTTTTCTTCTGCACAAATTACAACATCACGAACCAGTTTTTTATTCCTAGCACACCGTTTTTCGGGAATATTTAACATTGTTTCTTTACGAAGTGACAGAACTCCACTATTCGTCATACAAATGAATCTACTATATTTTAGTTACGTTCTCCGCACATTATATGGTTCTTTAAAAGCCCAAACCAATTTTCTACTGGTGTATTGCTGAGTCTGTCTACATTTGCATGTTTTGTCATAAGTGAGGTCCATAATGTGGAATAGGGAATATATTTTCTTAAGATTACTTCTAACACTTCTGGACAAAAATAATTATTTTGTTCTAATTCTGGGCAGATGCAATTTATATCCGTAGTACAGTCTTTCTTAATTTGCAGGCATGAAATGTAAAATAAACTGGCTCTGTAAGTGATCTTCTTCAATATCTAAAACAAGCTTATTTTCATTGTCTGGATCTGGGAGGGTAACCAAAGGGGTACATAAAGTAACAAGATTTTAAAGTTGCTAAATAATTCCAGAACAGTGTTACGGCATTGATAATAGCAAAACTAAAATCTGTAACAATTAAATTCAAAAATGGCCATTTGTGTTTACTCCTGATACAAAATTCTTTAAACTTTGCTAACCTATTGTTGTAGCATTGTGATTAGAGCTAATCATTTCCAATACTGGGCACACTCTTTCATTACATTCTAATTGAATAAAGCCTGCTTAATAATAAATTCGTTTTTTCAAATCTTTTGTAGGGCGTACTACAGATCCTGTTGCATCCAAGTGTATAACAGGTGAAGTGTTTCCATGCTTTAATATTTCTAATTGCTCTGCACTATAAATGTGAACCTGTAAAGGTTCTGCCACAATTTGAATGTATCCAGCATTACGTCGCATTAATATTAAATCAAATATGTCATCATCATTTCGATCATTAATACTCAAACCTTCAGATCTAATTTTACGGAAAACACAATCTGATTTAATGTTTAATTTTAGTATTACAGATTCTCGGGCAAGAGATGGTTTCTTTGATTTTAAAAATTTCTGTAAAAATTTTCTTTCTATTCCTTTTATATATCTTGTTATTTTGGGCAGAGCTATAAACAATAACTTTTTTGATTTAATAAAAAGCGTTAATTCAAATTTCTTACATTCTCCATTTTTGCAATAACCACTAATTCTTATAGCATTTGAAACATATCTCACATTTTTTATATTTAATATGCATGTATTATTTACAGTTTTCAATTTTTCTTTTAAAACTAGATTATACAATCCCGGGATAAGTCTGTTATTCTTGAATATATCTTCCTACTCTTCCTTGGTTAAAAAAAATTTCCCTCTTTGTAAGTACACAGAATAATTTGCAATAGCTAATTTCGTAATATTTTGCGAACCTACCGGAAAACTTTGCCCTTGAATTTGTTACTAGTTTCATATACTTTTTTAATAGAATATGGTATAATAATACTATCATTCGACACATTAGATTAAGGGTCACTTTTACAATCATTAGATAAACCTCGTATAACGCTATAGCAGGTATAAAATTGGAAATTGTATTTTACAAACCTCGGATAAACCTCAGATAAAATAAACACCAGTATTTCTTATCCCTGGTTCTTATGGATACCACGTAAACACAATTGATGTTTTGTTATTCATACGTTTGACAGATGTCAATCAAGTATTTCAACATCACTGTCAGAATCAAAAATAACATTTATATCATCTAACCTCGTGAAAAATGCAAATTAGAAGTCAGAAATAATAACAATATTGAAGAAAAATACTCTATTTTATTGTGCCAATACCAACCTAAAGTGATTTAACGTAATTCCTAATATAACTATCTGACAGATAAAAATGCATTGTAAAAGACAGTTTTGTTTATCGAAGGTATAATAGCTAAGGTGCATTTCAGTAGCCCCCCCCCCACATCATTTTTTTAAAGATTCTTTTTCATAAGTAAATTGTGCTGTATAATAAAAGTTTTGTGCTGGTCGCGTTCGACTCAAAATAAATAATTAAATTGGCGGGGCTAGTGAAATACTGAGCCCCCCTCCATAATATTTTAAAAGATTTTTTACATAAGTAAAGTGTGCTAGTTTTATGCTGAAATGTGATGTATAATAAAAGTTTTGTGCTGGTCTAGTTCGGCTTAAAATAAACAATAGAATTGGAGGGGCCAGTGAAATTCTCAGCCCCCCCCCCCCCACGTAATATTTTTAAAGATTTTTTTCATGATTAAATTGTGCTAGTTTTGTGCCAAATTGTGCTGTATACTAAAAGTTTTATGCTGGCCGCGTTCCGCTTAAAATAAAAAATTAAATTGGAGGGGCTACTGAAATGCTTAGCCCCCCACATAATATTTTTAAAGATTTTTTTCATGACTAAATTGTGTTGTATACTAAACGTTTTGTGCTGGCTGCGTTCCGCGTAAAATAAATAATTAAATTGGAGGGGCTATTGAAATGCTTAGCCCCCCCACATAATACTTTGAAAGATTTTTTCCACGACTAAATTGTGCTAGTCTTGTGCTGAATTGTGCTGTATACTAAAAGTTTTGTGCTGGCCGCATTCCGCTTAAAATAAATAATTAAATTGGAGGGGCCATTGAAATGCTTTGCCCCCCCCCCCCCCCAATAATATTTTAAAGATTTTTTTCATTAGTCAATTTTGTTAGTTTTGTGCTGTATACTAAAAGTTTTGTGCTGGTCGCATTGGGCTTAAATCATAATTTAAAATGCAAAGTACTACAAAAATGCTTTTTAACCCAATGCACGAAGATAACTTCTGTTATAAAAATGTAAATAATATATCGCTATTGGAATAAATATATTACTTTCGAGAATGGAAATTATTAAATGCAACTTTAAAAATTGGGTAACTACTGATATTTCAATTGAACAATACCGCAACTTTAAATCAGATTATTAGTATTTTGCAGTAATTGATTGATTGATGGAGTGGTCCGATGTATCGGGGTTTGATCATCTGGTGTTATTTCTAGGGTAACTGCCACCCGGTGTAGTCCATTGTCCCTTGTTACTTATATTTTGGCGACGCCTGATAGTTTTATGATAGTCAAGTTAATTGAAATGGCAATAGATACCAATATGTTTCGTTAAAAACATGAGAATTTAAACTTACGAAATAAAATTAAATTTTGTTCATAATAAATTATAGAACGAACTAAACAAAAGTTGCATACTATACTAACAATATAAATTTAAAAGAAAATGTCTAAGATTTTTAATTTTGGCTGAACATTTTAAATTCGCGCCATACGTTATTCGCGTTTCTATATTCGTAATAGTTTAATTTATTGATAAATGTTGATTGTATTGTAAGGGACAGAAAATACTCTTCAGATATGGTCATTCATGGTTAACGAAGTTTTAAAGAACGGAATGAGAAAGGTCTTTCAAAAGACTGTTGAACAGAAAAATTGTAGCGATTTTGTATACACAAATCATGTGTTGTCACGTCATCTGTCAGCAATGAAGTTTTAAATATTTTACATCTAGCGTTTAATTAATTTTCATTTGATTTTACGTACTTTGATCTTAAACTGTTATTAAATTATGTGTTATTGAAATTATAATTAATATTTTAATTTAAATCACTCAAATTAAAAATTTCTAATATGCTCACAACATCAATGAAAGAGTTTATTTTGGTTTTATATCAGCAATTATACATTAAACAAAAATTGTAGCAAGCTATGCAAACGAATTACTATCATCTACTAATATTCTATATTTTAAAAATGTATTTTATATAATTTTGTTTAATAGTCTATTGTCGACAAAGACAAACACAAAAACAGTGACTATGTTAAGTGTGAATGAGGCCTTAGTGTGCATTCCTACCGGAGACATGTGATGCGCATTTTCGTAAACGATTGCTTACTTGTACATACATGCTTTTTAACACCATGTATGAAGATAACTTCTGTTATGACAGTGTAAATTGTAATAATATATCCATTTTTATCGTACTGTAAAATAGAATAGAAAAAATTTTTGAATGTTCACTGCAGTACCTATAATAATACATTTGGCAGCACTGTTTTCTATCAGAACGGTTGACTGTACAAAGATATTTGAAGAGTAGTTGTAAAATTGTGGGATATCCAAAGGAGAGAATGAAAAATATATAAATAAATTTTATTTGATAAAGGTGAGTTACCCATAATATCATCATAATAAGTACTTGTTAGGAAAAAAGTAGTTACAAGGTTAGAGCTAAAGTTGAATCTAGGGAACCCCAAATTTAGGAGTTGACCTATATGTTCAGATGGTTTAGATCAGGGGTGGGCAAAAGCCGGCCCGTGGGCCGGATCCGGCCCTTTTGCTTACTTTATCCGGCCCGTTTGAAAAATCTCGCATGCAACTTTTTTAATCTCTTTTATGCGATTTTGTTGAAATCAACAGTATTTGTGTGCGTAGTGTACATATAAATAATGAAATATATAAATAATAGAGAGTATTCTTTTTCTTTAATGGTTGCCACGAAAAATAAATATCGATCACAAATTACTGACGAAAACCTACACTCGGTATTAAGGATTGCTACAAGTGATTTGGATCCCAATTTTGAAGAAATAATATCAATTTACAAAATGCAATATAAATATAAAAATGTAATAACTATGATCAAAATAAAATAATTTGTATCGTTAAGATATAAATAAATAACAAAATAAAATCTTTCATTAACTGATTTATATTCCTTTATAGTCCTCCGGCCCGGGAGACATTTTGAAAATTTCATTTTGGCCCGCGCTTAAAAGTATTTGCCCACCCCTGGTTTAGATGTTTCATACAAAAAGTAGGTAGTGCAGTAGTCAATAAATATTATTCTTCAATTTACTTTGTAGTATTACTAAAATTGTGTTTTGTTAAAAATCTTTTATCTATGAATTTTATCTAAAATTCTATTTTTCGATTGTGTTTATTAATTACAAGGTTTTAATGTTATATTTTCTATTTTTTGTTGAAATGTATTCTAAAGTATGCATTAATGTTATAGTTTGATTGTTATTAAAATATGTGTACTTATAATTATGTATTTAACGTACTCAAAATATATTTTAGGAAAAATGCCGAGACCTAAATTACCAAGGGAGGAATTTATAAGTATTATACATAAATATAAATCATGTATATACGTTGATAACAAAATAGCAGTGCCATCAAATTCAGTTTGGGAACAAATAAGAAAAGAAATGAATTTCTCTATGTCAGCCAAGGCTATTTATACAATTGTATTATTAAACAGATATAATGTTCAAGAAATATTAGAATTACCATGTACAAAAAGAGATGATCAGAACAGACCCGGGTGAAACTAGCAATACCCTTCCAGCAATATTTTTATTAGTGATCTACCGTTCACTAAAGTGCTGCCCACACAAACATTGGCTACGCCAACTTCAGATTGTAGACATATCTCAACAATTTTAAATAACAGTGTAGAAAGATAAATTCTGTAAGGCAATAATAATTTTATAAGAAATTGATTCTGTAATTTTAACAGTATGTGTATATGCTATTATAACATAAATATAGTAAAACACTTTTATATTACATCATGTCATTCAGCATAAAATAAATAAAATAAAAGTTATACAAAATATGAAGTGTACTATATATTAAAGAACAAAGTCGTTTAACAATGGTACTTACTTCCATTATTAACAAATGTAGCATCGTAATTTTTTTATATAATGTTCCAACAATGACATACAACAATATGACGTAAACAGTTTTATACACTAGCCCGTAGGTGGGGGCAAAAAAAATAATTCTTTAAAGTAAACTATATTAAAAGAACAAAATCGTTTAACAATGGTGCTTACTTCCATTATTAAGAAATGTAGCATCGTATTTTTTTTATATAATGTTCCAACAATGACATACAACAATATGACGTAAACAGTTTTATACACTAGCCCGTAGGTGGGGGCAAAAAAAATAATTCTTTAAAGTAAACTATATTAAAAGAACAAAATCGTTAAACAATGGTGCTTACTTCCATTATTAAGAAATGTAGCATCGTAATTTTTTTATATAATGTTCCAACAATGACATACAACAATATGACGTAAACAGTTTTATACACTAGCCCGTAGGTGGGGGCAAAAAAAATAATTCTTTAAAGTAAACTATATTAAAAGAACAAAATCGTTAAACAATGGTGCTTACTTCCATTATTAAGAAATGTAGCATCGTATTTTTTTTATATAATGTTCCAACAATGACATACAACAATATGACGTAAACAGTTTTATACACTAGCCCGTAGGTGGGGGCAAAAAAAATAATTCTTTAAAGTAAACTATATTAAAAGAACAAAATCGTTAAACAATGGTGCTTACTTCCATTATTAAGAAATGTAGCATCGTAATTTTTTTATACAATGTTCCAACAATGACATACAACAATATGACGTAAACAGTTTTATACACTAGCCCGTAGGTGGGGGCAAAAAAAATAATTCTTTAAAGTAAACTATATTAAAAGAACAAAATCGTTAAACAATGGTGCTTACTTCCATTATTAAGAAATGTAGCATCGTATTTTTTTTATATAATGTTCCAACAATGACATACAACAATATGACGTAAACAGTTTTATACACTAGCCCGTAGGTGGGGGCAAAAAAAATAATTCTTTAAAGTAAACTATATTAAAAGAACAAAATCGTTAAACAATGGTGCTTACTTCCATTATTAAGAAATGTAGCATCGTATTTTTTTTATATAATGTTCCAACAATGACATACAACAATATGACGTAAACAGTTTTATACACTAGCCCGTAGGTGGGGGCAAAAAAAATAATTCTTTAAAGTAAACTATATTAAAAGAACAAAATCGTTAAACAATGGTGCTTACTTCCATTATTAAGAAATGTAGCATCGTATTTTTTTTATATAATGTTCCAACAATGACATACAACAATATGACGTAAACAGTTTTATACACTAGCCCGTAGGTGGGGGCAAAAAAAATAATTCTTTAAAGTAAACTATATTAAAAGAACAAAATCGTTTAACAATGGTGCTTACTTCCATTATTAAGAAATGTAGCATCGTAATTTTTTTATATAATGTTCCAACAATGACATACAATAATATGACGTAAACAGTTTTATCCCCTAGCCCGTAGGTGGGGGTAAAAAAAATAATTCTTTAAAGTAAACTATATTAAAAGAACAAAATCGTTTAACAATGGTGCTTACTTCCATTATTAAGAAATGTAGCATCGTAATTTTTTTATATAATGTTCCAACAATGACATACAACAATATGACGTAAACAGTTTTATACACTAGCCCGTAGGTGGGGGTAAAAAAAAATAATTCTTTTAAGTAAACTATATTAAAAGAACAAAATCGTTAAACAATGGTGCTTACTTCCATTATTAAGAAATGTAGCATCGTAATTTTTTTATATAATGTTCCAACAATGACATACAACAATATGACGTAAACAGTTTTATACACTAGCCCGTAGGTGGGGGCAAAAAAAATAATTCTTTAAAGTAAACTATATTAAAAGAACAAAATCGTTAAACAATGGTGCTTACTTCCATTATTAAGAAATGTAGCATCGTAATTTTTTTATATAATGTTCCAACAATGACATACAATAATATGACGTAAACAGTTTTATACACTAGCCCGTAGGTGGGGGCAAAAAAAATAATTCTTTAAAGTAAACTATATTAAAAGAACAAAATCGTTAAACAATGGTGCTTACTTCCATTATTAAGAAATGTAGCATCGTATTTTTTTTATATAATGTTCCAACAATGACATACAACAATATGACGTAAACAGTTTTATACACTAGCCCGTAGGTGGGGGCAAAAAAAATAATTCTTTAAAGTAAACTATATTAAAAGAACAAAATCGTTAAACAATGGTGCTTACTTCCATTATTAAGAAATGTAGCATCGTAATTTTTTTATATAATGTTCCAACAATGACATACAACAATATGACGTAAACAGTTTTATACACTAGCCCGTAGGTGGGGGCAAAAAAAATAATTCTTTAAAGTAAACTATATTAAAAGAACAAAATCGTTAAACAATGGTGCTTACTTCCATTATTAAGAAATGTAGCATCGTATTTTTTTTATATAATGTTCCAACAATGACATACAACAATATGACGTAAACAGTTTTATACACTAGCCCGTAGGTGGGGGCAAAAAAAATAATTCTTTAAAGTAAACTATATTAAAAGAACAAAATCGTTAAACAATGGTGCTTACTTCCATTATTAAGAAATGTAGCATCGTATTTTTTTTATATAATGTTCCAACAATGACATACAACAATATGACGTAAACAGTTTTATACACTAGCCCGTAGGTGGGGGCAAAAAAAAAAATTCTTTAAAGTAAACTATATTAAAAGAACAAAATCGTTAAACAATGGTGCTTACTTCCATTATTAAGAAATGTAGCATCGTATTTTTTTTATATAATGTTCCAACAATGACATACAACAATATGACGTAAACAGTTTTATACACTAGCCCGTAGGTGGGGGCAAAAAAAATAATTCTTTAAAGTAAACTATATTAAAAGAACAAAATCGTTAAACAATGGTGCTTACTTCCATTATTAAGAAATGTAGCATCGTATTTTTTTTATATAATGTTCCAACAATGACATACAACAATATGACGTAAACAGTTTTATACACTAGCCCGTAGGTGGGGGCAAAAAAAATAATTCTTTAAAGTAAACTATATTAAAAGAACAAAATCGTTTAACAATGGTGCTTACTTCCATTATTAAGAAATGTAGCATCGTAATTTTTTTATATAATGTTCCAACAATGACATACAATAATATGACGTAAACAGTTTTATCCCCTAGCCCGTAGGTGGGGGTAAAAAAATAATTCTTTAAAGTAAACTATATTAAAAGAACAAAATCGTTTAACAATGGTGCTTACTTCCATTATTAAGAAATGTAGCATCGTAATTTTTTTATATAATGTTCCAACAATGACATACAACAATATGACGTAAACAGTTTTATACACTAGCCCGTAGGTGGGGGCAAAAAAAATAATTCTTTAAAGTAAACTATATTAAAAGAACAAAATCGTTAAACAATGGTGCTTACTTCCATTATTAAGAAATGTAGCATCGTAATTTTTTTATATAATGTTCCAACAATGACATACAATAATATGACGTAAACAGTTTTATCCCCTAGCCCGTAGGTGGGGGTAAAAAAAATAATTCTTTTAAGTAAACTATATTAAAAGAACAAAATCGTTAAACAATGGTGCTTACTTCCATTATTAAGAAATGTAGCATCGTAATTTTTTTATATAATGTTCCAACAATGACATACAACAATATGACGTAAACAGTTTTATACACTAGCCCGTAGGTGGGGGCAAAAAAAATATTTCTTTAAAGTAAACTATATTAAAAGAACAAAATCGTTAAACAATGGTGCTTACTTCCATTATTAAGAAATGTAGCATCGTAATTTTTTTATATAATGTTCCAACAATGACATACAATAATATGACGTAAACAGTTTTATACACTAGCCCGTAGGTGGGGGCAAAAAAAATAATTCTTTAAAGTAAACTATATTAAAAGAACAAAATCGTTAAACAATGGTGCTTACTTCCATTATTAAGAAATGTAGCATCGTATTTTTTTTATATAATGTTCCAACAATGACATACAACAATATGACGTAAACAGTTTTATACACTAGCCCGTAGGTGGGGGCAAAAAAAATAATTCTTTAAAGTAAACTATATTAAAAGAACAAAATCGTTAAACAATGGTGCTTACTTCCATTATTAAGAAATGTAGCATCGTAATTTTTTTATATAATGTTCCAACAATGACATACAACAATATGACGTAAACAGTTTTATACACTAGCCCGTAGGTGGGGGCAAAAAAAATAATTCTTTAAAGTAAACTATATTAAAAGAACAAAATCGTTAAACAATGGTGCTTACTTCCATTATTAAGAAATGTAGCATCGTATTTTTTTTATATAATGTTCCAACAATGACATACAACAATATGACGTAAACAGTTTTATACACTAGCCCGTAGGTGGGGGCAAAAAAAATAATTCTTTAAAGTAAACTATATTAAAAGAACAAAATCGTTAAACAATGGTGCTTACTTCCATTATTAAGAAATGTAGCATCGTAATTTTTTTATATAATGTTCCAACAATGACATACAACAATATGACGTAAACAGTTTTATACACTAGCCCGTAGGTGGGGGCAAAAAAAATAATTCTTTAAAGTAAACTATATTAAAAGAACAAAATCGTTAAACAATGGTGCTTACTTCCATTATTAAGAAATGTAGCATCGTATTTTTTTTATATAATGTTCCAACAATGACATACAACAATATGACGTAAACAGTTTTATACACTAGCCCGTAGGTGGGGGCAAAAAAAATAATTCTTTAAAGTAAACTATATTAAAAGAACAAAATCGTTAAACAATGGTGCTTACTTCCATTATTAAGAAATGTAGCATCGTATTTTTTTTATATAATGTTCCAACAATGACATACAACAATATGACGTAAACAGTTTTATACACTAGCCCGTAGGTGGGGGCAAAAAAAATAATTCTTTAAAGTAAACTATATTAAAAGAACAAAATCGTTAAACAATGGTGCTTACTTCCATTATTAAGAAATGTAGCATCGTAATTTTTTTATATAATGTTCCAACAATGACATACAATAATATGACGTAAACAGTTTTATCCCCTAGCCCGTAGGTGGGGGTAAAAAAAATAATTCTTTAAAGTAAACTATATTAAAAGAACAAAATCGTTTAACAATGGTGCTTACTTCCATTATTAAGAAATGTAGCATCGTAATTTTTTTATATAATGTTCCAACAATGACATACAACAATATGACGTAAACAGTTTTATACACTAGCCCGTAGGTGGGGGTAAAAAAAAATAATTCTTTTAAGTAAACTATATTAAAAGAACAAAATCGTTAAACAATGGTGCTTACTTCCATTATTAAGAAATGTAGCATCGTAATTTTTTTATATAATGTTCCAACAATGACATACAACAATATGACGTAAACAGTTTTATACACTAGCCCGTAGGTGGGGGCAAAAAAAATAATTCTTTAAAGTAAACTATATTAAAAGAACAAAATCGTTAAACAATGGTGCTTACTTCCATTATTAAGAAATGTAGCATCGTATTTTTTTTATATAATGTTCCAACAATGACATACAACAATATGACGTAAACAGTTTTATACACTAGCCCGTAGGTGGGGGCAAAAAAAATAATTCTTTAAAGTAAACTATATTAAAAGAACAAAATCGTTAAACAATGGTGCTTACTTCCATTATTAAGAAATGTAGCATCGTATTTTTTTTATATAATGTTCCAACAATGACATACAACAATATGACGTAAACAGTTTTATACACTAGCCCGTAGGTGGGGGCAAAAAAAATAATTCTTTAAAGTAAACTATATTAAAAGAACAAAATCGTTAAACAATGGTGCTTACTTCCATTATTAAGAAATGTAGCATCGTATTTTTTTTATATAATGTTCCAACAATGACATACAACAATATGACGTAAACAGTTTTATACACTAGCCCGTAGGTGGGGGCAAAAAAAATAATTCTTTAAAGTAAACTATATTAAAAGAACAAAATCGTTTAACAATGGTGCTTACTTCCATTATTAAGAAATGTAGCATCGTAATTTTTTTATATAATGTTCCAACAATGACATACAATAATATGACGTAAACAGTTTTATCCCCTAGCCCGTAGGTGGGGGTAAAAAAAATAATTCTTTAAAGTAAACTATATTAAAAGAACAAAATCGTTTAACAATGGTGCTTACTTCCATTATTAAGAAATGTAGCATCGTAATTTTTTTATATAATGTTCCAACAATGACATACAACAATATGACGTAAACAGTTTTATACACTAGCCCGTAGGTGGGGGTAAAAAAAAATAATTCTTTTAAGTAAACTATATTAAAAGAACAAAATCGTTAAACAATGGTGCTTACTTCCATTATTAAGAAATGTAGCATCGTAATTTTTTTATATAATGTTCCAACAATGACATACAATAATATGACGTAAACAGTTTTATCCCCTAGCCCGTAGGTGGGGGTAAAAAAAATAATTCTTTAAAGTAAACTATATTAAAAGAACAAAATCGTTTAACAATGGTGCTTACTTCCATTATTAAGAAATGTAGCATCGTAATTTTTTTATATAATGTTCCAACAATGACATACAACAATATGACGTAAACAGTTTTATACACTAGCCCGTAGGTGGGGGCAAAAAAAATAATTCTTTAAAGTAAACTATATTAAAAGAACAAAATCGTTAAACAATGGTGCTTACTTCCATTATTAAGAAATGTAGCATCGTAATTTTTTTATATAATGTTCCAACAATGATATACAATAATATGACGTAAACAGTTTTATCCCCTAGCCCGTAGGTGGGGGTAAAAAAAATAATTCTTTAAAGTAAACTATATTAAAAGAACAAAATCGTTTAACAATGGTGCTTACTTCCATTATTAAGAAATGTAGCATCGTAATTTTTTTATATAATGTTCCAACAATGACATACAACAATATGACGTAAACAGTTTTATACACTAGCCCGTAGGTGGGGGTAAAAAAAAATAATTCTTTTAAGTAAACTATATTAAAAGAACAAAATCGTTAAACAATGGTGCTTACTTCCATTATTAAGAAATGTAGCATCGTAATTTTTTTATATAATGTTCCAACAATGACATACAATAATATGACGTAAACAGTTTTATCCCCTAGCCCGTAGGTGGGGGTAAAAAAAATAATTCTTTAAAGTAAACTATATTAAAAGAACAAAATCGTTTAACAATGGTGCTTACTTCCATTATTAAGAAATGTAGCATCGTAATTTTTTTATATAATGTTCCAACAATGACATACAACAATATGACGTAAACAGTTTTATACACTAGCCCGTAGGTGGGGGTAAAAAAAAATAATTCTTTTAAGTAAACTATATTAAAAGAACAAAATCGTTTAACAATGGTACTTACTTCCATTATTAAGAAATGTAGCATCGTATTTTTTTTATATAATGTTCCAACAATGACATACAACAATATGACGTAAACAGTTTTATACACTAGCCCGTAGGTGGGGGCAAAAAAAATAATTCTTTAAAGTAAACTATATTAAAAGAACAAAATCGTTAAACAATGGTGCTTACTTCCATTATTAAGAAATGTAGCATCGTAATTTTTTTATATAATGTTCCAACAATGATATACAATAATATGACGTAAACAGTTTTATCCCCTAGCCCGTAGGTGGGGGTAAAAAAAATAATTCTTTAAAGTAAACTATATTAAAAGAACAAAATCGTTTAACAATGGTGCTTACTTCCATTATTAAGAAATGTAGCATCGTAATTTTTTTATATAATGTTCCAACAATGACATACAACAATATGACGTAAACAGTTTTATACACTAGCCCGTAGGTGGGGGTAAAAAAAAATAATTCTTTTAAGTAAACTATATTAAAAGAACAAAATCGTTAAACAATGGTGCTTACTTCCATTATTAAGAAATGTAGCATCGTAATTTTTTTATATAATGTTCCAACAATGACATACAATAATATGACGTAAACAGTTTTATCCCCTAGCCCGTAGGTGGGGGTAAAAAAAATAATTCTTTAAAGTAAACTATATTAAAAGAACAAAATCGTTTAACAATGGTGCTTACTTCCATTATTAAGAAATGTAGCATCGTAATTTTTTTATATAATGTTCCAACAATGACATACAACAATATGACGTAAACAGTTTTATACACTAGCCCGTAGGTGGGGGTAAAAAAAAATAATTCTTTTAAGTAAACTATATTAAAAGAACAAAATCGTTAAACAATGGTGCTTACTTCCATTATTAAGAAATGTAGCATCGTAATTTTTTTATATAATGTTCCAACAATGACATACAACAATATGACGTAAACAGTTTTATACACTAGCCCGTAGGTGGGGGCAAAAAAAATAATTCTTTTAAGTAAACTATATTAAAAGAACAAAATCGTTAAACAATGGTGCTTACTTCCATTATTAAGAAATGTAGCATCGTAATTTTTTTATATAATGTTCCAACAATGACATACAACAATATGACGTAAACAGTTTTATACACTAGCCCGTAGGTGGGGGCAAAAAAAATAATTCTTTAAAGTAAACTATATTAAAAGAACAAAATCGTTAAACAATGGTGCTTACTTCCATTATTAAGAAATGTAGCATCGTAATTTTTTTATATAATGTTCCAACAATGACATACAATAATATGACGTAAACAGTTTTATCCCCTAGCCCGTAGGTGGGGGTAAAAAAAATAATTCTTTAAAGTAAACTATATTAAAAGAACAAAATCGTTTAACAATGGTGCTTACTTCCATTATTAAGAAATGTAGCATCGTAATTTTTTTATATAATGTTCCAACAATGACATACAACAATATGACGTAAACAGTTTTATACACTAGCCCGTAGGTGGGGGTAAAAAAAAATAATTCTTTTAAGTAAACTATATTAAAAGAACAAAATCGTTAAACAATGGTGCTTACTTCCATTATTAAGAAATGTAGCATCGTAATTTTTTTATATAATGTTCCAACAATGACATACAACAATATGACGTAAACAGTTTTATACACTAGCCCGTAGGTGGGGGCAAAAAAAATAATTCTTTAAAGTAAACTATATTAAAAGAACAAAATCGTTAAACAATGGTGCTTACTTCCATTATTAAGAAATGTAGCATCGTATTTTTTTTATATAATGTTCCAACAATGACATACAACAATATGACGTAAACAGTTTTATACACTAGCCCGTAGGTGGGGGCAAAAAAAATAATTCTTTAAAGTAAACTATATTAAAAGAACAAAATCGTTAAACAATGGTGCTTACTTCCATTATTAAGAAATGTAGCATCGTATTTTTTTTATATAATGTTCCAACAATGACATACAACAATATGACGTAAACAGTTTTATACACTAGCCCGTAGGTGGGGGCAAAAAAAATAATTCTTTAAAGTAAACTATATTAAAAGAACAAAATCGTTAAACAATGGTGCTTACTTCCATTATTAAGAAATGTAGCATCGTATTTTTTTTATATAATGTTCCAACAATGACATACAACAATATGACGTAAACAGTTTTATACACTAGCCCGTAGGTGGGGGCAAAAAAAATAATTCTTTTAAGTAAACTATATTAAAAGAACAAAATCGTTAAACAATGGTGCTTACTTCCATTATTAAGAAATGTAGCATCGTAATTTTTTTATATAATGTTCCAACAATGACATACAACAATATGACGTAAACAGTTTTATACACTAGCCCGTAGGTGGGGGCAAAAAAAATAATTCTTTAAAGTAAACTATATTAAAAGAACAAAATCGTTAAACAATGGTGCTTACTTCCATTATTAAGAAATGTAGCATCGTATTTTTTTTATATAATGTTCCAACAATGACATACAACAATATGACGTAAACAGTTTTATACACTAGCCCGTAGGTGGGGGCAAAAAAAATAATTCTTTAAAGTAAACTATATTAAAAGAACAAAATCGTTAAACAATGGTGCTTACTTCCATTATTAAGAAATGTAGCATCGTATTTTTTTTATATAATGTTCCAACAATGACATACAACAATATGACGTAAACAGTTTTATACACTAGCCCGTAGGTGGGGGCAAAAAAAATAATTCTTTAAAGTAAACTATATTAAAAGAACAAAATCGTTAAACAATGGTGCTTACTTCCATTATTAAGAAATGTAGCATCGTAATTTTTTTATATAATGTTCCAACAATGATATACAACAATATGACGTAAACAGTTTTATACACTAGCCCGTAGGTGGGGGCAAAAAAAATAATTCTTTAAAGTAAACTATATTAAAAGAACAAAATCGTTAAACAATGGTGCTTACTTCCATTATTAAGAAATGTAGCATCGTATTTTTTTTATATAATGTTCCAACAATGACATACAACAATATGACGTAAACAGTTTTATACACTAGCCCGTAGGTGGGGGCAAAAAAAATAATTCTTTAAAGTAAACTATATTAAAAGAACAAAATCGTTAAACAATGGTGCTTACTTCCATTATTAAGAAATGTAGCATCGTAATTTTTTTATATAATGTTCCAACAATGACATACAATAATATGACGTAAACAGTTTTATCCCCTAGCCCGTAGGTGGGGGTAAAAAAAATAATTCTTTAAAGTAAACTATATTAAAAGAACAAAATCGTTTAACAATGGTGCTTACTTCCATTATTAAGAAATGTAGCATCGTAATTTTTTTATATAATGTTCCAACAATGACATACAACAATATGACGTAAACAGTTTTATACACTAGCCCGTAGGTGGGGGTAAAAAAAAATAATTCTTTTAAGTAAACTATATTAAAAGAACAAAATCGTTAAACAATGGTGCTTACTTCCATTATTAAGAAATGTAGCATCGTAATTTTTTTATATAATGTTCCAACAATGATATACAATAATATGACGTAAACAGTTGTATCCCCTAGCCCGTAGGTGGGGGTAAAAAAAAATAATTCTTTAAAGTAAACTATATTAAAAGAACAAAATCGTTAAACAATGGTGCTTACTTCCATTATTAAGAAATGTAGCATCGTAATTTTTTTATATAATGTTCCAACAATGATATACAATAATATGACGTAAACAGTTTTATCCCCTAGCCCGTAGGTGGGGGTAAAAAAAATAATTCTTTAAAGTAAACTATATTAAAAGAACAAAATCGTTAAACAATGGTGCTTACTTCCATTATTAAGAAATGTAGCATCGTATTTTTTTTTATATAATGTTCCAACAATGACATACAACAATATCACGTAAACAGTTTTATCCCCTAGCCCGTAGGTGGAGGTAAAAAAATAATTCTTTAAAGTAAACTATATTAAAAGAACAAAATCGTTTAACAATGGTGCTTACTTCCATTATTAAGAAATGTAGCATCGTATTTTTTTTATATAATGTTCCAACAATGACATACAACAATATCACGTAAACAGTTTTATACACTAGCCCGTAGGTGGGGGTAAAAAAAATAATTCTTTAAAGTAAACTATATTAAAAGAACAAAATCGTTTAACAATGGTGCTTACTTCCATTATTAAGAAATGTAGCATCGTAATTTTTTTATATAATGTTCCAACAATGACATACAACAATATGACGTAAACAGTTTTATACACTAGCCCGTAGGTGGGGGTAAAAAAAAATAATTCTTTTAAGTAAACTATATTAAAAGAACAAAATCGTTAAACAATGGTGCTTACTTCCATTATTAAGAAATGTAGCATCGTAATTTTTTTATATAATGTTCCAACAATGATATACAATAATATGACGTAAACAGTTTTATCCCCTAGCCCGTAGGTGGGGGTAAAAAAAATAATTCTTTAAAGTAAACTATATTAAAAGAACAAAATCGTTAAACAATGGTGCTTACTTCCATTATTAAGAAATGTAGCATCGTATTTTTTTTATATAATGTTCCAACAATGACATACAACAATATCACGTAAACAGTTTTATCCCCTAGCCCGTAGGTGGAGGTAAAAAAATAATTCTTTAAAGTAAACTATATTAAAAGAACAAAATCGTTTAACAATGGTGCTTACTTCCATTATTAAGAAATGTAGCATCGTATTTTTTTATATAATGTTCCAACAATGACATACAACAATATCACGTAAACAGTTTTATACACTAGCCCGTAGGTGGGGGTAAAAAAAAATAATTCTTTAAAGTAAACTATATTAAAAGAACAAAATCGTTAAACAATGGTGCTTACTTCCATTATTAAGAAATGTAGCATCGTAATTTTTTTATACAATGTTCCAACAATGATGTACAACAATATGACGTAAACAGTTTTATCCCCTAGCCCGTAGGTGGGAAAAAAAAGATTCTTTAAAGTAAACTATATTAAAAGAACAAAATCGTTTAACAATGGTGCTTACTTCCATTATTAAGAAATGTAGCATCGTAATTTTTTTATATGACGTTCCAACAAAGACATACAATTATATGACGCATACAGTTTCAGCTCTTAACCCACAGGAGGGCGTTAGAAAAAAATCAATTCAGGACAAGATTGTTTAACAATGGTAGGTAATTCCATTATTAAGAAATGTATTATCGCAAGTTTTTTTATATTGCGTTAACAACGACATACATCAATATGACATGGACAGTTTCACCCTCTGGCTCGTAATAAGAGTTTAAAAATTTAGTTATAAAAAGAGAGTATTTCTAATTCTATTGAGGAGAATTAGTTGTTTTATAAAGTCTTACCTCATCAGTTCTGGAAGGTCAACTAAAAATGAAATGTTCCCGCTTCATTAGATGTTTGAGTGAAAGTTTTAGGCAAATATAAAAGATAATATCACTGGAGGTCAATTATTATTAATAGCAAGAAAACTTTATGAAAATAAAATTAAATAAGTAATAATAATCTTCCCCACACAGACGCACATGACAAATTAGGAATCAAATTTATAATTGTTAGAATGTTGACATTCTTTTGTTGTAGAACCAAGTCGCTGATCAAGTTCTCCACGTACACTTGTCCACTCCCATCAGTCAGAGTACCTTTTTTTGTTTTTTACTATTCTTATTTCATATTTATTGCACCTGTTCATTGTGTATTGTATTATCTGCGTTGCGTTCAATATATTTCTCGTTAATCATTTCGTTGTTGTGTATTGCTTGTACCTATTCTGCAATAGCCTCGATCTAACAGGTTATTGGCGCCAGAAACGTGTGTATAGAGCTAGATAGGTAAACGATATCATTTAAAACGAGAACACGAAGACAGCACCATGAACTCCGCGAGTGTGTCAAGAATTGAGCTTTTTGGTAAAGACAATTTTGACACATGGAAGTCACAGATGCAAGCTTTTTTGATTAAGGCTGATCTGTGGGAATATGTGAGCGGCGTCACCACGAAACCCGAGCTGTAGAATGATGGTGCGAATGCCGGCAATGCTAAAGAATGCATGGGTCAGGAACGACATGAAAGCGCGGTCGGACATAATCTTGTCTATATGTTCGAGTGAGTGCTACGATGCATATGTGCAACGAGAAAGAACACTTTCAAAATTCAAAACCTTCAGTACTCAAGACGAGGCACGTTTAATCTTGCGAACAGTGCGACAGCCGAAACGATAGGCGAGGGAAATGTGTTGTTTGCTATAAGTGTGTTCGGTAATGAGAAGAACATAACCCTGAACAAATCACTATACGTTCCCGATTTGAGAACAAATCTTCTGTCGGTGGCTAAGATTACAGATCGAGGATTCGACGTATGCTTTCGAAAAGATGGTGCCACAGTACAAGAACCGAATGGAAATGTGGTTTTAAGTGCTGATAGAGTCGATGATTTGTATTTCGTGCGTGAATCCAGACCAAATGCGCGAGCCATTAGTTCAGTTTCAAATGAGAAGGTATCGCTAGAATTATTGCATAGACGGTTGGGCCATGTCAACACGAAAGATTTAGAAGACGTGGTTCGCAAAGGTCACGTAAGAGGAGTTCAATTGACACAATCGTCGGGAAAATTGAACTGTCATGTCTGTCTGCAAGGGAAAATGACTAGATCTCCATTCCCCAAGAAATCAAATCGAGATATTTCATTGAGTTTATTGATGATTGCTCCAGATGGTGCGAAATTAGATTTCTGAAATGAAAAACAGAAGTATTCAAGGCTACTAAAGATTACATAGCTTTATTCGAGAAACAAAAGGGCGAGGCTGTTAAGTGTCTGCATTCTGATAATGATCGCGAATATATTAATAATGAATTCGGCGAATATTTGAAAAACAGAGGAATCGCGGAGAGAAAAAACCGCACTCTCCTTGATGTTTGCCAACGAAGAGCCTGGGTGGTCATACGCCGTATGAGAAATGGACCGGCAGGACACCAGACGTGTCGTACCTCCTAACATTCGGAAGTAAAGTTTTTTTATCTGGATAGACAACCAAAGGAAAGTTCGACTCTCGTGATGTGAAATTCATTGAAAACGACTTACTCCATTCGTCGATTGACAACCCACGTAAAGACACACGAATTGAAAACTCGACACAAATTCGATAATTCACAGACATTGAAATACTTTCAAGAAACGCCACTGGAGATAATCAATTGTCTACATGCAACAGAGAAAATGCATTGTAGTCCGATACCTCAGATGAAGAAGAAGAATTCTTGATGTCGAAGACGAAGATGCTCCCGATGAAGACGCAGCCCCTGAATCGCATCGAACAATCAGAGGCCGAGGCCGGCCAAAAATCATACGGTCAGGTTTAACGGGAAGACCAAAGAAACAGTATCAAGTTGATTCTGAACAATCTGGTAACGTAGAATGGAGGGACCAGAATTTTCTTTCGGAGATACCCATGAAGGAGGCAATGAATGGATCAGATGCTGATGAATGGCGTCAAGCCATCGCTTCCGAGATGAAATCTATCATAAAAAACGAAATTTGGATACTCGTTGATCGTCCCAAAGTACAGAAAGTCGTCGGCAACCGAATGGTTTTGAGGAACAAATACAAATCAAATGGCAGTTTAGAGTTTTAGAGATAAGAAAGGCGCGCTTAGTTGCACAGAGATTTAGCCAACAACCCGGTGTACATTTTACAGAGACTTTTGCGCCTATGGCTCGTATAGGATCCATTCGTCTCATGGCTTCACTCGCCGCTCGATATGAGATGAAGATGAAACAGTTCGACGTAGAATCTGCTTATCTGAATGGAGTTTTAGAAGAAAATATATACATGGAGCCACCGAAGAATTTGCGGGATATTCTTCGAACGAATATTGATTCTGAGAGCCATAACGAGATTAAGGTAAAATCAAAAGAGGATCTCAAGATTCCATACCGTGAGCTGATTAGCGCCCTTACATATTTGGCGACAAGTACATGACCCGACATATCTTTTGCCGTAAGACATTTAGAACAATTTAACCACTGCTACCATGAATATCACTGAGAGGCCGACAAACGAATGCTACGATACTTTGTAGGGTTCCATGGACATTGGATTGACTTTTGGCTCGAACGTAGGACCAATCAAAGGTTTCGTAGACGCTGATTGGGAAAGCTGCCCCGAAGACAGGAGGTCCTATACTGGGTACATATTTATGCTCAATGGGGGACCGATACCCTGGAATTGCAAGAAACAGCGCAGTGTTTAAAAAATGATATGAAAAACAATAATGAATACTTATAAATTGTTACCATGGTATGATAGCAAACTAGCTAAACTAAAAACAGAATGCAGGAAAAGCCTTAAGACAATACAAAAAACAAATTAACGAAAAACAATATTTACAGCTATATTTACAAAGCAAAAAAGCATCATCAGAAGTACTTCTGATAATGCCGTAACTGGCGAAATTGTACAATAAATATATTTTTTCTTATGAAACTGAACCGAGAGTTGTGTTTTTTTTATTAATTAAATAATACACTAAATCAATTGAAATGTGGGAAAAGCCCGGGCAGCGATGGTATCGTATACGAACAGCTTAAATATCTGCATCCTGGAAAGATTTTGTTTTAAAAATGTTAAACAAATTTCTCAATGCCGAAGATCTTCCGAAGAATTAAAAAATATTAAATCTATCGCTTCTACATAAAAATAAATAAATTCACTAACTAAAGTGCTCACATACATATTAAATAACAGAATGCAAACTGGTTAGAGGATAATTACATTTTACCGGAAGTGCAGTCAGGATTTAGGAAAAACCGCTCTTGTATTGATAACCTTTTCATTATTGACACTTTTGTTAGATCGCGAATGATAACAAATAAAGAGGGTACCTTTTGCATTTTTGTCGATTTTCAAAAAGCCTTCACAAACTTTGGCACAAAATACATAACTTAGGAATCTCCGGAAAAATCATTAGACTCTTAAAAAATATATATGCTAACGCCAATGTTCGGATCAAAATTAACAACGAAACAACAAATGCAATTCCTGTCACAAAAGGTGTACTTCAAGGCGAATGCACGAGCCCTTTATTATTTGCTTTATACATTAGTTACCTGGAAAACTACCTCAGATCAAATGGTCTAGAAGGAATCTTCATAAATACGCAGATTGACATTCTAACTCTTCAATACGCAGATGATCTCGTAATCTTTGTACGTTCACAGGTTGACTGCCAAAAAAATTTAACGGCCTTGGAGGATTATAGCAACAAACTTGATCTAAGAGTGAACTCTAATAAAACAAAGATTATACATTTTCATAGAGGCAGGCCCCCCAAACAGACGTACCACTACTATTGTAAAACAAATGAAATAAAGACCACCAATCAATATACTTATTTAGGTATCACATTAAATTAAATTAAAATTAAATCCGGTTTGTATACCATAAATGCAAAAAACTATGCAAATACTACGAGCACTATAACAGGCAATATAAAAGCGATATTAGCTAAGACCAAAATGTACAGCTGGGAAACAGAAAATTATTTAACTCTGTTCTTGTACCATGTGTTCTGTATGCATCAGAAATTTGGGCAGGAAACTGTACTGCCATCATAGAAAAAAGTAGCTACAATTCTACAAATCAATATACCATTTTCAAAGAACAACACCCAATTACATAGTAAGGCGAGAAGTAGGTCTACTTCATCTAGAATTATTAGTCTTCCGGCGAACTCTGAATTGGTGGTGTAAAATTTTACAAATGCCCGAAACCAGACTCGTAAAAATTTGCTACAATAAGCTGATTGAATTAAGCCATAGAAAAGAGGGCAAATATACACCAGAGATGCAACTGAAATACAACTGGGTATTCAAATTGCAAGACACTCTGAGACAAGCAAACTTTGATTGGTTGTGGAATGAGCAAAATCCCTTAAACATAAAATCAGAAATAGTAAATGTAATAAATTCATACGGATTAATTTTATATTATTCAGATACTAGTAGAATAAAGGACTCAACATATAATGCAAATTTCAAATATTATGAAACAACACCTAACTATTTAGAATTGAAGATCTCACTGAACCAACTTAGAACTGCTAGTCAAACCCGTACCGCAAACAAAAAGGAATGCAAACTTTTTCTAAAAGGATAAGTGTACAAATTCAACAGCGAAGAAATATGCACCATATGCAATACCTATGAAAAAGACGATCTTGATCACTTCTTATTTCGATGTCCCATTTTCGCACCAATAAGAGATGCATACTTTGGCAAATACTTGCGAGAAATTGAGAACTGCACCTTCCTTTCTGATTTTTCTCTTAACAAAATATGTGATATTCATAATTACGTACTCTCGGCTTTAAAATTAAAATCCTTTCTACTGGACATTTAAACCACTCAAATAAAAAAAATTAAATAAAGTTTAAAATAAAGTGAATAAATGAACGATTGAGAGATAGTTCGCGAATGGCCTGTTGAACTCATGTTTCGTTCACAACATGAGGTGTTCAGTGTACAAGTTTTCAGTGTGATGCAGTGCTTTGCAATAAAGTGAATTATTGAATGAATGTGACACAATTCGCGAATGGTCTGTTTAACTCATGTTTCGTTAATAACATGAGGTGTTCAGTGTGCAAATTTTCAGTGTGTGACAATGCTGTATAATAAAGTGACTTGTTAAATGAGTGACACAGAATTCGCGAATGGCCTGTTTCACTCATGTTTCGTTCATTACATGAGGTGTTCAGTGCTCAGTGCACAGTGACAGTATGGGACGGAATGCTTAACTAATTAATAATGTCCAATTATACTCGTAATATGTATATTTGTGTATGTGTATGTATATATAATAATTGAAACTAGTCTTTTCTCAATAATTTAACTTGTCTTGGTGTGATTTTTAATTAATCATTGTTATCGTTTTTTCTATTCATGTTAATGAAATGCATAGTTTATGTTATGGTTAATTTGGGTACTGTACAATCAAATGTAAAAAAATACTGATTAGGCAGATTATCTTTAATGTGTACCAATTTTTCTTTGTTATAAGCAATGCTTGATCTACAAATATATATATATATATATATATATATATATATATATATATATATATATAAATATATATTATTATTATTATTATTATTATTATTATTATTATTATTATTATTATTATTATTATTATTATTATTATTATTACTTATAAATTGTTGGAGATTTGAACCTCGCGCTATTTGGTTACTAGACAACGGCTCCACAAGAGGCACAGCTATCTACAATATATAGTAATAATTTTTTTTGTTTTTGTTGTCAATATAAAATGTCAATATTATGTCTTGTATTTTTTTGATCTTTTAATAAATTTATAGAATTTGTATTTAAGCTCGAAGAGTTTTAATCTCTCGATCCTCTGGCCCTCAACATAAATTATACAAATATCTCTTCACATAAAAAAATTAGCTAGTAAAGGTAACCATGCTACATCGTAAGTGTCTGATAAACTTTTACGATTTTCGTAGCATACTTCTTTATTCTCAGCTGTTTCGGTGACTGGTAAATTCTCCACTGATTCTTCATTTCGGGGTAATTGAATTGTTATATCCGGGTTAGTTATTTCATATATTTTTTGCTAATTTTTTTCTTTATTTTTAAGTATTTCTAAATAATTTAGATCAAAATAAGTGCGGGGACCAATTTTTTCATTAATATTTGTCTTCTTTTTCCTCTTTTCCCAAGTTTCTACAGCTGTTGCAACAAAGTCTTTAGCGTCGCATTTCTTTTTTATATTCTTATTTCTTGCGCAATGATATTTGTCTATTCTTAAAATTATTTCTTTATAGATACCCAAAACTTTTGCGCGAACTTTTCTTAAAAAACAGCTACATTTTAAGTTTGGTAAACCTTCTACAACTTGGGTCTTTATCAAACCAAACCAATTTTCCACTACAGAGTTGCTGCATCGATTTATATTCACATATGAATCCATTATGTATGTCCATAACGGAGCATAAGGTACATATTTTTTAAAATAATTTCTAAAAATGGAGGACAATAAAACTCATTTTTATTATATTCGATATCTGTTTTTTCGGTTTCTATTTTACGTTTAACTTTGTTGATAATATTTTGGCAATGTGTGTAAAAAAATGGAATAGCTTTATATGTCGGTAAATCAGTGTGTAAAGCACTTTGTAAATTTAATATATCTTTGTCTAGATACGACTTCTTTGTTATCGATTGTACATATAGCTAGAAGCTCTTTATACGCACAATGAAACTGTGGAGTTTGCGAAGCATTTAGCAAAACTATTGATAAGTTCTGATCCAGTCCTCAAATTGGTCAAAATACTTAAAATTGCATGCAGCTGTAATGTTCTCTTTCAAGAACTTTTTTGTATGTTTATTAAACGTACTTTTATTAATATCTGTAGTTACAATTTTAATAAAATGCGCGCAGCAGATAGTAACGGGCATAATTTGACAATAATGATGACATTTGTCTTCTGTTAAAAACTTAAAACATAATATCAAATATGATTTTAAATCTGGGAAACTATTCCAATATATTGTAACGGCATTGATGAGAGCAAAACTGAAGTCAGTTACAATCTGTCGAAACGGTGGCCAGGAGCAACTGTTGAAGCAAAAACTTTTAAATTTAACTAGCCAAACGCCAATTGTGGTAGCATCGTGCTGTTCTGAAATCATTTCAAATACGGAACATATTCTATCATTAACTTTAGTGTGAATCGCACCGGCGTAATAATAAATACGTTTCCTGGAGTGTATCGGCTGACGCACAACTGAACCTGTAGCATCCAGATGTAGAACTGTAGACCCTAATTTTATTGCATTTTTTAAAAAAATTTATTTGTTCTAAACTATATACATGAACATTGAGAGGATCAGAAACCACTTTTATGTATTCTTCTTTTTTTCTGTCGCGACGCATTAGAATCAAATCAAATATATCATCTTTATGCCGGTCATTATTTGCAAGACTTTCGGAACGCATTTTTTTATACACAGAGTCTGACGTGATCTTTTGTAAGTTTCCACGCTGTATGACATTGGGTGAACATTGCAATATACATTTTGTTCGAAAGTTAGATGGTTTTGTCAATTTTAATTCATTTCTGAATATTTTGCGTTCTAAACCTCTAACGTATCTCGTTAGCTTACCTTTATGACAAAAATGTAAACTATTGCTATACACAGTCACGGTTACTTTATCCTTTAACACTTTTAAAAATAATTTGAACATTTTGCAAGAGCTATGGGCGCAGTAGCCGTATATTAATATATATTTTGACATATGGTTAGTATTTTTAAAATTCAATATGCAAGCATTATTAACCTGTACAAACTTTTCCTTTAAAATATAGCTGTATGTTGAGCTTACGAGGCGATTATTCTTAGATATATCCCTCCATTCGTTTAAAGATAATGAAAATATACCTTCTTTGTAAGTACATTTGGAATATGATCGAGGTTGATTTAAATTAGCAGTATTTTTAGAATTTGTTTTTACTTTTTACTTCTGTTGCAGTGATAGGTATGTTTTCACATTCAATGGATACTCCCGAATCATTTAAAATTGTAGTGAATGATGTGGACGGTGTACTATCAGTAATATATGAGGTGGTTATGTCACGTAATTTTTGAGGAGTTTGAATATCTAATTTTGAAGAAGAGCCTAGATGGAACAGTTTTTGTGGTGTTTGTGTTTCAATAAAGTTTTGTAGGGTTTGCTCTTCTTTTGTAGGTGTTACATTGCAAGGAAATAAATTTCTTCTAACTGTAGAAATCCTTTTTATTTCTGAAATGGGTTCATCAAATACAGTGGGTAAAATATTGTCATTTATTGGTGTAGATTGTGAATTAGGAAAATTTGGTAGAGATATATCTAATGAAGAAATATCTGTATTGTCTGAATGAATTAGAGATAATAGATTTCTTTTCTTATTAATAAAAGTTTTTTCTAAGTCACTTACATATTTTTCGTATTTCATGCTATTTCTTTTCTAAATCATGTATAGTTTGAGTCTATTTTTTTCAACATTTTTAATTTTTAAATATTCACTTAATTTACCAAATATGGAGTGTGTATCTCCGAAATTAGGCTTGCCTAACAAAGCAATATCACTAATTGTTTCTTTAACAGCTTTAAACAACATATTAGTTCGATTTGGACCACAATGAAAAGATTCACTTCTATCTTTTGTTCTCATCTTTAAAGTATTATTAAATGTTTCCGTCTTATGTTGAATGTTCCACAAAAATATGTATTAATTTATTAATTCTAGTTGTATATGAAATAATTCAGAAAGGAGAAGAAATGATAATAATACATTTATAACTGAAAAAAACTCAGTAGAAATTTTAAAAGAATAGTTAATAATGAAAGTAATTCGTAAAGACAACTATGATCGCTGGACAAGATACAATTTAGTTATAGAGTATCCAAGAAAACTGATATATGCATACATAATACAGGAAATGCTATCCAATACACAAATGTAATCGAAAATTTTAATAAAGATTAAGGAAGTGTAAAAAATTATAATGAATTTGAAAAATCTTAGAAAACAGAGAAAGTGACATATATTGTTGAGTAGAAATATTGAATTATATAAAAAAGAAAGGCAAATTATTAATAAAAAATAAACCAATATAACTAAATTTTATGCAATGTGAGTATTACAGAATACCAACTTATATGAATGAATTACTTTTGATACAAAAACCTTAAAATTATGTACATCTAAATAAGCAAATTATAATAAAAAAAGTAGGATTATAAAACAAAATGTAAGAAAATATAAGTATTATTGATTAATATCAAAGAGAAGAATATATTACACTACTTTGTTAATCCGTGTTAATAGGTAATATAAACGAAACGAAATGAATAAAAACTATAAAAGTTCAAATAAATAAAATATAATTTATTAGGTATAGGTTTTTTTCTTTCTAAAATAACTGATACATAAGAAATATATAAGATTCAAAAGTCAAATGGTACTTCTGTAAAGTGAGAATAAACGATAAATGCAAAATGAAAATAAATATTCAATATTTGAAATTAAATATATTTAAAAAATCTCAAAAATTAATTAGTGTAATATTTTAAAATTAATCAGATCGTATTAAAACATAATAATCTTACAAAATTACTGCTTAGATAAAATGATATAAATCAAATAATAATGAACTAAGCAGGTACTATTGTCAACAAACACATATGTCGACAAAATGAGAGGAGACGATAATCAAAATTATGAACTAGAGATTACACAAGGTAACAAAAATTTCATGAAGATATTTGAACCAGAATATTCGAAAAAAAGAAAATAATTCTAGTAAGAACTGGAGATTAAACAAAATTAGAAATTAAAAAATTGAAGATAAGTTCTGAAAATCCAAGCGACCCAAAGAACAATCTGTTATAACGACAACTTTAGTAGTTCAAAAGATTAACAATTGCCTGTTTACAGGTCAAACACCAAAATCTACAGCTAAATAAAGAATGAGCGAAGAGCGTCACTAAAAAACAAAATGAGAAGAGATGATAATCAGAATTATGAACTAGAGATTACACAATGTAACAAATATTTCAAAAAGATATTTGAACCAGAATATTCGAAAAATAGAAAAAAATTCTAGTAAAAACTAGAGATTAAACAAAATTAGAAATTAAAAAATTTAAGATAAGTTCTGAAAATCCAAGCGACCCAAAGAACAATCTATCGTAACGACAACTTTAGTAGTTCAAAAGATTAACAATTGCCTGTTTACAGGTCAAACACCAAAATCTGCAGCTAAATAAAGAATGAGCGAAGAGCGTCACTAAAACACAAAATGAGAGGAGATGATAATCAAAATTATGAACTAGAGATTACACAATGTAACAAATATTTCAAAAAGATATTTGAACCAGAATATTCGAAAAATAGAAAAAAATTCTAGTAAAAACTAGAGATTAAACAAAATTAGAAATTAAAAAATTGAAGATAAGTTCCGAAAATCCAAGCGACCCAAAGAACAATCTATCGTAACAACAACTTTAGTAGTTCAAAAGATTAACAATTGCCTGTTTACAGGTCAAACACCAAAATCTACAGCTAAATAAAGAATGAGCGAAGAGCGTCACTAAAACACAAAATGAGAAGAGATGATAATCAAAATTATGAACTAGAGATTACACAATGTAACAAATATTTCAAAAAGATATTTGAACCAGAATATAGAAAAATAGAAAAAAATTCTAGTAAAAACTAGAGATTAAACAAAATTAGAAATTAAAAAATCTGATGTGGACACCACACGACTTCCTTGTACGCAAGATCAATATGAAGATGAAGTATAGACTCAATTATAAAATTGCACGTATTTGATGTAATTTGACATTAGCATCTATTTTTTTTTTTTTTTTTTTGTTATTTTTTGTCCTAATCTGTAGCAAGCTTCATTACAAAAACCAAAAAGTATATAAGTTTTAAATTTACATATGTCGCTTATACAAAGGGCTAAATTAATAATACTTGATGTGCTAGACGCAGAATTTAATTCTCTAAAACTCTTATTTGAAGCATTTATTTCTAAAATCAAAATGAAACCATTTTATTCAAGAAAAACTGTTCACAACTTCAGGTAATATATCACTTCCGGTTAGCCTGTTTTAACCAAATTCTGCTATGTTATTCCAATTGATATAAAAGTTTTATATACTAATTTTGAAAAGTTTTGGATTATATTTTAATACAGTTTTTCGTTAAAATCTATTATAGGCTTCAAATAAAGTACCTTTTCTGGAAATTATGTAATGACCAAAAAGGGAGGTGCACAACTAGATATAGAAGTCCTAAATACAAAATTTCAACTTTTTGCGGCTTACCGTTTTTGAGATATGCGAGATACGTACGTAGGTACGTACGTACGTACAGACGTCACGACGAAATTAGTCAAAATGGATTCAGGGATTAAGATTTTTATGTTCTCATCGAGCCGGAAAGGAACCCGAGATCTCGGACGATTACAATCAGTTTATAAATTTTTTAGAAATATTCGACCGCACTCAGTTGCCAGAAGTTTCTATACGGCACGGCGAAGAAGAAATTAATCATTTATGTAATAGGTTTAGATTAACCGGTCATGATTATGTCCGAAGCTTTCGGGATTATGTAGAATCCAAAACTAATTTATCTGAACCCTTGAATTTATTAACGAGAACAGTAAAATACATTAGTTGTTACTACTGCGGAATGTGAAAGAGTATTCAGCGCAATGAACATTGTTCACTCTGACTTGAGGAATAAACTTAAAGTGTCTACAATTTCCTCTCTTTTATTTATTAAGTGTGTAGGACCACCTCTTCATTTATTTAATCCTGTCAATTATATAAAGTCATGGATATTATCAGGACGACGAGATGCGGACTATACCCAATGTACATCCCGGGAACGAGTTAGAATTACGTCCGACTACCAGGAGATCTGGAAGCATATGTAGCCCTTCTGTTTTCTATTTTACTTACCTAGGATTTATATCTGTCTTCAATATAAGATTTTTTAAATTTGTCTTGTATACAATATATGCAATGTTTATTTTCTTTATGTGTATGTTATTAATGTTAAATATATTTGTGACGATTTATACGTAATTTATTATCTTTAAAATATTGCTGTTTAGAAAAGCACTCCACCCAATGTTTGAACACATATATACATGTACATTTTTTTTTACTCTCGACAAGGCATACCACTAAAAAAATGCCACTTCGACCACTGTGTACACGTAACATACACATATATTTATAACACATTTTACTGATACAATGAACTTCACTTTAAATTGCTACATTTCCAAATGTTGTTGCATGTGTTGATGGAATTTACATAAATATAAGACCTCTAAAACACAAAATAAAGAGTACTTACACCAACAGACACAACATTACAAGCCTCTGCACGATATTTGGGATGCACAAAATATTTTTGTACATTTTTACTGGTGAATCTGGAAAAACACATGATTCAAGGATTTATCACTTGTTGGCATGATAGTAATTGTAGAACTTTGGCTAAGCACGCACTGCGACTTTATGTCGCGCGGCAAATTGCCGTGCAGTATTTTGCCGCGCGACAGAAAAACGCAAGAAGATTTGAACGCACGCACTGCGGTTTGTTTTTTCTCTTTGTTCCATTGTTGACAATAAAAACAATATTGTTTTTAAAAGAAATGCAATTCCATTTGTATCCTATTTTACCGCACCTAACGTTTTAAATATGGATCTAATAAAAACAACGTGTATTTGTGCTTTATTAACGAAAAATCGAGAAAAGAAACGCGGAAAAATCAAACATTTTTGGGTTACAAATAAAAAATTAAATAAAGAGCAGTTTTGTAAAATATTTCATGAATTAAGAGATCACCCTGAGAAGTTTTTTAGTAATAGCGAATGAGCATAAAATCATTCAGTGAACTTATGAATCTTGTTGCTCCGAATATAACGTACAAAGACACTCAACTAAGAAAATTATATTTTAAGATTTTGTTGTATAAAGGCGGTCTTTTTTCTATTCTAATATTAATTTTTCTATATTAATATCAGGCTCTTGCTCCAAATCACTTGCAGAAGTCGCAGGTAATGCAGAAGAAGACATCTTCGTTGATAAAAATGGCACAACTAACAAATAAGTATGCTTTTAAACAAATATGTACGTCCCAATGGTGCTGTTACGTTGCGGTGAATTGTCGTAGTGCGCGTTGTGTCGTATAACCCTATTTGTCACAAAGCAAATGTTTGTCGCCACACCGCACTAAAATTGTGACATGTTGCAGTGGCGGTGCGTCAGATGAAGCAGGTGAAGAAGGCTTCACCTCTTAAATTCAAAACATTCGTAAAATTTTATCATTTTATTTTTTACTTATAATGTATCGAAGTAATACAAATCTACAATATTTGAACTCACAAACAATTATTGTTACTATAATATGCCAAATAACCATGCAAATAGTGTTATTTTCACGCGAATTTACACAAAGAAGCCAAATTATACTGTCCTCATGGACAATAATAGGGTAATACCTAAGTGCGAGTGAGATGGCACGATTTTACCCTCTCTACACTACTGCAAATACAGATGAGCCAAGCGATGACTTGACCTCTCTCGTTCTGAGCGGAGCGCACGTAAGCGCTTACAACAGAAAATGCTTGCTTCAAACAAATATATTTGTATTATTTTCAATTAGTTTTTGTAGAAACGTTACTGTTGTTATTTTTTTATGTTTTCATAAATTTGAAACTATTATTTATTTCTATTTTATTTACTGTTACTTGTCACAATTATTTAAATTTAACATTTATAAACAATTAAACAATGTATTGCTATTAATAAATAATGAATTGTAGAAATGTACAAATACCAACAACCAAGAGGCAAAACAGTACGCACTATTTACAACAATGGGAATAATTTAATAAAATTGTTAAAAAAAGGTTAAATAAATAAATAAATCATTACACTGATTACTTTTGCATCTAATATTTTCATTATTAGTTCTTTTGAATGAGATAAATATAAAAAATATAATCTTGCATGTGCAAAATCGCAAGATAAAAGCATCGGAATATTAGGTGAGGTTGAGAATTTCTCGGCTTCGGTTGAGTGGTAATGAGAATCCAATAGCTGCTGCTTAGGTTACACGCTACACGCTCACGCCGCACAGCTAGCCAGCTAGCTATTACTCAGTAATATAATATATTAATTTAATGCAACATTGTATTTTCAGATTTTCTGTTTCTGTAGTTATTGCTTATATGCTCGCATCTTGCATCATAATTATAATTTAATTACTATATTATCTTACTTTGCATTAAAACACGTTTGACCTTGAAAATTAAAAAAAAAATCGCATGCGGCGCATTTTTTCTCACATATTTTGAATCCATCGATATGTCCCGTATTGTAATATTATAAATCTGGCAACCCTAATATTTGGGCTCACCTTACTCTAAATTCACGCACCGCCGCTGACATGTTGCGTTTCTTTTGCCGCTGCGGCACTTACGCCGCAAGTGGGCTCATCTTCATAAAAACCCTTACTTTACGAAAATGCGGTGCGGCAAAATGCCGGGCGGCACATATGCCGCACGGCAAAAAGTCGTAGTGCGCGCCTAGCCTTATATCGTCATATATGTAGAATTGTAACATCTAAGTTGATCGTTTAACATGGCAGCTAACAAACATATAAGTTACGTATTGTTGTACTGCATTTAATGAATAAACTATAACTTTAATGATAATGAGGTGTTTTCATTATATGGCGCAGTTGATTAGGCGTGAAAAGTGTTAAATTTGTTGGAGTTACGGGTAGGTTACTCAGATAAAAGAAGAATTATGATAAATACCTTACTTCCACAAGCACAATTAAATTGACAACCGCTACCACCAAGTGGTAGATTGGCAACTCCAGATCTAATATGTGATGATTAATAACATCCTCAGTACTTATACAACGTTAAAGTGAAAGTTTGTTCAGCCGTCGAGATGAGAGCAGACAATAGTTTAGTTGGTAAGAGCACTATCCCGGCAAGATAGAGGTCTGGATTTCAAATTTGGTTAGAAATGAGATCTTTCTTCTCTATTTCTCAGAGTAGATTTCAAATTATACTGGACCGGAGCAGCATAATTCGTTTCTATCGTTTATGCTTGACATTTCTTATTTACGTTGGTATTGTTTGAAAAATTAAGTTAGAATCATTTTTGTATTAATTATTCTTACCCAATTCTGGTAGAATCTAAAATTCAGTAGAATTTAAAGTTACAAAATCGAGGCCCTGTATTAAGATTAGAAATTATTAAAAAAATTGATTTGATAAGACATATAGCGATAATAGATACACATAAAAATAGCTTTAAGTCTGTAGTTAATAATTATAAAAACTTGTTTTAAGGCATTGGCAAACTTCCTTATACCTACATATAATTTTAAAATGAAACTTAATAGTGCAGGAAAAATTTAACCTTGTCGAAAAGTTCCTTTCAAGTTACTGGATTCATGTAAAAAAGAGAAATGGAGAAAAATAACATTATAAAAAGAATAAATATCTATGAAGGAATTTTAGTTTCAAGTCAATGTTGCATCTAATTTGATATTGTCTTCTTATTTCTTTCCTCAGTAATTTATTGCGCACTTCGTCCTCTTGGCGTTTGTCCATATTTTTAAGTTTTATCGTAAAAACTTGGGTGTAATTTTATGATGTTTAGCTGTATGTAGAAAATTTAAATGTATACACTTCTTAGTGTTCTCCTCACACTGCCAATTTCCGCTTCCATTCCAACACACTATCACACTCGACCAACGCTGTTCATTTGACATAAGGCGGTGGGGATACCAAGCATATAAGCGCACGTGCATATGTACAACAGTTCTCGCTTGACATGAAATGACATATTGAAGTTGCGGGGTAGCTGGCTTCACTTTCCATGCAGTAGGCTCCCTCATTCCTATTTCTACCGCCATGATTGCTTACTTACTAATACTTAAAAATGTTAACCTAGAAATTAAAGTTAACAACGTTTCTTTATTATAGTCTTTTCTCCAAGACAATTTATATGTATATTTTATCTACTAATAACTCTGAATTAAAATATGTAAAAAATAAAATATTTGTACTGTCATGTTTTTTCAACTGATGCCTGCACTCAATGAAATATGTGTTTTATTTTCAACAAAAATTACTTTTGTATCTAAAAACATCCAAAAATTAAAAGAATTACTTGCATGTAAAAATAAAATTCTGTACTTTCAAAACAAACTTTTAATTTTAAAACTATACATGAATATTATTACTTTTGTTTTTAAAAAATGTATTTAAAATAAAATTATTCTTTTAATACAAAATTAATACTTTTAAAATAAATACTTAAATTTTGTGTTTCGTTTATTGAGATTTCATATTAAGAGTAAAAAATTTTTTTTTTGTTCGGATAAATTATTTGTTAAAATAAAAGTAAAATATTTTCATTTCAAAATATTAAAACTTTTAAATGTTAGAATAACTTAAAAAATAAAAATTACTTTCATAGTAAAATATATACTTTTATGTTCATATATTTACTTTTAAACTAATATATGTGCAATTTTAAAACAAAAGTAGGGTCAAGTGAGGTAATTCTGAGACATCCTAGAAAAGTAGGTAAAAATGAGACACTCTTAAATATGACATATTCGTATACTTATTTTAAAGTTATATGCAGATTTAATAAGCCTCTAATTAATTTGCTCTACCATTGAATTAAATTATTATGTTTTTAAGTTATGCAGTTTAGTAAAAAAAAATCTGAAATAAAATACCACATTTTTACATCCAAAATGTCTCTGTACATATTTAACAACTCTTCCGATATCTACAATATAGATTATCCGACTGACGTAATACAAAAATCTGTCGTAGAAGGTACTATGGGTATGCCATATTTGTATATATTTTTGTTGTTTTCATTTTCGTTACTAACAAAAAATTATGAAAACTGTTAGGGGTGAAAATAAGACATTAGTTTGGGAAATAATAAGACATTATGCGGGAAAAAGTGAGACAATTCGTGAATTGCGCATACTATAGATGTACTTCAACCACTAGGCGTCTCTTATTTTAGACCATTTAAATTACGTTGGGATACAAATTTAATTAACTGGCGACGTGAAAACCAGCGTAAATTTACGAAAAGTGAATTCGCAAATCTATTGTGTTCAATTTGGAATGACTCTAGACGGCAACAACTATTGTGAATGGATTTCGCGGAACAGGTTTATATCCGCCAAACAGAGAAAAATACCCAGTGCAAAGATTTGATCCGGAGAAGCTAAAACGATATAACGGTTTGCAGAACAGAACTGTTAGATGTAGAACCACTAATAGATTTAAACGAAGTTCCAATGTCATCCCAACTCGAAATTCCAATTGAAACTTTAAACGAAACTACATCCCTACAAAGCGAAGTTCGAACCTCAGCCCACAGTTCCCAAGTTCCAAGCACTAGTAAAAAAGCGTCAACAGGAGATTCAATGTAACAAATATTTACAAAAATTGCCTTAGATAAATTGAAAAGAACGCAAGTTCCAAACCAAACTAAATAAAGACTTGATATTGAAGGGGAAGTGGTAACTTCAGAAGAATTTATTGAGGCTGCAATGAAGAAACAGACTAGATTAAAGAAAACTACTTAACAGGCAAAGCTAAGAAAAAAGATTGCAAAGAAGATGCCAACCGATTCCTCATCGTCAGACGAAGATGCAGAAGAATGGATACCTAGTGGGGATAGTGATGACGATATAGATTGGGCAAAGATGGATAATGATGAAGAAAACATTAGTAATGAACTTACAATACTTACCAGTTTAAATAGTAAATATTACCACGAAGGAGATTACATACAAGCACACTTTCCTAGCAGTAAAGGGAAGAGATGTTTTCGTTATGTCTGTGTTGTCAAACAAGTTGACGGAGAGCTTTTAGAAGTTATGGTAATGAAGGCCACAGATTTTAATAATGCGACCTTTAAAGTGGATGAAACCGATATAAGTGCATTTATCGTCTGTTCAATTTAAGTTACCAGATTCTAAAGAAGTTACTATAGGAAGCAGAAAAAAGTACGTGCTTGAAAACCCTGTTGACATTCTGGAAAAATAGATGAATTATATTTTTAAGTAGATTTTTGTGTTGCTCTTGTCACCGCGTAAATTATGTAGTTAGTAATAATATTTATTTTAAACATCTGTTGCTATTTTTCTATTGGCATTAATAAAATAACTTAGTATTTTTCAGAATCACTTTTGAACACAAGTGTCTCCTTTTTACCCAGTGAATCATTAATTTAGAATACTAGAGAACTACAGTGGTGTGTTTTAATTTCCCATACTTGTCTCATTTTTCCTAAATTTGCGAGAAAAATGAGACATATTTTTTAATTTATATTTTTTACTAGTACGAAATACTAAAATCTAAGTATTTCATTGAAAAGCCTGTGCAAAAATTAATAGTGCACACCTAAAGCAAAAGTTATACTACGCACCAAACAGATTTCATAGGAAGAGTTTTAAAATTTGTCTCATTATTACCTCCCTTGACCCTATTTATTTTTCACTACCCAGTTGCCGGTCTTTCCTGCAAAGATTGTCATTGTCAGTGTATAGTTTGTGTGTGCGACTAGTACGCAGTAGTAACTGCGCCGAAAGTGCTGGTCAAAGTTTGTATAAAAGTGAAAGTTTAACAATGGATAACGAAGATCTGTGGACTGGTATTGATATATTACCAGCATAAAATTCTCAAGGTGTCATTCCTGCGGAAAATATGAAGAAAAAAATTCATAATAGTAATGAGATAAGTAATAATCAGTACCCCATCTTAAATCTTAGCCGGCAAATATGAAAACTAAAGCAGCAATTATAGACTCAGAAAATACATAACATATTAATAAAGATGAACTGATGATCAACCCAAGTGTGTTCGGAATTATGGTATATGTTTTTGTATCCTTCGCTCTGTAGTCTTCCGGCTCTCCTTGAAGATGATAATGTAAGAAATCGAAACCGGTCGAAATAAATTCTCAAAACGAACAGTGTGTTTAAGACAACCTTGCCATCTCCTTTACCATATTAATAAAGAAATAGAACTATATAATTTCTTGAAAGGAAACAAAATTAAGGATGCTTATCTATAGTTTGAAGATAAGAATATTTAACATAATAGTTTTGGGAAATATGCAATCAATATGAATGTGAGAATGTGAAGCGTAAATAATATTATTTGTTCTTAGGAAAGCAACCAACTATACACTCTGTGATACTTAAGCTACTTTGGCTTGAAAGAATTGATTCCGAGCTCAAATTTCGGATTAAGGATATTAGTGACAAGACGTCATCATTGGAAATTTGTAGAAGTAATTATTATTCATATTATAACTTATAAATATTATTATATTTATTTTCTACTATGTTTTTATTGCTAGTTCGGTGAAGGATGTAATACTGATGACACTTTAACTAACTCTACAAAAGTGCAATAGTGGCTAAATCAACTATCGCCTATTACAACTAGTACATCATTACGTTCGGGTACCGAAGAAAATCTAGTAAGTATACCAAACTTTTTTAAAGTGCTTTATAATTTGTAATACCTATATAATAAAATTTATTTCTAGAAGGTTTGTGATATTTTATATTTAGGAAAAGGTGGCCAAAAATTATTGAAACAAAAAAAAACTAAATCCAGATGATAGGTTTAAATTAGTTCGGTACTTAATAAACTATTACGTATCAGAGAATATCTTTCTTCGAAAACATGAACTTCACAAGCTGACACAAGAAATCTGTATATTATTTCCAGATGAAAATGCAGTATATTCTTGAATAGGAGTATACATAATTTGTCCTTACATATCAAAATGTTACATATTCCAGGATACAATTATTCTAGACATAAAAATAAACTCAATACTAAAATAAATAAATCTGACGATTGTGCTACATCAATAGAAGAAACAGACTCACCGATTCATCTTAGTATCATAGAAAACATTAGACATTGGTTACAATTTGATAGCGATTTGTGGGACAAACTCATACAAAGGTGGCAAACAACATTCGAATTTCGAATGCAACAAATAAAAACTATAACAAACGCTCAATATTTAGAAGAATGACTCATTCTAAAAACAACAAACGGAATGTTACTCCCAAGTACATTTTATATTAATAATTTTCACATGCAATTTATGAAGTATAATAATATTTTTTAGGTTTTGCTTGTATTATAATTTTTGTTCACAAAATTATTTTATTCATCGACAAGATATTTAATTGCAAATTTTGCTTTATTATAGATAAATCCGGATTTTGACTATGGCCCGACAAAGGAAATAATTTATTTAATAAGTGGAATGAATTTCTAAAAAATATACATCTCTATTATAACGCCAACATTAAAAACTAAAATTCCTTAGAATTTCAAGATAAAACTGAACGTAAGCATTTTTTTTTTCACTAATAAATATAAATAAATTTAACTCTTTTACAGACACGCAGAACTGTATGTTAGCTATATTGCTAGCAGCAATATTAGTTCCAAAAGGGTGATATTTTGCGAACAGCACATATAGTGCCACTGCCAATAAGAAGAAATTGAACAAATTTACTATTCTACAAGGGCAAGATAGCTCTATTCTTTATACAAAAGTGTAATCGGTCAAGTACTAGATACTTTAAACTTAAAACTAAGATTAAATTAATTAGTGCTCACATTTTATTTCTAGAAAATTGTAAAGTAAATTCAGTGTATCCAAAATTTAAGAAAATCAAAACTTCCAAAAATTGTAAAAATTGTGAAAGTATAAGATTTGCTAAAAATAAATGATTAGCTTCGGAAATTAAAAATCATTACGATAAAAGAAATAAACTCGAAATTGAAGCATATAGAATATCACGAGTGGTCGGTCTTCGAGAATAAAATATATGAAGTAATTACTCATAAATTTGCAAATTTTTTAGACGTACTCGTCATTAGAAACAAAAACAAACGAGTTTGATATCTATAGAAAATCCACAAACACTAACAGATTTATAACTGCTGACTCAAATCATTTTTGGCAACATAAATTAGCTTCGTTTAATTTTTTAATAAACAACTAAATATCCTTTCAACAAAAAACGATTTAAAACTGAACTAAACTATATTAAAGAAATAGCTAAGTATAACGACTTCCCGGTTAAAACTATCGATAAATTTGTTTATAAATTTATGAACCGGCAATCCATTTCTAATTTTACGTTAGCGCCATCTAATAATAAAAATAATAGTAATAAATACATAACACTACCGTAGGATAAAGCTTCCAAAAGTTTAAACAAAATTTTTAAAATTCAAAATTTAACCGTAATTTACAAATCAAATAATACCATAATATCGTTATTAGGTAACCCTAAAGATAAAATAGATACTAACAAAAAATCCGGTATTTATAAAATTCGTTGTATTGATTGCAATAAAGTTTACATCGGTGAAACTAAAAGACAAATTGACATTCGGTTTAAAGAACATTTTTATCATCTAACAGCGGTAATCCAGAAAAATTTCGCGCAGTTCTAGAGATAGGCAAAACGATACAATATATCGATACAGTATCGATATGAATAAAAAAATGACGTATCGATACAACTGAACGTATCGAAGATCGAAGATTTGTATCACCAAATCAGCAAAAAAAAAAATTGCTGTAATCTATTTTATTAGTTTCACTTGCCACTTGCAGGTTGCAGACTTGCGCGTTGCGTCTTGGTGTGCGTATGCGGAACTTGCTTTCTAACTCCTAACCTACCTATCATAACTTTCTAATTCTAACCTAACCAGAATAAACATGTGATTGGTGTGACGAGGTGGTTGTTTTGTTGCGTTTTCCCGGTGTTTCGATTAAACTTTTCCTAAAATAGGTAACTGACATGTAAGTAAAGCATGGTTATCCTCTTCATTAGATTAAAAATCAAACCTATTTCATGTTTCCAGGGCATGTAACGCCAAAAGAAAACGAAGTATATATTGGACCTATTTCAATGAGACTGAAAACAGGACGTCAGCCATGTGTCAAGTGGTTTTACTATCAAATATGCCTTTTTGATCATTATTGTGAAATATTTGTTTATAGATTTGTAAAAACAACATTTCATATGCGGGTACCTCGTCAAATTTAAAGTGTCATTTGTAAAGGCATCATCCAACTGAATATGGCATTTTAATGGCGGAAGAATCAAAATTAAAACAACAGTAATTACTAATAACCTATTTTTCTACTGGCAGCACAGACGTTTTAGGAGTGGGAGAAAAGTACCCATCAAATTCTTCTATTGTAAAGAGAATTACAAACTCAATTGCACGAATGATTGCAATTGATCTTCGTCCAATAAGAATTGTTGAAGACAACGGGTTTAAGATTTTTATGGCCACTTCAAACCCAAGATATCAGTTACCTGATCGCAAGCACTTTAAAGGCGTTTTATGTGAAATGTATGTGCAGAAAAAAGAAGAGTTAGGGTCAAATTCATAGTCGCTTCCTCATCTCATACTTATCTCAAACTCAATTAAGGATGAGTTGAGTATGAGTGGAACCTTATTTAAAAATCGGAATTCATAAAAGTTACAAATGAGTTCCTTATATGAGTGAGCCTTGAGTATGAAAAGAGCATAAGTCCGCTTTTTGTTTTACAATTTTGACGTTTGACATCGCGTAAATTGAGTTAACCTTAAAAAATAAATTCGTTTAGTTTAGCTATAGTCGTAAGTGATGGATTCAATACCATCAAAAAACATTTCACGGGTGACGAAAGAATTGCATTAAAAAGTTTAGTTAAGAAATATCAGAATATTATAGAAAATAAGAAAACAGATAGTGTTAGCGCGGCACAGAAGAAGAAAGAGTGGGCTAAATTATCACAAGAATTCAATTCGATGGGTGAACATTCATACGTAAGTGTTAAATTTGGTATTAATTTTTTACTTTTATAATGTTTGTTATACTATACATAGAAAACAGCCGAGCAACTAAAAAAATGTTGGGATAATATGAAAACGAGAAGAAAAAAGGAATTAGCGTTAATAAAGCGTCACAGTATGGGAACAGGAGGTGGACCCTCAAAAACACCACCTCCTGCCGATGATATAGATGATGTGTTACAAAATGTGGACATAGAATTAAAAAATACTGTTGATAGCGACAGTATACAGATTGAAAATATAGTAGACAATATGGAATATATCAATACAGCTTTCGAGAATGGTAAACAAAGTAACAATTATTTTACAGAATATAGAATATGATACTATTTGCATAATTTATTATTGTATTTTACGTTATTTATATGTTTGTTAACATTGTTACATATATATTTTTTGTTTTTCAGAAATATTAATATTAGATACAGATAACGAACAACACGGAGTTACACCAGATAAAGAAGCAACAAATAAAGCACATAAAAACACATACACTTCCCGTGGCACTGCTATTGAACGGGAATTAGAAGCTAGGCTACAAAGGAACGAGTTGCTGACAAAGCATGAATCCGAACTGCACCAGCTCCGTGTGGAGGAACAGAAAATAAAAATTTTAATTGCTAAAGAGCAATTATTGCAGGAGCAATTACGAACAAAAATGATTGAAAAACAACTTAGCAATATGTAGTATTATGTAATATTCAATAATTTGTAATTAGACTCTAGATTTTCATACAAAGTGTCGTTGTATAAATGCCTCCCGTAAAATATTGTTAGTTCTTCCATTTGTGTTGATGTTCACCACAGGTAAAACTATGTCTCTAAAATTAGGATCTGGAATAAGTTGTTCTTTTTGTTGAATAGCTATGTTATGAAGTACAGCAGTAGCAGCAATTATTTTTGTAGTATTTTGCAATTTATATGCAAGTTTCTTTGATAAACATCGAAATCTTTGTTTCCATATCCCGAAAGATCTCTCTACAATATTTCTTGTAGAAGCGTGGGCTACATTATATCGTTGTTCTGATACTGTGTGCGGAACAAGTAAAGGCGTAAATAAATATGGGAGTTGAGGGTAACCACTATCGCCAAGTAATATTCCAGGTAGAAGTTTTTGATCAAATCGAAATTTAACTGAGCTATTATTAAAAATTCTGCTGTCATGAGCCGAACCAGGCCAACGGATAACTATATCAAATATTTCGTAATTAGGACCAGCAACTGCCTGAATATTAAGAGACATCCAATTTTTCCGATTTCGGTATACTTCTGCATTTTCACCTCCTGGGTTAATAATAGGAATATGCGTTCCATCAATACAACCCGTTACTCCTGGAAATCCAGCGATCGCATAAAATTTTGCGCGATTTCTATTGATAATATCAACTGCCGGGAATTTAACATAATGCGCAAGATTACGAGATAAGATATCTGATACTTCTTTCACAATACGACAGACAGTTGTCTGGCTAATAGACTGCATATCTCCACAAACTCTCTAAAATGAAACAGCTATTATCGGTACCATACGGCGGAAAAGTGTTACTTTAATACCTGATAACTACCAGTTGCAAAAAAACGCAATGCTGTACACATTTTTTGTAACGGAGGAACAGGTAAGCCACGATTATTAAGTGTTTCTCCATTACCATATATTAAAGGCAAAATAATATTTTGTAGAGTGTACCTTGAAAATCTATATCGTTGAATAAGCTCTGTATCACTATAACGTTCTAAAGGATTTTCAATATCTCTTAAATACATTCTATAATAAAACACCGATATAAAATAAAATACAATATTTCAATATGACACTAACCTAGGAATTGGTAAATATGGATTATCTTCCACATATTCGATGAATTCAAAAAAATCATCCTCCATTATCACTTACGATATCAAATACACCTTTAAAAATACTATATTTTAAGTAAATTTCTGTATATTTGACGTTAAGTTTTATTTAAGGTACCTACCAATCTACCTTATTACTGACTCATTTGTTACACATGCCTTACTCAAATATTGAGTCTGATATGAGTGACTAATGTTTATGAATTGCCCAGCGCTGCCTTGAGTATGAGTTGAGTGTGAGTTTCACTTAAGAAACAACTATGAATTCAACCCTTAAAGACTGAACTAATGGAAACAACAGAAAGTATGCACATAACCACTGACAGCTGGACTGACACAAATAAATTTCTAAGTTACACAACAGTGACGTGCCATTATATAAAAAACTTCAAAATAAAGACAGTATGTCTTCAAACAAAACGAAGTACACAGAGACACACATCCAAAAATCTTCAGCGAGAGAGAAGATTGTTTTCAAAAATATGAATTTGGAAATCGTGTAAAATCTGTAATTACTGATAACGCTGCCAACATTGAGAAGGCTGTATCAGTTGGAAATTGGGCTCATTTTTCGTGTTTTACCCATAATATTAACTTAGTTGAAAGTGGATACATTGAAGTTGCCTGAACATAATGCAGATAGTTTAATTTTGGAAAAAGTTCGAGCAATTGTAAGCATTTTTAAAAGCAGCGATAGGGCTCCTCCAATTTTGAGGGAGTTACAAATTAAAAACGATAATATTATAAGCTGTTGATAAATCATAAACTTGTTAAATGTCTTTTTTAGGTATTAATCCACCTAAATCTGTTAAAAAGGAAGTACCAACTTGTTGGAATTCTACACTAATCATGTTACGAAGTATACATGTATTAAAAGAAATCACGAATTCCGTTATTAATGATTATAATTTATAGCAAGCTAAAGATGTCCCCTATTTTAACATAACAGAGTGGAATTTAATTTCACAATTCATTAACTTTTAGAAATATTTGAATGTGCGATTGTGGAAATGTCCGCAGAAAATTATGTTTCCATGTCTAAAGTTATTCCAATTACTAATTGCATAACATTTGAACTTAGAAAACTAACCAATTTGCATCCAGATATTGAAGAAAAAGAGTATTTATTAAACAAATTGAATATAGACTTGGATCGTTTTGCACTTCGGTGAAGTATGCTACATATAATTACTTGGATCCATGATTTAAAGAAGTGCCCTTTTTGAACAACAAAGAATTCCTGCAAAAAGTAACAGATGCTTTGAAAAGAGAGATAACTGACTAATAATTTACAGGAAGTTGAGAGTGTTGATCAAGCTGAATATGCCGAAAATGATTTGACAATAAAGTAAAAACTATGAGTGGTACAACATGTACTGATGCTAATTATTTTATTGAAATTAAAAGGTATGAGGAGCTTCCGACCCTGGATAGAAAAAGTGATCCCTTCAGTTTTGGAAAGACAATGGGGTATTCCGACATTTAAAAAAATTTTTTTTTTTTCATTAGTACATACCAGTAGGACTCTGAATATCTAATTTTAAGTAAGAAAATGGATACATCACGTGAGATATGAATTTTTAAAAATTTCATCGCAATTCAAATTTTCTAGTCATTGGCGCGCTTATGACGTCAAATCGATAGTGACATCTGCAACAAACTTCAGCGTCTAAATCCACATTGGCGAATAAAATTAAGCCGTAGCCATCTAGTGGCAAAACAAGAACTATTTATTGTCGTATTCAACTGAAAGCGTCATTTGGGTTATTATTGTTGTTTGTGAATAGTCAGCTTTTATTTTATTTTTTCTACTTTACGTATTTATTCATAACTGCAGTACATAGGTATTGTCCAAAATCAGTCTTTTTGAAGACTTACTTTCCAGTTTGTTTACATCTGTTTCATCCTTGGTTTCATCCATAACTTCTTCTTTTGCACTTTGCTAATTATTATCTGTTAGTTTCCTGATTCTTTCTTCATTTATTCCATTTTCTACCTAAAATGAGTTCCATTTCCACGAAAGTGAATAATGTAAATTGCTGCGTGTACGGATGTCACTCTAAAGGAATTAAAAACCCAAATTTAAGTTTCCATACTTTTCCAAAAAGTGGTGCAACAAGAGTAACATTTATCAACGAACGAGGAATATCTGAAGTCGTAGACAAAAGAAAAATCTGGATTTTAAAAATACGAACTGGAAAACCTGTTACTCCACATATGAGAATATGTAGTTTACATTTTAAAAAAGAAGACTACATTTTACCAGGTGAGTTACTTGGCCTAAATGATAGAATTTGTTATGCTTACTTAATTATGTAATTGTCCCAGATCTACCTTCAAAAAGAAAAGTTTTGAAGAGAAACGCAATACCAAGTCAGAATTTACCAATAGGATCAATACCGAAAAAAATAACGATCAGGAACCCACGAACTCGTCAGCACACTCCAGCCGAAACTGAAGTTATTGCAAGTACTTCTTTGCCATCCGTTGAACCCTCGGTTGAACCATTGTATTCAAATGAAGAATTGGTAGCAGCAAATAGTCTTCTGGATTTAATTCATTATGGTCCCGTTAGTATTGGAGTACAAGTCACTAGTGGTGACATTTTTCAATCATTCATTGCATTAATAAATACTGATGCAAAATTAAATACCATGACTGGTTTAACAAGTTTTAAGATGCTAGAATCTATTGAATCCTCTTATGAACAACTCTTTCCTGACGTAAGAGTAAGAAAGACCTGTGTTAGGGAACTTTTATTAAATTAAAACAAAATGTTAGTTATAAAGTATTAGCCATTTTATTCAAGTCACTAACTCCTCTTACATGTAAAAATGTATTTAATAACACTCTAAGTAAGCTGTGTTCAATATTAGATGTGTGTGTATATTGGCCATCGAAACAGGAAGTATTAGATAATATGCCAATTTGTTTTGAAGGTTTTGAAGACGTAAGAATTGTGCTGGACTGCACAGAAATTGTAATGCAAAAACCAAAGTGTTTGTGCTGTCGATTAAAGTCATACTCTTATTATAAATCACATAATACAATTAAATATTTATGTGGAGTAAGTCCAGGGGGGTTAATAACTTTCGTTAGTAAAGGGTACGGGGGAAGAACATCAGATAAATGTATCTTTGAACAGTTTAAATTAATAGAGAAATTAAGTATGTATGAAGATGCTATCATGGTAGACAAAGGATTCAGAATTGATGAAATTGTAGGCAGTTATGGAATTAAGTTAATTCTGCCACCATTTTTACGAAAAAATAAAGAATTATCTAAAGAAGACACTGAGCTAACTTCTAAAATTGCTAAAGCGAGAGTTCATATTGAACGACTCGTTTCAGCGAGTTAAATTATTCAAAATTTTAAGCCAGCCTATTGCCTGGAACATGTTACCTAATATTGATCAAATTTTTACGATATGTTGTGCTATTACAAATATGTCTAGTCCCATATTAGGTGAGGACAAATATATGTAAAATAAGTAACAAAACTACATTGTGCAAAATATATATTTATTTTTATAGAATTTATTGTTTCATTGGAACATCCTTGCTTTCCCAATTATTTTTCCTTCGTATAATTATATAGCTGAGTATACATATTTTAAAATATATATTGGCGTAGTACTTAAGTATTTTATACAAACAATTGTTCACGAAAAATACAAGACACTGAAAAATTATTTTAATAAAATAAATCTTGAAACATTTACAAAAAAAAAAATATAAATAAATAGGTATTATACCGGGTGTCTTAGGCCGACCGACACATGGGCGATTAACATGTAAAATTAGTTAATTGTGAATAGTATCTCCCCAGTGCAAGATATTAAGATGAAATTTTGCATGCTTATCCGGGGATACTATTTCTATGGATTTCAATTCAAATCAGTCAATTTACAAGTGTAATATTAGAATAAATTAAGAAAAATTGTAGAAGTACCATGAATGTTATTCATATCTTGAAAATAATAGTATCTAAGCAACAGCTCTGATAGAGTAGGGGTAACGTGCGCGCTTCACAATTTAGAGAGTCGGGTTCGAAACCAACCGACAGCAATATTTATTTTTTAATTTTTTCTTTTCAAAATAATTTTTATTATTAGCATGTTTTTAATCTTTTATTAATATTTCATTTAATAAAGTGGATACATTGTACGTAACAAGATTTATTTATTTAAAAAATATTAAATCGTACCTACTAATTACAACATTAAAATTTAAAAATTATAATAAATATTCAAAATGGCCGCCGTTTTGCGCTAAGCAAAATCCGAGACGATCGTAACATTGCTGTCTCACGTTGCTTAGCTGTCGATTAGAAATAAGCCTACATTCATTCCTTATTGCCGCTTTCAGGTCTTCTAAAGTGGTCAATTCATAATGGCCGTAAATTTTTGATTTTAAATGACCCCAAAGAAAAAAATCTAAGGGGCTTAGATCAGGAGACCTTGCCGGCCAATTAATTGGTCCATTTAAACCAATCCAAGAATCTGGAAATGAATTGTCCAAATATTCTTTGACAATTTGCACGTTATGCGCTGGACACCCATCCTGTTGAAACCATATCCTCTCCATATTTAATTCTGTAAGTCTAGGCCCAACTACTGTTTCCAATAAATCTAAATATTATGGACCGTTCAATGTCCCTTCAATAAAATATGGTCCAATAATGTGTGATCCCAAAATTCCCGCCCAAACATTAACCTTCTGGGGATATTGGGTTCTTGATAAATTTTGAAGAGTTGGTTTATCTTTTGACCAGTGGCGAAAGTTTTGCACATTCGGTTCGTTATGAAGAGTAAATGTGCATTCATCGGTATAACAGAGGGAGTACAAAAAGTTTCTGTTTTCATTGGCTTTATCCATAATTGTTTCATAATAAGTTGCTCTTCTTTCTTCGTCGCCGTCTCGCAATTCTTGATGGTTACCTACTTTGTAACTTCTAAATCCATTTTTCTTAAGTATTCTAGCAATTTTTGTTCTACTTATTCCACATTCCATTTGTAAACTTCTTAAACTAATAGTAGGCTCCACTTCAACCCGCGCAATTATTATTTCTTCAAATTCATTTTCAATTGGTTGTATTTCCTGCTTTGTGTGATTAGCAACACACCCAGTTTCTTCAAATCTGTTAATAATACGCCTTACACGGGATGTATTAACTACTTTTTCTGGATTTTCGGCAGAAAATACATCAGCAGTTTGCAGTAGGCTATTACCAATGTGAAATAATTTCACAATACGAATTTTATCTTTTGTAGTTAAATCCATATTATTTAAATAACACTAGCAACAAATAAAGATAGTACAATACAAATCTGCATTTGACGTTTGATTATTCAAATCAAATGTTCTCGTTTTTTTGTTTTCGTCAGGGCTCACTATAATTTGAATAAATTTAATTTATAATAAACCAATAAAGCAAATAATAAAATATTTTTTAAATAAATAAATCTTGTTACGTACAATGTATCCACTTTATTAAATTAAATATTAATAAAAGATTAAAAACATATTAATAATAAAAATTATTTTGAAAAGAAAAATTAAAAAATAAATATTGCTGTCGGTTGGTTTCGAACCCGACTCTCTAAATTGTGAAGCGCGCACGTTACCCCTACTCTATCAGAGCTGTTGCTTAGATACTATTATTTTCAAGATATGAATAACATTCATGTTACTTCTACAATTTTTCTTAATTTATTCTAATATTACACTTGTAAATTGACTGATTTGAATTGAAATCCATAGAAATAGTATCCCGGGATAAGCATGCAAAATTTCATCTTAATATCTTGCACTGGGGAGATACTATTCACAATTAACTAATTTTACATGTTAATCGCCCATGTGTCGGTCGGCCTAAGACACCCGGTATGTATAACAAAAGTAAAATTTGTAACAGTTATAAATTTGCACAGAATCCCACCATAAATGTAATTAGAAGAAAGAAAAAAAAATTATACATACACATATAGGTATAGTACCTTCAACAAGAAAATCAAAGAAAAAAAAAATGATAAATACATGTTCATATACATACAAACTGAACAAAAGGTAAAAATATACAATTAAGTAGAATTTGCACATATTTCATGTAGCATATGGAAAAAATAATTTTCTTTTGCTTTAGTAAGTAAATTCTTTACAAAATTTTCATCAAAATAAACAATTATATTGAGGAACGTTTGTGTTTTTGAAGAAAACATTATGAAGTCACAAGTACGAACGTTAAGCATACACATTCCCATTTGAACCTGTCCATAGTACTTGTGATTAGGTTTTAAACTTAATCGGAAGTTTATGATTTTTAAATAATCCAAGTCACCATCTTTATACGCCTCTAAAATTGATTTATTTTGACCTACAAATATATACATATATACATTAATTAATAAAATTTAATGCGCAGACCTGAAACGGGGCATTTAATTTCCAATAATTTTCTTGGTTTATTGTCATCATCCAATATGATTCCGTCTGGTGAAAAACCCAGCCACGGATTTGATTCACTAACAATAAGACCTGTTTCTATTACATTGTATTTTAAATTGGATTTGTATATTTCACGGGCTTCTTTTTCGGTTTTTTTCCCATATTCCACAGCTCTGTTACTGTATCTTTTGGGCCAAAAATATTTTTTGCCTTCATTTCCCAGTCTCCTCTTGAGTAAGTGTATATTTCATAGCACCTGGACCCTGTTATGCGCAACTGCCTTTCTTTGTGCCATTTAGTTTCATTTTCTAGAGTTGATGTCAAAATTTCTTTGACATTAACTGTACCAAACAAGGTAAAATATGTTTCTAAACAACAAAATCGACAATTCGGAGAAAAGGAGGATAACTGTTTCAAAATTTCATTTTCTTCGTTTAAAACGAAATTAAGGCTCAATGTATTTCAATTAAAAGCAAATTATAAGTTTTAAATTTTTATTGAAAATCTTACTTATGTTTGGCTAGAGCAGAATCTGGATTTTCCTTCATTAATTTATGCAGAATAGATTCTCTCTGCTCTTCAGTTAGCTGTACCACTTCATTTTTATTCTTTTTTTGCCAGCATTTCGTTTGCAACCAAGGTATTGGTTTGAAGGAACTTAAAGTGCTGGTTTTTTGCTTCTTCCACTGGCATTTGATATCAGTTTGTGAAATTAATTCTGTCACGTATCTGTTTCCTGCAACAAAAAACACAACAGCCAACAAAAAAACGAAAATAGTAAAGCAAAAAGTAAAAATAAAAACAAAAAAGGCACTCATTTCCTTCATTAAAATCATGCAAAAATTAAAGTTATTATAACACCTCGTAAAGTAAATTAAAACGGCTGCAATGTGTTTACATTTGCCACCTTTTCCTGCTTTGCAGGTACATTCAAAAATTTTAATCTTAATAATATTATTAAAAATAAATTTTCCTGTTATTTCATGTGGTTCACCCATTAGTGCACTAGTTTGCAAACAAAGGGCGAAAATTTCGCAAAATGTCTGCGCGACATTTGTAAGCCCACACAGAACTAACATCCCACTGTTAACAATTTCTTCTCCTTCTAAGAAATTCCTTGAAGAATTATTTGAATTTAGGTATTTAAATAATTCTCTTGATGAGAGGTGAAAATTACTTCCCAAGAACATAGTCATATCTGCAAATAAACACATTTTAAAACGTCCATCCACAAAATTGACATAATAACATAATAACTTAATCTTCAAACTTACCAGTAAGTCAAACAAAACTTTTTTAAATACTTTAATACAATAATATAACACTGTTGAAAATTGCCTTTATTACATGTAAACAAACGTGCCTGAAAGTGACAGTACGACAATAATCCGACATCTTAGTTGATAACAGCGCCGCCAACGGTGATTTTATTCGCGAATGTTCATGACAGCCATTTGCTTTTTTGCACATGATTTCAGTAGCAGCGTGTATTACAGAGTTTGTTTGTGGTAAAAATGCGAGTAATATTTCATAATTATGTAACCTGGTTATACAAAGACTGATTCTGGTAACCTGCTGTGGGTTCTGCCATGGTAAATGATTATTTTCTCAATAACTCACAATACGTGGGTGCAGAAATACGTAATGTTAAAATCCGGAAACATGTTTTGTTCGAGAATTGCTGCAAATAAAGTGGACGAAATGTCAAACAAGAAATATACGCGCGTGTTAACTACTGGCACCATCTATGATTCTAAACGTAAATATCTACCGTGAAATGAGCAACAAATTATCAATTTCACGTCACAAATTTCAAGGACGTTTCTAGAGCTGTAAAAATTCCAATTTTCTAACATTAAATTATGAATTAAAAGTTTTTAATAAACATGTTTTATTATATTTTCCTACTTTATGAAGATGTAAACTATAGAAAAAAGTTATTATTTTGCATTATTTCCATATCACCGGAATACCCCATTGTCAAGAATTTAAAAATTTGAATATATGCGCTATGAAATACTTACCAAAGCCGGCAACTTCTGTCCCCTCACAACGTATTTTTTTCAAAGCAGGAGAGGTGTTGTCAAAAAAAAAGAAACCAAGTAGATCCCTCTATGGTGGATAAAATAATATTTTTGAATGTTAATTTATAAAAATTTATTTTGTAAGCGAACTTCTTTGTTTAAAGTTTTTTTAGAAGTATTTTTGCTTTTTGATTATTTTCAATTATATACATATGTATAAAACATTTGAACATAAAAAAAATCATTTAACTTGGTGGAGTAGAATTGTATCGACATTATCGATATTTTGCTATCCGTATCGACATGGTATCGATACGGCTCTTGTATAGTTTTGCTTATCTCTACGCAGCTCAACATATGTTAATTAGTAATCACAAAGTTAACAATTCTAATATTAAACTTTTAAAACGCATTAATAATGATAGTTATTTAGATACATGCGAGAGAATAATAATAAATAAATAAATATAAAAATAATTTGATGAACGCAGATCTCGGTCCTATACCAAACTCAAAACTTTTCGATTTAATACAAAGTTAAATTTTATTGGACGATTTAAAATTTAATGACTCATTATTATTAGACGAAATTTATTTTAGTTTATAGGTAATCATTCACTCCCGTCCCTATATAATCCCAGTTCTCTCTCTTGTTTTTCAGAGTTGTTAGGACCTCTGGCGTGGTTGCATGTTGAGTAATCTTGACTACTCTGTTGAACTTTCCCTTGTTGTGTACTACTTATGATGAGAACTTAGTTTTCGAAATACGTATTTAGTTTTTATGAAAATTAATTTTAAGGTCAGGGGTAATTTTAAGTTTTAACTAGATAACACAAATACTATTGCTAACCTTAACTTATCCGAAATTGACGACGAAATCATATTCAGCAGTCACATCAGTAGGGGAGAGTGGGGCAAGAGTGTACGCGAGGCAAGAGTAAACAATTCAAATTTCCCGCTAATTTATACAGTTCGGCTTACCAACCCTAGCGGTAAAACATGGTACTATACTGTTATTTATACGTGAAATAGAAGAACATTGTCAAGTTTATGAAAACAAAATTACAGGTAAGTTTGTATATTTCATCATTTTGATACAAGATTAAAGTCAAAGTATTATTATATTGACGTGAAATAAAAAAGAACCAATAAAATAGTGAATATTGCATTAAAGTGTGTACCATCCTCTACAAAGTTTGCCGACAGAAAGTTTAAACAGTGGCGTAGAACACGGGATAAAAACAATTTTTGTGATAATATTAAACGGGGTAAGAGTAAACATAGTGTTTACTCTTGCCCTGAAATTATAACAATTTCCCCATATAAACAAGAATTGGAGCAAATTTTAAAAGGAAAACGATTAAAGGAAGCAAAAAAGATTAAAAGGGATCTATCGCAGGCATCTACTTCTGGATTACAGAAATAGTCAAGCAAAACAATAGTGATAATACGACAACTGTTAATGAAGACGACTGTATTTGTATTTGTTGTAAAGAAAAATACAGTACATCTGTTGGAGATCGAATTATTTGCGGAAAATGTCATCAGTGGGTACACGAAGGATACACTAACGTTAAACTAAATGCCGACAAATATATATGTGATTTTTGTCGTACTTAGGAAACATTTTTGCAGTCGTTCACTTTTGCCTCGCCATGCGTGGCAAGAGTGAACACTTATTTTTAAAATAAAAAACATACAGTTTATTTACTATAATAGAAAAGAATTATTTTAATTTTTTTATATGTAAGCAAATGTATGAACTATATTTAGAGTTCAATAAAACTACTGAAATATTTCATATATGAAATTTATTACATATCAAAAAACCGTTCACTCTTGCCCCACTCTCCCCTATCAGTTATTAAATGGAACCTAAAATTTTGTGGAGATACAAAAATGATGTCACCTAGAGGAAATTACACATCGGACTCAAGAGCCGCAAGAATCCATAGGCATTTATATAGCTAGTATGACGTCATTATTTGCCAGACTATGCTCAACACGCTTATCGGAAGGATTTAAAGTACCAACTTTTTTTTGCCATTTTTTCAAACGCAGTTCGTGCTAGTTAACGTTGAAAACTGTTGACGAATTATTAAAATTATGACGTAAGATTGATGAGCGAAAGGAATCGGTGAAAAATTTTGCCCCGCCGTCACTTGAACCCGATCTAGGTTATATTCAAACTGAGCCTTTAACTTCGGATTTAAACCGCTCTAACTCTAATGCATCGCCTAATGTGCAATATACTTCACGTACTAACCCTACTCACGCCGTGCAACCCGGAAATCGTCCAGCTCGTACTTATTGGAATTGTGGGGAGAAAGGCCATGTATCGCGAGGATGTTGCCAGTTGTTTAAAAAGCACTGCTACCGTTGGGGTCACGCGATTTTAACTGTCAGAACATGCACAAGATGTTCAGGAAACTTTAATCAGACGCGTTATGTGACTAGAGCGTCATCATAAATCGGTGGTCAATTCAAACACAGTCTTACTCGACGTTATACTTGCGCATGCTCAGGAAGATGAAAGGCCTTATTTAAAAATAAATATTTTAGGTAAAATTCTGTTTTGTCTGCTAGACTCAGGTGCTTCTCGCACAATAATAGGAGGCCCAGGTATTAAATTAATGTATGAGTTAGGGTTAAAATTGATTTCAAAACGGACTAGTTGTACAGTCGCGAATGGTGGAAGCTGTCAAAGTCCCGGTGAATTCTCGGTCTCCATGCAATTACGAGATAAAATTAAAATGATTCATGTTCTCGCGGTACCAGATTTAAACCATACAATTATTTTAGGCGCGGATTTTGGAGATAAATGGGAATTGTTCCCGATTTACGAAAAGAAGAATGGACTTTCTGCAAACCCGGTGTTAGTTGATGAAGTCGGTATGGTAACTTCTCGTGAAAATATTAATGGTGAGTAAGAAACTCTGTTAAACTCAACTTTGAATGAACTTTTTGCTAGTACCGATTCATATAGTATCGGATGTGCCACAGGTGTAGAACATAAAATAGTCACTGAGAGTCAACCAATCAAGCAACGTAATTACCCATTATCACACGTTATGCAAAAATATGTTGATCAAGAATTGGACGAAATGTTGAAGCATGGTATAGTTGAATGCTTCTCAAGCCCGTGGTCATCGCCTATATTAATGGTACCCAAGAAAGATGGCACGCATTGGTTTTGCGTTGATTAGCGAAAACTAAATAAAGTCACGCGTTGCGATGCTTATCCAATCCGTTATGTGTCAAATACTTACGACAAACTTAGAAATGCAAATTACCGTGGCAGAAGACTTCCGCCAGTATACCGCATTTACAGTCCCGAAATGTGGGCTATTTCAGTTCCATCGCATGCCGTCCGGGTTACACAACGCGCCTGCAACATGGCATCGTTATATCGAGAATGTTCTTGGATCCGACCTGAAACCTTATGTATTTGTTTACTTAGACGATAACTTTATGGTCACTCCAACGTTCGAAAAACATCTGAAAATACTTGAAGCTGTATTGAAACGCATTCTGGATGCCGGTCTTAGATTAAATCGAAAAAAATGTAAATTTTGTAGAGATTAGTTACATTATCTTGGTTATGTTGTAGATAGGAATGTGTTACATGTAGACCCTGAACAGGTACGCGCGATACTCAATATACCGATTCCCTCTTCAGTTCGGGAAGCTCGCCGAGCCATAGGCATGTCGGTCCCTGGTATAAACGGTTTATCTCAAGTTACTCAACGCTAATCGCCCCACTGTGCAATCTTCTGCGTAAGAATACTAAATTTATTTGGACCTGAATGTTCTTTGGCTTGCGACACAATAAAATAATTTTTAGTTTCTGCTTCGGTATTGTCTTGTCTGGATTTTGAGAAAGAATTTACGGTACAGACCAATGCTTTCGACTTCGGAATAGGCGCCGTTTTAACCCAAGAGCAAGATGGTGTAGAAAAAGTTATATATTATCTAAGTCTGTCGCTCACTCGTCAGGAGAGAAATTACGCGACTACGGAGAAATAATGCTTAGCGGTGTTGTACGCCATTAAAAAGTTACGTCCTTATATTGAAGGCGCACATTTTACCGTTATCATGGATCATTATTCATTGCTCTGGTTAAATGAAATGCAAAAACCTACCGGACGTTTAACTCGATAGTCAGTTAGATTACAGCAATATGATTTTACAATCATCCATCATAAAGGAAAAGACTATGTAGTTCCCAATGTCCTATCGCGTTCAGTTCCTGTTATTGATGCTGTAGAATTAGATCATGATGAAGTAGTTACAAGCATCAAGGATATTTGGTATAATAGGTTGGTACAATCGGTTGTACAGGATCCAGAAAAAATTTACGCTTTTAGGTACAATAATTCGGTTTTATATAAATTCGTGAAGAGTCCATATTTTGAGTTATCTGGTCAGGAAAATGAGCGAGACAGGGTAGGAAGGAGTTGATTCGAAAATGTCACAATGAGCCCGCTAGTGGCCATTTGAGTTCTTTTAAGACTTATCGGCGTCTGTCTAACAAGTATTACTGACTTAAGATGCAAACCGATGTAGCTAACTATGTCCGATATTGCACCGTCTGTATTAAATCCAAACCGGAACAAAAAGCTTCTACTGGTCGTATGGGAGGCCATAGTCAAGTTGTGTGTAGATTTAGTTGGTCCTCTCCCTCCGTCATGTGATTTTACCAGTATTTTAGTAGTGTCCGACTGTTTTAGTAAGTTTTAATTATTCTTCCCGCTGCGGAAAGCTTCAGCTACCGCGATAATTAAGTTAATAGAAGAAAAAGTGTTTTTAATGTTTGGTGTTCCTAGGGCTATTATTTCCGATAATGGAGTTCAGTTTTTTTCCAAAAAGTGCCAGAAATATCTTAACTCTTATAAGGTTAGGGCCACATATACGTCATATTACCATCCTCAAGCCAATCCGGCAGAACGAATGAATCGTGTACTAAAAACTATGTTAATTTCGTATGTCTCTGACAATCATCGTAATTGGAGTAAATATATACCAAAGGTTGCATGTGCACTACGTGCAGCAGTGCATGAACTCCCTGGTTTAAGTCCGTATTTCACTAATTTTGCCCTTGATTACATAACAATCAGATTCGCTAAGTTGTTTATAGAAACCATGTGAATTTATTTCAATCAGCACATAAAACAAAGTGGTAAATGATTTCCAGAAAAATGAACGACATGGGATGTAATTTTACTAAAGATGATTGCGATTTAAAGTTTCGAACTCTCATAAAGACCTGTAAACGTATTTAAAGACAACAATAGTTCCACCGGCAGAGGAACTCAAACCTGGCCTTATTACTTAGAATCTTCGGCAAAGATCCCGATGTGAATCCTGCTTGCTTAGCAAGTAACATTGAATTCTGAAAAAATATATCCCGATAGCGGTAAAGCAGGTTCATCATCATCACCAGTCTATGATACAGTCTAAACTTCGGCGTGAATAAATTTTATTATTGATAGCAAGTCCGGGAAATTGTTAAATTCCTGTTTCCATCGCCATCACAAAGAAGAAAGTTTAAATGCAAAACAATTATGGCAAATAGAAGAATAAAATAAATTCCAAATAAAATATAAACAAACAATACTACTGTAATATTATCATAAATAAATATTATCATAATTAAATAAATTTATTATTATTGTAAATATCTATTAATAAATAAAAACAAATAAATTTTGTTGAAAACCCGTACTCATTTGTTTATTGCTGTTATGAAGTACAAATTATTTTTATTAAAAATTAGGTGTCGCACATGGCACTAGAAATGCACTCTTCTAGAAGCATGTCATTTTGCGAATTTTGAAAAAATTCTTTTTGATTGTGAATCAGCACATCGAAATGTATATACCTTGAAATTTTTAACCCTTTTTTTAACACCCTGTATATGTTACGTCAAAACTAAATACCCCCACTATCAAAATCTCAACACGCACCAGCAAAATAGGTAGTGTCGCATAGGCAAGGGGGGAAGATAGTTACCTCACTTTGACTCAGTAATGCACGGTCAAATCGAACGACAAAAAACACTGTTAAACTGAAGTGAGCTAACATTAAGTGAGATTTGTGGCAAATCGAACACAGCTATAAATAACAAAAACACATGACAATTTATTTATGGTATAATTTATTAAATTATAGCAACTATTAAATAAGAATGTATGTTACTAAATTGTCTAGAATAATGTACTTTATACGATTCAACTTGCAGCTAAATTTGGACTATTCGCAATTGTAGATTAAATTCACACTCTAGCGGAGAAAATCGGTACTACTAAATCCATCGTAGGGGAGCGGGGGGTACTTTCGCCAGAGAGTTACATTCGCCCACCGTGTATATTTTACGAATGGTTTAAATTTAGTGTATTTTATTTTGTAAGCAGATTGGCATAACTATCTGAACCATATGTACAAAATTTGCACAAGAAGTGTCAGTTGTGTCGTCTTTAAAAATAAAGTTAAACAAAAGTGAAGAAATGAATACTGTATTATTTATTTTAAAAAAGTTATATTTACGGTAATATTTTTGAACTTTTGTACTCTATAAACTTTTTAAAAATAATATTGTGATCGTATCCAAGTATAAATTTATTTACGAAAGATCATCGGATGATGGATAAAAAGGAAGATAACAAATTTTTACATCTCCTCTTGCAAACGTTTCGGTCATTTATTTAACCTTCATCAGTGCTATAAAATATGACACAAAATTAACAAAATCATTTTCCAGATTATAATCCGCAATAATAAACCACAAGTTTAAGCAAACAATATTTATAAAATATACCTGTGAGATATGTAGGCCAAACGAGAAAACATATGGACAGCATCACCTGCGACAGTGTAAGGTCAACTGACTAAAAATTCAGTAACCTCCAATAAGGGCAAGAACCAACTTATCAACAATTTAAACTAAAAAACACTAAATCGAAATACATTTAGGAAACCGAAAAGAAGAACTATCTGTTAGAATTATTTAACAATTTTAGAACATTTTGATAGTATTTTGATAAATTTTCAGTGTCTGTACGACAATTGATACTATTTTTGTTATTATAAATATAAATCATTTCTAAAAAATTTCTCTTTCTAAAATTAGGTTCAAAATCTAATATCTTAACATTTTTAAAGTCAAATCTATGATTTAAAGTGATGCTGTGTTTTGACAGAGCCGTCTTATCTTCATTAAACTTTTTACAATCATTAATATGGTTATTAACCCGATTCTTTAAATATTGTTTCGTTTGTCCCACATATACTCCATTACAATTTGTACAACTAATCCTGTACACTACGCATGACATGTCATCACTGTTCACGGGATCTTTGAGATTACTGAAAACGTTACCAACCTTTTTATTATTGTACAACACTATTTTAGTTTTTTCATTGTTAAGAACATGAGCTAAGCGATTAGACAATTGTTTAATGAGTGGTATCTTGAAGTACATCTTATTTGGATTCTGAGCGACATTTCTATCTCTATCAATATTATTATTATTAGTAAGTCTAAAAGTTTTTTGTATGAATTTATCTGGGTAACCATTAGTCTTTAAATCCAATTTTAATTTATCAAAATTATCTTTGTGAAATTCACTATCACTAAGTTTGATGATCTTATTAATGCTACTACTAATTATACCAATTTTTTGAGATAGTGGATGGTTAGATTCATAATGTAAAATTCTATTCGAAGAGGTGGGTTTTCTATAACAATTAGTTTTCAATGTACCATCCTCCTGTCTAATAATTAAAACATCTAAAAACGGAATATTATTATTATTTTCCAGTTCAAATGTGAATTTAATATTGGAATCATAATTATTAAGAATATTTAGAGTACTATCTACATAATCAGCAGGAATAGCAGTAATAATATCATCCACATATAAATGTACGAAAATTACTTGAAACGGAAATTTAGGGATTACTGTATTTAATAATTTAGTCATAACTAAGTTCGCAAATATAGGAGACGCCGGGTTACCCATCGCGCAACCCTTTATTTGTTGGTAAAATTTATTATCAAATTGGAAAAAACTGCTATCGAAACAAAATTCAATTAATGTTATAAACGTCAAGAGATCAATGTTAGTGTAACAAGAAATATCGTTCCAATATTCATGAATAGCATCAAGGACTAACTCCTTGGTAACATTTGTAAACAATGATGACACGTCAAACGATACTAAGACATAATTGTCTGGCAATTTATAGTCCTTACACAAGTTAACAAATTCGAACGAATTTTTTACATTAAACTTACAAAGTTCATTCAAATTATTCAAAATATTAGTTATAAATTTAGAAATTTTATATGAAGGTGCATTAATACATGAAACCACAGGCCTTAGGGGAACTGGTGGTGGTTTATGAGTTTTTGGTAAACCATATATTTTTGGCGAAACTGAATTATATACTTTGAGAGATTTAGCAAGACTATCGTCAATATATTGTTTATCATTCAACTCTTTGACAATTTTATTGTTAGAAACTTGATATTTATTAGTGGGATTATTTTTTACACACTTATATGTTTCATTGTCATCCAACAATTCGCACATTTTTTCTTTATAATATTCTCTATTTATGATTACAGTACACTTACTTTTATCTGAATTCGTAACTAATATGTCAGGATTTTCCTTAAGAAATAGTTTAGTTTTATTAAATGTTCGGTTAAAATCATTCTTAGTGCTTTTTGGGGCATGTTTAATATTTTTAGTTACAAAATTAGTGATGATATTTGTCGTTTTTAATCTCATAGCCTGTTTCATATCTTCAGAGACATCTACTTGAGAGCTAATACAATATTCCACGTCTTTCAACATAGCTATTATAGGAAAATCCTTCTTATTATATTCAATATTGAATTTAGGACCCAAAGATAATAAATTATTTACATCATCTGGTATAACTTTATCAGTAAGGTTTATTACATTGTTATTGTTGGTAACAACGCGATTATCCTTTAATTGTATAGATTTTAAACGATTTAGTTTATTAGTTTGCCTTTCTTTAACCAAATTGAAATACTTTTCACACCTTAATTTTTGGTGTGTTTTGAACTTGACAATTATATTTAGCGGCAATATCTGTGTGGCTCTAATTTCAATATTTCTAATGTCAGATAATAGTCTGTTAATCTTCACATGAGTAGAATTGATTTCAAATTTAAGTATTCTATGTTTAAATGTGTTTAGTATCGATGTAAATTCATTAATACAAGGGTTATTTTGTTCCAATAAATAAAACAGTTTTTGTACCGTATTATGAATATGCGATGGGATGATATGGTTGACCTTACACTGTAGCAGGAAACTTCTTCTGTTCTTCTGTGCCATGAGTTGCTTAAGGTAATTGGACCAGGCTTTGAGCAGTTGGCATGCCTCTTCTCCAAATTGAAGTAAAATGTCCTGATAGAAACCCATATTATCGAAAAATATTCCCGTGAATGTTTGTATAATATTGTGATCGTATCCAAGTATAAATTTATTTACGAAAGATCATCGGATGATGGATAAAAAGGAAGATAACAAATTTTTACATCTCCTCTTGCAAACGTTTCGGTCATTTATTTAACCTTCATCAGTGCTATAAAATATGACACAAAATTAACAAAATCATTTTCCAGATTATAATCCGCAATAATAAACCACAAGTTTAAGCAAACAATATTTATAAAATATACCTGTGAGATATGTAGGCCAAACGAGAAAACATATGGACAGCATCACCTGCGACAGTGTAAGGTCAACTGACTAAAAATTCAGTAACCTCCAATAAGGGCAAGAACCAACTTATCAACAATTTAAACTAAAAAACACTAAATCGAAATACATTTAGGAAACCGAAAAGAAGAACTATCTGTTAGAATTATTTAACAATTTTAGAACATTTTGATAGTATTTTGATAAATTTTCAGTGTCTGTACGACAATTGATACTATTTTTGTTATTATAAATATAAATCATTTCTAAAAAATTTCTCTTTCTAAAATTAGGTTCAAAATCTAATATCTTAACATTTTTAAAGTCAAATCTATGATTTAAAGTGATGCTGTGTTTTGACAGAGCCGTCTTATCTTCATTAAACTTTTTACAATCATTAATATGGTTATTAACCCGATTCTTTAAATATTGTTTCGTTTGTCCCACATATACTCCATTACAATTTGTACAACTAATCCTGTACACTACGCATGACATGTCATCACTGTTCACGGGATCTTTGAGATTACTGAAAACGTTACCAACCTTTTTATTATTGTACAACACTATTTTAGTTTTTTCATTGTTAAGAACATGAGCTAAGCGATTAGACAATTGTTTAATGAGTGGTATCTTGAAGTACATCTTATTTGGATTCTGAGCGACATTTCTATCTCTATCAATATTATTATTATTAGTAAGTCTAAAAGTTTTTTGTATGAATTTATCTGGGTAACCATTAGTCTTTAAATCCAATTTTAATTTATCAAAATTATCTTTGTGAAATTCACTATCACTAAGTTTGATGATCTTATTAATGCTACTACTAATTATACCAATTTTTTGAGATAGTGGATGGTTAGATTCATAATGTAAAATTCTATTCGAAGAGGTGGGTTTTCTATAACAATTAGTTTTCAATGTACCATCCTCCTGTCTAATAATTAAAACATCTAAAAACGGAATATTATTATTATTTTCCAGTTCAAATGTGAATTTAATATTGGAATCATAATTATTAAGAATATTTAGAGTACTATCTACATAATCAGCAGGAATAGCAGTAATAATATCATCCACATATAAATGTACGAAAATTACTTGAAACGGAAATTTAGGGATTACTGTATTTAATAATTTAGTCATAACTAAGTTCGCAAATATAGGAGACGCCGGGTTACCCATCGCGCAACCCTTTATTTGTTGGTAAAATTTATTATCAAATTGGAAAAAACTGCTATCGAAACAAAATTCAATTAATGTTATAAACGTCAAGAGATCAATGTTAGTGTAACAAGAAATATCGTTCCAATATTCATGAATAGCATCAAGGACTAACTCCTTGGTAACATTTGTAAACAATGATGACACGTCAAACGATACTAAGACATAATTGTCTGGCAATTTATAGTCCTTACACAAGTTAACAAATTCGAACGAATTTTTTACATTAAACTTACAAAGTTCATTCAAATTATTCAAAATATTAGTTATAAATTTAGAAATTTTATATGAAGGTGCATTAATACATGAAACCACAGGCCTTAGGGGAACTGGTGGTGGTTTATGAGTTTTTGGTAAACCATATATTTTTGGCGAAACTGAATTATATACTTTGAGAGATTTAGCAAGACTATCGTCAATATATTGTTTATCATTCAACTCTTTGACAATTTTATTGTTAGAAACTTGATATTTATTAGTGGGATTATTTTTTACACACTTATATGTTTCATTGTCATCCAACAATTCGCACATTTTTTCTTTATAATATTCTCTATTTATGATTACAGTACACTTACTTTTATCTGAATTCGTAACTAATATGTCAGGATTTTCCTTAAGAAATAGTTTAGTTTTATTAAATGTTCGGTTAAAATCATTCTTAGTGCTTTTTGGGGCATGTTTAATATTTTTAGTTACAAAATTAGTGATGATATTTGTCGTTTTTAATCTCATAGCCTGTTTCATATCTTCAGAGACATCTACTTGAGAGCTAATACAATATTCCACGTCTTTCAACATAGCTATTATAGGAAAATCCTTCTTATTATATTCAATATTGAATTTAGGACCCAAAGATAATAAATTATTTACATCATCTGGTATAACTTTATCAGTAAGGTTTATTACATTGTTATTGTTGGTAACAACGCGATTATCCTTTAATTGTATAGATTTTAAACGATTTAGTTTATTAGTTTGCCTTTCTTTAACCAAATTGAAATACTTTTCACACCTTAATTTTTGGTGTGTTTTGAACTTGACAATTATATTTAGCGGCAATATCTGTGTGGCTCTAATTTCAATATTTCTAATGTCAGATAATAGTCTGTTAATCTTCACATGAGTAGAATTGATTTCAAATTTAAGTATTCTATGTTTAAATGTGTTTAGTATCGATGTAAATTCATTAATACAAGGGTTATTTTGTTCCAATAAATAAAACAGTTTTTGTACCGTATTATGAATATGCGATGGGATGATATGGTTGACCTTACACTGTAGCAGGAAACTTCTTCTGTTCTTCTGTGCCATGAGTTGCTTAAGGTAATTGGACCAGGCTTTGAGCAGTTGGCATGCCTCTTCTCCAAATTGAAGTAAAATGTCCTGATAGAAACCCATATTATCGAAAAATATTCCCGTGAATGTTTGTATAATATTGTGATCGTATCCAAGTATAAATTTATTTACGAAAGATCATCGGATGATGGATAAAAAGGAAGATAACAAATTTTTACATCTCCTCTTGCAAACGTTTCGGTCATTTATTTAACCTTCATCAGTGCTATAAAATATGACACAAAATTAACAAAATCATTTTCCAGATTATAATCCGCAATAATAAACCACAAGTTTAAGCAAACAATATTTATAAAATATACCTGTGAGATATGTAGGCCAAACGAGAAAACATATGGACAGCATCACCTGCGACAGTGTAAGGTCAACTGACTAAAAATTCAGTAACCTCCAATAAGGGCAAGAACCAACTTATCAACAATTTAAACTAAAAAACACTAAATCGAAATACATTTAGGAAACCGAAAAGAAGAACTATCTGTTAGAATTATTTAACAATTTTAGAACATTTTGATAGTATTTTGATAAATTTTCAGTGTCTGTACGACAATTGATACTATTTTTGTTATTATAAATATAAATCATTTCTAAAAAATTTCTCTTTCTAAAATTAGGTTCAAAATCTAATATCTTAACATTTTTAAAGTCAAATCTATGATTTAAAGTGATGCTGTGTTTTGACAGAGCCGTCTTATCTTCATTAAACTTTTTACAATCATTAATATGGTTATTAACCCGATTCTTTAAATATTGTTTCGTTTGTCCCACATATACTCCATTACAATTTGTACAACTAATCCTGTACACTACGCATGACATGTCATCACTGTTCACGGGATCTTTGAGATTACTGAAAACGTTACCAACCTTTTTATTATTGTACAACACTATTTTAGTTTTTTCATTGTTAAGAACATGAGCTAAGCGATTAGACAATTGTTTAATGAGTGGTATCTTGAAGTACATCTTATTTGGATTCTGAGCGACATTTCTATCTCTATCAATATTATTATTATTAGTAAGTCTAAAAGTTTTTTGTATGAATTTATCTGGGTAACCATTAGTCTTTAAATCCAATTTTAATTTATCAAAATTATCTTTGTGAAATTCACTATCACTAAGTTTGATGATCTTATTAATGCTACTACTAATTATACCAATTTTTTGAGATAGTGGATGGTTAGATTCATAATGTAAAATTCTATTCGAAGAGGTGGGTTTTCTATAACAATTAGTTTTCAATGTACCATCCTCCTGTCTAATAATTAAAACATCTAAAAACGGAATATTATTATTATTTTCCAGTTCAAATGTGAATTTAATATTGGAATCATAATTATTAAGAATATTTAGAGTACTATCTACATAATCAGCAGGAATAGCAGTAATAATATCATCCACATATAAATGTACGAAAATTACTTGAAACGGAAATTTAGGGATTACTGTATTTAATAATTTAGTCATAACTAAGTTCGCAAATATAGGAGACGCCGGGTTACCCATCGCGCAACCCTTTATTTGTTGGTAAAATTTATTATCAAATTGGAAAAAACTGCTATCGAAACAAAATTCAATTAATGTTATAAACGTCAAGAGATCAATGTTAGTGTAACAAGAAATATCGTTCCAATATTCATGAATAGCATCAAGGACTAACTCCTTGGTAACATTTGTAAACAATGATGACACGTCAAACGATACTAAGACATAATTGTCTGGCAATTTATAGTCCTTACACAAGTTAACAAATTCGAACGAATTTTTTACATTAAACTTACAAAGTTCATTCAAATTATTCAAAATATTAGTTATAAATTTAGAAATTTTATATGAAGGTGCATTAATACATGAAACCACAGGCCTTAGGGGAACTGGTGGTGGTTTATGAGTTTTTGGTAAACCATATATTTTTGGCGAAACTGAATTATATACTTTGAGAGATTTAGCAAGACTATCGTCAATATATTGTTTATCATTCAACTCTTTGACAATTTTATTGTTAGAAACTTGATATTTATTAGTGGGATTATTTTTTACACACTTATATGTTTCATTGTCATCCAACAATTCGCACATTTTTTCTTTATAATATTCTCTATTTATGATTACAGTACACTTACTTTTATCTGAATTCGTAACTAATATGTCAGGATTTTCCTTAAGAAATAGTTTAGTTTTATTAAATGTTCGGTTAAAATCATTCTTAGTGCTTTTTGGGGCATGTTTAATATTTTTAGTTACAAAATTAGTGATGATATTTGTCGTTTTTAATCTCATAGCCTGTTTCATATCTTCAGAGACATCTACTTGAGAGCTAATACAATATTCCACGTCTTTCAACATAGCTATTATAGGAAAATCCTTCTTATTATATTCAATATTGAATTTAGGACCCAAAGATAATAAATTATTTACATCATCTGGTATAACTTTATCAGTAAGGTTTATTACATTGTTATTGTTGGTAACAACGCGATTATCCTTTAATTGTATAGATTTTAAACGATTTAGTTTATTAGTTTGCCTTTCTTTAACCAAATTGAAATACTTTTCACACCTTAATTTTTGGTGTGTTTTGAACTTGACAATTATATTTAGCGGCAATATCTGTGTGGCTCTAATTTCAATATTTCTAATGTCAGATAATAGTCTGTTAATCTTCACATGAGTAGAATTGATTTCAAATTTAAGTATTCTATGTTTAAATGTGTTTAGTATCGATGTAAATTCATTAATACAAGGGTTATTTTGTTCCAATAAATAAAACAGTTTTTGTACCGTATTATGAATATGCGATGGGATGATATGGTTGACCTTACACTGTAGCAGGAAACTTCTTCTGTTCTTCTGTGCCATGAGTTGCTTAAGGTAATTGGACCAGGCTTTGAGCAGTTGGCATGCCTCTTCTCCAAATTGAAGTAAAATGTCCTGATAGAAACCCATATTATCGAAAAATATTCCCGTGAATGTTTGTATAATATTGTGATCGTATCCAAGTATAAATTTATTTACGAAAGATCATCGGATGATATTTCGATTTAGTGTTTTTTAGTTTAAATTGTTGATAAGTTGGTTCTTGCCCTTATTGGAGGTTACTGAATTTTTAGTCAGTTGACCTTACACTGTCGCAGGTGATGCTGTCCATATGTTTTCTCGTTTGGCCTACATATCTCACAGGTATATTTTATAAATATTGTTTGCTTAAACTTGTGGTTTATTATTGCGGATTATAATCTGGAAAATGATTTTGTTAATTTTGTGTCATATTTTATAGCACTGATGAAGGTTAAATAAATGACCGAAACGTTTGCAAGAGGAGATGTAAAAATTTGTTATCTTCCTTTTTATCCATCATCCGATGATCTTTCGTAAATAAATTTATACTTGGATACGATCACAATATTATACAAACATTCACGGGAATATTTTTCGATAATATGGGTTTCTATCAGGACATTTTACTTCAATTTGGAGAAGAGGCATGCCAACTGCTCAAAGCCTGGTCCAATTACCTTAAGCAACTCATGGCACAGAAGAACAGAAGAAGTTTCCTGCTACAGTGTAAGGTCAACCATATCATCCCATCGCATATTCATAATACGGTACAAAAACTGTTTTATTTATTGGAACAAAATAACCCTTGTATTAATGAATTTACATCGATACTAAACACATTTAAACATAGAATACTTAAATTTGAAATCAATTCTACTCATGTGAAGATTAACAGACTATTATCTGACATTAGAAATATTGAAATTAGAGCCACACAGATATTGCCGCTAAATATAATTGTCAAGTTCAAAACACACCAAAAATTAAGGTGTGAAAAGTATTTCAATTTGGTTAAAGAAAGGCAAACTAATAAACTAAATCGTTTAAAATCTATACAATTAAAGGATAATCGCGTTGTTACCAACAATAACAATGTAATAAACCTTACTGATAAAGTTATACCAGATGATGTAAATAATTTATTATCTTTGGGTCCTAAATTCAATATTGAATATAATAAGAAGGATTTTCCTATAATAGCTATGTTGAAAGACGTGGAATATTGTATTAGCTCTCAAGTAGATGTCTCTGAAGATATGAAACAGGCTATGAGATTAAAAACGACAAATATCATCACTAATTTTGTAACTAAAAATATTAAACATGCCCCAAAAAGCACTAAGAATGATTTTAACCGAACATTTAATAAAACTAAACTATTTCTTAAGGAAAATCCTGACATATTAGTTACGAATTCAGATAAAAGTAAGTGTACTGTAATCATAAATAGAGAATATTATAAAGAAAAAATGTGCGAATTGTTGGATGACAATGAAACATATAAGTGTGTAAAAAATAATCCCACTAATAAATATCAAGTTTCTAACAATAAAATTGTCAAAGAGTTGAATGATAAACAATATATTGACGATAGTCTTGCTAAATCTCTCAAAGTATATAATTCAGTTTCGCCAAAAATATATGGTTTACCAAAAACTCATAAACCACCACCAGTTCCCCTAAGGCCTGTGGTTTCATGTATTAATGCACCTTCATATAAAATTTCTAAATTTATAACTAATATTTTGAATAATTTGAATGAACTTTGTAAGTTTAATGTAAAAAATTCGTTCGAATTTGTTAACTTGTGTAAGGACTATAAATTGCCAGACAATTATGTCTTAGTATCGTTTGACGTGTCATCATTGTTTACAAATGTTACCAAGGAGTTAGTCCTTGATGCTATTCATGAATATTGGAACGATATTTCTTGTTACACTAACATTGATCTCTTGACGTTTATAACATTAATTGAATTTTGTTTCGATAGCAGTTTTTTCCAATTTGATAATAAATTTTACCAACAAATAAAGGGTTGCGCGATGGGTAACCCGGCGTCTCCTATATTTGCGAACTTAGTTATGACTAAATTATTAAATACAGTAATCCCTAAATTTCCGTTTCAAGTAATTTTCGTACATTTATATGTGGATGATATTATTACTGCTATTCCTGCTGATTATGTAGATAGTACTCTAAATATTCTTAATAATTATGATTCCAATATTAAATTCACATTTGAACTGGAAAATAATAATAATATTCCGTTTTTAGATGTTTTAATTATTAGACAGGAGGATGGTACATTGAAAACTAATTGTTATAGAAAACCCACCTCTTCGAATAGAATTTTACATTATGAATCTAACCATCCACTATCTCAAAAAATTGGTATAATTAGTAGTAGCATTAATAAGATCATCAAACTTAGTGATAGTGAATTTCACAAAGATAATTTTGATAAATTAAAATTGGATTTAAAGACTAATGGTTACCCAGATAAATTCATACAAAAAACTTTTAGACTTACTAATAATAATAATATTGATAGAGATAGAAATGTCGCTCAGAATCCAAATAAGATGTACTTCAAGATACCACTCATTAAACAATTGTCTAATCGCTTAGCTCATGTTCTTAACAATGAAAAAACTAAAATAGTGTTGTACAATAATAAAAAGGTTGGTAACGTTTTCAGTAATCTCAAAGATCCCGTGAACAGTGATGACATGTCATGCGTAGTGTACAGGATTAGTTGTACAAATTGTAATGGAGTATATGTGGGACAAACGAAACAATATTTAAAGAATCGGGTTAATAACCATATTAATGATTGTAAAAAGTTTAATGAAGATAAGACGGCTCTGTCAAAACACAGCATCACTTTAAATCATAGATTTGACTTTAAAAATGTTAAGATATTAGATTTTGAACCTAATTTTAGAAAGAGAAATTTTTTAGAAATGATTTATATTTATAATAACAAAAATAGTATCAATTGTCGTACAGACACTGAAAATTTATCAAAATACTATCAAAATGTTCTAAAATTGTTAAATAATTCTAACAGATAGTTCTTCTTTTCGGTTTCCTAAATGTATTTCGATTTAGTGTTTTTTAGTTTAAATTGTTGATAAGTTGGTTCTTGCCCTTATTGGAGGTTACTGAATTTTTAGTCAGTTGACCTTACACTGTCGCAGGTGATGCTGTCCATATGTTTTCTCGTTTGGCCTACATATCTCACAGGTATATTTTATAAATATTGTTTGCTTAAACTTGTGGTTTATTATTGCGGATTATAATCTGGAAAATGATTTTGTTAATTTTGTGTCATATTTTATAGCACTGATGAAGGTTAAATAAATGACCGAAACGTTTGCAAGAGGAGATGTAAAAATTTGTTATCTTCCTTTTTATCCATCATCCGATGATCTTTCGTAAATTTTTAAAAATATTTCTTAGTTATTAATTTCTGTTTCTACATTTTGATTACTGATTGAAATTATTGAATCGTATATGATTTTAACCTAAACCTTTCATGTTTTTGATATATCCTATTGTCAATGAGAAATCGGCAAGTGGAGTACTTCGCCATAGTAAACAGGGTTACATTCGCCAGTGGGCGATTGTATCCCGTGTTTAATATTTTATTACATTTAATATTATTTTTAATAAAGATGCCCAGAAAATACATCCCAAAAACGAACAGAATGAATATCAACGAGAATGATATGCGGAATGCCGTTGTAGATATTCTAAAGCGGAGAAGATCTACAAGAAATGCACCTGAATTTTATAATATTAAATGATCAACTTTGAGGTCAAAAATAAGTAAATTATTGAAAAAAAGCAATGCTCAAGCTATTTTACAAAACTACGAACGGGATGATTCTGGAAATGATAGTGAGAGAGAATAACAATTTCCTTATGCAAATAAATATGCAGTGAAACAAGTGTTCACAATATATAAAGAAATGTTCAAATATCCATTATTTGCTAACTTACCGACAAATTCGTTCATTAGCATTTGAATACCCAATCATACCAGAAACATGGATACAAAATAAAATTGCTGGGGTAGACTGGTTAAAATCTTTCATGAAACGCCATTCTGATTTGTCACTTCGAAAACCTGAAAGTACTAGTATAGCTAGAGCATTAGGATTCAATAGATATAGAGTGAATCAGTTTTTTGAGAATTACGAATCTCTAGTGAAAAAGTTTAAATTTACGCCAAATTCAATTTATTATTTGGATGAAACAGGAGTTTCTACGGTACTGAAAACAATGAAAATTGTATCAACGACTGGCAAAAAACCAATTGGACAAATTGCGTCTGGGGAAAGAGGAGAATTAGTAACGTTTGTTGGTATAATAAACGCTGGTGGAGGAACAATACCACCTGTTTATATTTATCCGAGATTAAGAAACTCCAGTGAATACCTAACGGCTGCACCTATCAGAAGCATTGCTTTTAGAAATAAGTCAGGGTGGATGACTGCAATACTTTTTCCGAAAGTTATAGAGCATATTGTAAATCATACCGACTGCTCAATGGAAAATAAAGTTCTGCTTTTATTAGATAATCATGAGTTTCATGTGAGCTTTGAAAGCATAAATTATTGCAGAGAAAATGGTATAATTTTGTTGTCATTTCCACCGCATACCTCGCATAAATTGCAACCGCTAGATGTTGGTGTTTATGGTCCTTTTAAAACTAAATGTTCCATTGCCTTTAATGATTATATGTTATCAAATCCAGGCAAGACGATTACATTTAAAAATATAGCCCAACTAACTAATATATCATTTTCATAGTCATTTACGGCAAAGAACATAATAAATTCATTTAAAAAACCTGGAATTTGCCCATTCAATAGACTGGCTTTTCAGGATTCAGATTTTGATAACAGCTATGTTACAGAGAGAACTCATACTCGAGACGAACCAGCAGACATAAATTTACCATCGACATTTAATACACAATCATTTATCGATAAAAATGTACTACCGTTACAAATACATCAAAAGGAAGACTTAAATCCAAAATCAACAGATTCTTGTGAAGTTATTGATTTGCAATCAACAATTAAACGTGCATCAGATTCTTCTCCATTAAAAAACAAAGAGACCCAATAAACGAACAGGTAAATCAAGAATATATACGAGCAATCCGGAGAAGGAAAGTTTAGAATTTTTGGAGAATGAAAAAATTAATAAACAAAAATTGGCTGAGCTTAGAAAAAGAAAGAGGGAAATGCAGTCAGTAGCAATAGCGAAGTTTGGGAAGAATTTCCAGAAGGATGATATAGAAACTGAAATTCATAAAGATGATTTTGTAGTTGTGAAATTTGGTACTAAAAGGACACTTATCCATTATATTGGTCGGGTAGTAAATTCAATGAACAATGAAGAATACGAAATAAGTTTTTTTGAGAAGAGTTGAATTAAGTTCAACATTTACATTTCCTCAAGTAGAAGACATTTCGACTGTTAACAAACCCGACATTGTTTCAAAACTACTGAAGCTTGATTACGAAGCAAATTGAACTGCTAGAACATCGTCCATCTACAAATTTAATATAAATTTTGATTTTATTAATATGAAATAAAATTTATACTTATAATATTGTTTACATAAAGTATTTTTTATTTATATTTTGCACAAGACACAAAGTGTGTTATTATTTTGTATTTTTATACCAATAAATTATAAAACATCTTCATATCTGTACATTTTTTATTACTGGGTGAATGTACGCCATCCAACGGACGAAGGTACCCCACCGGTGGGGTACATTCGTCCATTTGCAGGCTTTTTTAAAAATAATCATAACTGCAATTAAATATTTTTTTATTCTTTGTTTTCGAACGGTAAATCGGTAGCATACAGTTTAACTAATTATTAGTACTTTAAAACTTTAAAAATTATTTACTAAATTTAAGATATTTGGATTAAAGCAAAAAGTGGGTGAATGTACCTCCTTCTCTCCTACAGGCGTCATGCTTGTGCGCGAATGCCAAAGTGACGGAAAGCGTATTTGAGTGTTTATTATTAAAAAGAATTTTTCGCCACGAAAAATCTATAATTACAATGTTGTGTATCGGGTTGCGTCTCAAATTTAAAAAAGTCACGAAAAATACGTTTAAATTTTTTCCCAAAATAAAAAAAGACAATGGCAATTATCAGCGATGATGGTTCAAGTCAGATTGTACCTGTCCACGATATGTGGAAAAAAGCAGCGAACATAAAATCACCAGTTAGACATAAACGAGTTTGTTCAATTCGCTGCCATAGTCCTCAAATGGGAACCGATGATTTTGTATTAAATTTATAATTACAAAAAATTAAATACATAAGACCATTGGAGAAGCTTAATTGTTTTATATATACTAGTTTCCTTAAGTTGGAAACACTGTTTAGTTATAAAATAATATTGAAGATTATTATGTTCGGTTATGTGAGATGTTATTACAATTCTGTCTACCAGGAGTAGTTATAAATATATCTTTAAATTTACTGCTGCTATTTGAAAACTCAACATTATAGCCAAAGAATTTTTTAAAAAAAAAAAACAACTGCCACCGCCTGGCTCGAACTCGGGACCTCCCACTTGCCGGGCGGGAACCCTACCAAATGAACAATGTCGTCTATACTCGGAACAGTCTAACGTGACGTGCTCATGGCAGATGCCTACTGCAATAAATCAGGAAAAGAGGATCGTGACAAATTTTATGCTAAATGTGAGTTAATATGTTGCAGTATTATAAACTACCTTGAATATTTATATCGGTCCCCATTTGACAACTTTGGATGTACGATCATTTTTATTGTAATAAATATTGTGATCAGTTTTACCAGTTAACCATCATAATCGAAAATATACCATAATGTTTAATCCAATACCCACAAAAAAAAATGTACAACCATAATCGATAATTACTTAGACCGTAATTTATGAAATTATGTCAGAAAGTAGAATGTTACATTATTTCACATTTACAATATTTCTAGTGTTTCATTGTTCCAATCGTTTAAAGTTAGTGTAATATTTGACTACTCGTTAGCTCAGCGCCAGAGTCCACCCGAACCCGAACATTAAAGCGTAGTGCGTAGTCAGTCGCGCAAGTCCTTAGTGTGTTTTACAAATGGCTATACTGACTGCATTGTTCATCTGTTCTCTACATTTTATTCTGCTTATTTTCGTGATTTTAAAATTACTTACAATCAATAAAATGTGTGCTGCCATAGTACATGCCATAAATTCGGACACAGATAGTTCTGATGGTGAAACTAGACCTAATAAAAATAAAATAAACTGCAAGCAATGCTACCGCGAAGAATGGGAGTAAAATAATATATAAATTATGATTAAAACCTGTAAAAGATAAATATGCTAACAAATATGATTTGAAAAATGAAGTTAATAACTATTAATCTTATTTGTAGTACACATTACTGTGATTAAAAATCATTACAAAACACACAAACACGTTCCAAGTTTGTAAACCTTCATGTCTACATCACAACAAAAAAATAATGGACGTTATTTCTATTAATTCTAAAGAGAAAATTGAAACTGAGCTAGGAAAACGAGCTGAAATTAAAATACCTGGTTTGTTAGCAAAACATAATCTACCTATGTTATTATGCGATCATTTGACACCTCTATTAAAATATATTAAGATGATCTTATTGTTTGTGGGGTCTCGTGGCCGCGTGCCTGAGTGTCTGGTCGCAAATCTGGGGAACCGGGTTCGATCCCAACCGACGCCAAATATTTCAAATTTTAAATGGCACAAAATTGATCCCTGTGGTGCACTCTCCACGCCAACAATGAGTGCCCGTGAAGTGACGCTTGGTAAACGCCCGCACGGTACAAATATGTCATCATCATTACCGATATCTGTGTACAAAGCAGATTGGCACACCCAGCAATGGGTAATATGCCGTGATGATATATTTATTTATTTATCTTATTGTTTTATGTATAGAGTTAGTTTCAATTTGGTATTATTAACAGTTATTTATTACATGAGTGTGAAATGTATCATATTAGTCACGAAAAAAAAAATTATAGAGGGGTTAACATATTATAATTTGTTATATAGTTGAAATCGCTAATAGTAATAATGAGCAAGATATTTGCTGGGGAAAAAACGATTACGTGTTAATTTTTTAACAGAATTAGATTGCCATGAAAGAAATACATGAATAATTTCTTTACATTGACATTTATGATCACTTATAAGAACAAAACACCTACTTGTTTATGCCAGGGCACTCTAATTCTATGTAATGTAGCGAATAATTTTTCCCGCGTTCGCTTGAGCGCAGTACCAGCCGGAGTAGAAGACAGAGAGTCTACCCGATCCGCGCCGAGCCAGCCCGAACAAAAAAGCAAGAGGACACGAGAACATCGTCGACGCCATTACAATACATTGCATGATATCTTTTCACATGTTTTGTGTGTTTTGTTGTTTTATTGAATAAATAAAGTATTTAAGAGTTCATAATTTCTCTCTACCACAAACGAAAGGCCTCCTACAGTAATAAAAATAACATGTAGTCATTTTTTTCCATCCGTGTCACTCTTATTATAGCCATATTTTCATCAAATCAATATAAAACGTTACATGCATTTTACTCAAAAAAAAAAAAATCGTCATGTGTGGGGAAAAATATGATGCTCTAACAAATGAGCAAATGAAAAATATGTTCTCATTTATAATTAAAAATAATAATAAAAGTTATGTCCCGTATTTTGAGAACCACTGGCCCAAAAAAATAATTTTTATTTTATTTAAATTTGTCTTGTGAAATAGAAATTGTTTGCCCATTTAACCATCTTTGTAGCTATCATACTCTGAACGTCCAGGCTGTGTGCGACAGTAATTTAATTATTACTAATTTAGTTGTGCAATGGCCCGGTAGGACAAATTGTGACCTAAAAGAATATATTGCAAACTGGATTGGTGAAGGTTGACTTCTAAGAACATATATTTTAACATAAATTGATATAAAAAAACTAAAAATTTAGGTGATAGTGGCTATTTTTGCGGTCAAGATATATTAACTCCCTTTAAAGAAACATCCAATGCAGCTGAAGAGAGATATCAAACGGCACATATTAAAATCACAAACACCATTGACAGAACACTTGGTGTTCTTACAAGCCGATTTAGATATCTAGGCAATTCTGGCGGCACAGTATTGTATGAGGAAAGTCGGGTCTAAAGTATAATTGTAACATGCTATGGGTTGCATAACATTTGTAGAATGAGAAAAGTTCCTTTACCGGATTTACAAATAAATCTATTAAATGAGGTGAACAGTATGGCTCCCGATGACTTTAAATGATAAATCCGGTACTCAATTACGGGAAATGTTAGTAAATAGATGTTTTAACGAATAAATTTTGTGCTTACCTATATTTCTCTTCTTTCTTCAATATTTCGTCCAGGGAGGGTGGATGTGGAGTAATAAAAACTTAGAGGCTGTAAGCATGCAAAAGCATAATAAAGTAGTCTGTGGTTACCAATTTGATCAGGTATAGGGTAATTAAAAACTCATTAACTGGCGTCAGTTCAGACTGGACTTTGGCAATTTGTTGTTGTGGAATTTTGTTTATTAATATAAATGTTATTTATAGTCAAGAATGGAAAATTTTTAGTTTTGCATCAGAGTTCAGGGTTAGTCTTCGATTCTACTATCATATGATCTAGGTTTAGAGGTTATGTTATAATTTTGAGAACCGAATGAAACCGAAGTGTTTCATTAAAAATAGTTACGTGACTGCAACCAGTCCGTTACCAGAACCGTGGTTTCGGTTTTTATATTTTATTTTTGAAATATACCCATAAATTCAAATGTGGAGAAGTGCAGACATGGATTTTAAATTGAAATTAACAGAAGACGACTTGGCAGGTGCAAAATTAAAGTATGAATTATGTTCGCAATCTGCAAAGGTGGTTGGAGTGTCGTGGTCTAAAAAGACTGGACAAAAAATAGAATTAGTGAAGAGGTTAGAATTATATTTCTAGCTTATTTTTCATTTTTCTACAACAATAATATGTAGTTTTATAGAGTACAAGACTGCATAGATTCAGGAAACTGTTGTGATATTGATGTAGGAGTAGATAAAGGAAAATGGCTTAATATTATAAATAATAATGGTGAAGTTGAAGACTGCTTGATAAACTACGACAATGGAAATTGGGACATATTTCCATCTAGAAACATACCCGATATGTTTAATAGAGGTCACATATATATATATATATATATATATATATATATATATATATATATATATATATATATATATATATATATATATATATTGTAGAAAGTATAGGTGGAAGTTCCACAGAAAAACCATTTCGACGTGGGGAACAATATTTGCAAAGTGGACAATTTAGTGAAATGCAAGAATTTTTATTGTGTAAGAGGCAAAGTAAGAGCATCTTTTAAACAAATTAATTATGATGTATTTAAAATCAGAAAGTATAAAACAGGGAAGCTGTACCTGGAAGCAATCTATGCTTGGCAGATGTACTCATGTAACTGCTCTGCCGTTGACAATATTTAAACAAACTGAAGAAAATGGACACTGTGCTATGCCATGTACTAGTACAGTTTGCCAATGGAATAAAGAAGTCAATTCGAGATATGATAAGAAATTGTGGACTGCTGTTATGAAGGAGGAAATGGGGGCATTATCAAGCAACCAGACCTGGGACTTAGTTGAACGACCATCTGACAAGAATATTGTAAAGTGTAAGTGGGTCTATAAACTCAAGAAAGATGTTGATGGATCTTCACGTTACAAAGCGAGATTGGTCACAAAGGAATTCACGCAAATGCCAGGTAGGGATTTTCACCAAACTTTCGCCCCTGTAGTGAAACTGACATCACTCAGAATACTTTTTGGTTTGGCTGCTGAGCGTAACCTTGAAATTGATCATATTGATGTCGCAACAGCCTTTCTAAATTGTAACCTTCAAGAGGAAATTTTTGTGGAACAGCCCGAAGGTTTTATAGCTAAAGGTAACGAAAATAAAGTCTGTAAGCTTAATAAAGAAATTTATGGCTTAAAACAGGCTGCCAGACCTTGGAACAAAAGAATAGATTTTTTTCTTATTGGAGAAAATTTCAGTAAATAAAGAAAAACAAGGGTTTATATATTGTCATTAGTTTACATGTTGATGATTTCTATGTATTCTCTAATTCCAAGGAGGAAACTCAAAGATTAAAGGATAGGATGGAGAAATCGTTTAAAATTAGAGATTTAGGAGACATCAACGAATGCTTGGGCATGAGAGTAACCAGAGACAGACACAAAGGAATCATAAAGTTAGATCAAGAATAGTACATTAAAGACATAATCAGTAGATTTAATATGAATGATTGAAAACTGTAAGTACCCCTCTTGTAGTTGGCCAAAAATTAGAAAAGGGATCGAGTTCAGATAACTCGAATTACCAACGGTTAATTGGAGCCTTAATGTACGTAGCTATATGTACCAGACCTGATATCTGCCATGCCATTAGCTATTTAAGTCAATTCAATTCTTGTAACGATGAAACACATTACACTGCCGCAAAAAGAGTTATAACATTGGATTATGTTACAAACAACGAGGAAATAATACTCTATTAGCATACGCTGATGCTGATTTTGGCAGCTGTGTTATAGATAGCGCATCATTTACAGGATATGTATTAATGTTTAGCGGAGGAGCTATCAGCTGGAGGTCAAGGAAGCAGAGATCCGTGACACTTGCTGACAGTACTACATTTGCTGAATATGTTGCCCTCAGTGAATGTGGAAAAGAGTGTGTCTTCGTAAAGGGGTTGATGACTGAACTTCAAATAAACCCGAATACAGTGACTATATTTAATGATAATCAAGATGCTAACAAACTATGTGAAAATAATGTTACTCATGATCGTAGTAAGCACATTGATGTAAAATATCATCAAATAAGACAATGAGTTCAAAATAATGTAAACTAGCAGCAATATATAGTAAAGTTTCTAGATTAAGTGAGGGTGTTAGAGTATGAATATTTATTTTGTAATCTAAAAACTTTTGTACATGTAATGGAACACAGATGGCGGTAGCATGTAGATACATGATATAGGTGTGGCTGTCCGCCATGTTTTCCTTCCTGTCGCCTGTCGTTATGAAATGCGTTGTATAGACTGTTGTTTAATAAAGTTTAATATCTGTGAATCTCATCGTAAAGTAATGTGTTTTATTCACTGCCCAACATAATTAGAAATAATGAGCCAAAGACTGTTGCTGCACAAAACTGGAAAAAAAACACTTTTTCGTTTTTTGTAAATTTACCTCTACTCTGCTGCATTGGTCGTAAAACAAAATTGATAATTGGATTTTGTAGGTAATTAAATTCTCTACAAGACTAATTATGAGGACTATTACGCTAAAATAAAGTGTAACGGAGTTATTGCGATGTAAAGTGGAAAGAAACTGAAAATTTTGCTAAGTGTGCAATTGTTGCCTTTTTGGGAGCTTCATAGTTCCGTTGCTATGAATCGTGAAAAAAAACCTATTGTGTCAAATTTTTAGAAAATTTCAGCCTCTACAAGTCGGCAAATAACTTTTTTTCCCTAAAATTCACCAGATAGAAGTTATAGGTGAAAAACTTAAAAAACGCCGATTTATGGTGGTTTTTACAAGCTATCGGAGGGAGCGGAGGAAGGGGATTTGTGGAAATTTGGATTTTTCATTAACCAACTATCCTATACAACATATAAAAAATTCAGAACTACCCGACCTTTTGTAGGGTAAAATCCTTCATTTACTGGACTATTTGGTTTGCATAATTTTATATATACCGATAGCACCATGGGGGCAATATTTACCTTGTATGTAGAAATCGGGAAACTTGCCCAGCTCGTTTTGTTTTAAGGGATGGATTTCACAATTTATCTGAGCTTCATAATCATGATGTGGAAGTAGTTAAAGTTCAGGTTTTGCGCCTAAAAGCAGTTTTAAGAACAAAGACCCAGTGCGAAAACACGGACATGGAAATCATTTTCCGCAAAGAAAAACAATTTTACCCTGAGGTAACTGCCCTTCTAAATAGTTACAACAGTGTTATATCTACCATGTATAGAAGCATAGAACTTGGATCACCCGTAATTCCGCGCACCATGACTTACTATCCATAAACCATCAGGCAGCGACGGTAAATATTAACTGTAGTTCATATACTCAGTGAAACTATGACTCTCTTACGGACTCTCGATCCATCGCCCACATTGTAAAAAATACTAGTGATTTTGTCGAAAAGTTATAGTAATTTTTTACTATAATATGTATGTAATAGCAAAATTTTACATAAACTATGTAGGCTTACATTAGCAAATAATTCTATAAATTTGCTAATTTATCCTTATAAATATAAAAAAATTACTAGAATTACTATGTAATATTTATATTACAATAAATATATGAGATTTTACAATGATATGTTTATATTTCTATAACAATTTTGTCAAATTTTATAAGAACTGTGTAAAAACTCAATTCTTTTTTAGTTTGTATATTTACAGGAGTTAAGGATAAATTCTAAATTATTATAGTAAATTTGAAATACTTTATGTATTTATTACAAATTTAGAGATAAATACTATAAATATATGTGATTTTACAATGATATGTTTATATTTCTATAAGAACTATGTAAAAACTCAATGTTTTTATTCTAGTATGTATTTTTACATGAAATACGGGTAAATTCTAAATTTATTAAAGTAAATTTAAAATACTGTATGTATGTATTACAAATTTAGAATTAATTACTAATATTAAAGAAATTTACAAGATTTTAGGTTGGTTTAGCGGGATTGGGTTTGGATAGATTAGAACATTAGGCCCGGGGAAAGTTTTAGAATAGGCCCATCTTACATAACCATAAAATATTAAAACTCATTCAGTTTATATATTTTATTATATAAACTATGATTATACAATAAGAGATAATTTAACAAAAAAAAAAATTGTCTACGATGCCGGCCATAGCCCTTGCCCTTACGTTTCGGCCTACCGGGCCGGGGTCTGTCCGGGACTTATATGTAGCTACTTGTTCTTGCATATTTATTCGTAGATCATTGTTATAAAAGTAAATACTTATTTTATTATAACTATGTATATTTACATAACTGTATGTAAAAATACGTGTATGTCGGCTTATTATAGCCAATAAGATATCAGGATTTAATAAAGGGCGCAAATTCATTCACAGACTCAAGTGCTAGCTGTTGGCTCATAGTGGCGTGAGGTACGCTATGTTGGACTCTAGATCGCAATGTGTTATACGTACGAGTATGTATAGAGTGTTTTTAGATATAGTGAAAGCAGTAAATCATCGGTAAGTGCGGGCCAGCTCCTGCACAGCGGGTATTTATTGCATTAGAGGACAGGGTGGAACTATGCAGATTTATACATTTAAATCTAAAGATATTCTCCAAATATAAGACAATCTAGGATTCTTTAATCTCATGAACGGTAACATTGTGTAATCCGGTAAGCTGATTGCTTTGTCCCGTGGTATATTGGGGTTAAACACAAATTAGTGTCCGAAGGCAAATTAGTCAGTTATCGATTTAAATTTAAATCTAAAGATATTTCCCAAGTATAAGACAATCTAGGAATTTTTAACATTATAGCAACGAGAACATTATGTAATACGTACAGCCTAGCCAATCATCGACAAAAGTAGAGCTCTTTGAATATTATTGCATGGACATTTATTGTGAAGAAAGTTATACAAAAAAACAATTGTTAGAATTAATTAAGATTAAGCCTATAGTAAAAAATTATGTTTGTGATCAAATCGCGGAAAAATATGGTCATACTGTGTTACGTTTGCCTCCATACCATTGTATATTTAATCCAATAGAATTAATATGAACTTAAATTTAATATTAGGCGAAATAATACCTCACCAACAAATTGTCCGCAAATAATTGATATTAAAAATGAAACTATAAATGTGTCAAGAGCATAGAGCATGTAATAGAAATAGAAAATAAGTACATAGACATAAGTAATATTTATAATAATTTTATTATTAATTTAGGTGATAGTAATTCTGATAGTGATAATGATGATGATGATATCGTAGTGGATTAATTAAATAAATAATAATGTACCTATATTAAGTGTATAATTGAAATTATTCGCAATACGTTCCTGTGTAATATACCTGGATTTTTCGCCCAACAATAGGATACTAAGCGAAGGCAAAAAGTAACAGTATTATTGCTTTCACTATATCTAAAAACATGTGACACTGTACTTGTGACGAGTGATTAACTGTGAAGTGCTTATCGCCAAAGCTTCATTAACAATCGAAAGAAAATTGAATTTTCGGTAAGTATATACATATTTATGCACAAAATAAAATATTATTGCTAGGTAATTCAAGAAAATCAATAATTTCAAAATAAATTATTTCGAACATAATTTAATTAACGACGCCCTGGAAAAAACTGTTTGATGTTACTACATAATAATTAACAATAATTATTTATAATGCATATTATTAGACAGTTACTAAATTTATTAGCTATACTATTGATCTTCTATATATAGAAAATCGATGATTATACCCAAGTATCACAAATGACCTAAAATCGACGTCACTGTGACGTCCTAATTCACGTCATTTAGTCAGTGGCGTGTAAATGTAGGGTGGGCACAATCAAAAGATGGTTGGGCATCAGGAGGGGGGGTTGTAATAGGTTATGCAAGGGTAACCAGAAAAAAAAGGCGCCGCAGGCAATTTTTTCTTTCATCCAATGTTAAATGCCTTATTATTGAACGTTACATAAAAAATATAGAAAATGAGCTATGTAGATAAAAATTCATCGTGTATTATAAAAATTATTCAAACTTAAGTGTATGTTTAACTGACTGTAACTTTTGGAACAGGCTATATACAAATATGTCTGCTGATGTATATTATACAGAATTTCATGTAGATTCTAAATTTTCAACATACAAGTTGCTAGCTTAAACCGTTTAGAAGCTACAGGCAAAAGTAGAGAAAATGAACTAGACAAAAATTCATTGTTTATTATAAAAATGATTTAAAAATAAGTGTACCTTTAACTGCCTGTAACTTTTGGAACAGCCTATATACAAATATGTCTGCTGATGTATATTATAGAGAATTTCATGTAGATTCTAAATTTTCAACGTACAAGTTGCTAGCTTTAACCGTTTAGAAGCTACAGGCATAAGTAGAGAAAATGAACTAGACAAAAAGAAGCATTTATGCACGATTTTTTAGAAAATCTGGTGCATAGATGTTTTTTTAAACGCAGGAAAAAATCATCTATGCACGAATTTTTTAAAAATATGGTGCATAGATGCTTCTCTGTAAACGCAGAAAAAAGAAGCATCTATGCACGATTTTTTTTAGAAAATATGGTGCATAGCTGCTTCTTTTTTCTGCGTTTAAAAAAGAAGTATCTATGCACCATATTTTCTAAAATAATCGTGCATAGATGCTACTTTCAGGTAGCATCTATGCACGCAAAAATATTTTTAATCGTGCATAGATGCTACTTTCAAGTAGCATCTATGCACCATATTTTCTAAAATAAACGTGCATAGATGCTACTTTCAGGTAGCATCTATGCACGCGAAAAAAAATTTTAATCGTGCATCGATGCTACTTTCAAGTGGCATCTATGCACCATATTTTCTAAAAAATCGTGCATAGATGCTTCTTTTCTCTGCGTTCAAAAAATAAGCATCTATGCACCATATTTTCTAAAAAAAAAATCGTGCATAGATGCTTCTTTTTTATGCGTTTAAAAAAGAAGCATCTATACACCTAACCAGAAAAAAAAGCGCCGCAGGCAATTTTTTTTTTCATCCAATGTTAAATGCCTTATTATTGAACGTTACATATTTTCAATGAATGTGAAGCTGCATGTTTTCCCCCCTTCAAGTACAAAAATAAATTGCCAGGTCAGATTAGAAAAGTGAATAAATTTAACGGATTGTTAACTTACCTGAATAAACTGTCAAAATTGAATATCACATCCATACTACGTAATCAAAATTTATATTTGAAAAACAAGCAATCAAATATTAGCTGTGCAAAATACATTATTAAATTTTATTCTTAATCTTAAATTATAATATTTTCGTTTGTTTGATTTTTTTTATCAAGTCATGAGAGGGGTAATTACCCTCTTAATCTCCTCACCCGTGTATACGCGCCTATTGGGCACCCATTTATTTTAAATAATAAAGATACCTACCTATATAGTTTTTTTCATATACACACATAAAACGATATAAAGACGCGGGTATCTAAATTTAAATAATTACATATACCGGGTGTTTACTTTTTTATGAATTACAGGTAATATGTACAATGGTGAAATTTTCATATGGCTGTAATTTCTGCCCTATTAATTTTATAAAAAAAGTGTAAATACAAATAATATAGTAGGTGGGCACTTGGGTGGGCACAAGACTTTCTAGGGTGGGCACGTGCCCACCCTGCCCCCCCCCCTTAGCGCCGCCACTGCATATAGTCGTCCGGAAGACGTCTCAGCGTGGAGCTGTGCGACGTCATTTTAAGACGTAGTTTCGACGTCATATTCAGACGTGGTTTAGACGTCATTTTAAGACGTTGTTTAGACGTCATTTTAAGATGTTGTTTCGACGTCATTATAAGACTTGTTTAGACGTCATTTTAAGACGTTGTTTCCACGTCATTTTTAGACGGTGTTTCGACGTCTTTTTAAGATGTTATTTCGACGAGTAGATAGACCTCGGATATATACCGAAAATAACTTAAATAGATAGGAAAAATTACAAGGAAAAATAAACAATTTATTTTTGAAGTATATTGTATGACAAAAATTTAAATAAAAAATACAATAAAATATTAAACCTACATAGAATTCCTGAAAGAAAATATTCATAAAAAATTCAAATTAATTAAATAATGCGTTTATCAATATTATACCATGCATGTACATTTACTTAACAGAAATGGAGTTTACAAGAATACATGAAAATTTAACAAAATTTCCGGATCATATTGGATGCATTAGCTGTTAAAAGCAAAAAATACAATTTCGTCCGCAAACTTATCAGTAACTATTCTTAGCAGGTATTCAAATTAATATGTAACAATAATAGATAAAATAATAACTGTTTGTTATACATTAACTTATCTTTACCCAGGAATAGTTCCTTTGAGAACTGTATAATCTTATTAGAATTATAAAGTAGTTTTAGTTCAGAGTATTCATTTTTGTAATTATTATGAAATAAATAGTTAATCATTTAAATATGAGAAAATTTTGCTTTGCCTTGTTACTCGAATGTCTTGTTTTATATTACTAACCAGTTCATGTTTAGATTTTAAAATAGAAAAATAAATTTCTTCTACTATGACCATTGTTTTAAGTTGATAGATTTAGCCACCTGATAATTTTCACCTGTTACTGTCACGGATTACAATATCATCAATTCAGAACATAAGTTACTACAAAATACAAATACAGTGTGTACATTTATGCCTTTTCATATGCTGTATACCACGCTTACGAAGAATTTTCGATAAACTTCTAAAAATGTTGTCTACAAAAGAAACACTAATAAGTATAATTTCAAAAATGTTACATTTTACATACCTTTACCTTAACAAAACAAAAACATTGGTACAAATATTATCGTTTGGTTTTTTGTAACCTAACCCCACTTCTAAATTGATATGCTAGACCTTTATAAGCGCAGTTCTTCCTGAGTATTAGCACGTTTTGAGAAAAGGCACTCTTCTTCTCCAATGTAAAAAAAAAATTCTGTATGAAAATATATTAATAAAACAAAAAACAATAACAAACCGCAGCATTTTAACATCAATCATTATGTTTGCCAAGGTTTGCGTACACAAGCAGTAGCCATCTTCTTGGTGACATGCTGCACTGTCATTGTATTATTGTTTTGTTCATGGAGGGTCTGTTTGGAAATCTGTCATGTAGAAAATACAATTTATTTATTTTTTATTTTACGACCTTTTAATTTCAGAGGAAAGTTGTAAATACAAAACTCAAAGATCCCTTAATACATTTTCTTTTAATAACATTTCTCGTAAGATTTAAAATTTATTTCTAAAGCACTATTAGATTTTGTTTAAAATGTTAAAAATTAAAATTTCCAATAATAACTTTGATTTTTGTACCACAAATATAACAGATATAAATTGTTTCTTTTTCACAGTCGTATGTATATAAATGCAAATATGTTTTTTTAAATAAATAAAACTTAAATATCATCACGGCTAATACATTTCGGTGACGATGACGGATAACAATAATTAAATAAAAATCTATATTAAATTTGATTTTTATTACATTTTTTGAAAATTTTAAAGATTATTGTTTATATTATTGCATTACGAAAAAATAAAATATCAATTTGACATTTAAATAAAAATAATATACACCTTTGTGTGTTATAAACAATTAGAAGTTGCCAAATTAAATAAATTTAAAAATTGAATACGAATTTTTAATAATATTAAAAATAAAGTAAAAATAATCGTCGCAAAGACGTCAAATTAGACGTGTGACAAAGGTTTAAATAGACCTAATTATAACCATATAAAGTCGTCACATGGTCGTCATAGCGACCACTAATCTGACGTCCAAATAGTCCTATTTCAGACCAAAAATTTACGTCGCAGTGTCGTCGGATAGACGTCAAATTAGACGTCTGAATAGTCGTATTTCAGACCAAAAATCAACGTCGCAGTGCCGTCGCAAACACGTCAAATTAGACGGCCGCATATGGCGAAAATTCAACCTATAATCGACGTCACTTTTTGGTCGACCGTCGGTCAGTGTTACTTGGGTACCTACTTGAAATGTGTCGCAAAACTGTAATAAACAATTATTTATACGGTATTTAATATTTTGTTGAAGTATTAATATTACTACCATTTGAAGACCTTGGAGGAAAAAGGTAATATGCCACAATTTTTCTGAAATTGACTTAAATTATTGTTTGCAATAACGATATACGCCACCAAAAATTTTATTTCACAAATATCTCAATAGATGTCAGAACTATGTCGTGATGACATTTTTAGCCCAACGAATTATTACTTGTTATTTAGAGGAATAAGGGTATAAGCCACAACAAATTCAAAATGGATGCCAAGCATCGTGTGACAGTGAAAGTGATATTTTTGATTCAGACGATAGTATCAAAGATAAAGATTACAGGGAAAGTAATAGTTCGAGTGATTCGTCAGAATCATCAAATTTATCGGTAAGTTAAATTCTTGTGTGGCTTAAACCGTTTTTGACTTACAAATGTGTCCAAATTTTTCAGCAATAACAGTAAATTTACTTCGATGTATTCCTTTAATTAAAATTAAAATTGTGTAATGCAAATTCAAAACTGTTTATTTTTTCTTTTATACAATAATACTTTGCTAACTTTCAAAAAAGCTGATTATTATAATTTTTTATTTGTGGCTTATACCATTATTCTCTCAAATTTTTTGTTGCAGATTTATGAAGAAAGTGTTTCAAACGACAATGCTGTCTCTGAAAATATAAATAAGGTGGAAAGACAAAAGCCTGTTACACCGGAAAAAATAAAATCAGGTAGATGGCGACGAACGAATCCTGAATTATGTTTAAATAATAAACGAAAAGATCGAAGAAATCGAGGACAAACATATACAAATAAAGCTGGGAAGAATGTATTAAATCGTTCTCTTGGTCCACCATGTAAATATAAGAAAACTTGCCGTATAAAACTTGTTTGTAAAGAAGAAGAAATTTTTCATGCTTTTTGGGATATGGCAGATTATAATCTCCAAAATTCTTACCTCTTTTCGTGTATTGAGGCCAAAAAACCAAACCGAGATATCCGAAAAAAACAAAACGAATTAAATCTCGTACAAATATTACTTTAAGTTATGCCATAAAAATAAACGGTGAAAATATAATGTGTGTAAGGAAGAATTTTTATCCGTACATGGTCTACAGAATTCCCGTAAACGTGTTCAATTAATTTGCGAACAGATTAAAGAAGGCCGCTCAACACCGAAAAAAGATGGTCGCGGAAAACACAAAAACAGGGCAAATAAAATTGCAGATAGTATTACACAGAGCATAGTAGACCATATAAATTCAATTCCAAAGTATACCAGTCACTATAGTCGGCAAAAGAATCCGGAAAAGTTATACCTTGACTGCAATTTAAATATTTCTAGCTTGTACAAAGATTTTTATTTAAACTGGTGTAAAGAAAAAAAATTGACGCCAGCATCTGAAGATAAATACAGACGCATATTTTATTCAAACTTTAATATAGGTTTTAAGTTACCAAAGACCGACACTTGTAAAACCTGTGATAGCTTAACAATCAAAATTAATTCAAACACACTATCTACTAACGAAATTAAACAAATAAAAATTGAACTTGAATTACACCAAAAACGGGCGTTTGTACAGTAGGTCCAGCATTTTATTTAAGAAAATTATGGACATATAATTTAGGCATACATAATTGTATTAATGAAAAAGGTTTTATGTATATGTGGACCGAAAATATTGCCAAAAGGGGCTGTGATGAAATTTGTAGCGTAATATTATAATACATAACAGAATATCCGTCTCCTAACGAGGAATTAATTGTGTACACAGACAATTGTGGCGGACAGAATAAAAACTGGACATTAATGGCATTATGGTTGCACTTAGTTCGAAACAATACCTACAAAGTTATTGAGCATAGATTTTTAATTTCTGGTCATACCCATTTACCTTCTGATAGAGATTTTGCTTTAATAGAGAAAGCGAAGAAAAAAATTCAGCAAGTCTATGCACCGGAGCAATAGTATGAATGTGTAAAAAAAGCAAAACGAACTAATCCGTTTGATGTTATAGAAATGAAAAGTTCAGATTTTTATTCATTTTCTGATATTTCGAATAATCTTCAAAAGAAAAAACATTGTGAAGATAAAGAACCTTTAAAATTTTCCAATGTACGTTGTTTTAAATTTGATTCTAATTACCCTAACATTATGTTTATCAAATATTTGTACAACGAAGATTTTCGCAGTGTTAATATTGTGAAAAGGGGACGACCAATCGTCTCAACACTAAGAGAACTAAAAAATAAGTACAATGGACCAGTGACAATTAATTAAAAAAATATATCTATGTAACTAAACTCTTACCTTATATCCCGCCCTGTTACCATGAATTTTATAATAATCTTCAAAAAGAAGACAATAACGATGATGAGGACGATGAAGAAGTAAATGTCGAGCAACTCGAGTAGTTGTTATTAGTTTCATATTATGTTATAAGAATGACACATATTTTATTGTTATTTTGTTTTAAATACGTCAAAAGAATGACATTTATTTTGTAAAATAAACATAAGAATTTTGTCAATAAAAACAATATAAGCCACAGATAATATTTTATTTTTTGCTTGAATAGTTGTATGTCTAATTTTTTTTTAAATATTAATTATATCATAATTAAAATGCTATTTAAAAGATTCTTGCTCCTAAATTAGCCAAATTTACTTATTAGAAACTATTATGGTTACTGAATTAAAGAAATAACGTACACAGCTATTTATGGAATTTTTTGAAATCTTTAAACAGCAATAACTCGAAAGTGACAATTTGTGGCATATAACCATTTTCCCCCAAGGTCTTCATTTAACAGTTCACTTTCCGGAAATTTACATATTCCTATGTTATATCATTTGTTTGTCGGCTTATTTCAGCCATAAGAAAAGAAGACTGAGCCGAGTCGGACGGACGCCGTCCAAGACACGGTAGCTGGCTGTGCTGTGACGTAACTGATAGTGTTCTACGTATTTAGTCAAGTACTAAGTCATATTTTAAAGGTAAATATATTAATTTTTACAACTACAAAACAAAGAATAATGTACTCTTGTGATTTTTGTTCAAAATCATTTTCAAAGTTAATATTTTATAATAAACATTTAAACATTCATAAACATGAAATAAATTTTACATTTAGATGCGCACATGAAGATTGTAATTTACTGTTTAATACACACTCATCTTTCGTAAGTCATAATTTTCGGTCTCATACGTTACATTTTACAAAAAAATTATTCATCAAGTACCAACTTGTTCAAACTGTACTTTCGTAACAAAAAATTTAAGTGTATTAATAGAACATGGCAAAAATCATATAAAAAATAATGAAGCCATAAAATGTATAGGTCCAGAAGATAACATAAATACAATATTCAAAAATATATCAACATTTAAATCTAAAACATCCAAATAAACATATTTCTCATTATGATAATAGTTTAAACATACAAACTGAAGCAAACACTGAATCAAAAAATAGTAATGAGATACATTATTTTAATAATAGTAGTACTGAAATGGTTGAAAGCAACTTGTAAAATATGTTGTTACTTATACCCCAAAATAATGTCAGTAGCATTATTAGCTCAACAGCATTACTATGTTTAAAATTACAAACAAAATTACTTCTAACTGAAGAAGCTTTGCGGACAATAATAGATGGTTTATGTGAAATAAATAAAAATACTAAGGAATGTATGAAAACCGAATTTGATAATTTAGCATTAAAATACAATTGTAATTCTGTGGATGTTCAGCAAATCAAACATGAATTATATTCTCAAGATGATTTTCAAAAATGTCTCACATATGGATCAACAACTTTTAAACGCCATCAGCATTATAAAAATAATTATGGTTATATTAAACCAATAAAAATTTAAATAAAAATTGGCACAATTTATAAAAGATTCGAGTGTTCAAAGGCAACTAGTTTCAAAATCCATATCAAACAATAATATTTTACAAAATCATTCAGCCGGTAAAACAAATAAAAAATTTTTTTTCAAAGATAATACCAATTCTATAAACATTATTTATCAAGACGCTTTTGAAATTTGCAACCCTTTAGGATCAGCTAAAATTAAACATAAAATAATTGGTGTTTATTATACACTCGCCGATTTGTACACACAAAACCAGTCTTAAGTTGATAAAATGCAACTAATTTTATTATGTAATTAAAAAAAATTTAAATATTTTGGCATCCAAAAAATATTTTCGCAATTAGTTAATGATTTATCATATTTAGAACAAACTAGGCTAAATATTTATGTTAACAATGTAGAAATTAATTATAAATTTGGCCTTATGGAAATTTTTGGTGACAATTTAGGAAGTCACGTGATAGGCGGATTTTCTGAAAACTTTTCTCAAACTTCTAATTTTAGGTCGCTTATTGTTTATATACTATGGATAAATTGAAACAATGAATCCATAAAACAAATAAAAATTAATGAATGCAGTCACCATGTAATAAAATTTGACACAATATTTAATAAATTAAAGTCTTTTCATGTATGCAATCCTGGTCTTCCACCATGTTAAGGTCACTATTTATTCGAAGGAGTGATTCAGTTTGACTTATTACTAATAATAAAATATTTTTAAAAATTGTACATTATCAATGATAACTATTTTAATGTAAAATTGAACACGATAATTGTTGATGAAGATAATAAAACAAGAGTTCTCAGGATTTGTATAAATTAAAAAAAAAAAAAAATTGGCGGCCAGGCAGTTGAAAATTGGCGATTATTGCAGATAATTCCATTGGTGCTGATTGCTTTTGTTAAAGATAATACTGACAAAAGTGTGGCACATCTGCTGCTGAACTAATTTGGTCTCCGAAACTATCTTTAAGTCAGACTGCACTTATAGATCAGAATATTAATGAATACCTAAATTTACAAGTTGCATGTTTCCCTACCGTTCCACTGCGCCCTAAACATCATTATTGCTTCATTACGGTGATTTAACTCGTCAGTTTGGACCGCTTATGAGATTTTGGATAATGCGTTTCAAAAGTAAGCATAGTTTTTTTAAAAACATTATTAGACATTCATCAAATTTTAAGAATGTGACATATTCACTTACAGAACGTCACCAACTTTTGCAAGCATATTACAGTGCAGGATTGTTATTTAATGGAAAAGCTATTACAAATTCTGCTTCTACTTTTTGTTCTACTTTGTACTCTGATTGTCTTAATAATCTGATTAAGTGTTTGTTATATTAGTAATGTTAACAATTTATTAATTTGTCGAACAATAAAATACCGTGGTAAAATTTACAAAAAAGCATGTATGTGACTTTTGCGAAAAATGAACAATCAGTAAAGTTGTGCCAAATTATTTAATATTACTATCTCAGAGTTACGAAAAGATATATTTCATAGGAGATAAATGTTATATGGATGAAATACCAGAATACGGGCTATATAAAATAAAAATGCAGAACGAATTCACAAAAATCATTTACAAATATGACCGTTTGCTGGACTATCAACCTCTGTTGCCTACTAAAATCAACGATAATTTTTATATATGGTTGAAACATGCTTTCTTTGATGAATTTTGATTGCAGATGCCAGTTTTCAAAGTATGGTCTCATACAGGATGACTCGGAAATGCATATCAATTAAAGCTATAACTGGAAGAATTTATATCCATAACTAAATTTACGAAATAATATCGTGAAGTAAACATAGCTAAAATTTGTATTTTTTTTTCAGTTAACGATAAATTCCAAACAAATGTTGCAAAAATATGTTTAGAGGTTGATGGTACTGTCATTGAAGATGATGAGTCCTTGGCGGAATTTAAGGGCGAAGTATTTATTTTTCTAACTGACGATTCCGAATGGAGCTCCGAAGATGCTCATGCTAATTCGCCAACAGTTTCGTTAAACTCATCGATATCGATGCCTTCTTCCATCACCTCATCACCAAGAAATTCATCAGATTTTGACAGTGAGACATTCGACTACGATCTTCTCTTGAATGATCTCCCATGAAACATTACAAAGCTCCTTCTTGAAAATAAACGTTTAGATTTTTCCGACTATGCTCTTCTTGTAAAAATTATGATTGATAGTATAAGGATTTATATTGGTAATCACTGCGGCCGAAAAATTTTGAAACATGTGTCTGAATATATTATCCACAAATATCCTAAAACATTTATGGATGTGGACAATGATAACATAAAAGTCGGAGTTGGCTACACTGGACTTTTGAGAAAATTGGAAGACCGTAATAATTACTTAAATAGAAACGAAAAGCTTAGTCCAAATGATTTAAATAAACGATTAGTAAGAAAAAGACACGCAAAAAATTTGCAAGTAGGTTGCGTCCAGTGGCAACCTGGTGAAATTGCGGAAGGAGAATATCTTGGAACGTGGGAGGCTAAAAAGCAAAAATTAATAGAGTACTACAATATGAATATATCAGAAGATAACAATATCGACAAGTTTATGAATAATACCTACTCGTACCAAAGACTGTTTTTAAATTCATCACCCATTCCGTCTATCACAAACATAAAAACTGAATGGCCTTATTTACTTGAAAGTCAATTCATTCAGAAATATGTACTTACACTTACAAGTTGCGACATGTGCGATAAAATAAATCTGAGTGTGAGTAAATTCAAGAAAGTTATTAAATTTTTAAATAATATTGAAGATCTAGACGAAAATGTTCATGATCACCTTTTCATCTTTCTGAATGCTATTACAAAACATATTAAAGAAAAAAATGGATTCTTTATTTATCATATTGAAGGTAGATATATAAATTCTCTCTTTTAAGTTTATGCCTCTATTCTGCACAACTACTCTGTAACACTGTATCTCCATAAGCTCTGTAAGTTACAGAGCTCTGTAAATCGTTCTATAGAGCTACAGTAACAGCTATTCTGTACCTGCTTCTATAATGTTCAACTATGTAACATGTATTTACAGTGCAGTTAGTTTCATAATTGTTTGTAAAATTTGACATTTTATGTTCAGAAGTGGTGGTGTACATTTGCAATCTTTTTAAAGAGGGAAAAAAGCACATAATGCAGACTTCATTGGAAATGTAAGAATAATTTTATATTGTAAATGATTATTAAATATGTATAAATTTAACTTATATGGATAATTTATATAATATAACCTTAATGATTTGTGTCTTGTTTGTTTGCAGTAAAGAAAATGAAAAGAAAAAAGGAAACGATCGCATAACACTACGAAGGAACAATATGAAGAATATTTAAAATTCATGGAAAGTGATTATGTGCTACAAAGTGGGACAATCAATCCATCTTTAGATGAAAATTATATAAATACAAAGTGGAAAAATTTAGCAATTAAATTGAACAGTATGGGAAACGGGAATGAACTATCTGTCGATGAGTGGAAGAAAGTGAGTATGATAAACACAATAGTACAAACAGCCATTGTCATTATACAGTGCAATACAATAAAAAATGTGTCCTTTCACAGATTCAATGATGGGAAAAATACAAAAAGGGCCAAGTTCAGAAAAATTAATGAAAGTAGAATGAAAACAGATGGAGGGAAAGAAGTCAATACAAAATTGACTAATTTGGAAGAAAGAGGATTAGGTATATGGGGTAAGGTGGTTGTCACCGGATCCACACTCGTGCCAGAAAGTGGAGGCCTACAGCACATAAATACCCTTTCCATTACTAAAGAAATATAGAGCGCCTAACATCTGAAATTATTATGAGTATACATAATTTTGTTAACAATTATTGTTAAATTCATCCTTATTACCCTCAAATGAAAAGGAATTCCTGTTGGTCTACTCCGTCTAGTACCATGAACTTCTAGATTTTCAATTAATTCGAGAACCAAGTTTTTGGTTAGTCGGAAACAATTGGTAAAATGAATATCACTCATTTCGAATGGATTATGCATGTCTCTCAATATTCGTCGTTCAAGGCGCATATTATTTTTATGCATAAGAACAATAAATTATACGTTATTATATGAAAAAAATAGTTCTTTAAAATTACCTTTCATGATCTTCGTTCAATATTAAGTAAATAATGTGCATTAATAAATATAAGGCCTTCAAGTTCAACTATTATTTGTTTAATTTTATTTAGGACGTTTCGAGCAAAATCCGCTCATCTTCAGCAACTATAAAATTCGAATGGGGAATTAAAAGTAAACACATATAATGTTGAAGCAGAATTACAACGTTGTACATCAGCGAAAGTTGTAAAAATTACATGAAAATTATAATCTACGTAGTCAGATGGAGCATGGGCCCCCAACTGGAGTTGTTAATGGGCCGTGTTAGCGGCATGTTGCATTGTTGAATTAAATTTAAATTAAGTAAATAAGTAATGGTATAATATTATTATCCATGTTATTTATATATAACAATGCGTTAATATGAAACGGACAACAGAATTAACATGCGTACATGAAACTGTTACGATTTATATCGATATTTTTATCGCTGTAAAGTTACAGTAATTTCTTACAGTACTGTACAGCGCATTTAAGAATGTACACAATAGAATTTTTACTACAGAAAATTACGGTCCTGGCTCTGATAGTAAAGGTACGTGAAACGTGGTTCCGAAATCAAACCCTCGTTCGGCCGGTATCGAACTATATTTCCGTATTTAATCCCTAACAAGTGGGAGAGTAAATGGCAGTATCAGTGATAGTGTAATTGGTAACCAAATCGGAGCGGTTGGTACGTAGAATAAACTATATTTTAAAGTGACATTGAATATTCTTTGGAGAGACATTGAAATAAATAAAGACAGCAGTGCGAACTAGCACAGACAGTGCACACGAGTGGCAAGCGCTGGGCGGTGATAAGAAACGAAGTGAACAGATCCGTACTTAAAATCCTAATATGAGCTCAGACGAGAGTTTAACGGATGAAGGGAGTAGGAGACGAGAGGGGAACTCGGAAGAATTGTACGGAATATTTAAGAAAAGCAGAAAGGTTTCAAGAACGCCAGTTAAAAAAGGATACAAAAAAAATGAAACAAGGGAAAGTGAAAAACAGATTAGTAACGAAAACAAACTAGATCAAATAATGAAAACACTTCTGAACCTAGCAACAGGCATAAAAGAAATTAAAAACGAACAAAGATCATATTCCGAAGAAATAAAACTGCTACGAGAGGAAAACAAAAAGATAGTGGAGAAGAATGATAAAATCATGAAAGAAAACAATGAACTTAAAAAAAATTACAAGAAATAAACACAAGAATAGAACAAGTAGAAAAAAAGATAATGTTGTTGTTACAGGCATAAAATTGGACATACAGGACAATGAAAGAGTTAAAGAAAAATTTTTTAAAAAATTGTTTAAACAACATATGCAGGAAGAGGTAGAAATCAATTCAGTTAAAAGATTAGGAGAAAAAACATGCCTAGTACAGCTAAGCAATACCGAGGACAAATTAGAAGTCATGAAAAGTAAAATAAACTCAGAGACATAAGCACAGACAGAATATACATAAATGATGATTTAACGGCAAAAGAGAGGAAAATAAGGCAAATAGAGAGAGGAAGAAGTAGTGAAAGTGGGGTTCCGAAATTTAATAATAGAGGGAAAGATGTGGAGATGGAACAATGCCAAAGGAGGACTAGAAGAAACAGAGAATTAAGCGATGGAAGACAGAAGGAAACCACGAATGATGATAAAAAGGCAACGTAAATGGACACGAACTAGGATAAAAATAAAACTGGGAACAAAATAGGCACAAAAAATAAAACACTGATAGCGACATGGAATGTAAAAAGTTTAAAAAACAAAAAGGAAGAAATTACGGAGGATTTAAAAAATATGAACATAGATTACATAGGCATAACAGAAACCAAAAAGAAAGGACAAGGAATAAAAAATGAATAAATGGCTATTGCATGTACTGGTCAGGAGTAAAACAAGACGAAAATGCAAAAGCAGGAGTAGCGTGTATAATAAAAGAAGACAAGGTAAAATACATAAAGAATGAATACTTCATAAATGAAAGATTGCTAACTCTAGAAATGTGTGGGGAAATAGAGGAGGAAATAACGACCATAATAGTAGCATATGGACCTAACGAAGATGCAAGAAAAGACGAGAAGGATGCATTCTTTGAAGAACTGCAAACCCAGGTCGACCAAGGCAAACAGAACTTAATAATTATGAGGGACCTAAATGGCAGAGTCGGAATTAACAACGAGGGGATGGAATGGTGCGTAGGAAAATATGGAGAAAACAAAAAGAACTCCAATGGTGGCAGAATCATTGAATTCTACCTTGAAAACGAATTAGTTATTGTTAACACACACTTCCAACACAAAGAGATACATAAAATAACTAGAGAAGTGACAAGTAGAATGGAAAAGTCTATAATTGATTACTTCCTAATAAGTAAAACATTATGGCCGAAAATTAGAAACATAAAAGTAAGAAGAGGTGCGGAGATAGGAAGCGACCATTATATAGTCGCACTGACGTTTAAAGACAAAACAGAAAAGAAAATGGAAAATAAAAGAAGCAAAACAGCCAACGAAAGAGAGAAATACATGAAGGAATATATGGAAAAGAAAACCCATGCGTACATGAAACTGTTACGATTTATAGCGATATTTTTTCGCTGTAAAGTTACAGTAATTTCTTACAGTACTGTAGCACCTACAGCGCATTTAGGAATGTACAGAATAGAATTTTTACTACAGTCTTCAATTTATCAAGGTTACAGTGTTTACAGAGCTTATAGAAGTATACAGAATAGAGCCATTATTCTAATTCTATTACGTTTTTGGGAAGGAACTACTAAGGATGATGCCTGTAAGGAAATTAAAATTTTAACTGCCTGTATACTAAAATTAAATGGTAAGAATTATTTTAAATACATATATAAATATTATTTATTAGTTGTAATAGTAATATTTAAAAGTTACCCGGTTTTACCATTTAAATGGTATTTCCATAAAATTTGATATATTTTCTCAGTTGACATAAATTTATGAAATAATACCTATTCTAGATACATATTTAAGACTCAATTTATATTTTGTAATTTAATTTTTGAGATGTCAATGAACACTAATCATTATCTGCTGGTGTCAAACACGCTCGCAAATCAAAATAGATTTTTTTTAAACATACAGGTTTTAGTTTATGCTTTTGTCCTCCACAAATTAACAATAACATTTATACCTATCTCATACAATTTTTCTTTTTTCCAAACTAAATACATAACTACAATTGCCTGTAGTTATAGTACCAATATGGTAATATTCTGTAAGTAATACTTTTTAAAGAGGAATCTGACAATTTTTTAAACATTTCAAAGAAAAAAAATTAAAACAGAACGGCATACTATCAAGTTTAAATTATTTGACAATGTTGTACATGAATGTAGATTAAAAAAAGATTTTAGTTGAATATTGGCATTAAATGTTTCCTAGCTATGTAGCTACATACGTATGTATATATGAGTATTTAAATGTGTATTTTTTCAGATTCTATGTTCTATATATGTTAGTAATAATGTTAGTAAAGGAGAGGATTATAACAAAACAAACAATTGTTCCCTTTTAAATTATTATATTGAACCATTTCTCTGAACGTTTACAACTCAACTGACTACTAATTCTTCCTTTATTGGTGACCAGCCGTGATCAATGACGTAACGATGTAGTTACGTTGGCATTTGCCTGGGCTACAGTAATTAATGTACAGTTATTAACAATTATAACAGTCATATCCTAACATCTATGCATGGAAAAACTCAAAATTAATAATGGTTATCAACATTAAAAAAAAAATGCGACATGTTTGCCTTATATTATATGTTAAATATGAAATATCCTAGTGGTTTTTCATTTACGTACGAATTTATTCAACGGTACATGATGAAAATACACCAAGACGGCGAAACAAAATTCGAAAAAAAAAACATTATGCGGACGAACTCTATATTAAATAAAATTATTTCCCTAATAAATACATTATCATCTTTTAAATATTAAAAAAAAATCATTATCTTTTTTATTTATGTTTTAATACCCATTAACAGAATTGAGCCGAGTCGAGTCAACTCTATTAATTTGTATCATATGCACTATGACTCGATTCGTTCGACCCTAGAGTCAGAATGCGTATTTCATACTTATAGTTGACTCGACTCGTATCTGTTAGTGGAGGTAATCATGCTATAATTATAATATGTATTAATATATGTGATATTAAATGTTCCTTGCCAGTACTATTAGTACGATACAAGAATAACTATTTTTTTGTATTTTTTTTAAATTTGGAATAAAGTATAAATTATACGCATGTTGTGTTTTACTTGCTTGCTATGGGAATTTTAGGAAATGTAATATTAATATATTAATTACAATAAAATTTTCTTTATTGTGCAGAATTTTACGTAAATAATATTTAAATTTCTATATTATTTTCTTAATGAACCAAACAATATGGATTATTATCTAAAGTTTCTGTAGAAAAACATGAATTTTATGTATTTAATTATTTAAAATAGGAATTTTAGTTGAACTTTAAAGAAAAGTTATGTGAAATATTAAATTTATTATAGTAAAATAATTATCATTGCATATAATTTTACATAAATGTCTAAATTTTCAAATTATTTCTTATATACTACATAATGAAACGGTAATATTATCTAAAACTTAAGTATCAAAAACACATATCGTAGGTGCACAAGAAAAGTGACACATCTCAAAAATCCTCATTTTTGAGTTAAATGATATAAAACGTTCATAAAACGGTCGGCTTTTATCAGAAAATTCGTCATAAAGATAGTTCATAAAATACTCACTAGGGACATCATGTGTCACTTTGCCGGTGCGCAGAAAATTGAGAGCAAGACTCAAGATAAACGTCACTCTTTTAGTTGTGTCTAGACAGTTGTTATGTGTGTATCGAAGTTTTAAAGAAAAACGACACATTTTGAATTAGACTTACATAAACGAAAGTTTTACTAAGATTTATTTCAAGAAAAACGACATTTTTTGTGTTGTGTCATTTTTCATAATAAGGTAAGTGCATTTCAAGTTATATACTTATCTGGCGTTTGTATTATTTGAAGTTGTGACATTTTTCCTAATTTTTTCACTTCATTTAAGAAACAAAACTAATCAAAAACTTACTAAAATAGAGTTGTGCCACTTTTCTTGATCCTTAAGTAATAATTAAAAAATAATATTTTATCACAAATGTGTGGTTTTAGAATAGTGTCATTTTTGTTGATAAAGTTTTATCTAACATTTTTATTGAATAACATTATTATTTTGAGTTAAGTTTTTTTTTTTAATAGGAATGGAGCATAAGCAAGAACCACCAATCAGTGAACGGACTAAATTATTGCTGAAATTGTCGAAACAAAGAATCAATAATGAAAGCAATGATGCGTTTACTGAATTACAAAATACGCAATGGGTCACAATAAATGACAAGGAGTGTGGTAATGTTGCTACAAGTAGTTCTAATAGGGCTTGTGAAATAAAGTCGGTTGTGGCAACAGCTGGTCTCTGTACTGAGAGTACTGACAATGAGATTGACGCTTCCACCAGTAATCTTGATCCAAAGAACCTAACTGAAGAGCTCGAAACTGACGCCTCCATCAGTAATCTTGATCCAGAGAACCTAACTGAAGAGCTCGAGACTGACGCTTCTATCAGTAATTTTGAATCGCAGAATTTAAAAGGTATGCGACAGCTTCATAATTCTATGACCGTGACTCAATGTTTTTTTTTTGTCTTGTAGGAACTAGTGCAACAGTTGCCGATCCAGTGTTATCAGACAGTGATAAGTATTCTCAATTTGATGATTCCGATGAGGACCCGAATTATAGCTCTAGCTCTAGTTGTTCATCATCATCATCATCTACGAGTGAAGACGAGCTATCTGGACCCCCAACAGAAGAAGCACCTGCAGTAAACCAAATAGAAGAAACTAACAATCAAAATGTTCAAAAAAGTAAGAAAAGAAATGCAGATCCGGGATCATGGAAGAAAGCAGTTGCGAAAAGATGCAGGAACTCTGGCCTCGAGTATACATCCAGCTCCAAAAGTAGGAAAGTTTTTAAGGCAAAAAGTTTGGGACCCCCGTGCAATGAAAAATGTAGACTCAAATGCTACTCAAAAATTGCAGAAGAAGACCGAAAAGCAATTTTTTCGGACTATTGGAATTTGTCAGATTTGCAAAGGCAACGTGATTTCCTATTGAAATGTATAGAGACTATGAGTCCTAAATATCAATACAACCGACTAGATAGCAAACGAACAAGCAATCATGCATTCTATTTTTCGATTAGAGATACTAAATTCAGAGTTTGCAAAATGTTTTTTAAATCTACATTAGCCATAACGGACAGACCAATTAGAACTGTGATTCAAAAGCAGACATTAATTACTACCAAAAGAATAATAACACCAGAAAACCGAGGAAAACATAATAATCATTTTCGTATTGACAATGATGTGAAAAATGGTGTTCGAAATCATATTAATTCGGTACCTCGTATAGAGAGCCATTATTGTCGAAAGGATTCTAGTCGAGAGTACATAGAAGGAGGGAAAACGGTGGCCCAACTCCACAGAGACTATGTAGCTATTTGCAAAGAAAGTAATAAACCTTATGCAAATTATCTTATGTATAGTAGAATTTTTAATGACGAGTTTAAAATATCCTTTTATATACCAAAAAAAGATCAATGTGGAGACTGCGTGTCGTATGAGATTGCTTCAGCTGAAGAAAAAGCAAATTTGAAAAACGACTATGACACATATTTGATCGAAAAAGAACTCTCCAGGAAAGAAAAAAAAAGATAAAGGAAACAATACCGACAATCTTGTTGTTGCAGTGTACGATCTGCAAGCAGTCCTTCAAACCTGGAATTAGTGACAAGAAAAAAACAAGCATTCTTAGCTTATTCAGTCAAAACAAAAGTGTTATTCCGCAGTATTATTTTAATTATTTTAAAAATTTGCAGAGTTCTGAAAAGTTTATACAATTAAGGTAATTGCCAACGTTTTAATTTTGTCGGTTATATTAATGTTTCCAATATTTTTTTTTAGAAAATCAATAAAATTAAGTTCTTATAAAAATGTTGGTGGTATTTATTTATTTTATTCAATAATTTTATCAATACATTTCAAAATCACTTTACATGAAAAGTGTCACAAGTCGAAAAAGGGTTGAATATTAGGGGTGATTTGCATAACTTGGCTAAGAGAATAATATATTTTCAAAGCCCATTTTTATATGGAAGCACCACCAACTAATGTTTGTATCTTATATTTTTAATAGATATAAAATAATTACGCATTTTAAGCTCAATGTAAGTAATTTTAATGAAACTTACAATGCAAAACCGATAAAAAAATATGTTCATTTTTTAGGTTATGTAACAGAATAAAGTGTAGAGAAATATACGAAGAATTTATGAAGAAGTCGGAACAAAAAATCTTGTGCATCACACGCCTAGAAACTGTTTTGTGAGATCTCGTATTTGCAGGTCTCGCTTTCAGCTCGGCCTGTCAAAATAAACTCGGTCGGGGAGTCCCCGATATACCTATGTACCTACTATCCCGGCTCCCGACTAGTCTTTCCGTTCCCGTTAAAAATGTCGAAAAACGTAGTGATGTTTGGGTGCATTTTGAAGTGTTATCTACAAATTCCAGTAAAGCAGAATGTAGCTATTGTAAACAAATATTATCTATATGTGGTGGATTGTTAGGAAATTTAAGTCGCCATATGAAAAAGATACATCCTACTATTCCAATTAAAAGATCTGGGGACCTTTCAACTTCTTTGCATGTTGAGGCCTCGTCTTCATCAGCAAGTCCTATTGGATCAGTAATAATAAATCCTGAAGGTAAGCATTATTGGCAAAAATCACGATATTTTTTTCAAAATTAATACCTCCGAAAGTTTTCAACTATTGAATTTCTATATTTCGGATTATACATATTATTATGGTTTTGTTAAATAAGCGTCAAAAAAAATCTAATACGAATAAACACGGATGGTAAAATTTTAAAAAAATCAATGTTTTTCAAAATATTCTTTTCCAAATAGCAGTTAATTAATAAGTGTTTGTAGTTGTAGAGTCCGGAATTAGCAGCAGCACTAGCAGTAGTCAACATAAGAAGTCAAAACCCTCTCAATTGAAATCAGATATTTTCACATATTTAACAGACCTGTACTTATATCCAAAAGCAAAGAACTGGATACTCAATTATTACGCATGATCGTAAAAAGATACTACCCGTTTTCAATTGTTGAAGATCCCGAATTTATCAAGTTTATGCAAATTGCAATTCCCGGTTATAAAGTACCTACACGGAAAATGCTATCAGAGGGTTTAATGTTGCAAGTATATGAGAAGATCCGGAGAAAAATTCAGTCGGAGCTTAATTCTGTTAATTTTATTAGTGTGACAACGGATTCATGGACCTCAATAAACAATGAAAATTTTACGGCATTAACAGTGCATTATTTGTTAGAGGAAAATCAGACCCTGACGTTAAAATCCCATTTAATAAATTGCTTTACCTGTGATGATAGACACACAGCTGAGAATTTGACAACATTATTAAATCAAAATTTAATGAATACCAGATAGAAGGCAAAGTTATTTGCATTGTTAGTGATAATGCTGCCAATATTCTCGCTGCTGTGAGAAATGGTGGTTGGAAATCAAGAGGTTGTTTCGCGCACTCAATCAACCTTTTAGTTCAAAATGGATTAAAGCAAATTAAAGGCCTTTTAAATAAAATGAAGGCAATAGTGATATTTTTTAAAAAAAGTTCGTCGGCTCTTGGAAAATTAAAACAGTTTCAGAAACAAATGGAGTTGCCAGAACTAAAATTAAAACAAGATGTTGTAACGAGATGGACCTCTACTTTAGAAATGATCGAAAGGGTAGTTTTATTAAAAAGCGCCCTTTTTACAACATTAGCTCTGGAAAATCTTAGTTTAAATACAGTCAGTGCTGCAGAATGGAGAATCCTAGAAAAGTTGGTGAATTTATTAAAAAAATTTAAAGATATTACAGAGGAAATAAGTGCTGAGAAAAATGTCACTATTTCAAAAATTTTTAGTATTTGTCTTAGCCATGTATCAACATATTCAGACTCATTATTCTGAATCTCAAGATTCAGAACCGGAACGCTGTGCTAAGAATTTTTCGTGAAAACTTTTTTAGAAGATTTGGAGATTTTGAAGACATTGACATATTAGAAAAATCTACAGTACTTGATCCACGCTTTAAAAAATATGGATTCAAAGACGAAAGGAAGTATAATAATGCCGTAACAATAATGCGAAGAAAACTGACCTCTCTATTAAATACTAATCATATTTCTACTGATAATGAAGTACGACCTTCTAAACCTGAAGCGGCTCTGCCACAAAAACCACAATCCTCAATGTGGTCTATTTTTGACCAAACTGTCAACAACCTTGTCCAAGAAAAAAATCCAACCGCTGCAGCTATAATAGAATTCGATCGCTATTTAGCCGAACCTCTCATTAATCCATTAGAATGGTGGTATGAACGACGCCACGAATATCCAATCCAACGGTATATAACTTTATGAAAAAACGTCTGTGTATTCCGGCCACGTCAGTTCCCTGCGAACGAATTTTTTCAAAAGCGGGACAAATACTAATAGAAAAACGATCTCAATTGAAGTCTAAGAAAGTGTCACAAATATTATTTTTAAATAGTAATATTTAATTTTATTTACATTTTTTTAGATATCTCCATAATAATATTATTTGTAGTCTTGTTTTTTTTCGTGTATATTTATTTCATTTTGTGTATTTTTCTTTAACAATTACATTTTTTTAAAATACAACTTAAAAAATCCAATTTCGTCATTTATTCCTTCTTTTTTCATATTTGCTGTCAAACTATACTAGAACCAGATCCTAAAAGTTCACTTGTTCTCGTTTGTGAATCACAATATACTAATACAATAATACGATTTCCTTCCATCATAGTCTTAAAAATTTCGTGAACAAATGTGAACTAAAGAACCAGTTCCGTGAACTATTCTATTTGGTGACCGAGAACGAATGAACTAGTTCACTTAAATGAACTAGAACTCCCATCTCTACAAGCAATTGGCCTACATGTTGTAGCCATGGTGCGTGACCAGGCTAAAACAAATGAAGCTGCAATATATTATCTCCAAAAATGTGCAGAGGAATCGTACAATCGTAAAAATTTGAAATGGAGAGGCGGCTTTTTTGAAGTTAATGGACAGAAAATAATTCCGTTATTCGATGTGCCACATTTAATAAAAGGAATAAAAAATAATTTATTAAAAAGAAACTTGCATTGTACAATTGGCAACAGACAACTGCAGGCGAAGTGGGACCACATTGTTCAACTGTACAATGCACATATAGGCAACCCTATTCCCGAAATGAGACTTCTTCCGAAACTGACAGAACATCACGTCCATCCAACGCATTCACAAAAAATGCGAGTTAAATTGGCCACACAAGTGTGTAGCCAACGAGTTTCGTCGATTATGGCGTATATAGCTAAGAAATGTTAGGCTTACGAAAAAAAAATATTTTTCTTTTTTTAAAACCCTTCAACAGGATTAAATTCCAATTGAAGAGTGGATTCACATATACAAACATCCATACCATAACAGGATTCTAACCCGGGACCCCTAGCGTATTCATAAGCCGTTGTTCTAACCATTGAACCAACGGAGCTGACATGAAAGATATTTATTGAAGATAGTTTAAATTAAATTATAATTATTATAAATTATACTAGGTGACATCATTTAATATGTTCTGCTTTTTTTTTAGATGGCGACATAACATTATGTCGTGAAGCTGGAGAGACTGCTACAATATTTGGATTTTTCGAGAAATTGTTTGACAGCTTAAATTCTGGAACAAAAAAAGGGACGGATGGCAAGCCATTAACTGCTGCCTTCGCTGAAGGCACTCTTCACGACACATTTTGGAACGAAGCGGTGGCCGTGCTTATGTACATAAAATATTCTAGTGTAAGTGATCCAAAAGACGTCATGGTTCCACCATCAGTTATTTTTATAAAAAACAATTCGTGGAGTTCGAATGCTATGGCAGAAATTAAAAATTTCAGGCGTAGAATTTTTATTACTGAGGAGTCTTAATCAAGACCCACTGGAAAACTATTTCGGTATGATCAGCAGTCACGGTGTCCGGAATATTAATCCGTCTTGTGCGTCTTTCATACAAACTTTTAAAACACTTTTAATAAAAAAATTTACTGCTCGTCATTCCATTGGTGCAAACTGCGAGGACGATGTGTCGGAAGGTCTCAATACCTTACCTTACATGAACTCCTTTTAGATGAAGAGGAGTCCATCATAAACATTGATGAAGAATATGTCGAAGCCGGTACAATAGATATAACAGAATGTGATAGTGCTATCGCAAAATCAAACTATTGTACTGGGTTCATTTTAAAGTCATGTTCGGCTCTTGTGAAAAAATATGAAGAGTGCAAACTTGCTCTTACTGCTGCTCGGGTAGGTGTCAGCATGTCATTATCTCAGCCCGAGAATATAATGAATTTAAACGCCTCCAATACCCCAGTTTTAGTGCTGTGCGTACTTTTATATATATATATATATATATATATATATATATATATATATATATATATATATATATATATATATATATATATATATATATATATATATATATATATATATATATGAAAGATATTATTCTTAGTGTATTAAACAAGAATTGTGCAAAGAATAATATTTTGTCATATATAAAACGGCAATGTGAACAAAAAGTCGATTTTTCATTTATTAACTGCAATGAGCATAAGGAAAGACTTGTTAATTTGTTAATTTAAAAAAATCTTTATTTATATTACATATGTATGTAAAAGATAAAAACGATATATTAACAGGGAAGAAAAGAATTAATGAAGAAATCTGCGATGATATGCAAAAAAAAGCAAAGGAAAAATACGAAAAATCATTGAAATATAAATGAATAATTATGTAGCTAAATTGACATGTAAATATTTGTTTCTGCAGCAGATTTGAAAGTTTTTTATATTCAAAATTTTTATGTGCGCCAATCTGTTTCTTTCCACTGATTTCGGTAATGACGACATATTTGCAGTGTTTGTGTGTTCTGTATTTGCACCATAGATACAGAGGTGGGGAGAAAGCGCTTCGACAACTGCGCATCCAATTTTCGATGTACAAACTGGAGGTAGTCATTAAGCAGATACAACTGTCGACTTGCTTTGTAAACACGCGGTCAGCATTATCTTTTTATTACTATTTTATTTGCTTGTGTTGTTTGAAACGTTAAATTTTTTAATATGTCGTCGTGTTCAATGCCAGGATGTTCTAATAATAGAAAATTTAAGCCATAAGGAATTTATTTTTACATGTAAGTAGTATACCAAATTGAGTTGTAAACAATTTTTTTAATAGATTGTTGATTACTTTATTTTTTGAAAGATACACTGATAGAGCAAAATCATAGTTTTATTTTAGTAAAAGATATTATTTATTGTTATACTAGAATTAGGTTTTCTAATATCTCAAAAAGATATACAGAGGTTATACAAGGGAAATTAGTAAGGAGAGAATTAATTAAATTAATATTATTTCACCACCAGTAGTTGCTAGGTATTATTTAATATGTATGTATTTATGTTAAAATATCAATAAATTTTTCAACATTATTTCTTAATTATATTGTTCTGAAACTAAATTTAAAATTACCGTTTGTGTATTCCTGCAAAAGTATGCTAAAATGCAAATAAATTAATTTCATAGTTATTTTCTTAATTCTGCATTTAAAATTGCCGCCTCTATATCTGCAAAATGGCGTCCTTCTATTCTTGTATGCTCGCGCAGGTTACAAGATCATTCTCCCCACCTCTATATCTCTGGTTTGCACCGATGAGGACACTTACCAGGGCGTCATCTCACGGGCTCTCCATGTTATCGTGAAAAGAGCACCACAATGGATCACTTTTATACTATTCGAAAATTTGAAATAATAATCCGAAACATAAACGGTCTTCTAATGCATATAACCAAACGATCCTATATTTATATTTATTTAAATTAAATATATTATAAACTTTGATGGTTCGTATTAATAGCAACTTCAATAATTGTGCAATTAACCATGCCAGAAAGATCTATTTTTACAATACAATCACAACTTATATTGAATTGACCTTCAATAATAATTTAATTTATAATTGATTTACTTAATGTTTTCTTTAAATCTGCTAAAGAAAAAAACATATTTTATACACGACGACAAAATTTAATAATAATTGAGTTACAAAAAATAATTCTCCCCATCGATAAAATAAAATTTTATTGTCTTCTAAAAAATTACTATTTGTATTGTATCTTTTTGTAAATGAAATTATACTATTTCAAATTTAAAAAAGTAATATTTTTTATTCATTTGATGTACTCTTTGTAAGATTGATTTGTAGTTAAAGTATATTTTTTATAAAATACTAAGCAATAATGTAGTACTTTGTGAAAAAAATGTTTCAGTTACAAATCGTACAAACTAGGAATAATTAATAAACCGAATATACCAATATTAATTGTAGATAATGATTATACCGACCGGGTTTTACATTTAATTAAAGCTTCCATACACCAGGCGGCGCCACTGATGTGGTTCCTGTGCTTAACACGTACGTTTCTTACCTAAAATAGTGTATATGATCTGTGAACGACAGAAACGAACACTGCCTGACAGGCTACAGAAACTTAAATGGTTGACATTTGGACCAAAGCCAGTAGATATACTAAAGTACCGATATGGCGGCCATCTTGGCCTTAAAAAGCAACAGTAATGATTTATCGTGTCGCTAGAGGCGCTTTTGTCGCAGGTGTAAATTGTCATTGTCAAACGTCAGATTATTCGTGGTGTGGTATTAAGCAATTTTTATTGTGTTAGAGAAACTGAGAATTCGCAAAATAAGTATCCGTAAACTGTGCGTATCTTATTCTGAGATTATTATACGAATGCATGTATTTGTGTTATTGCAGGGTTCTGTAATGTTGGCAATGTCACTGGTTATCTCCAAAATGTTTATGTAACAATATAAAATGGTAATTTCAACAACACTATTCAAATTAAAAGTTCTTACTTCATAATGCATTACATATTTCGATTAAATATCGGATCTTCCAATGTTTGTAAACCACTGATGACACCTCTCTTTGATAAGCAACAAAAAATTTATTTTATTTTTATTATGATGACAATTAATTGCACAGCAACAAAGCATTATCTGTGGTAAATTCTCAGTTTATTTTATTTTCTTTAACACACCAAAATTTAAATTGGTGAATACCAATACCAATGTGACATTTGACACCTGCAACAGCAGCGCCTCTAGCGACACGAAAAATCATTACTGTTGCTTTTTAAGGCCAAGATGGCCGCCATGTCGGTACTTTAGTATATTTACTGGCTTTGATTAGGACCGTACTGCAATGCCATCTTTTGACTGCTCCCGGAAGCTCCATAAATTGAAATAGTTAAGTTTGCTGTGCTTAAGCTGCGTTCAGAGCTACCAAATTATAAATTACAATTAGCACTTACAATTAATACAAGCACTTTGACTTATGGCAAACAACGTTAGCGTTCAAAGCGACAAAATTAAGGCGTTAAGTATAAGTGATAAGTGGTTAAGTATACAAACCCCAAACTTTTCACTTAGAATTAGTGTGACAGATATATCATCTTGTCTCTTTCTGTCAGAAACGTCAAACGGCATAGGGCATATAATCTGTTTTAAATGTATAATAATGCAGGATATTGTAATAAATAAGAATATAGAAAGGCAAAGAATCACATTTACCTATACTTGTCCCTTTTTACAGAATGTCTTTCATTTCTAACCCTATTTTTATCACAAATGAAAATATTATGATCCGAAATAGTTTTATTTGTCAGTTATAGTGTTCTAGTATAGTGTTCAAGCAACAAATACTACTCTATTTACAATTGTTTAATAAAAATCATTTAATTCTTTTATTTATATAGATTGCTTCATCGATTTTTCAGTAGATGTCACTTTCACTAAGTGCTAATTCTAAACGTTATTTCAGATTTAAAACCGGTAGTTTTAAGACGCTCCAACCGATTACTATTTATAAGTATTAATTGTAATTTATAATTCAGTAGCTCTGAACGCAGCTTTACATTCATATTTTTTTATAAGTTGTCAAAATCCTGTGAGTATTCTAACCAAATTCTAATAAAATTTTCAAGAATTTGAATTTTCTTGGGAGAAGTTTGAATTGTTGAGATATATTACATAGTGTCTAATATTTTCTTTTACGTATGTTGTGACACAGATGAAGGCTACTCACCTGTGCCGCACATAAGTTGATTGTCTGTAACTCACGGGTATAGGGCGGGAGCAAAGGTCGTGGGTCGAATAATAATTTTGTGGTATAATGTAGCCCAACTAAACACAAAAAAATGACTTAGGCCAATGTTTCACCCTGCAGTGGTGTAAAACTAGGCGGCTTTCCACGAAGTAAAAATTAAGGCTACGGCTTCGTAGTCCGGCGGATCTAATGCTCTTGAATGGCTAGACTCGTAGATGCACCAAAAGCTCCGATATCCGGGACAAGGGTCAGCCACCATCCACCAGAGCCACTAAGTCCCTAAAAAAAAACTCTCCGCAGTAACTTGTACTTGGAGGCACAACGCGGCTTGAAGAGCCTGGGTACTTTATAAACAAAAATTACAAGATTGAAAGACAAAATAATGAATGAATAGACAATACAAAAACAAAACCTTTCCAACAAATAAATACAACACTACAAGGGAAAGAGGATAAGGGTTGAAGGTAGAAAATATAAACTTTTATAACCGCGCTCACGGAATAAAACCGTGCTTTGTGGGTTGCAAGGCACCGACGAAAAATAGAAAGGACACTTCCTACAAGCGTACTATGCGCTCGGTCCACCATACTAAAGGAAGGGCGGAAATAAAACTTAAGAGCGCAGGGTACCCATATGTGAAATACGCAAAAAAACAGGTCTAAGGAAAAAACGCCCTGTGTACTTATCTTACATTTTACTTAAATATTTTTTATTTTACCGTATATAAAAACAATAAATCTATGTTTTTTAATGAATAATTTTTTTCAAAAAATGTCCTAAAATTAGTAATTTGACCTTAAATATATGTATTTTCATACTCAATTTTTCGGTGTATTATATCTATTTTTAAAAAAATAAACAGTAGGAAACTTAGTTACAACTTTCATAAAACTTTTTCTAAAATTTTGAACAAAAATTAGTACAAATACAGCCTTGTAGACGTTTTCTACAAAATGATAATTTTGGTGTTTTCATTAAATTTATACGATGTACAGCAGCGACGCCACATAAATTGTGTGTATTTCATATACAAGTTAAGAGAGTACACTTTGTTTATACCAATATTTACACTTTAATTTGAGTTAATTTTTGAAGTTAGATATTCAAATTGTGTGTGATATTCAATTGTGTTCTTCACCATCTCACCATGGCCATACCGAGAAACTGAGGCCATGCTGACGTCACCATACCCTTCTCCAAAATAATCAGTGCAATATTATTACGAAAGAATGTTTAATTTTTATAATTATAATGCGAAGCTACGAGTATAATGGTTAATTTTTATATTTTATGAGTCATATATTGAAATTCCATGCATTATGGTCACATATCTCATTAAAAATTTATCGAAACATAATTTGCATTACCTACAACCAACATTAATTTTGAACGAGTTGATGAAAAAAAACGTGGTAATGAGCTCATACAGGTCAAAGTTTATGCTATTTCTTGATCACTCAAAATGTATGAGGTAATTGTACAGTTTAAGCAAAATGTATGAGCCTTTGTATGAGGTGATGTTTCACGATTTGTTTATTTATATACATGTATCTGAATGTAAACATACCTTTAAAGACATGCTTGCTAAGTAATATTATTGGGCTTGTTTAACATCACATGAATGATTTTACCAAGAGCTGTCTTGTACAAATTTCAAATTTGCTAGTTTAATATCGAGTATTTGCTGCAATGAAAAATATTTAAAAATACTGAATCTATATAATCAATATAGGTAACCAATTACTTGCAGCCTATGCCAATTAGAGTAAAAACATATACTTATGTAATAGGTAACAAATACAATCTATTTTTTTTGTGTGGTTGGTACTTTTGTTACGACACGAGCAGTCATGTGATTTTGTTGACCCTGACAATTAATATTTTTTTGCTGTAATAAAAAGACTTCTTCTAACTAGAGGGATCAGGGACAAATTACTCAATTTTTTGTGTCATTTTTATTAAATTAATTATTAATTTATTAAGTTAATACATACAGTAACAAAAACAATTATAATTTAATAATAAGAAGGTATTATAAGTAAAAAAATTAAATTTTGGATAATAGACAAAGAAAATTTTCTTGTAAATAAAAAACATTACTGGTACTATCAAATTCAGGGTCAGCTACATATAACCAAACGCAACTACTGCTTGCTTGTGGTTTGGACACCATTAAGAATTAAGTTCGAAAAGATTTTTCGGAATGATATTTTTTGGAAGCAAGAAATGGAAGCAAAATTAAATAGGTTTTATGAAGACCGTATATAACAGAGGCACAACAGAATAGAAAAAGAAACATTAAAATCTAATTTCACACATTAAACGGCTTTCACAAATAAAAATTATGTTTACGCTTTCACTTCAAGTTCTATGTGATTTAAATATAATTTCTCAATTTTTTGTATAATATAATTTAAATCGATTATTGTCATACGATATGCAAACTTTTCACTCTAATTTTATACCTAAAAGTTTAACAATACATTGTATTGTAATTTTAATTAGTATAACTTACACAGAATTGCAATATAGGTATATTTAATGTTTTATATTTGTTTGTTAATGAACGGAAATAGAAATTATTTTTTTTTATAATTTTAATTTATTGTTTTCATCATATGGTAAGGCTTTTCATTTCGTATAAGTCGGATGACCCCAAAGCAAAACGTAACACGCTGCCAATGAAAAATAGCATGGAGAGACGTAAGAGGGGAATATTCAGCCCCGCCTTCTAGACGTTCAGATTCTACCTCACCCTTTACACCACAAATGCAGCAGAAACTGTTCGTCTACATCACCCACAGCCTTAAACGAAACGGTAAGTCTATATTGACTGGCTATTCTAGAAGCACTGGCCGCCTGGCTAACAATAGGACTGAAGAAAATAAAACCGCGCGAGCTAAAAGTTCACTACTCGTTAGAGCTAATTTCCCCGCTAGGGCTTCGCCACGAACCAAAGGATAATCTAAAATTATAAAAAAAATCTGATGTGGCCAGCACATTACCTTCCGTCAGTTATATGAGGTATTTACGAAACTTCTATCGGTAAACTGTTACCGGTAAACAGCTTTTTATCAGGTTATAGCTTCTAGAATCGATATTTTAAGAACGCAAGTGGTAAACAGGGTAGATCCATAACCTATGAAAAAATTTGAAACAGGTTAAAAATTTGACGTAGTTAACAAACTGAGCAGAGTCCTACTTTGAACATATTTCCACTTTTAATGCGCGCGCATCGCTTTGCATCACTACCTTTTTTTAAGATTAGATTCTTCATGAATTCGGTAGATGGATCTGGTAGATATTGAACAATTTTCGAACACGGTAACTTTTTACCACTCGTGTTTTCGAACACAATCGGTAGATGCTGTATCTACCAGTAGAATTTTCGTGAATGCGGATGTATTTTATATAAAATCCATACAGAAAGTTCCTTGCGAAAGATTTTAAATTTCTTGTATGTACCTTACCTTTCGACAGTTGTATGTATTTTATACAAATTCCATACAGAAAGTTTCAAGCAAAAAGATCCTATATGTTGAGTAAAATTATAACACACATGTACTACGAATATGTCAATTGCACTTGACACTGACATCTTTCAATAAGAATTTTCTTAATATAGTAGATGTTTCTACCATAGCTGGCTAATTTATGAAATTTAATTTCTTTATAATTTTATAATTCTCTATCCATTTAATATGAAGTATAAAATGCTGTCAAATCGTATAGAGAATACAAAGTTCTTTAATATTTATAATAACATTAAATGTGAAAAAATTATATTTAACATCGTTTTTTCAAGAAAAACTGTTAAAATCTTCAAATGAGGGTACTTCCGGTTGACCAATTATAACCAAAATCTAATCAACTCTTCATATGGATGCAACGAAGAGGAATACGAAAGAATTATAATTTTTGGAATTGTAGTATTAGAGTTATCGTAAACGAAAATTTTGTTACACACACACGCACGCACACCCACACACACACACACACACACCCACCCACACACACACTCACACCCACACACACACACACACACACACACACACACACACACACATAGATAGATACAGACATCATCGTAAAAATAGTAAAATCGTATTCTAGGGACCTCAAAACGTGCTTATTCATCAAAAACTCACCACCGAATTTTTTGACCAAACACAATACCTTCCTTACCTAAAGGTGAAGGAAGGTAAAAACGGCTCGCAAGGGCGAAAAGGTAGAGCGTAGGAAACGGATCCGGCTATAAAAAAGGAAACAAGTCCGAGCCGTGACTCTAAGTAAGTATTAAAAGAACTACCCGTTCCAACCCGTTGGTAAACACTCATACATGATGGGATAGGATAGGGGTTTTTAAACTGAACTACGAAATAAAAATTATAAATTGAAACAAAATGAAGTGTTCCTAGTACACGGGGACCTGAGCCTGACCGGTTATCGGCTCGTAAAATAAAATGAAACAAAAGAAAATAACAAGAAAGTTACATGGCCCACAAAATTTTGATAGTCACATAAAGCTACACGTGGCCCAAACAATACAAAGAAAAATAATATAAAGCTCGTAGAGTCGCCATTACTCAAAATTAAATTAAACAGGCCTCTATTAAATTAGAATAAAACAAACAAAAAAATTTCGATGAAGAGGCAACAAGGTAATAAATAGAAAATTTAAGCGAAATAGAAATTAATAAAAAAAGTTTAGAACCGCTGAGCTCACAGCATGAAGCCACACGAACTAACAAAATTTTGAAACAGTAAAATTTGGAAAATAATAAAAAATACAAAAATGAAATATCAACAATGAAATAAAAGAACCAGCTCCACAATGCTGCTAAGTGACTCGAAAATAGTCCAACTGTGGTTACACTAACCGGCCAAAACCACATGGCACGCCAGTGGACCAAACCATAAAATACAAAAAAATCTGATGTGGCCAGCACATTACCTTCCGTCAGTTATATGAGGTATTTACGAAAATTCTACCGGTGAACTGTTACCGGTAAACAGCTTTTTATCAGATTATAGCTACCGGAATCGATATTTTATGAACGCAAGTGGTAAACAGGGTAGATCCATAACCTATGACAAAATTTGAAAATTTAAGACAGGTTAGAAATTTGACGTAGTTAACAAGCTGAGCAGAGTCCTACTTTGAACACATTTCCACTTTTACCGCGCATGCTTCGCTTTGCATCACTATTTTTTTGAGATTAGATTCTTCATGAATCCAGTAGATTGGTCTTGGTAGATATTGAACAATTTTCGAATACGGTGACTTTTTACCACTCGTGTTTTCGAACACAGTCGATAGATGCGGTATCTACCGGTAGAATTTTCGTAAATGCGTCTGTATTTTCTATAAAATCCATACAGAAAGTTCCTTGCAAAAGATTCAAAATTTCTTGTATGTACATTACCTTCCAACAGTTGACTGTATATTATACAAATTCCATACAGAAAATTTCGAGCGAAAAGATCGTAACACAAATATACTACGATTATGTCAACTGCACTTGACACTGACATCTTTCAATCTGAATTTTCTTAATATAGTAGCTATTTCTAGCATAGCTGGCTAATTTAATGAAATTTAATTTCTTTATAATTTTAAAACTGTACATCCATTTAATGTGAAGTATAAAATGCAGTCAAATCGTATAGAGAATACAATGTTCTTTAATATATATAATAACATTAAATGTGAAAAATGATATTTAACATCGTTTTTTCAAGAAAAATTGTTAAAATCTTTAAATTAGGGTACTTCCGGTTGACCAATTATAACCAAAATCTAATCAGCTCTTCATATGGATGCAACGAAGAGGAATGCGAAAGAATTATAATTTTTGGAGTTGTGTATTGGAGTTATCGCAGACGAAAATTTCGTTACACACACACACACACACACACACACACACACACACACACACATCCACACACACATCCACACACACATCCACACACACACACACATCCACACACACACACATCCACACACACACACACAAACACACACACATCCACACACACACATACAGACATCATCGTAAAAAGTAAAATCGTATTCTAGGGACCTTAAAACGTGCTTATTCATTTAAAACTCACCACCGAATTTTTTGACCGAAGACAATACCTTTCTTACCTAAAGGTGACGGAAGGTAATAATAAATCAAAAGATCGAGTCACTTACCACACACTGCTTCGCTGGATTCCTTAGGAAATTTAGACAAATATAAAAAAATTTAACGAAGAAAAAAAACTTCATGCTGCCAACTCGCAACTCCACATGGCGACCAAATTAGAGCTCAAACTCAGACCTCGACTATCAAACGACTCCCCCTGACTCTCCCTCTCAGCAATTTTATACCCGGACATAGGTAACCCCTCCAAAGTATGCGCATGGAAATAACGAATAAAATTTTACATAAAAAAGCACAGAATAAATTTGGAAAAAACATTTGGACTATTTAATAAAGTGAATAATAAACTGGAGTATAAATTTTGACAAAAGGCAATAATATTTCGATAGAATATTAAATAAACTCTCGTTAAACAAACTATAGATGGCATGAGAATACTAAATTTGAAATTTACGATGTGTCATTCAACGAAAAATTCTTACAATAAAACCAGAGGTTGTTCTCAAAATTTTTACAATTGAAATTTTAACAATTTTTTAAACTTAAACTTTTTCTAGAAAAACGTGTGACGCATGGTTTAATAGCACCCCATCCTGGTTTTCCCTTGTTACGCAGTATCTCTGGACGGTGTATTGACATTTTTTTTTACAAATATTGACTGCAATAAGACCGTAAATAGAAATTTCAACAAAATTAACAACATAATTGTTGACATGAGAATCTTCAATAATGAAAATAAAAGCTACTTTAAACATTTGCTCCAATCTGAGTCATGGCTCCATGTTTACAATGCTCCCAAATTTTCTGAAAAAATTACTATTTTTTGAATACTTTTCATTGCCATTTTAAAAATGCTTTTCCGTTAGTACGTAAAAAACGATCAAACAAAGCCATTAAATCGAAATGGATTACCCCAGAAATTATTCAAATGGCTGAGACCTTGAAATTTATTTTTTCAATATATAAAACTACAAACAATCCTGTGATATTGAATAAATATAAGGATTTGAAGCGCACATATGATAATTAAATTATTATTCTAAAAAGAACTATAACAAAAAATATTTAGAATCAGCTCATAATATTAACAAGTCTGCATGGAACGTTATTAATAACGAAACGTTAACATCTACCAATCACTCACTTCCCTGGCCTATGTTTTTTAATAACAATGAAATTGTAGAATCTCAAATTATTCTAAAATATTTTAATGATTATTTCATAACTTCGGTTCGTAACTTGACATTGAATAGTGCGCCAAAACATAACTCCAACACTAGTACTATCAATAAAAACAATGACACAATTTTCCTTGAACCTGTTAATGAAACTGAAATCTTTAATATTCTAATTGAAATTTCTAAAAAAAAAAAATCAGCTGGAATTGACAACGTGCTTTGTTCACTGCTACTTTTTATTGCTGACGAAATTATTTATCCTCTAACCTACTTAATTAATGAATCCCTAAATTATGGATCTTTTCCTACTCAGTTCAAAACTTCATTAGTTACACCCGTGCATAAAAAATGCAACAAAAATTACATAGAAAACTATCGACCTATATCCATTGTTCCTGCGTTTTCTAAAGTTTTTGAGAAAGTCATGTACTCTCGCATAGTTGGTTTCATAAACTCACATGATATATTATCATCATCGAAATTTGGCTTCTGTAAAGACAAATCCACTACACATGCCTTATTTTGCAGTCTTGGTAGTGTTCTTTATTACCTTGATAAAAAATTCTATATCACTGGAATTTATTTTGATTTAGCTAAAGCCTTTCATACCATCAGTCACGGTTGTTGATTACGGTATCGTGGTAATGCTTGGTACTGGTTAAAGTCCTATCTGCAAGGTAGGTCTCAAGTTGTATGTGCTAAAATGGACGGGAAAAAGTACTTTTCTGATTTTCAGTCTTCATTAACAGGTGTTCCCCAAGGAAGTGTTTTTGGCACCCTACTCTTTCTCTTGTATATCAATGACCTTCCAAATATGTTTAAAAATACTGATATTTGTTTATTTGCTGATGATACTTACCTTATCGTCTCTGCTTTGAGCATACCTGAACTTAATAATAAAATACAAGAATGTGTGGATATTATGAATTCTTGGTGCAAAGAAAATTCTGAAAAAACACAGTTCAGTTTGTGTTAAGGGGTAATAGTTTTAATATTTCAGCTCAACTTGACAATATTACAATTACTCCAATACCCACAACTAAGACCTTAGGTGTCCATGTTGACTATAATTTTCATTGGGTTCATCATACTCAGTATATCATAAAAAGACTCAACTCCTCATGTGACGTCATAAGACGCTTGCGTAATTATGCCAGTATGGATATACTTAAACTGTACTATTCTGCACATGTCTTTAGTATCTTGTCATACTGCATAATTTGCTGGGGTAATTCCGCACATTCTATCAATGTCTTTAAAGTGCAGAAAAGTATAGTTAGTCATGGTTGGATGTACTCCCACTACATCGTGTAGAGATATCTTCCCACATCGTATATAGCACCGTTAGCGAAGGCATTAGACAGTTTGATATAAATAAGCGTTGCGTGTTAAACAGTTGGTCACATAACTAGATAGTCGACAAGTGCTAAACATAAATAAATATAGTTGTATAAATAAATAAGTGAGCTATATATTGTTTAAATAAATAATCTTAGTGTTTAAGTGTCTTATAATATTCTTAGTCTTAATTAGTGTTTAATATTTGTTTAATCGTACTGTTTGTTATATTTATCTTTTAATTATATTTAATATCTATTTATCGTTATAATAAACTTTTATTTTAATTAATAATAATTGTCCAATATTTACACTTCACCCAAATAATAATAAAAAAAAAACGTTACAATTGGTGTCAGGTGTGGGGTTAATAAACTGTGAAGTGTAATTAAAAATAAATAATATGGCGAATAAACAATTAAAACTAAGTGAATTAAAAGTAAGTGATATCAAGACCGAATTGGAGGAAAGAGATTTGGACACAACAGGAAAGAAGTCAGTCTTTCAAGAAAGAATGAGAGAAGCATTAATCGATGCTGGTGAAAATCCTGATGATTACTTATTCGAAATTCAGTGTGACATTCGTAAACTTGTAGAACAAAAATTTGAGTAAAGTTCTAGAAAATCAGAAGAAAGTTCTTGAAGTTTAGAAGAAAAATTAATTGAAAGTTCTAGAAAAGCGGAAGAAAATTCTAGAACACTAGAACAAAAACTAGAGGAAAATTCCAAAACACTAAAAGAAGAATTATTGGAACAGTCCAGAACATTAGAAGAAAAATTAGAAGAGAGTTCTAGAAAAACAGAAGAAAATTCTAGATTATTAGAACAAAAATTAGAAGAAACTTCTAGAACATTAAAACAGGAAATGGCAGAAAATTCTAGAATTCTGGAGCACACAGTAGATCAAAAATTAGAGGAGAATTCTAGAAAGACTGAAGAAGACTTGAAGAATTTAAAAGTTGACTATGACAAGATGATTGAAGAATTACGAGAAAAATTCACTGAAATTACATCGTCGTCAGTGTTGAATTCCGATGTAGCAAAGGCAAGTGCTAAGAGAGGAAAACAAAGTAGTAAAACAAAATAGTACTACAACAATGCACATTAAAACACCGGAATTTGTTGGAAAGTCTTCGTGGCCGAATTATTTAAAACAATTTGAAGCGACTGCGAAAGCACATAACTGGACGTCCAAAGGGAAGGCTACAGCGTTGACTGTTTCGTTGCGTGGGGAAGCCATCGACATCCTACAAACGCTGAAGGAAGAAGAACAAGAGGACTACGACCAATTAGTCAAGCGGTTGGACATTGCGATATGGCAATGCGCAACTAGAGCAGGTGTACCAGACGCAACTGAGGAACCGCTATCAGAGTTCAAAAGAAAGTCTTCAAGAATTTGAAGTCGACGTAGCTCGTTTGATTCGTCTCGCACATCCTGCAGCTCCTGACAGTGTTTTGGAGTGCCTGGCCGTTCAAGCATTTATCTACGGAGTTCGAGATAGCGAAACGCAGCAAGCACTGCGATTGGTCCGCCCAAAAAACTTAATTGACGCACTCTCATATGCACTAGAACATGAAGCTGCCAAACAAGCTTCACGTAACCAATCTCGAGTGCGAAATATTGATGCCGAGAGAAAAGAAGATACGGAAGACCTAGAAGAGAAAATGCTACGAATTGTAAATGATGTGTTTGCTGAAAGAAAGAAACTTAGTTGTTGGAAAAATTCAAAAGAAGATGGAATCGACAAAAGAAGAAAAAGAGTTGGAAAACTAAGTCGGGTTAATGAGAAGGGGCAATCGTCAACTCGTAATCTGGGAGCCCCACAATCCATCAGTTATGTCGCATCCCTTCATCATCAAGCCAGCAGCATCTACGTGAATGGCTCTGTTGATAGAAGACCACTAATTCAACGGTTGTAGAGCGTATAGTGGGTTTAGCGTACCCTATGACGCGACCACCCGCAAGCGTTGTGACCTCCAGCCCGCCTGTAGCCGACTCGGACCTCGACACGACCCTCGAGACGGACCCCGAGATGGACCTTACCCTCAGTCCGTTTGCATCCGGCTGGGACCTCGACACGACCCCCGAATCCGACTGGGACCGCGACATGACCCTCGTGACGGACCCCGAGATGGCCTCCGCGGTGGACCTCACTATCGAGACGGACTCCGAGATGGACTCCGTGGTGATGATGGACTTCATTGCTAACCCCGATATAGACCCTGGAGCGACGGAGTAGCCCTGGCGCATTATTTTTTTTTGTATTCGTGTATTATTATTTTATTTTTTAGATTATACACATTATATATTTATAATACTCAATTTTTCTTTTCTGTTAACACTCACTTTTATTAAACAGTAATTGCGAGGCGTCGCTAGGGTAAGTAATAAAAAATACATGTATATATCTGGATTATATTCTTTTATTTAAAATAATATGCAAATAACGTTATACAAAGAGAATCATTGTTGTCATAATTATTATCAAATATACTTAAAAAACTATCAATTTTATTACCAAATACGTAGTTTAGAAGAAATAAAACACAATATTGTTTACAAACAGTTGAATTCAGATTCTGAATTTGCATGTCGTTATAACTACACATAGTACTGTTCCTTTTGATAAAATTCAAAATTTTACCGTACGGTTTTCTTCCAAAACTGTCGATAAAATACGCAAAATTATGAACATCAATGAAAATTTCCATCCAATGACTACCGGGCATGTAATCAGGATCGTGATTCACGATAATTAGGCTCGGTTTAGACACATAATGTGGTAGTGTATTATTTGCAGAAACAAGAGCAAAATATGTTTTCTCCTTGTGGTTCATTTTCTTGAGGCTTCCGTCCAGTTGAATAGTGTTCATCGTACCACGATTGTAAATTGTTAGCGTGTTCCAAAGCGCACCTAGCGTTCTTAATAGTGTGAACTGGTTATATGTAAAGCAGTTATGTGAGTTTAATACTTTGGTAATAATTTATAAAATGACACAACAAATTTGTCCGGAATATATGTTGAATAATCTCTATGTAGCTAAAGATGTACACAATTACAACACACGCCAACGAGAACATTTTTTTGTACCGACTAAAAGAAAATGTGCAACAAATAACTCACTGTTCCATAATGGATTAATTGTATTTAACAAATTGTCGGACGAAATTAAAAATTGTAAAACTGTACAAAATTTTAAGAAAAAATTAAGGGAATTGTATTAACACTACACATTTAATATTTTTTGTAATTATTACTTGTATATTTCATGTAAATACTAGCTATATGCTAATCTAAATAAATATTATTATTATTATTATTATTATTATTATTATTATTATTATTATTACCACAGTGTGAAGATTTAAATGTGTTATTTATAGTATTTAACATTACTAGCGAGGTAAGTAGGGTTTAACTGGCGGACAGAAGAATTGAACTGGCGAGTCGAAGACGAGCCTGTTATCCTTCTGGAGCCAGTTAAACCCGTTACCTCGCGTGTATTGTTCAATATTTTATTTGTTTTTCACTTGTAAATAAATTAAAATAAGTTAAAAACACATTACTCAAATTTATATTGACACGAGTGCTGCGTGCTGCCATCTCTTACGGATACTATGAACTACATTTGTCAAAATGGCTTTGATTGTTGTGCTTTTGTTATTTTATTTACTTTTCGTGCAAATCAGGAAAATGGATGTGCCCGAAGCAATAATTAGTGAAGCAAACAGCGTACTTACAAATTTATTACCAGGAAAATCATCGTCAAGATACGAACGAGAATATAAAGATTTCAAAGATTGGCAGAAAAAAAATGAGGTTAATAATGTAACAGAAGAAGTTTTATTAGTTTACATGAATCAATTATCTGTTAAATTTAGTCCTAATTCACTATGGGTAAAATGGTCCATGCTAAAAAGTTGTTTAGAACTTAAGGAAAATATCCAAACTAGCAGGTTTGTTTTTATTAAAAATTTCCAAAACATAATCTTACTAATGCATTGCATATTTGCAGATTTCAAAAGGTATATGCGTTTCTTAAACGAAAGAACGAGCGTTATAATCCAAAAAAGGCCAAAGTCCTTACTAAAGAAGAGGTTGAACGATTCTTGTTGGAAGCACCTGATGATCAATGGTTACTTGCAAAAGTTATAACAATATTCGGGATTTTTGGGTGTTGATGCAACGAACTTCTTTCTTTAACTACAAATGATATAGAGGATGTGGGAAAATACATTATTGTAACGTTGCAAGAAACAAAAAATTTAACATCAAGAAGATTTATTATAACCGATGATGGCTGCAGTTTCATGCCTTGTACGTTGTGTAGAAAATACGTAAGTCTTAGACCTCCTAAAACAGAAAGTCTACGATTTTTTTTAACATACCGAAATGGAAAATGTATTTCCCTTAATGCTGGTCAACATACAATTAGTGCTGTTCCAAAGCAAATTGCTAAATATTTAGGCTTAAAAGAACCAGAACTATATACTGGTCACAGTTTTCACCGAACAGGAGCAACTATGGTTGTGGATGCGGGTGGAGATATTTTAGCTTTAAAACGTGCAGGAGGATGGAAATCTACCGAAATTGCTACAAGTTATGTCGAAGATTCCATCAGTAACAAAGTTGAAATGTCGAAAAAATTATATTTTAGTAGTAATGAGTCTCACAATCAAAGTACTATGCCGTTGTCTACTTCAGCACCTATTTTAGCACAATCTGCACCAGCAGATAATGCAGTTACAAATATCCAATCATCTAAAGTTTGCGTTACTGGAAACACTAATTGTACGATGATTTTTAATATTTATGATTCAAACCGAACAGAATTTTCAAATGTAAATAATTAAAATTTAGTAATTTCTCTAATGTATAAAATATATAAAAATAATTGTTAATTAAATTATATATAATATTTAATATAAATAAATTCTAACCTATTTCAGTGACAGCTAATCTACTAACCTGTTAAATTTTAACAAGTTAGTAACTTGTTAAATCAAACTTAACTACTTACTAGAATGCCTTGATAAATTGAAATTTACAAGTGAGTAACAAATAAAATATTTTAACCGGGGACACCCTAAATTCTCAATGTTTATAATATGTATTTTTGAATTTTTTTTAGCAAGATAATTTCTCTTCTCTAAACCTTTTACGTAAACGCTGTCGATAAATTTTAACGAAGTTTGTAAAATACTGTCCAAGTTTTCATATTCTGTGCTTCCATCAGTCCACTTAATACCGTGATAATTTCTTGTTAACCATTTTACTTGAACTCTGCTCCGATGTGAAAGCGCGGCGTATTCTTTTGGCGCTTTAAATAAATAATATTTTTGGGATAATTGCTCTGAGCAGGTAAGAACTGCTAACTCCTTAAAGACAAAATTTTTGTCTTCTACAAGAAACCCTTGAAAATCAAAGAACGCAGTCATTGTTTCAAAAGCTAGATGCAAACTAAATAATCAACGTGTAAACGACTGTAGTTATATATTTTAGCTGCTACGAGGGTTGCCTTTTATATTTCGGGATTGGACAACCCTAGTGTTGCAATCTGGCAACTGACAGCTCTATCGTAAAGTTTGACATTTTTGAGGTTATACGTACTCAGAACGTTTTGACATACGAGCGCTATTTGTGTTGTTTACAGTAACTTAAAAGATACATCTCGGCCAAAAAATGGAATTACATCGTGAACATTTTCGTGCGATTATTTTTTACAACTTTCGACGTAGATTAAGTCAACAACAGTGCATCGATGAACTTAATTCAATTTTTGGCGATGAAGCTCCATCAAGGACCAGTGTTTATCGATGGTATGGTGAATTCAACCGAGGTCGTAGTTCATTCCAAGACGAATTTCGTGAAGGTCGTCCAAAATCAGTTGTTGTTCCGGAAACCATTGATGCTGTGCGCAAACTGATATTGCAATATCGTCATGTGACCTATAGTGAGATTGAGGCAATCTTAGGCATTAGTGGGACATTCAATATTGCATGAACATTTGACTGTCAAAAAAATTTGTTCGCGTTGGATCCCACACAATTTGTCAATCGCTCAAAAAAAGGCTCGTGTCGATTGGTCGAAAGAAATGCTCAAAAAATACGATCGCGGTGCTTCGAAACACGTCTATGACATCGTGACAGGTGATGAATCGTGGATTTACGCGTATGAGCCCGAAAGTAAACAGCAGTCGACTGTATGGGTGTTTCAAGATGAGCCAAATCCCACAAAAGTTGTTCGCGCACGAAGCACTTCCAAGCAAATGGTCGCCTGTTTTTTCGGAAAAACTGGACATGTCGCAACCGTACCACTAGAACAACGCAGAACAGTCAATTCTGAGTGGTACACAACCATTTGCTTGCCAGTTGTCTTCCAAGAAATCAGGAAAACCAACCGCCGAAGACGGATCACTGTTCACCACGACAATGCGAGCTCTCACACATCGGCTCAAACAACTGCATTTTTGAGCACTCAAAACATCGATTTGATGAGTCATCCGCCGTATAGTCCTGACTTGGCACCGAATGACTTCTTTTTATTCCCGTACGTAAAAAATAAAATGAGAGGTCAACGTTTTTCGACACCTGAAGTAGCGGTTAATGCGTTCAGAATGCATGTTTTGGAGATACATCAATCAGAGTGGCAAAAGTGCTTCGACAATTGGTTCAAACGCATGCAAAAGTGTATAGATCTTAATGGGGAATATTTTGAAAAACAATAAAGCTATTTTCGATGATTAATATTTGTTTTTGTTCTCTAATCCCGAAATATAAAAGGGTACCCTCGTATAGTCAACAATAACATTTCTTTTTTTATCTATTACGATCATACTGTCAAATTCGGCGTATATAAAACAGTTTATAGTTTCTGGAAGTGGTGAATTAAACCCGATTTCTAAACGTAAACTTCCGTTTCTTATAAGATTCCAGTGGGACTGCGTACCTGATGATAAGTCCGCTGTTAAATCAAAAACGGCAATGCAGTAGCCGTTGCTATAATCTTCCCGTGTTATGTCATTTCCTTCGTTAAGAAAATGAATTCCCATGCCGGAGAATAAGGTGTGATAAGAACTCACGAATTTACTTGGAATTTGTTGACCATCAACAAATAATGATAAATAATTTAAATCGCAATGTTTAAAATCAAACGGATTTAATTTTAAGTCACCGTTAAAAGCCTTATTTGACACGAAGCAGATGGTACATCGTTTTGGTAACTGGCCAAGAAATATATTGTCCAAAGATTTGCTTCGAATTGTTTGTGGAATAGTTAAAACTTTTATCTCGCTTCTGGTAATAGGGTATTTTGCTGTTGTCATTTCTAACGCTTTCGCGTGTGCTATCATAACACTTGGATTTATTTGCTGCCGCCGAATTAATAAACTTGCATCCGTAATTTTTAATTTTCCTGACACATTGTCACCCATAAGTGAAAAACTATTTCTAGAGCGGACGAATTTAACACGAATTTCAACACCATTCATTAAAAATTTCTCTTGATTGAATATATCACAATTTAAATGACCTATAAGTTCAACTTCTTTACTATTTTTTTGTAAAATTATATCGTTTATTAAACCCTTCATTCTCGTTATTGGTTATATCCATTTTACCGCTTGTATCAGGATACCATGAGCCACAGGTTAAATGTGACTTTTTAGCAGATGGCCCGTAATTTAAAAGTGCATCCAGATAACATTTATATGCGTAGATATTATTTGGTGTCGAAATAAGTTTTTGATTTAAATAAACTTCAACTTGACTAAACATTGAGTGTAAAATATTATTAACGGGTGCAATTTTTGCGTTATTAATTTCATCAAAAGCACTCCCGTCATCTTTAGTTAATTTTATATTTACAGAAATTAAAGTATGTGCTAAATCAATATAATCGTCAAACTCCAGCGGTGCGTCGTCTGATATACTTGATAGTGTTTTATAATGTACCCAGCGCCCGTTTTCAATACTTGTCTGTGTAGCAGGGACGGTAAAAAGATCCAGTTCAGATTTTGCACATTCACAACTTCTAGGATGTAAAAAAGCCATTTTATTTTTTATCAAAAATATCTGGTGATTGCACACGGCGACTTTTAATTTTGAATGTCTTCAAGCGTCGCCGAGAACTCGAGTTATGAATTTTATTTGTTGGACGTTGTCTTTTTATAAGTAAACCGGAACCTATCAAACTATCAATTTTAGTTTTAGCTTGACGTTCTAAGTTGTTAACTGACTCATTTAATCGCGAGTTGAGTGCCTCCTTTCCAGGTGTATCGTTAACTACATCATTAATAAAATATGATCCCGAACGAATAGCTTCTTTTCCAACAGTTTTTAAGCCGCTTTTAACAAAGGGCATTACACTTCTCAATAATTCTTTTAGGAAACTCCCAAAACCGTGCCCCTTTTGGTAAGCATTACCTCTGTAAATTGCACCGACCCCGCTCGCCGCCTGATTTACATAATAGTCATGGTAATGACACGACTTCATTGTGTTAACTTCTTAAAGTGAAGTTTTACACTCACTGTGCCGTATTGGAATGGTGCTTTTTCACCTGTGGTTGTTCTTATATCTATTTCAATATTTTCAAATTCTCTTTTCAATACCGGGATATAGTGAGGCTGTGTAAAAAACTGTACCTTTTGGGTGCCATAAATGTAACGACTGTTGTCAATTGCAACAATTCTAATAACAGTAGCAAAAATATCACCTATCATTTGCGCAAACAGATGTGATGGTAATCCTAGTAACACGTTTGATGGATATATTGAAGACTGATTAAGTATATTAGTACCTGGTTCAAAACCAAGTTGTAAACTTAATCGTGGAGATAATTTCAATGATGATATAAATGGAGTAATACCACTACATGACACTTTCTTGCTACCCCCGTTTATTCTAAATTCAACTTGATATAATTAGCTGATGTATTTGTTGGAAAATAATTTTTCGAACTATTTGATAGTAGAGTTAAATAAAAATCAGACAATTTGCTTGAATTCATATTCGAGTGGGCGAGTTACTCGGAATCCATGAGTTAAACTTTGACGGGTAATTTTTCCACTGAACTAAAATTTCAGTGCACCCGTTTTTATAGCGTTTCTTTAAAATTTTATCTATTTGAAAATTATTTTCAAGAATATAGGTCACACGCTGAATTTCGGGCTGATAAAATATGCCATCTATGGGCTCGTTTAATATTTTATATACAACAGGATCTCTCAAAATAACGTCGGTAATTTTAAATATTTCACTACTCCAGCTATTAACATAACCTTTTTCAAAGAGGTGTTTATATCTAGTAATACGTACAAAATCACCAACTTTATAAAATTTATTTTTATTTTTCTGTTTATTGGGAGATTTATTGCCTTTAATATTATTATACACTGTTAAAATGTTATCCTCGCATACCTCGTTTGGCGCCATTTTAATAGTTCTGTGGTATGAGTCATTATAACTATTTACTAAATCCTGCAACACATCGATATACCTATAGGTTAGCAAATGAAAAATATTTAAACATTTTTGTTTTTAAAGTTTTATTAACACGTTCTACTACAGCTGCTTTAACATCAGGATTTTTTGCAACATAAAAATTTATATCAAACTTTTTAAATAATAATTGTACTTTACTAGCTAAAAATTCCTTGCCTTTGTCCGTTTGTAAATTAATAGGAACGCGCTCCTTAAAAATTTCTTCAAAAGAGTTTGCTACCTCGCTCCCCGTTTTAGTATATAGCACGGTGTAGTATCTATAGGTGAGTGCACGACGTATTCCAATACATTACGAAGAATGGCTAACTAACGGGGCTAGTTCATACAGTGTGCCGCTAGATGGCAGGTTTTGTTGCGACCCGGTTTTTACACAAAATATTTAAAAAATTAAATTATTCATATATAACGCATAATATACTATATTTTCAATCATTACCTTTTATCTTTTGTCAGATCTATGTATGTGTTTTGTACAAATTCCATACAAAAACGTTTTTATATTTCCAGTAAAATTATAAAACAACATATGTCAAATGCACTTGACATTGACACCTTTCAATCAGAAATTTATCTTAGCACCTGTTTCTGTGATTATAGTGTAGCTGGCTGCCGCTAAATTGCACATTTTGGCACCTTAAAAAGACGATATTATCTTTATTTGATCCATACCCTGTTGTGCATCTTGTAGCAAAACATTTTTTGTCAAATGGTAACGGGTCGCGTTAGCGCCATTTTGTTTCCCAGTTACTTAGCCATCTCAACGCATCTCGTGCTCTCACCTATAGATACTACACCGTGGTATATAGTGGTTTCACCATAGCATATTTTGAGAAAACGTCGATAACAGTCAGTAAATATTTAACATTGTCGTTGTACTTAGCCAGATTTCTTAAATCAATTAAATCACATTGAAATAATTCATTCATTGTTGTAACATAGTACTTATTTCTTTTAAACCTGCGTCGAACCTGCTTATTTAAAGTATACGAGTCTTGACTTTCTAGCCAGTTTTGAATTTGTTTTGTAGAAATATTTGTTGATTTATAAATTTTGTTTACATGTGAAAAGCTAATAGGATCTGAAGGTATATAATATCGTTTGCTTAAAGCATTCATCACTATAGCGAGTATGGCGACCAATTAATTTTCTTTTTTCTTCCTTTTTGTCTCGACTTGAGCGACTGAGGAGGTGTAGTATCAATAAGCGGGATTTCATCAAATATTCCACCTTTATTCTCTTCTTCTTTCTTTAATTTACTATTAACATAATATAATCTTCTTTTGTTAACAAGTAGAACTCGTGGTATATAAACTTTATGTAAAATGTCCGCAAAATATTGCCAACCTTCGGATCAACACCCATTTTATTACTCTTTACGACATCGCTGACAAGGTCGATTATATTACTACCGTCAAGTTTATGTCCGCCATAGCTCACCACGCCGTGTTCATTCCACGCTACGCCGCCATCTTTAAGTATTTGAAGTAGCAGTGTCGCTTTCTTAATATTCTGTTTCCCGCTTTTAATATACCTTGAAATTTATACTGATTAATATCGGTAAGTTCTTTTTCCTCGTCAGCCTCGGACATTTTCTGTTTTTCGCTTGTTTCGGAAATCGTCGATATTGTAACGGGTTTACGAACATTATTCAATATGTTTAAATATTTTTGCAAAATTTGATTATACAGGTCCCATTTTTCATTATCACTGACATTTTTCTTGTTTAAAATAATATTCATTTCACGATCTAGCTGCGACAGTGTCGGGTTGGATATGTTGAAATTTTTGAAAATGTTCAAAAACACGAGGTTCTATTAATACCATTTTCTTGGTGTGCTCCATAATTTAAATTTCTATTTATTTAATAAGCCTCCTAACACGCCTGATATAATCGGAGCTAGTAGGAGAGGAATAAATGCACCGCCCTTTTGAATAATTAGTTTTTTCTTTTGACCAGCAGATGATATATTTTTAACTATACGTGTAAGCACTTTTTTATGTTGTGCTAATTTCTCTTTTTGTATTTTAGATAAAGGAACTTTACCAATTAGGGTATTATGAATACACTCACAAATACAATGAATTAAATGCTTATCGGCAGCTTTTAATACAGCCTTACGATATCCGGGTTTAGTGTTTTGAAGATATTTCAAAATAGGCGCGTTGACAACGATCGCTCTCGACATGTTGCAGGTAAATAAGTTGTTTAGAAAGGATATGTTTTATTTATACCCTTTCTTGGGAACGTAAACGTATGTAGGCTTTTCATCGGGTAGTACATTCATACGAATTCGCCAATTTTCCGGTGTATCCTGTTTCATATCTATAAATAAATAACCGTGCGGCCTAGATGTTGCATCAGAGTAAGATTCTTGAATAAATTTAACATTATCGGGATATATTTGACGAGCTAAGTGCTTTATCTGGGCACGATCTCTGGGGTTTTTAAAATAAATAACATAATGTGCATTAAGGGAAATATCGCGCTGCCCTTTACCTTGATGAAATATATTCTGTGTTATATAAAAAAACACTGATTTTACGATGATGGCTCCCTTTAGTAAAAATATCAACAATATCATGATTTGTCTCCCTCATTAAATCGTCTAAAATAATTAGCGTTGATTCTAAGCCATCAAAAGAATTCATATCGGGTAATCCGCGAAAATATTCTGTTTTCGTTAGTTTCTTCTTCATCATACATAGGCTGCCACTCGTCGTAGCATCATATTATTTTATTGTATGTAGTATCACACATAGAATTCAAACTGTGCAGTAGTCTTTTTACGAAATATGACTTTCCAGAAGCCGTGGGTCCGGCAATAATAGCAGTAAACGGTGCTCTGAAACAATGCCCCATCTCTACACTATCACAGCTGTCTATAAAATGATGAACAACGGTTAATATTTACAAATTTTATTTAATTATAAGTTTTACAAACTACCATTGACTACAATTTTTATAAGATTCTAGCTTCACATCTACATCATGTTTGACATTACACGGTAATTTTAATACTATCTCAAGTTATGGCTGTACTTCTTCGCAAGTTTCTTGGATGAGATTCAAGGTAGGCTATATACGAATCTTCGTTGTGTCCGTTTACGGTCCAACAGACTCCGAAAATGACCTTGAAAAAGATCAGTTTTGGAATTCGGTAAATAGTGTAATTGATTTGTGTGATCCGAGTGAGAGATTGATAGTGTGTGGTGATCTGAATGGGTGGGTGGGTGTTAAACGAAGTGAATCTGAGAATGTATTGGGACGTTTTGGTGATTGTCGAGTGAATGACAATGGCGAGAGAATTGTTTCATTTTGTTTGGAGAGAAATCTCTTCATTTCGAATTCCACTTTTAAACATAAGCTAGCTCACATATACACCTACGAGAATGTGGTTCAGAATAAACGTAGTGTGCTTAACTTCGTTGTCTATGATGAACGATTGAGGAGTATGATAGTAGATATGCGTGTGAAACGAGGCGCTGAACTGGGTACGAGTGATCATTATTTGGTTGTATCGCGAATGCGGTTGAATAACTTTTGGCAAAAGAAGGTGAAATGTTCTGGGAAAATGTTTTGCGTAAAATCCTTTGCTCTTTTGAATGAAGATGTAAGAATGCAGTATGTTGAAAGATTGAATGAATCCTTGCCCGAATGTGAGTCTAAATTTGATTGTAATATAAATAAAGTTTGGATGAAATTTAAGGATTCACTCCTCAAATGTGCAAAAGAAGTTTGTGGTGAAAGCAGATTAGGCTCTTGTCCGAAAAATGCATGGTGGAATGATCAGGAGAAAGAAGCGATTGCTGAGAAAAAGAGAGCATATTTGAAGTTCTTAAATGTTAAGGATTCGCCTGGGCGCTTGCGAGAAGAATGTTTGTTAGAGTATAGAAGGAAGAATAAATGGATGAAGCAAGTGGTGAGAGAAAGTAAAAAGCGATTTGATGACTTATTGAGTGAAAGATTGACAAATGATTTTAGTATGAATAAGCGACTGTTTTGGTTGAGCGTGAAGAGACTGCGGAGTGGAAGTGGTCGAGTTGTGAAAGCTGTGAGAAGTGCGAATGGTGAGTTATTGTGGGATGAATCAGATGTGAGGAATAGGTGGTGCGAGTATTTTAAAGGTTTGTATGGAGGTGAGATTGAGAGGGGCGATTGTAGTGAAACTGGTAGTGAAAATGATAATGAAGATGATTATGATATAGATGAAAGTTCTGTATGTGATGCATAGGGGCGTGTAAGGAATGGTAAGGCTGCGGGTTTGGATGGGATTACAAATGAGATGTTGAAATATGGAGGAGAGAAAGTATTTGAATGATTAATTTATTTATTTAGATTTTGTTTGAAACTTAGCGTGGTTCCTGATGATTGGAAAAAAGCTGTTATTAGTCCATTATTCAAAGGCAAAGGCGAGTGAATGCACGAATTTTCGCGCGATAAATTTGTTGAGTGTAGTCGGGAAACTTTTTGGCAAGGTTTTAATTCATAAGGTGCAAATCTTAACAATTTCAAAAATTAGTGACGTTCAGGGTGGCTTTTTGCCTGAGAGGGGATGTGTCGATCAATTGTTTGCTCTTCGTACGATTGTTGAGAAGTCAGACAAGAACAAGAAGGTGTTCTGTGGCTTTCTTGATCTAAAAAAGGCGTATGATAGTGTTCTTCGAGATACTTTGTGGGATGTACTCAGGGAGTACGGCGTGAATGGAAACTTGCTGGGAGCGATTCGTGCATTGTATGAGGGTAGTGAGGCTGTTATAAGAATAAATGGTAGGTTGAGTGATTGGTTTCGTATAAATGTTGGTGTGAAACAGGGCTGTGGTATGTCTCCGTGGTTGTTTAATTTGTATATGGATGTGTTGTTGCGGAGAGCATTGAGTGAAATGGATGGTGTACAAATTGGTGAAAGTATTGTGCCTGCGTTAGCGTATGCGGATGATGTAGTTGTTTAGGTGAAAATGAAGAGCAACTCAGAAGAATGATAGAGAGAATACATGTAGTTGGAAGAAGTATGAATCTGGAGTTGAATGTTGATAAATCCAAGGTGTTAGTACTTGAAAGGAGTAAATTGGTGACTATGTGCAATGTGTTGGTGGATGGAGTGAAACTGGAGCAAGTGAATGAGTTTGTATATTTGGGTAGTATGATGTCAAGGGATGGTCGAATTGATAGAGAAATTGAAGGGAGAGTGAGTGCGGGGTGTAAGGTAATGGGTGCTCTGGGTACGTTTGCTCGAAACGTAAACGTATCTAGAGAGGCTCGTTTAAGTGTGTATAATGGAGTGCTAGTGCCTGCTTTGATGTATGGAAGCGAATGCTGGGCATGGACGGGAAAGCATAAAAAGAGAGTGACTGCCGTGGAAATGAGGTATTTACGTGGAGTATGTGGATATGTAAGACGGGATCGCGTGAGGAATAATTTGGTGTATGAAGAATGTATGGTTAGGAAGAATGTTGTTAAGAGAGTAGGAATGAGCCAGTTGAGATGGTTTGGTCATGTGGAGAGAATGAAGAGTGAACGGCTTGTAAAGCGTGTATATCATGGTGAAATTGAGGGTGTTCGATTGCGTGGCCGTCCAGTGTGTAAGTGGATGGATGTGATTGATAAGGTAGTAAGAGAGAAAGTTTCCGAGTGGGAAGAGAAGAAGGGCGTGTATGAATGCGATTATGAATGTGGCCGAGGCGAAAGAAGTGTGCTTAGACAGGAATGTGTGGCGAAGGATGATTGTTTCGTAGCTATTATTGTGGTCCGGTTGCGGTATTTTACTACCGAAAATCGGTCACTTTAATATGTTAAGAGTGAGGAATATATGTTGTACCTAAGATGTCAGGTTAGTACGAATGTTGTTGAAAGAGAGACTGATTTTTTTTTATGATGTTGTTTTTTCGGGTTTGTGCTAACCCACTAAGTGGGAAATGCGTGATTTTATGTATGTATGTATGTATGTATGTATGTATGTATGTATGTATGTATGTATGTATGTATGTATGTATGTATGTATGTATGTATGTATGTATGTATGTATGTATGTATGTATGTATGTATGTATGTATGTATGTATGTATGTATGTATGTATGTATGTATGTATGTATGTATGTATGTATGTATGTATGTATGTATGTATGTATGTATGTATGTATGTATGTATGTATGTATGTATGTATGTATGTATGTATGTATGTATGTATGTATGTATGTATGTATGTATGTATGTATGTATGTATGTATGTATGTATGTATGTATGTATGTATGTATGTATGTATGTATGTATGTATGTATGTATGTATGTATGTATGTATGTATGTATGTATGTATGTATGTATGTATGTATGTATGTATGTATGTATGTATGTATGTATGTATGTATGTATGTATGTATGTATGTATGTATGTATGTATGTATGTATGTATGTATGTATGTATGTATGTATGTATGTATGTATGTATGTATGTATGTATGTATGTATGTATGTATGTATGTATGTATGTATGTATGTATGTATGTATGTATGTATGTATGTATGTATGTATGTATGTATGTATGTATGTATGTATGTATGTATGTATGTATGTATGTATGTATGTATGTATGTATGTATGTATGTATGTATGTATGTATGTATGTATGTATGTATGTATGTATGTATGTATGTATGTATGTATGTATGTATGTATGTATGTATGTATGTATGTATGTATGTATGTATGTATGTATGTATGTATGTATGTATGTATGTATGTATGTATGTATGTATGTATGTATGTATGTATGTATGTATGTATGTATGTATGTATGTATGTATGTATGTATGTATGTATGTATGTATGTATGTATGTATGTATGTATGTATGTATGTATGTATGTATGTATGTATGTATGTATGTATGTATGTATGTATGTATGTATGTATGTATGTATGTATGTATGTATGTATGTATGTATGTATGTATGTATGTATGTATGTATGTATGTATGTATGTATGTATGTATGTATGTATGTATGTATGTATGTATGTATGTATGTATGTATGTATGTATGTATGTATGTATGTATGTATGTATGTATGTATGTATGTATGTATGTATGTATGTATGTATGTATGTATGTATGTATGTATGTATGTATGTATGTATGTATGTATGTATGTATGTATGTATGTATGTATGTATGTATGTATGTATGTATGTATGTATGTATGTATGTATGTATGTATGTATGTATGTATGTATGTATGTATGTATGTATGTATGTATGTATGTATGTATGTATGTATGTATGTATGTATGTATGTATGTATGTATGTATGTATGTATGTATGTATGTATGTATGTATGTATGTATGTATGTATGTATGTATGTATGTATGTATGTATGTATGTATGTATGTATGTATGTATGTATGTATGTATGTATGTATGTATGTATGTATGTATGTATGTATGTATGTATGTATGTATGTATGTATGTATGTATGTATGTATGTATGTATGTATGTATGTATGTATGTATGTATGTATGTATGTATGTATGTATGTATGTATGTATGTATGTATGTATGTATGTATGTATGTATGTATGTATGTATGTATGTATGTATGTATGTATGTATGTATGTATGTATGTATGTATGTATGTATGTATGTATGTATGTATGTATGTATGTATGTATGTATGTATGTATGTATGTATGTATGTATGTATGTATGTATGTATGTATGTATGTATGTATGTATGTATGCATGGTTACTACATAATTTTTCAAACACCCGATTACCGTATCCGTTTTTACTCGAAAGGTGTTATTTAAAATATTTTTTATAACTTTAACCAGTTCTTTTACCTCATCGTAGTGGAACCATGCACACGCAGTCAGTTCTAAATTCCCCAAACTTAAAACTGTTTGAAAACCGTCCAAAGGTTTAACGCCCACGGTTAAGTTTTTTTAGCAGTTTTTGTTAAGGGAAATTCCATAACGTCTAACAGGCGATGTTTTTCATTTACTATGGCTCTATTTAACTTCGTTTCTTGTAGTTCTTGTAGTTTATTTTTAAGTTAGAGTACATACATTTTGTATATGTACAATATGTGCAAAAATTAAAAATGAATTGCAGCTCTATAAGCTATAATAATAAATATTTTTCCTAATTGAATTATGTTTTTTGTTGGTTCCTATAAAATAATTTATTATTATTAAAATTACTAATTCAAAAAGTAAATTCTCACTTTCATTGCGAAAAAAATACTGTATTAAAGAGCAATTTTTTTATCTTATTGAAGTAATTATTTCTACAAAAGAGTAATTTTTGACAAAAAAGGTTATATTTCACACTTTTGTGGAGAACTATATACACTCTTATTGAAAAAATATCACTAAAATAAAGAGTAATTTTTGGCAAAAAAGTTTACATTTCACACTTTTGTGGAGAACTATATACACTCTTTTTGCATAAATATCACCAAAGTAAAGAGTAATTTTTTGATGAAGATGTAGAACTTTGACAGTTTTTGAACAAAAAAAAAAAAAAACTGGAAATGCTTCGGCCGAATATTCTGCGCTTCAGATGAATTTCATACCGAATATTCGTCATTCGGTTTTTCGGCCAAATCAAGGTTCGGCGCAACCCTACTATGTATTAAACATGATAATAACATACATGAACGAAATGCCGATGAAACATTCGATGTATTTATTGACAAATACGATTTTGAATGAATTCTTAATAAGCTGTACCAATACTAGTCTACTTATCTTTAAGACTGTTTAAAACTTTGTGCATTAATAATAAATAATGATAAACTATTTTTTTTTGTATCAGTATTACTACAATAGAAATGTGTATATTTATGTTTCGTTCATTTTGAATATTTGAATAAATAAATTTTCAAAAAATTATTATACATTTAATTGTCAGAGCACTAACTGAACATGATGTTACCCTAATGCCTAATAGATTTTTATTTCGGCGGATTAGGCGATAACTCGAACTAAAACTTGAGCACATATTTTATCAAAGGTTGGCAACCCTGACTGTTGTGTGTGAAGGGCTTGATTAAATATACATGTATACACGGAGATATATGGATTGTTGAAAACTTATTAATAACAAAATTATACTTGCAACAACAATCTATACACTTACAACTAAAAACCTGCATTAAATTTTGTAGATAGTAATGCAATATTAATATTGCTATTGGTGTAATGACATCCTATTATTATTATTATATCTATTCATAATGATGTATTCTATATACAGATTACTGGAATAAGTAGCAAATGTGTTTTGCTGAATGTAATAATATAATATAATAAATGTAAGTGGTTAGTATTGTTGTAAAAATTATAAATATATTGAAAATTGTTAGAGCAATATAATATAGTAAAGACAAATATCTAGTATTACTGAGACAAATATCTGTATTGTTATGGAATCGTCTACAACGCAGAACAGCAAGTAGTAAAACAGACACTGCTGCAAGTACAACCGGCACAATTACAAGCCTAAAAGTAATAAGAAATTAGCTACTAATGTTTGATTTAATAAAACGTTACTTTATTTTAGGAAAATTTAACGAATCATTCAAGGAGAACAGTGTTTTTTCGGGGGTAAATATATACTTACTAAATTATAATTTGTTGAAAAACATTCTATCCACATTATTTGTAGGATTTACAAAATATATTAAAACGCACAATTACTTGCCAAACAGCACTTCATAACAAATTATACTTAACAAATCATAAATGACAATAATTTGCAGTATTATTATAAATGAACTGTTGTCGCAAACAATAAAGGAAAAGTAAGTACGTAATAGAATAGTTTAACCTGAAATTATATTATATTATTTATTATATTGTTATATGTTTATCATTGAGTTCCCACTGAAATATTTGAAAAAAGCAGCTAAAGAAATAGTCCAACTATTTCCTAATGAAAAAAAAAAACTCTTACTTTATGTCATATATTCCGAAAAGTAATACTTTTCCAAGAGTATTAGCCCGGGGGAAATTGTGGTCAAGGTATATTAATGCAAAAAGATCACTGAACGCCTCAAGAAAGAGAACGTAATTAGAAAATAACGGTATTTATTTAAAAATAATATTACTACATTTTAATAACAGAACATTTTGAAGTTACAGAAAAAGAACCCGATATAGAAAAGAAAGATCAAAAGCAAGACAGTAAATTAACAGCAGAATTAAATTTTTTGAAAATTTGTATTGAGCCTGAAAATCGGGTAGAGGAATATTGGACTGTTACTCATGAAAAGAGAATTCAAATGTGTGCACATATGGTACTACTGAGTATTTTGACACATTTCCCGCATTAAATACAAAAACAGGATATCGTTTAGTAAGTACAAAATTAAAATATGAAATTATAAATTGAATGTAGAATTTGAATTTATATTTATATTTCTCCTAAATAAGCGTATTTTTTTTTTTAGAAAAAGTGTAACTTAAAAAGTTACTATTTTGCGAATATTTATTTTCTATTATCTCAATATTTATTTTAATTTTAAATATAAGCATACTTTATATTTTTTTGTTCTTGTATTAATAAAACATCTGTGATTAAATGTAATTAGACATTGGCAAATATAATATTTTTGTACTTTGAATACTGGTGTTGGTTATTTGATTACATTCTACATTATTTTATATGAGTGATCGTGACCGATCTAGTCAACAAATGCACGAGAGGTCTGAAATGTAGCAAACAATTATATTAGTTTTAATCTAATATTTTTTTGCTATAATGAATATATTAAATATTTGTAACAAGTATTTTTAAAATGCTACTATTAATATCCTTCTTGTTAAAATAAATATATAAATATTGCTGAAATGGTAAGTTACATATATCAGATTGATACTTTAAATATGTAAAATACATACGAAAGCAAACTTGTATAATTAGTACCTATAGTTATATTTCGTTGCAATGGTTAATAAACTTTATTGATACTACAACTTGACAGTATAACTATTTTGGTAATTAAAATTATTGTTGCTCTATACGTATTATATTGCTATATTTTAATAATATTTATATTGTTAGCTTAGATACTCACACTTCTGTCACCATACGTACGATAAGTTATTGCTATAGTATATACATTTATTGTTATAATAAGTATACATTTTTCTCCGAGTAAATATGTAAATGGTATTCTACAGTAAATGGAAAGCCTGTATTTACTTCCGAGGCATTTGATATCTTGAAAATTAAAGCTGAGTCACAAAGTGAAACGATAATTTGTTCTTTGATCTTTGATGATATGGCTATTCGGCAACATGTACAGTATCATGGAAAAAATGACCATGGCTATATAGATTTTGGTACGAATATCCAGCACGATTGTATGCAAGTTGCAAAAGATGTTTAGTGTTTATGGTGGTGGGAATAAACGCTAGGAGGAAGTTACCCGTAGGCTATTTTTTTATTCACAATTTAACTAGTGAACAAAAAGCTTTATTATTAAAGGAATGTTTAATTAAGTTGTATGGTTGCGGAATTATTATAACAAATGTTACTTTCGATGGGTGTCCAGCTAATTTCACAATGTGCAAGTCTTTCGGGTACACATTTAATGGCAGTATTATAGAATCAAACCTACACACAGAAAGCAATTTTGTTTATATATTTCCAGATCACTCTCATATGATAAAACTTGTGCGCAATTCATTCGGGGAAAAGGTACACGTTCTGGATGAAGATAATTGTGTGATAGATTTTAATTATGTCAAAAAGCTTAATGAGCTGCAAGAGAATGAAGGCCTTCACTTGGGTAATAAGCTAAGATGCGATCATATTCTTTTTTTAAACAAAAAATGAAAGCAAAGTTAGCAACGCAATTATTTAGTAGGTCCATAGCAGATTCCCTGCTATTTTGTAAAAATAATTTAAAATTAAAAGAGTTCGAAAACTGCCAGGCTACTGCTAATTTTATTATTATAATGAACGATGCATTTGCCATATTAAATTCAAGATCTTTGAGTGACAGTAATTTAAAAAAGGCTTGTTGTGAAAATAACATTGAAGAGATCAAAAGGTTTGTTGAAAACTTTGAAAAATATATTTTTAATTTAAAATTTAAAGACGGCTCATCAATTTTACAGGCAGCCAGAAAAACAGGCTTTTTAGGTCTGTTAATTTGTTATCAATCGTTGATAGGGATTTATAATGATTTTATTGTTACAAAAAAATTAAAAATTTTACCTGTTTATAAATGCTGCCAGGATCATTTGGAATTATTTTTTGGAACAATTAAGTCGCAAGGAGGTTATAATAATAATCCTACTTGCAGACAATTTACAGTCGCGTACAAGAAAATTTTGATACACGCAGAAATTAGGGATGGTGATGTGGGTAATTGTATACCTTTAGATAACATATCTATTTTTAAAAAGCCTGATAAATGCAGAAAATATAATTTTCAATACATGTATAAATATTGGAGAATCGGGAGAAACTAAATATAATTTGGATGAACATGATTATGCTCTCAACACCGATGCGTTAACCGAATTTTCATGTGAAGTTATTATTTATATAGCAGGTTCCGTTTGCAATAAGATAAAACAAACCTTAAAATGTGAATTTTGCGTGGAATCAGTTTTTGGGGATAAAACGGAACTATTAAATTCTTTAATTAAGATTTGGGACTATTATTTGATCCGAAATGTAATTTAAATACACATTTGAATGACGCTCAACACATAAAAAACTTGGATTTATTATAAGGAATTCACGTCATTTCCGTAATCATCATACATTAATAGCACTGTACAACTGTTTCATTGGCGCCAAGCTTGAATATTGTCTTTTAGTTTGGAATCCTTTGTATAAAAACTTAATAAGAGCAATAGAGAGAATACAAAAGAAATTTTTAAGATACTGTTGGTATAAATTCAAATTGAATATTAAACTAAATTACCATTTTCACTATGCTACCGCTCTTGTTGAGTTTAATATGATATTAGAAAATCGCAGAATTCTGCAGTCGTGCATATTCTTTTCAAACTGATTAATAATAACACTAACGACTCCAATCTTTTATCCCACATAAATTTCCATATTCCCCGCACATGTAATTCTAGACAGAAACTATCTTTTCAAGTTGCATTAGCAAAAGTAAATTATTAACTATAATGCCCTGTAAGGCGCATATGTTCATATTTCATTAACATTTCTATGTGTGTAGATATAGACATTTTTAATGATACATTTAATGCGAGGGGTCCGTCACTCAAGAAATCTTTGTACACTTACATAAAAATCCGATTAAAAATCCTGAAAATCTTTATCTTAATACTGCAATCTTTGCAATCAACATCACAATTCCAAAAATCATTACAATCCTTATACAATCTTATAAAATCTAAGAGATCCAAGCAATCCCGACGAATATGTTGAAAATCGTACGTGCAATCTCACATTCTTAGACAAGTCTGCGCAAGTTCATATAACTACTAATGTTGAGTTGAACGTTTCATCATATATATATATATATATATATATATATATATATATATATATATATATATATATATATATATATATATATATATATATATATATATACGTAGTGTCAGAGGTCAAGCTGATCAGGGTGAACCTAGCAGCCGATTCGAACGAAAAATATGATGAGCCATTTAAATGGCGTAAAATCCAAATTTCAGGAAAGAGTACCCAACATATTTGTTATAGGTTGCTTATCACATTCACTTCACCTTTGTGCGTAAGCATGTGGCCTTCTATCAGATCAAGTAGAAAATTTGACTAGGGACAATTACAATTATTTATCACATAGAGCAAAAAGGCAGCACCAATTTACGGAGTTTCAGGAATTTGTAAATGCAGAACCTCATAAATTATTAAGGCCTTCCCAAACAAGATGGCTCTCATTAAACGCTGTAGTGAACAGAATATTAAAACAATGGAGCGCTCTTATATTATATTTTCAGAGCGAATCATTGCTTGAAAATGTTTATGGTGCTCGTCAGATTTTGGATCAACTCAATAATATTATAAATAAATTATATTTTAATTTTCTCCAACATATTTTAAATATAATATGTAAAATGAACGTAAAATTTCAAAGCAAAAAACCTAAAGTTCATACCATTTTACCAACTATTACAATGTACTTTCAAATGATCAGTAAATATTATACGAAAAGTAAAATATTCGATAAAATATTATTCCGCGCAATCCAACTTGTTTTCGACAAGAGGACATATATTTAGGAGCTGCGTTTGAATCGACACTTAATGAAATGTCCATAAAACCTACGATTGCCTAAATTTTTATGTTACCTTATGTTCTGAAATAAGATCCAGAATAGATTTAAAAAATCAAATCGTAAATGACATTGCAAGTGTACTAGATTTAACCAAAATTTTCAGACGAAAAACCTCCAATAGTCAAATTAGCAAAAAGTTTTCCAAATATAATAAAAACGAAAGACAAACTCGAAAATTTATATTTGGAATGGCGTTTGCTGACTGATTTTATAACTGTCAAGCGATTTTCAAATATAGAGGATTTAATTGTATTCTTAAACAAGCAACAAAATGCGTTAGGCCAAGCACCAATTTCCACACTGTGTAGTTTTCTACAAAACCTAATTTTACAGTATTTGTTCTTTTAACAATAATCAAAAATAAATACCGTAATAATTTAAATGTCTCTACTGTAGAAAATTTATTATTTACCAAAGATTTAATGGCTAATAATATGTGCCATCAATGGGAGCCCAGTGAAGAATTAATTAACTTTAAGGAAACATAAAGTAGGTTGTAGGCATCTTTAAAACTTCGTTTTTCAATTGTATTCCTCTTTTAATATGTTTTTTTTTTGTTATATTATTGTAATTTATTTTAATATATACAATATAAAAGACTGTTTCTTGTAAAAACTTGTATTTAATTTAAATTTCTCGCTTTACAGTACAAAATTTAGTAATTCAGTACATTTTACATAAAAAGTTCAGTATGTTATTGAAAGAGATCGCGGCAACTAGTGATGCCGCGAGACGAGAAACGGCGAGAAACAGATCACTCTCGTCTCGTCTCGTCATATTTTTCCTTCTCTATTCTCGATCTCGACTCGAGAGTCTCGAATTTCTAATTCATAATTAGCTGTACGGGTGGCCTGTTGTCTGACACGCCAGAGCATGTTTGTATGGTTGAAGGTAGCAAGCAGTGACGTTGTACACTGCTAGGGCATACGTACTTATACGAGTAGGTATTTATTTCACACGTTAATTATCTATTATTTTTATATAAATACATACAAAAATGAGTGAATTAAACGAGGACCCATATTCAAGTGATGATAGCATGAAAGACAAAACATTTGTACCTGAAGAAGAGGAATTAGGAAATGAAAATGTTAAACCATCCACGTCCAAGCAACATGTGCCAAGAACACAAGAAAAAAGGAAATTAAAAGAAAAAAATTATTTTTCCGTACACTATAAAATTGTCCAAAATGAAGAAGGGAAATATGACATATGTAAATTGTGCGATAAGAAAACTGTCAACGATCACTTCGTATGTATTACAACATAAACAAAAAACTCGCGTTAACCGAAAATAGATTATATTTCCTACAATCTTGCAAACGCAACAATTTAATTCCAAAATTTATAAATAATGAAATTTGCAGATACAAACATCAGTATATGTCTAATAAAAACAACACTAAATTTGTTAATAATTTTAATATTTTTCAATTTAAAATACTAAATTTACAAATTAATGATGCTTATGCTATTTTGAACCATTTACAGAATGTTAAACTAGAATACACCTTAGAATTCATGTACAATCTACCATCCGAACTTTATTATTATATAATTGAAAATGTGAATAAACTTTATCACAATACTAAAAAACTGAATAAAATTAACATTGACAATAAAATAAATAGTTTAAAACAGAATGCACTTAATGACAGTATTTCTTCTTTTTTAAAGGCTAATTATAAAAATTGGATTGTAAATTTGACAAACATTAATATCGATGAAATTTTTTTAGTAATATTATCGTTAGGCCCCAAATTCAGTTACAAATTTAAACCAGATAAAACAACTTATATTAGAAACATATATAAATCTGTCAATTTCAATAGATAAGAGTAATATAAATGACAAGGATGAAATGAAAACAAAAATTTCTAAATATTTGGAATGTAGGTTTAAGTCACTAAAAATGAAAAACTCACTTTTCCAGAGATTGAACTTTTAAAATGGATGAAAATAACAAAACAATTTATAAAATTGCATAATGATAAAATTGTTATTTGTGAAACTGAGAAAGGTGCAAAGACGATCATTATGTGCAAAACTGAATATTTAAATAAATGTAATGCCATTTTAACCAGAAATCCAATAAATAAATTAGATATGGAATGTAAAAAGTTTTCAAAAAATATAAATAAACCCGAATTGATTGTTCAAAACCCTAGGATAGGTAGAAAGTACATGAATCCTAAGATTCATAAAAATAATGTACCATTAAGGCAGATCACCTCCACTATTGATACGCCCACACAAAAATTAGCTAAATATTTAAATAACGTTCTTTCAACTGTGACTAAAAATCAGAACACAATGTCAGGAATTCATATGCTCTTGTAAATGATGTTTCGAAAATCATGATCCCGAAAATTTTTCAATGTTCAGTTTAGATGTGGTAGCCTTGTACCCTATCATACCTCAAGATTATGTTATAGATTGCATTAAAGATAGGTGGTCGGAAATAGAGGAATTCACAGATTTAGATATTCATCAATTTATTTATGGCGTGAAACTGTGTTTTGAAAATACAATATTCAGCCATGAAGGCAAGTTCTATAAACAGATAGACGGTTCACCAATGGGATCGAGTATTTCTAGCTCGTTAGCAGATTTAATTCTTCGGAAAATAGAAAAAGAAATTTTATCGCATTCTGAACTCCAAATTTTATTTTACAAACGTTATGTCGATGATTGCATTATTGTAGCACCCACGTCTTTAATAGAAGATATTTTATTTAAAGTCAATAGTTACCATCCCAGGATTAAATTCACTTTAGAAAGAAGTTTGAACAATAGATTGAGTTTCCTAGGTGTTACATTGATTATAGATGAGAATAAAATCATTACTGATTGGTTTCAAAAACCAAAGGCTAGTGGTCGCTATTTAAATATCCATTCTTTCACATCTGTTAAATATAAGATAAGTGTTATTAACGCACTTGTCGACAAAGCGATATTGTTATCTGATCAACGTTTTCATCGAAAAAACTTAGATTACATTCAATCAACAATTTAAAATATCTAAATCACTTCATTCATAATTATAGAAAAAATTAAATTTTAAAAAATAACAGTAATTTTTAATCCAGTGCACTTTGTTGACACTATTGTCACAGGTTGTTGTTCACACTTGCAAGAATGTTTTTTGGTGTTATAATTGGTTGACTCCCATGTGGAGGAGACGTATTGTCTGTGGAGGTCATCTGACTTACCTTTAGAAAATGATTGTTTATAAGATCATGTTAAACATTGAAACTATGTATCCATAATGTAGAAAACGACAAGAATATTATTTCCATGTTGGTCAGTGGTTTATTTTTATATTCTATCGTTTTAAATTGTAATGTACAAAATTTTTAATAACTGATGATGGAGAAAATTTTTATCTCCGAAACGTTCGATTCAAGACAAATAAAAATAAATTTGTTCATATAATTGTCAACTTAAAATTTATACTTTGGATTCCTAAGGCTTTTCCAATTCCCGTTTCTTCATATATAATAGTTATTTAGGCTACACGGAATGTAAGTACATACTTGACAACATTCGAGGAGGTATGAACTGATGTGGAGCTTGCGTAGCCCAAGTTCGAGTTGCCGTACGAGAATAGTTATCGTAGTCCGACTTACATTCCGTTATTATATTTTTCGCGCCACCACTACAGGCAACAATGGAGTCCTACATCATTTTTTAGCACAATATAACTATGAATTTTAGTGCAATCGAGACTTAAAAATTTTACATAATAAGCGAGATATGAAATTTTAAAGTTCAGTTTGGCGTGTGACGCAGCATGTCCTCACCAGTGGTCGACAAAATGTTAGCTCCAGAGAGTACAAATTTTTCATGTTCCCAAGGTTGAAATATTTTTAAACAAGCGTTATATTCATGAAGAAATTATTATTATAAAATGCATTTTTTCCTAATAAATAATAGAACATTGAAACAGTTTGACCATTGTTTGACTATTGTGTGATTTGTGATACAAACTATGACGGCGGGTGGGGGTGGCGCTAGTGTTTGTCCATTGATGGTTTCACGGTAGGCGGGCGCAATCAAATTGCTCGTCATTTTAATTAATAATCGACTTCAAGCGCTTGTAGTTTGCGACCTAATTAATATTTAACCAAAATTAAATAAGTAGGTAGTTGATTAAATTAGTATGATTTTCAAAATTACTCTAATGCCGGCCATACACGCTACGGTCTACCGGAAAGGTCCACCTGTGCAGGTATGCCTGCGCAGGTAGACCGGAATGTGTGTGGGAATAGACCTGTGCAGTTGTTTGAACCTGCGCAGGCGACCGGCGCAAGATCGAAAACCGATTCTTTCGAGTGACACCGTAAGGTGTACCTGTGCGTGTGTGCGTGTACTCCGGACGCCTGCGCAGGTCGCGTTAGTTGTTTTCTGTTTCTTTCGGACGGTGGTCTCATCGCTCGCATCGTATTGCCAGAAAATGGCGCCACCAGATTCAACGAAAAAAATCCTTGAAGACTTTATCGAAATTTATAGAAGTAATCCATGTCTTTGGCAAACTAAAAACAAAGATTACCATATTCGAGACAAAAAAGAAGCTGCTTATAAATTACTCATAGAAAAATTGAGAGAAATTGAGCCAGATGCGAACAAAGATGTAGTTGTTAAAAAGATCAATAACTTAAGAAGCAATGTTAGAAAGGAAAAGAAGAAATATGAGCAATCTTTAAAGTCTGGGGCATCTGCTGATGATGTGTACCGTATTAAACTGTGGTACTACGATTTGTTCAATTTCATTCATGATCAATGCACTCCAAGGGAATCTTCATCCAACTTAGATAGTGATGACGAAAATAGTTGTGAAGTAAGTAAAATATTTCATACTTTGTAGTATAATTTTTTATTAAGTTGAATACATGTAACACATAATTATTTTGTATTTACAGTCCTTCTAAATTTCACCAAAGCTTATAATATAACTATTAGTGATCTTCCGGATATCCGTAACATCGAAAATAAAGATCCGTATCCGAGTATTTACATTTTTAACGATCCTGTACATCACTACTACCTATGTATTTAGAACTACCTACTCCGCCCGTTCAGCCTTATTTTTTAATTTACATGATCATTTTGCCATGGTAACCTTCCCTCCTGATTGAAATAATGCATAAAATTGTTTCGGACTCTCTTCGCGTTGTTCAAAGTATTTCCTGGGTTTCTTCTTTCCAAGTTTTCCATGGTACTATTGTTTGTATTGTATCCTTCAGAAATTATAGTCCCGTTTTCAGAGTTTTCTCGATAAAAACATTTTTGAGGTGCATAAGACTTTTTTGAGTGTTCAATTAAAAAGTTATGTAATACACAAGAGGCTTTCACTACTTTATCGATATTTTCGGGTTCTAAATTTATATGAGTATAAAATATCCGAAATCGTGATGCCATTATCCCAAAAGCGTTTTCAACAGTCCGCCTCGCGCGAGATAATCTGTAATTCAGGATTTTTCTTTCTTGCGATGTTAAATCTGCCTGCCGAAATGGTTTTATCATATCGGGGCGTAATGGGAACGCGTCATCTGCCACAAATACATATGGTAAATTTCGGTTACTTCCTGTTAAGAATTCACTGCTTGGAATATGTAAATCACTATATTCTAATTTTTCAAAAAATTTAGTGTTTTGTAGAACCCCTCCATCGGATATTCTGCCATTCATGCCAATGTCTATATACATAAATTGGTATTTTGCATTAACAATTGCCATAAGAACCAAGCTATGTTGCCCTTTATAATTATAAAAATACGATCCACTATTAGCCGGTGGAACAATCGCTATGTGCTTTCCATTTATTGCACCAAGACAATGAGGAAAGTTCCATCGTTCTTCATACATATTTGCTATTTCTTTCCACTCTTCTTCAGATGTAGGAAACTGTAATATAAAAATAACAGATTTATCATTTATACAATAAGTAGTTATTTTTCATGTGAAATATCTATAGCGGCAGGACACAACAATGTATCAAAATTATTTGTTTTTAGAAAGACAACACTGAAGACTCTTCAAATGCCGATGAAGAATATTCATCCAACAGCGTATCTACCGACAACGAGGCTCGATCAACATCGTCAAATAATAATTCATCTCGCCCACCAAAACCTTGTACAACAAAAAGAAAAGATGAAAGAATAGCACATGAAGTATTGGAATCGGTACGAGATCACTTTAAGCGTCCTCGCCCAATTGTAACAGAAGATAGGTGCGATATTATTGGCAAAAATGTGGCGATGAAATTGAGGGCTTTAGATGCGAAACAAATAATAGTCGCAGAAAGACTTATTAATGATTTACTTTTTGAAGCAGAAATAGGAAACCTCACTCCCGAGCACGCCTATATTAACATGAGAGATGTTTTGAAACAAAATCAACGAAGCTATGTTCCTGATCTGCAATATCGACAACATGCATATCAGTCCTCTCCTAATTCCAATAGGGCATATACCCCTGTAAGTTTTGTTTCTTCCGGAAGTCCTAGCCCACCCTGCATTCCATTTCCCACCAGTCACAATTCAGAGTATCTTTCTCAATCATTTCAAACTAGCCATCTACTCAACAGTTCCCAAGGCAATCCCTACTCGCCACAAATACGAACACCTACGATTCCAGGAAAGCAGCCTAATGAAACAGAGGTAGTTTTATCGATTCCAGGTTCGGCAGCGACATTCCTTAATAATTTCACTGTTGATAATGAATAATTTGAACGCGACTGTTTTGTACTTTAATGATTAAAATTATAATCGTAATTTTTTCAATAAATATTATCTGTAATATAACAGTGTTTTAATGACTTACCTTCAAATAATCTCTTTTAAGTACTTTATACAAAGCCTCACATGTTTCAGGAATAATTTTTCCAAGTGCCTGAGGCGAAATAATTGCTGAAAATTTTAGGTCCTCATAACTTCTGCCAGTTGAGAGAAATCTCAATGTAACTGATAATCTTTCGTGCGCAGAAATACTATTTCTCATAACTGTGTCTTCTTTTTTTATCATAGGAGTAACCATTTCTAGTAATTTAAGGTATGTTTTCTCGTCCATTCGAAGATAGTTTTTAAAATCTTCTGGTTCAAATTTCAATTCATTTAATAAATTAATATGACTATATATTTTCCTTTTCAATAACCAATGCTTACACCACTTTTTTCGCTTCTTTTTCGTATCATTTATCTTCAAAATTAAAGCAAGACCTAGCAATGCCAGCGTGTCATCGTCCACATTCGATGCCATCGCAAAAAGAACTGAAGACCGCTCCGATACACCGGAACGTCCCCATACACGCTACCTATGTTCAGTTGACCTGCGCAGGCATACCTGCACAGGTGGACCTTTCCGGTAGACCGTAGCGTGTATGGCCTACTTAATACAGTATTTTTTAAAGACGTCCAATCAAGGTCATTTGTATCTTGAACGAATTAACAAATTCTATTACTGTAACATACATTAATAATAAAATAACAGTAGTACCTTATGTACCCTCATAAATACTAACGGTCAGTTTTTCAATCTCTTGTTAAAATATTAAATAACAGTTAAATAAACAAAATAGAAACGAAATGATCTGTCAAATGACAGATTTATCATTGCTGTCAACAAAATGATGTAACTGTTCACTTAACTGGAAGTTAAAATTTTAAATTTAAAATAACCTATTAATAAACGGCAACGGAAAATGTTATAGGTCTCGTACGATGTTACATTTACGTTACTGGTGGCGTGAAAAACAATAAAAATACACAGTACTTAATTCTGTACTACACTATTTTTTAAATAAATAATATTGGCCTGTCAATTTTATAAATTATTTAACTTGCAGAACAAATTTCAAATAAATAAATGGCATAATATCCTCGTAAAATGGATATCAACTAAATAGCTTCCATTTCATTTTTTCGAAGATAAAGCAACTCAAAATGTATTTAAATATTTAAAATACCGCCGAATTTCCGAATCGGACATATTTAAAACAATTAACTGTAAAAGCATTTGCAGATATGCAATATAAAGTTAAATCTCTATTACAAAACAATACATCAAATGTTTCATTAACGGTTGATTGCTGGACATCCATAGCAAATAAGTCGTACTATGGAATAACTGCTCACTTTGTAAATGATAAATGGATATTGTTACTGGAAACGGATCCAACCGCCAAAACCGAATAATTTGAATTTGTAGTGCCAAACGACCTGTAACGTTGCTATTTAGATCCTGAAAAAAGAATTAACTGCTAGTATATATCTAGCACCCTCTGTTAGTGAGTAGACCAAGCGACAGCTGAATAATATTGCAGTTTTGTAAAATTTCAAAAAGATCCAAATGACAATAAGACACATGGTTCTTTTTATATGAATTTTCTAATTAATTTAACAACGTGGTTCCTTTTATCCTTTTTGGTGTATGTACTTGTTTATTTCTGTTAATAAAAAATGTATAGCAGAAGTCAGTTAATATTAAAAATGGCTTTAGAAACATAACAAATTAATGAAGATAATATTACTCAACAGGTAGGTAAACAGTAAACATTACTTAGGTTATGTGTGTCATTCATTTTCTCTATTCTAATGCCTAGTGCACACGGGGAAACTTTTTAAAAAGTTTCCTGAAATTTGTTTCCAAAGAAGAAGAAGTTTTCGGGCAACTTCTAGTATCAACCTACGGCCGTTCACACGACAATTGTAAAAGTTTCTTGAAAATTAGTAATTTTTCTCTTAAAAGTCCCTAGACTCTTGGGGAATTATTTTTCGAAAGTGTTTGGTTGTGTAGTTCGTGTTTGTGTACATTTCAAAATGGAATTTAAAAAGTGGTCACGAGAAACTTTGACACTGTTGATAAAACTTTTTCACAGTTACCCAGTGTTATATAATTCTCGCCTGCCAGATTACCACAATAGGAAGAAAAAACGGAATGCATTTGAAGCCATAGCGAAAAGTGTACAAGAAATACGTCCACACACAACAGGTATCTATACGGAATATATATCTTGTTAATGTGATATGAATAAATACATTCAAATTTTAGTTCCAGAATTGAAGTACAAATTAAAAACATTGCGGGTCCAGTTTTTAAAGGAGTATAAAAAAGTTTGTGCCTCCTATACTAGCGGCGCAGGGACAAAGGATGTATATACTCCTAAAATTTGGTGGTATGAACAATTGCTGTTTCTCCGGGACTTTGTGGAGGCACGGTCAGGTACATCAAATGTTCCCGAACCAGTGGACGAGGAAGAGGTTGTTGAAGATGCTGAGTTCTTAGAAGAAGAATTCCAAAGTGATGTAAGTTTCCAAAAAGTATCATTGCTATAACTCAGAATGTGCATGCTTTAAATGGCTGATTGAATTAGTGATAAACTGAAATGAAACATTTAGAGAGAAAACAACAATATCTAGAATATTTTTTTTTATTTTCTATGAATTTAAACAAATATACATTTAGTTTTCAATGCGCTCATCTTGCCATGATACTTTTCCTACGCTGTTGAAATATTCAACAAAAGTGTCTCTTAAAACCATGGCTTGGTACCCCGATTTTCTCCCTTGTTTCCATGTTACACTTCTCAAAGTTTTGTTGTCGTCGTCCACATTTTCTTCCTGTATATTTCTCTTCAATAAAAAATTGTGCAGCGCACAACAAGCTAGAGTTATTTTTTCCACATTTTTGACATCAACGTTCATGGGATTTAAGAAAATTCGAAATTTGTTCGCTAAAATCCCAAAAGAATTTTCCACTACTCTTCGAGCTCTACTCAAACGATAATTATAAATTTTCTGTTCGTAGTCCAGTCCGTGGTAACGAAATGGTTTCATCAGTCGATGACTTAACGGAAATGCGTCGTCACCAACTAATACGTGTGGTACTTTATCAGTGGAATTTGGTAGATTTGTTTCTTCAGGAAGATGTACTGTATTTTTCAAAATAGCTTGAGAGATTTGACTCCTATGGAAAACACCACCATCACTAATTCGTCCATTTATACCCACGTCTACCATAAGAAATTTATAATTAGCATCTACAATTGCTAGCAACACAATGCTATCTGTTCCTTTATAATTTCTGTAAAAGGAGCCATCTTCTCTCAATGGACGAAAAGTGATGTGTTTTCCATCAATTGCTCCTATGCAGTTGGGGAAGTTCCATTTCTCGTTAAAATCCGTGGCTATTTGTAGCCATTCTTCTTTAGTGGAAGGAAAAATTAAAATATTTAATTTTTTTAGACTCTTGATTCATACGGAGAAACTCCGATGGAAATTCCTACGCCAGGAACTTCTTTCTCCAAAATCAGCGTTGGAACAACCCCGGTGTTATCAAGACAGTCAAGTCTTGAAATATCAAGGTGTTCACGTCAAACAAGCCTGGAACCGGGTGAAGGAGAAAGAAGACCCAAGTCACGACAAGCAAGCCTGGAACCGCCAGGTGAAGGAGGAAAGATCACCCCGAAATCTAGACAGGCAAGCCTGGAACCACCGGGTGAAGGGGAAGGAATTATCCCGAAATTAAGGGGAGCAAGAAAAGATTCCACTGTGCAGCGAAGTGCTTTTGAAGCACTTAACAAAATTACTGCCGCTTTATCGAAAAAAAAAAACAATTGGCAAGAATTTGGAAATTTTGTTGCTTCGTCATTGGCTAACATAAAAAACGAACTCTTAGCGAAGCGGATGAAGCACAATATAATGGAAATTATTATGAAAGGAGAAGATGAAGATGACGCTTAATTTTACGTTCATTTTTATCATTTTTCTTTTCGATTTTATTTAAATTTAGTTATAGTTTAATTATTAAAATAATATTTCCTTTCTTTTTTATATAATTTATAGGGTAAATTGTAAATTATTGTAACTACAAAAAAAAATATATTTTTTATAATTAAGAAATTCTATTCCTTTCAGTTTTAAATCAATCATCCATCTCTTTACTACATCTACTTTCAATGTTACTTTATTACCTTCAAATATTCGTCTTTCAGCGATACGTATATAGCATCCACGACTTCTGCTACAATTTTAGATAACGTTGACTTCCCAATTCTTAAACTATACGATAAACTAGTAATGGTTTCACCAGTAGCTAAATATCGCAGAGTTGCAGATAATCTGTAATAAAATAAAAATTAGTATCTTAATTTGTAAGTATTACATGATGTTATATTCTTACCTATATCTTGCAGAAATACATTGTCGCATATTCGTATCCTGATAAGTATATAAATGCGCCGTCGCTTGTAATAGTATGTTGAACGTGTCTTCGTTCATACGTAGAAAATTTGTGAATGCAGGCTTGTCCTCTACTCTTAATTCTTTGTGTAACAGATTAAGAGAACCACGTCCTCGATCGTCTCTTCTTCGTAGCCATTCTTTACTCCATACACTTCTTCTTTTTTCTTCACTGCAAATTATAATAACGCAGGTAACAGCTGCGGCTAACAATAATAATTCTTCATCAGACATTTTTCTCTGAAATTATAACCTCACGACACAAATGTCAAAATAAATGAGAAGTTAGCTACATGTCAAAAAGTTTCCACAAATGTGTAAATTTTTATCGGCGCCTTTAAAAATCTGGAAACTTTTCGTACTTCTTCTTTGGAAACAAATTTCAGGAAACTTTTTAAAAAGTTTCCCCGTGTGCACTAGGCATAATAATGAACAAAAATCAATGCCTGTTTTTACAAAATTCTTCAAATAACTATTTATTTAGTCTGACTGAGGCACTTGGTTATTTCTAAATAATGTGGAAGACAGGTAGTTTGTCGCATGGATTTCTTTAATTTTGAATTTTTTTAAGGTATCTGGAAGAATAAATGAAGAAAACTATGAAAATGCCACTAATAATGGTCTTACTAATGTAGAAACAAATGATTGTAACATTTCTAATAATATAGTGGTAAGAACTTAGGATATCAATTATTAAAAAATATGAATCATATTCTTTTTGTAGGTTGAGCTAGATGAACATCAAAGTAATGGGGAAAACTTCTCAGATTTTGAAGATTCTGGAAGCGAATTCGATCCGAAGGAGCATGAGGCTTCTTTGTCCAGTGATTTATCAAGTGAAGAATCGGAAACAACACAAAGAAATGATATATTAAATGAAGAGTGAGAAAATTGGAAAGGCAGACCGAAATAGAGAAGAAAAAACAAATACCCAGGGCAAACATTTAAAAGTAGGAAAGTTTTGAAAAATTTTAATGAAACACATTATACTGTAAAAGGAAAACTGATAAAAGCTAAAGAATTTATTGACTTCAAATGCAATTGCTCTTTGAAGTGTAATGAAAAGATACCAGTTAGTGAAAGAAAATACATGTTTAAAAAAACTTGGGCCTTAGGGTTCTATGAAACTCAAAACTCTTTTATAGCTGCTACGGTAAAACAACAGGGGATTAAAAGGAAAAGAAATAAAGCAAGCAATATCAGACAATTTAGCAGAACTTACTACTAGACCGGGCGCCAAGAAACATTCCGTTTGAAAAACCGGTGGATTCATTCTGATTGATGATTTAAGTTCAGAAAGACCTAAAGAATGAAATTCTGGATGTTGCCGGGCAAAGTCAATGGTCATTTTTTTTATAGGGCGTATAAGAATTATTGATGAAATCGCTGCAACGGTCAAGGAAACCTTGTTTATTATTACTAAAAAGTTGTTTCTGTAGGGTATGAAATTGAAAACATCACGAATATTATAAAATACAAATTTAATATGGCAAAAAGACGCGTGCCTAAGGGTTTAGTCGCGACTCTGGGGAATCGGGTTCGATCCCGACCGATGCCAATAAGAAATATTTCAAATTTAAGTGGCACTAAAGTTACCCTTGTGCACTCTCCACACATCAATGAGTGCCCGTGAGGTGACGCCTGGTAAACGCCTGCACGATTGCCGGATACGACCGATGATCGTTTTCTTTGTTTCCCTCTCCACAAAGTATTGTAGCGGGCCATATTGTACCCGACACGGTTTAGACGTTTTAGTTATAAAAGAGTTTTCACATAAAGTCAAAATAGATAGTATGATAGCATTTTTTGATTTCTGAGTTAAACAAATTTAAGTGCAAATTCTAATAGTTGTTCCAGAAAATGCAGTTTGATGATAAAATTTTCTTAGTTAGAGGCCAAATATATTACATTTAAACAAACTTGTGTTGCCAGATCACAGCCCATCGACCCCTTCCGCCCCTGTATCAGTAAAAAAAACGCACTTTATTAAGCTATATCTCTTAAACAATATGGTCAGAAAAGTTATTTTTATTTTAATATTCGTCATTTATATATTTCTATAAACTGAGATGTTTTTCAATAAAATGGGAAGCACTGTTTTGAAAATACAGTGAAAAATATGACAATTACTATTCCTTGGACAGGAATGTTTGGAGAAAAGTAAGGAAAAGCGACCCTTAAGAAGAACAAGATACTACCTTAAAAAGATAAGTTTTGACAATCGTTACGAACACATTTACAGAGAGAGATACAGTTTAAATAATTTTTTTACAACTACAAGACATTTTTCTGCAGTCTGAATTACATTTGCAAGGATGCCTTTCCTACCACCAACCCTCACCATTTACTCGGGCTTGGAACCGGCGCCAAGTTGAGCTGGCTTACTCCCCAGTGGCTGGTTATTGTACAGCACAATAATATTTACATATTTTCTTATTGGTAATAATCGATTGACCATCTCAAATTTGAGATAAATTCAATCAAAGAGAGCTCTTTTTGTATGTGTTTTCTGTATCAAGCAATAGTAAATGTCATATTTTTCACTGTATTTTCAAAACAGTGCTTCCCATTTTATTGAAAAACATCTCAGTTTATAGAAATATATAAATGACGAATATTAAAATAAAAATAACTTTTTTGACCATATTGTTTAAGAGATATAGCTTAATACAGTGCGATTTTTTTTACTAATGAGGGGCGGAAGGAGTCGATGGGCTGTGATCTGGCAACACAAGTTTGGTTAAATGTAATATATTTGGCCTCTAAGAAAATTTTATCAACAAACTGCTTTTTCTGGAACAACTATTAGAATTTGCACTTAAATTTGTTAACTACTCAGAAATCAAAAAAAGCTATCACACTATCTAATTTGACGTTATGTGAAAACTCTTTTATAACTAAAACGTCTAAACCGTGTCAATATGGCCCGCTACAATACTTTGGAGCTGGTATATAAACTGCTGTGGAGAGGGAAACAAAGAAAACGACCATCGGTCGTATCCGGCAACTGTGTAGGCGTTTACCAGGCGTCACCTCACGGGCACTCATTGATATGTGGAGAGTGCACCACAAGGGTAACTTTAGTGCCACTTAAATTCGAAATATTTCTTTTTGGCATCGGTCGGGATCGAACCCGGTTCTCCAGATTTGCGACCAAACCCTCAGGCACGCGGCTTTTTGCCATATTAAATTTGTATTTTATAATATTCGTGATGTTTTTAATTTCATACCCTACAGAAAAAACTTTTTAGTAGTAATAAACAACGTTTTCTTGACCGTTACAGCGATTTCATCAATAAGTCTTATACCCCCTATAAAAAAAAAATTACCACTGACTTTGTCCGGCAACATCCAGAATTTCAATCTTTCGCCTTTCTGAAGTTAAATCATCAATCAGAATGAATCCACCGGTTTTTTCCAACGGAATGTTTCTTGGCGCCTGCACTATACCCTGGTACTGTTATAGTTTGTAGGGAAATGTTTATTAAAACGTTACAGATATCTACAAAGAGAATCAACAGCGCATTAAAAAAGTTTAGTACTGGAAATATAAAAGATGTAAGAGGAAAATGTGGCAATGTAAACAAAAAACTACCAGATAAAATAAAAAACAAAGTAATTAATCACATATATTCATGTCCCCCTTACGTATCACATTACTGCAGAAATATTACGAAAGCTAGATATTTGCCGTGGGATTTAACACTTGATAAAATGTACCGCCTCTATTTAGAGGACTCGAATCCCAAAGTTGCATTTTCTACGTATAAAAAAATATTTTATGGAAACTTTAATCTTAGACGGAAACCACCTATTAAAGACACGTGTAACACGTGTGATGAATTACAATCAAAAATTAAAAATTCAACAGATGATTCCTCATTTCTAGAACAAACAAAAGCTTTACATACCCAACATTTAAATTCCTCAAAAGAAGCAAGGGATGCAATGAAATTGGACCTTCATAGGGCAACTGAAGATAATAAGTTAGAAACGCTAACTTATGACATGCAAAAAGTACTTAGTCTTCCAAAATTGCCTACTAATGTAATATATTACAAAAGGCAACTTTCTATATACAACGAAGGAATTCACACAGGATCGGACAATAAAGTTTACTGTTTTTTTTTATGGAAAGAAGGTATCGCAGGTCGAGGCGCACAAGAAGTTGGTTCTTGTTTGAAGGTCATGATTGACACATATGTTTCGCCAGAAATTGAAGAGCTAATCTTATGGTCAGATTCTTGCGGCGGGCAGAACAGGAATATAAAAATAGTTTTAATGTTGAAAGCAGTTTTGCAATGCCACAATTCTTTAAACACCATTTACCTGAAATACCTGATACCTGGGCACAGTTATTTGCCCTATGATTCTGACTTTGGGGATATTGAAAAATCAACGAAGAACCAAATAAGAATTTATACTCTGCAAGAATTCAAGGAAGTAATAATGACCTGTTCAAAGAAACGGAAATTTATAGTACATGAAATGGAAAAAGAGAAATTTCTAAGTACTGGAGAAATTGAAAAGCTTATCACAAACAGAAAAACAGATATAGAAGGTCGAAAAGTCAGTTGATTGAAGACCAGAGTCATTAAGATTACTAAAGATAAGCCACATTCAATATTTATTAAAGCTTCACATAAAGGAGACGAGTATCAAGAAATAAATATAGAAAAAACTACAAGAGGAAGACAATGTTCAACACCAACTTTTTCTGTGACATTACCAGAACTATTTCCAGAAGGAAAACCAATCTCCAATAAAAAGTTGGCAGATATCAAAAGCTTGTTACCGTTGATTCCCAAAGATGTTAAGCACTTTTATCAAAATTTGTCGTCAAGCGATTTCGATGATGATATAGAAGGATTTGGTGAAGGAGTGGATTTTGAAATGGAAACTGAACAGAATGCGGAATAATAACCTTCTGTGTCTTTATTATTTATTATAGTAAGAATTACATTTGTTTAAGAATTTGTTTCATTTATGAAAAGCATATTTTTCTATTATAGTTATGTATTTAATTTTAATTATATTTTCTAAAAAGAACCAAATTTTATGATTTATTATTCCATAAAAAAACCAAGTACCGGGACAGTTTTCCGAAAAGAACCATATGCATTTTTTTCATAAAACTAAAAGGAACCAAGCGTCAGATTAAACAAAAAAATAGATTTTTTCAAAAAGCTATTCATTGTCGCATATGAATTAGCTAGCTGAAAAAGTAATCCATGATAATTTATCATCAAACTTGTCGAGAAACTAAAACTTGAATTTTAAAGTTACTAAGACTTTGAACCGGATTTTCTCGAAACTAGAAATTGTCGCCTGGATCCTTTTCCAATAACACCATAAATGGGAATTAAAATCTCTTGTACTAGATTTTGTTCCCGCAAATTTATAATACTTAAAAAAAAATCAATTTAGCACAAAAGATTCAAGGCATAACACTAGATAATGCGTCGGCCAATACTCTGTTTATTCAGGAAGTGTCAGGTTTACTTGGTACTGAGGATTTTAATGAAGTTGATTCGCATTTTCGTTGCTTTGCTCATATCCTTAATTTAGCAGTACAAGACATTTTAAAAGTTATTAGCGATCATAATATAAGTGACACAGAGACAGATGAAGAGGATATTGAGGATATATTACAAAATGACTTTCCAATAAGTAAACTTAGAAAATTATTTTTAAAAATACGTCAATCTGAACAATGGCAAAATAAGTTAAAAACATGCTGTGAAGCTTATAATATAAAATCGTACACTACAAATATTGATATTACTACTCGTTGGAATTCCACAAATGCTATGCTTGTTGCTGCACTAAAAATGGAAAAGCATTAAACGCATTGTGTGAACATAATAATGAAATAAAAAATTTAAAAATAGAAGATGATTGGAATTTGTTTGCTAAAGTTCAGAAAATATTGAAACATTTTAAGATTTTATCTACTGTACTAAGTGGAGATAGTTATGCTACAATGCCACTAATAATTATTGGGTTTAGTATGTTATTGGACAACTTAGAATCCGCTATACGAGAATCATTAGATAATGAAAATTCTACATTGACTGAAGCTTACCAGGCAGCATATACCAAACTTATAAAACATTACAGTAAAACGAATAGGGTGTATTGCGCTGTTTTAATTTTGGATCCCAGACACAAAATATCTACATTTGACTTAACGAAATGAGGTAAGGAAATGAAAGTGGCATCTGTATCAAAATTTAACGAGATATATCGTAGTAAATACTATTTACCTACAAATTCTCCTGAAAATATTTCTCCAGAACAAGTAGTAAGTGACGATGAACCAGATGTTATTGATTTATGTTCGCTCTTTGAAAAACCAAAAGAGTCAAAACATGAAAATTGGCGTTATGAAGTTGACATCTAATTAAATTTGCCCAGAGAATCAAAAAATATTAATATTTTAAACTGGTGGCAGCAACATGACAAATCCTACCCACTGTTATCAAAAATGGCTCGAGATATACTGTGTATACCTGCTACAAGTGTTCCAACAGAGCGACTTTTCTCCAAAGCTGGATTGACCATAAGAAAACATAGGAACAGGCTTTCCCATGATTCGGCTAAATATCTTTTATGTTTAAATTCGTGATACGAATTAATTGAATAAATACATATATAAATATATCGATTCGTTATAATCATAAATTATCATTCAATAATTACTTATGTTACCAGAATGCAAATAAAGTTACCCTGTTCATTTATCTAATGCCGTTAAAATGTATTTTTGTTGTATGTTGATTTTTTAAATAAAAAAACCTGTATTATTATGTATTAGATATGTCTGTTTGGTTTAAATAGATAAAATCGTATTTAACATATTCCTATTCCTCTGTGAAACTATAAAGAATAAAATTTGCATCTATTTTATGAATTAGAAATTATTGTTTTATTCAAAAAATATTAATGAAAGCTTTGATAGTTCCGCCTGCAGAGGTGGGATGTAAATATCTTACGACATTTGACAATTTTATTTTATTTTACCTATGCAGGCGGAACTATCAAAGCTTTCATAAATCAAGATACGAGGTACCTGAACTCTACAAAGAAATCAAAAAATATTACATTCTTTCATTTGTTTATTATTTGGATATCTTATAAATTTTCTATACATTCATCAAAAGAAAGAAATTAGCATTAACCGAACATATCTCGACGGCATTCCTCTCGAAAATTCGAGACGAGATCTCGAAAACGCGAGATCTCACGGCATCACTAGCGGCAACTCTGGTTGTATATAGACAGCTGACCGTTAATAAAAATTAATTTATTATGATTCATTGCACTTTTAGGGGTGAGATTGGGCAAGACTGGAAATTATAAAAAAGGAGTTGGGCACCCGCCCTTACGCTAACTATAAAGCTGAGTACTTGGAACGAGCTGTGGGGATAGTAAAAATGGGCGCATTCAGCGCATGTGAGCGCTCAGTGAACGCTCAGAGAGCGCTCGCAAAGTAACAGCTGAATGCACTTGTTCACTACTTCTCAAATTGAGCGCTCAGTGAGCAGCCAGAGCGAAAAATTTGTACGCTCACTGCTGAGCGGTACGCTTGACGTTTAATTGAAAATGGCGTCGGAAGAGTATACAACGGGCCGGTACGAATATAATAACGTACTGTATGATATTTTGGCAACAAAATTGCAACATGAAAGTTTACAAAATGGTAAGTTATTATAATATTTAAAATATGCAGTAATTAAAATATATACCAATACTTATAATTTTAATTTATTTAGACCCAGAGTACTTCAAAACCTACATGAGTTTGAATAATAATAACGAAATTGTTGGTTTTACAAATGTAAATGAAAATAATGATGGTAAGTAAAGCATTTGAATATTTTTCAATATTACAATTAATTATTGCCTTACTAATTCATTAAAGATAACAATTCTAACTTCAATTGGTGCCGAAAGACAACATTGTTATTAATAGAAAAATATAGAGATAAAAAAGAATCCTTTCGAGACCCGAAAAAGAAGAAAAAAGATGTGTGGCTTTCGATTTCAAAGGAATTCGAGACAATGGGATATAAAATAAGCCCAGAAGAATTGGACAAAAAGTTCCGGAATTTAAAAAGAACCTATAAATGCAAAAAGGATAACTCGAAATCATCAGTCACTGGGAGAGGTAGCATTAGTTGGGAATATTATGATCAATTTGAAGACATTTTCTGCGACGATAAGACCATACATTGCCCTACCACAATTGCTTCATTTACAATAGGTAATACCAAAGAGAATTTAACTGCTTCCAATATTTTAAATGAATCATCACTATCACGACTATCATCAAGCGATATGATAATTGAAGAAACAATCGATAAAACAACAGAATTACCAAAATCAAAAAAAGATAATTCCGTAAAACGAAACAAACAACTCTTTGAGTATCGGAAAAAACAGCAAGAAATTGAATCTGAAAGAGTTGTGGAATTGAGAAAATTAAGATTGGCAATTGAAAAATCAAATGAAATACAAGAAAAGCGGAATGAACTTTTGGCAAAGTTAGTAGACAAATAAACTTTATCTTTATAAGAAAGTCTTTATTTTCCTTAGAAATTAAACTTTAGTTACCATATGATTTTTGAACATACATATAAAAATCTTATTACTAATATATGTAATTCTTTATATTGTTTAGCAATATGTAAAATAAAACTTATTGAAAAATATTAACAATATTATTGCGTTTCATTTGTGCTTCAATTACATTATGATCATTAGCCGGTGCACCCAAATCGACATCATCGTTATCTTCTATTTGTAGCTCATCATCGACGTCTTCCACGTCATTATTAAGAATAATAAAATTGTGCAAAACACAGCAGGCACCAATAATAGCATTACCCAAATCAAAGTCCGCAATATCAAGATATTTCAACCGTCTAAACTTGCCTTTTAATAGCCCAAATGCTCTTTCAATTACCGATCTAATTGAACTTAGTTTATAATTGAATCTTATTTGGGCTTGGTTTAAATGACCCGTATTTCTAAAAGGTGTCATTAGACGGGGCATTAGTGGGTATGCGGAATCCCCTATCAAATGCATGTCGGGTCCAACGAAAACATTATTAATATTTGCCAATTCATCGAAAATGTTGCAATTACGGAACACTCTGGCATCATGCATTCGTCCGGGCATACCAATGAAGACATCAATAAACTTCAATTGGTGATCGCATATTCCTGTTAGAAATTAATAACAATTAAAACAAGTAATTTGTAGTACAGAGTATTTGTTTGAATTCTATGATGGAACGGAAATTGTTAGTTAATTTTGATTTAAAAAATTACCTTGTAATATTATCGAATGATTTCCTTTTCTATTATAGTAATCAATAGGATTGTTCACAGGTTGTTTACAATTAATGTGGCATCCATCTATAGCACCAATTACTCCTGGAAACCCTTGAGATCGTTGCTGAAATATCTGAAAATTATTACATCAGCAAGGTATACTAGCATTTTGTAAATATGTATGTGAACTTAAATTACATTTGCAGCAGCTTGTTGCCTGTCTAGATTAGGCCAAATAATATATTCTGGTATTAAGTTAATTATTACGCCTATAATTTGTTTTAAAATGTAGTGACCAGTACTGCAACCAATTTCGAACCGATCACCAACAGCTAAAAAACTTTCCTGTTTTCCCAATAGCCAAAGGGTGAATAATATTTTTTTTGGCAAAGGAATAATATAATTTGCTTCGGGCAAATGATTCCCTATTACAATAATTAGATTCTGAAACAGTAGTATTATAAAAATATGCAGTATAATTAAATAAATAATTTTAATTCATACCTCAAATGTTATCCTGGACATTCGGAAGTGTTCCTTAAACTGCATGTCCGTATATTGCGGAATGATAACTTCAAAATAATTTTTATTTCGAACAACTAATCTTCTTTCGTTCACAACATCGTTTAATGGTTCAGCTAACTCTTCAACAATATTCATAACCATATTGAAATGAATTGGTTCATTATCAGCTTCGGCCAAAAGAAATAAATTTATTGCGTTCACATCCATGACGTTTAAAATAACAATTTTTACGCTGTCAGAATACAGCAGTGCGCTCTGCATTCAGTGCACTACACTACGATCACTGAGCGCTCAGTCAGCTAAATAAATTGAGCGGTATGTGCTGAATGCGCCCAATGAAACAAAGGGGTCATACCACATTTTCCAACTTATTTTTTTTTTCTGAAAGTACACTTAAAACTACTTACGAAAATATATATTTTATGTCACATAAGTTTCTAGTTTTACAGTAATATTTTTTAAAGTTTATATAAAATTTCAAATGACGTCAGTTTTGCAACCGTAGTGACGCCTACCGAGCAAAAATTGAACTACATTTGACGTTTATGTCATTGTGTTTTGAAAACCACGCTTGAAACCAAACGTTGACAGCAGCAGGTTGATTTATACGCGTGCTTCTGTTTTTATTGTGTATTATCCAAATGGAAACTAATTTTGAAGAAGCAAATTTAAATAATTTGCCAAAAATTGATTTTATTATGGTCAATGATTTTTTTGAGAAAAGTTCCGTTTACCGAAATGCAGAAGTTCAAAATGTAAAAATGAAAAGGTTAGTTCAAATGCTTACAATTATTTTGTGGTTATTTATTATTTGTAACAGAGCTGGAAGAGAAACTTACGGTGATAATGCAGTTGGTAAAGTACAATTAAAAAGAGATGATGAAACCTGCATTGTAAAAGCAAACTTTACTCCGAAACATCATGTTAGTGCAAGAGGATATGCAGTTACTATTGTAATCAATGAAAAAACGAAGAGGTTACGAGTTGTGAATGTCATGATTGTACAGCTTCTTCTGGTATTTATATTAAAAAAATATGTAATATAAACAAAGGTAATTAATATTTATTTTTTAATCTTTAGGTGGGTGTAAACATGCTGCAGCATTTTTAATGTGGCTGCATAGGCGCAGTGAAGAACCATCAGTCACTGAAACAATATGCTACTGGCGAACTTCGAAGCTGTCCAAATTGGAAAAAACTTTGAAAAGTTGTAGTATAGCGGAAATGTTTCCGTCTAGAGTTCAGGGAACAGTACAATCTGCAAACGGTCGATTTAGACAAAAAGTTATAGAGCAAGGAAAGAAATTGGGTACTGAAAGCTTGTTAGTTAATCTCCTTGATGAAGACGTTCTTGAATGAACATCTTTATACTGCTTGAGTGTCAAATACTAAAGACACATCGAAGAAACGCAGGGGAAAATTATTGCTGACAGTTTTATTTCGTTCTGCAAACAGCATATCACGGAAGATGATTGTTTGGCACTACAAAAATTAACAGTGGTACAATTCAAAACATTCAAATGGTATGATGCACGTTTCGGCAGAATAACTGCCTCAAAAATTCACGAAGCAGCCAAAAGTCATACTTATGAAGGAAGTTTAGTTGAAGCTATATTTGGATCAACAAAAATTTGTACAGAAAGTATGGCAAGAGGAATAAGATTGGAAGAATCTGTATTACAGAAATTACCGCAGGATTTTAAAATTAAAAAATGTGGTTTGATAATTTCTCCAAATTGCCCGTTTCTTGGGGCATCTCCAGATGCTATAGCCGAGAAATATTGTATAGAAGTGAAGTGCCCCTGGAAAGAAAAAACTATAAAAAATTATATAAACGCAGATATATGTTTAAAACCTTATGCATAACTTCAAATGCAAACGCTTTTGAGTGGCAAGAAGCATGGACTTTTATGTGTAGCATCTCCTACATTTGAAGTTGATAATATTATTAATATTAATTTTTTCCCCTCTAGATTTTCACTAGAAAATTAGGGTTATGTAAAGTTTCTTAAGGAATTCGAGTTCGATTACCATATTGCCTATTTAAATATAGATAAGGCAATAAGTCCATATCTAAATGAGCTACCTACCAAGGAAGTATTAAGTTGGGATCCTGGAAAACCAACATCTAGTAGACGTATCTTATTAGAAGTACTCAGGAAAAAAGAAATATCTCTCAAGAATATATGTGAAACAATTATGAAAAGGGAAGTTCCAGATAATTGGCAGGTTATATTAGTTTATTCTAAATAAAGGGAGATGAGGTCAGGGCCTGAAAACTGCTTTTATAAGGTAATTCAACAATACAACTATAATCTTACAATGAGTGATAAACAAGGTTCTGCTGCGTCAACATCTCAATCAAACGACAACGTGGCTGCATCAAATGCAGAATATCAAATATCTCTTAAAAGACCTTTGTCTAAATTTCCAATGGAACGGGCCCATCAGACAGTAATTAGGAAATACATTTTAATAAATTTCATAGATGATAACAATGCTACGAAGTCATTAAAATATTGTCATGATTTTTCACTTCTAGCAACATAGTTATATTTCTTAATGTAACAGACATAAATGCGCGCCAGTACGCTTTCTGCATGATGTTTCCAATAGTACACAAACTACTGAGAAATTTAATGCCGGAGAAAACCGAATAGATGGAACATCTGTTCACAAATAAAATTAAATTTGTGTCTTCTAGTATTTATATTGTTATTACACTAACAGACTCTGGATATTGTTATTCTATATCAACAAGGTACGTAGTTTACTGTGTATGTTTGCGTTTTTGATATTGTTTTTTATTTATTTTGCTACAATGGCAAATTTTTTTGTTGCCTGGCATCATCATGAATTTAGTTTATAATTTTACATTACATGTATTGTGTCGATTGGCAACATCATACGTTTAGCATGTGGTTTTAAATTATACGTATTTTCTTTTAGAATGAGTAAATTGCGGAATTTATCTGAGAAGTAGAATACTGGGAGAATATCACAGGACTTGAGAGTGATGATGGAGGCGATTTTAGTGATACCGACAGCACTGAAGATCTTCCAGTTGAAGTAATAGTGAAACAGAATTTGAGATAGAACGTAACGATTACGACAACAATTTGCCTTCATGTTCCAATATACAACTTCCCATTGTAAGAAAAAATGTACCTGTGAAAAATAAGAGTACTGTAAATAAAAATTTTCCGATGAGCTTATAAACAAAATTGTTAAGAAAACTAATATTTACGGAGTACAAAAGAAGCCCGAGAGACCTATATATATATATATATATATATATATATATATATATATATATATATATATATATATATATATATATATATATATATATATATATATATATATATATATATATATATATATATATATATATATATATATATAATGTATGAACTATTGTTATTTACCCATGAATCACTGTCTTATTGCTATGTAATTTTCCACAATGTAATTGTAGAATACAAAAATGTATCAATTTGTAATATTAACCAGAATCTATTCGTCAGTCTTTACGATTAGTAATTGTTTCTGAAATAAAACTGTTTTTTTAAAATAAATTTAGACCTTCAAAGTAAATTTAGTTTAAAAAGAACTAATCAAAATTATAAAAACATAATTGGCGCAGTCGGGTAGGATTACTCGAAGAATTAATATTCTTTCGATTTTTATCGATTTATCGAGTATCTGGAGAAAATTCGACCGTAAATGCCATACCAATAAGTCCTTTTACACTACGTCGAAGAAAACAGACCAGGGGTGCAGCCCAGTCGAATTCATCGTGCAAAGAAAACATCAATCCTGAATCATCAGTGAAAATGATCTTCGCAGTGCGATCTCCTATGAGAAGAATCTAACGCAGGCACCAATTTAATGAATGAGCACTTGGAAGTAATAAATTCTCCATTTACAGACATAGTTATTAAGGAATTTCCGTAATCCCACCCCACACTAATAGTTTTTATTGAACCTTCTATATATACTTTGAAGATCTGTTTTGTAAATCACTTCATACCTTCTGATGATGGCGTAACTGCCGAAATTACGTAATAAAGGAATTTTATTTAAATTTGTGAAATAATACCTAGTGTCTTTATTTTCTTTTAGAAGAATCAATCTTCAACGAGTCATTCTCCGCCAACAAGCAAGATATCCTGCATCTAACGTGTCTTGCTGAACAATGATTATGAAGATCACTTGTGTCTTACTCTTCATACAGTAAGTCATCCCTTATTTACTAACGCCTTCTATGATAACTACTGACTCAGTCTCGGAGTCTAGTGCTTCAGAAAGTGTAGAGTCTTGAAGACATTAACACTGAGGACCGAAGAGTGTCACCAAGTGCCGTATCCAAAATATGTCTACGACCTAGTAAACTAAATTTAAATAGTAAAGTTTTAAACACAAATATGGCTTCTACAACCGGAGATAATATTACTCTTGGTTCTGTCATACCAGAATATGACGGTAACGTCAGATTGTTAGCTACATTCACAGATAGTGTAGATAATTATGTAAATTACATTAATTCTTTAAATATAACTAATCCAGCATTAAAAACATTTGCATTTGATATATTAAAATCAAAATTTACGGGTCAAGCAAAACTCATATTAGCCTGTGAATCTTTTTAAGATTGGTAAGAAATAAAATTATTCCTCCAAACAAACTTTGAGGATAAAACAACATACTTCACTATGATAAGATAATTATTGTTAACAACAAATATCGAATTAACACTAAAATTATTTCGTGAAAATTTTTCGAAAATTAAATCTAAAATTCAATTATCTCCATATTCAGCACTTCAAAAAAGTGCTGTCACTCAAGACATGCAGATACTTGTTGACCATTTCATGTCTTTACTCCCTATCAATATAAGGGGTTACTTTATAAATCGTAACCCAAAAACTTTGGAAGAATGTGAACTACTTCTTTCAAATGAATTCGCTCAACAATTTAATCATAAATCACCTATGTTGTGAGACACACCACAACAAAAAACGCTTCCTAATATATATATATATCTAAATTCCCATGGCAATTATTCCCACAAAAAACCTTTAATCCTAGGGAATATCAACATAAACCTTAAGGCCCAAACAACTTTGCGCGTCAACATTTGAATAACCAAAAAACCAATACCAATGTCTGGTATTACAATACAAACGATCCCAATGAGCACACAAACTATAAAACAAAATTATATGCAAGAAATTTCGGACGAAAGTTATGAAAATCAAGAAGAAAATTCTTATTCAAATTCTGAATGATTTTAAAAAATTAAAAACAGAACCTCCCGAAGGAAACGTATAATGTTATCAAATTTAAAAACAATTCCCATAATCATTCATCAAAATTTTAAAATATTAATAGACTCAGGATCCGCTGTTAATCTAATTACACCAAATACCGTAAACACTAAAATTAAAAACTCAAGAGGAATATATTACTTTCCATACAGCAAATGGAAAAGTAAAATGCACAGAAATAACAAACATTAAAATTTTTGGTCAAAAGTACAAATTCCATATTTTACCATTTCACAACGAATGTAATTTACTTTTCGGAATTCACATACTTATATACACTAAAACGAATATAAACTTTTGTACTGATGAAATTATCATGAATAATAAAGTATTCAAAATTCACAATTTATTTAGTTTAAATAACAACAGATCTTTTATAGAAATTAGAGATTCACATCTAGACTCAAAATTAAAAGAAAAACTTCATAAAATTATAAATGACTATAAACGTCTTTTTCTAAAAAATTGTGAACGCCTTACTTATACTAATCGCACAGAACACGAAATTTATACTTCAGGTGACATGAATCTGATATTGAGGAGCATATACAAAAAATGCTAAAGAAGGAATCATTCAGAAATCAAGATCCCTATACAATAGCCCCATTTGGATTGTCCCAAACAAATTAGACGCGTCCGGTAAACGCAAAACAATACTTGTAATTGATTTTAGCAAGTTTAATCAAAAGACAAAAGAAGATAAATACCCTCTTCCGATCATAGATAACTTGATTGATAAAATCAGTAAATCTAAATACTTTACCACACTAGATTTACATAGTGGTTTCCATCAAATACTAGTTAAAGAAAAAGACAGAAAAAACAGCTTTTTCAACACAACGCGGGCATTATGAATTCCTTCGTATGCCCTTTGGACTCGGTAATCTTATAGGAAAAATATGTTTGGTCGGAAACACAGGCTAAGAGCACCTTCAAAGCATCCGTACAGTATTTGATTATCACAAAAGAGCAAACTGAAAAATTCAAACAGACAAATCGGAATTCTTTCTTACGGAAGAAGAATATCTCGATTTCGTTATTTCAAAAGAAGGCCTTAAACCTAACCTAAAAAAAATAATGCTATTGAAAAAATTCAAACTCCAAAAGAAATAAAATCTTTCCTTGGTAAATTAATTTGGTATCGAAGATTTATACCGAACTATGCAAAATTAACAAAACCATTCACAATATGTTTGAAAAAGGGTAAGCAAATCGATATCACTAATAAAGAATACTTGGCATCATTTCAAAAAGCAATGGAACTAATTTCGAACCCTCCAATTTTGGCATTTCCTGATTTTAATGAAAAATTCATCCTTACAACAGACGCATCAGATTACGCAATGGGTGCTCTTCTTTCTCAAAATCAAAATGATATAGAAAACCCCCTGTGCTATACAAGTAAAACCTTTAATTCACAAGAATCAAATTATAGTACAATAGAAAAAGAATTCAAAGCCATAGTATGGGCTATTAGCATTTTTCAAACATGTCTCGATGGTAGAAAATTTATTATTAGAACAGATCATCGACCACTTGTCAGGCTCTTTGGTTTGGGCTCTAGCTGACAGTGAAGGCTATTTGTATGATTTCGACATATACACGGGAAAAACTAAGGACTACGTAGAACATGGTTTAGGAGAAAAGGTAGTATTACGATTAATGGAAGGGTTAGAACACAAGGATCACTGCTTATTTTTTGACAATTGTTTTACGATTTATAATTTATTGAAGGAATTGATGGAAAAAGGTATAAATGCTTGAGGCATCGTAATGGAAAACAGAAAAATCCTACATAAACTAAAAGATAAGAACCTGAAACAAGAGGAATATGACTATAATATAAGCAATGAAGAGATAAGTACCGTTAAATCGAAAGACAAACGAACAGTCCACATTCTCTCAAAATTTCACGACCCGCAATCTACCAACGAAATAAAAAGGGGATTAAAGACGAATCATCAAAATAAATTTCATGCCCACATGCTCCAGCAGAATATAATAAAAATTTGAATTGTGTAGATCGAATTGATCAATTGAAATCAACTTATGAAATTGAAAATAAAGGCAAAAAATGGTGGATGAGAATATTTTGGCATTTCATTGACTGCTCAGTCGTAAATAGTTATATATATATATATATATATATATATATATATATATATATATATATATATATATATATATATATATATATGAAGCCTAGAAAAGCTTAATGAGCTAAGTGCCACTTTTTACAGAAATGATCCATTTCAGATTGTAGTGTACAATTTGTTGCTATTAGTCTAATATTGTTGGTTGTGAAATGGACCGACCCAATTGTAGTAAAGCATTTTTAGACGAACCTAGACGTACAGGCTCATTTAAGAAAAAACAGCATGATGCTAGAATTAGAGTAAAGCAATATTTAACGGGCAAAAAGAAAGAAATTCCTGCAAAAAATCCAGTGTTTTCACAGGTTAGTTTGAGGTTATTTCATTGTGTACAGCTAAAATAGTGTTCAACATGAAAAACCTTAATGCTTTTCTTCTATCAGGACATATGCCGATGTTGGTATCAGTGTAGGGAACTAGAAGACGACTACAAGATGAAGTTATTTGAAAATTTCCACAAGCAAGATGAAAACACTCAGGGAACCTATCTACTTGGTCTTCTTGAAGTTATACCTGTGCAGAGAAGACGTCATGGCTCATACGAGTCGCCATCAGAAAGTCGGCGTCAGTCAACTGTAACTTTTTTATTCCGGATGGAAAAGGAGAGCAGAGCAGAGTATGTAAGAAAACATTTATGAGCGTCTTTGGAATTAAATCTTCTAAAAGGATTGAAATTCTGGTAAAAAGGAAAAAATGGGCATAACAGTGTATAAAGATGAAAGAGGAGGATTAAGAAATTTTAAATTTACTGTAGCGGATAAAAACATCGTGAAGAATCATATTAAATCTATACCAACCGAACCGAGTCACTACAACCGGACAAGGTCAGAAACTGAATATCTCAGTCAAGATCTCAATCTTAATCGTCTCTACCGAGCTTTTAAAATTTTGTACCCTGAAAGCCAAGTAAATTATAAATTTTATAGAAAAGTTTTTCTGACTGATTTTCCTAATCTTAAATTTAGGAAACCACGAGTAGACACATGTAAAACATGTGACCGTTTAAAGAATGAAAAGAAAAGTAATGATTCATTAATCGCAAAGACCGCGTGTATTGATCTAGAAAAACACCACCGGAAAGCAGAAGCAGCTTTTAAATGTATCAGAAATGATAGCATATCTTCTACTTTACCGGACAGTGATACTTGCACTATTGTTATTGATTTACAGAAAGTTTTTGCGTTGCCAAAGTTAACACATTCAAACATGTACTATGCTCGTCAGTTATCATGCTAAAATTTTGGCATACATGTGTGTGATACAGGAGAGGGGATTATGTGCGTATGGCACGAAGGACAATCAGGACGAGGTGGAAATCAAATGGCCTCCTGCTTACTCAGAGCTGTAAATAACCTAAATTTAACGAACAAACGCAAGTTAGTTATATGGAGTGACAACTGCTGCGGTCAAATTAAAAATAAAATGATGGTGTTCCTATATATTTACCATGTTACTATAGGTCTATTTGATGAAATTGAACACAAATTTTTGGTGGTTGGTCATAGTTTTTCTGCGGCAGACCGAGATTTCGCTCTTATAGAGAAACGGTGGAAGGTATCAAAAGCCCAAGTTATTGCAGATGTCAAACATGTCATTACTACAGCACGACCTTCAAAACCATTCCGCATTCTGGATATGACGGGAAAATTTTTGGATTTCGAAGAAGCATTCTCAAGTGTTATAAACACAACGAAGATGCAAATTTCAAAAACTTCCTGGCTTCGCATTCATGCAAAATGTCCAGGAGAAGTAAAAACAAAAACTACATTCAATGATCTAGAAGACTGGAAAATATGTAAGGTCTTTAACCCTACAGTAAATTTAAATACGATTAAATCGACTCTGCTGCAAAGTCTCCCTGCAACTATTCCACTTCCTAAAGCCAAGAAGGAAGACATAAAGAAAATGTTGCCTTATATTGCAGAAGAAAATAAACCATTTATCGAAGATCTGTGTGCCAATTAATTCTAAATGTGTAAACAATATTTCAAACCCATTGTTAGAATAAATATTTTTCTATGTACTTAAATGTAAAAAAATATGTTACAGAATAATTTATAATCCAAAGTGTTTTAATGTCATCCTAAACGTAGCTCCTTATGAAGTACCGTTATTAATCGTCATAGCTCTTTTCGAAAATGATCATATTCAATATTTTTTTCTGGGTTTCATAAAATAAATAATGGACTGAAATTATAAAAACTACAAAGAGGTCACATGGAATTGTGTAAATAATATTTTTAAGCCCAAAATACGGTAAGACTTCCAAATTATAATGTTTTTTTCGATTATCTCAGAAAACTGATTTTGGCACTTAGCTCATTTAGCTTTTCTAGGCTTCATATATAAATTTACATTTTTTTTATTTGTAAAAACCGCCTGTTTATAATCAGTCCACCATTTTTGTTATATCCTGTATAATATTGACCCTAAGAAAATTTATTATGAATATTTCTTTTTATTAAAATGTTCTCTTTTTTGTCTCTTACACTTGACCCTGTATGATGTATTTATAATGAGAAATATTAAAGTCAAGTTTTTCTTACACAGTCACCTGATCTTCTAGACGACTCTATAGATGATCTACTCCCTAATCTTGGAGATGTAGTCCACACTCCTCCATTCAATATTATAGATGATGAGGAACAGTTACGTCCCCTTAGGTGCCAAGCTCGTTAAAATTATAAACGGTCTGCTCTCTTTCTCTCTTCCTTTGCTTCGTTCTTCAAATATTTGTCGTTTTTGTGGTGCATTTTATTTTAATCAAGAACGTGTAAATAGAACTCTTGATTCTTCGTTATGTTGCTAAAGAGGTAGTGATTGTTTCGCCTTTAAATGATAGTCCACTTATTTTACGTCAATTTGTTACTGGTACCAGTAATGATGTAAGGCACTATCAAGAAAATATAAAATTTTATAATGCGGCTTTGTGTTTCGCATCCACTGTTCGAAATTATAAACAAATGGGCGTTGGACCTCAAATTGTAAAAGTTAACGGTGTGGTGCACTATATTATGCTACAAATAACTCCCCGTCTTGATACACCTGCAAAATTCAGGCAACTTTATTATTTGGACCAAGAAAATTGTAATACTGTTCAAAAGACCCATTCAACTCAACGTTGACCAAGAATTTCACGTTTACTTGATAATATGTTACGCCAAATAAATCCTTTTCCTGTACAGTATCGTCAGTTACGTGCTATTTATGATGAACAAGTTAATGTTGCTCGACAGAATAACGTAGGTGTTCCGAAAGGTATTTTGGGAATTGCTCCAAACATTCAGGATCATTTTATTCAGGCTGGTCTAGACCCTAATCGTTATAATGTACCAACATCTAACGACATTGCGGCTATTTTTGTTGGAGATTAACTTCTATTTCCGGTTGATATCAAATTGTATCCGGTACGTGGCGATCCTCAAACTGTGAGAGATAAAGTCCACTTCTCGATCCTTTGTCATATCCTCTTTTGTTTCCTCACAGCGAACTTGGTTGGAGTTTTGATTTATGACATACTGGGCCCAACGTGACTGCTATGTTCAATAAAGTTACTTGTCGTGAATTTGCATCTTATCGAATTGCAAATCGTAATCATTTTAACCTTTTACATTTTAGTAAAAAACTCTCTCAATAATGGCTTGTTGACACTTGGTGTCGTATTGACGTTTTGCAATTACATTATATAAGAAAACATCAGCGACAAATTCATTTAGGCAACTATCATAATTTAATGCATTATATTCAAAGAACGTATTGGGAAATTTTTGTGTTACGACTTACATTTATTGGAAGTCCACGCTGCCTGACCTTTTTATTACTTTGCCATGTAACCCTATATTGCCAGAAATTTTGAATAATTTAGCGCCCGGTCAAGATACTATTGGCGCATGGGCGGGTAAAGGGGTATAAGTCCATTTTAGCGTAAAGAGAGTTAAATGCACTAGTGGAGTCAGTAAACCATTTTCTTTGTTTGTGCAAAGGGATATAAGTAAACCAAGCCTCCACTGGTCATGCTCACTCTGTGAAAAGTGGATACAAGTCATGAAATAATATTTGAATTTGTGCAAGGGGCATAACTTTACTTATATCTTGTCAATAGCCATATTAAACAAAAATGGACGTGCAAATGGGCACAAGTTAACTTATATCTTTTTACACCGTTACTTTGATGAACAAACAAATTACATATAACCTATTGCGCCCGGTAGACTTAGTGAACATAACCTTAAAAACCTTAAAATTCGCACTATTTAGTTTAAGCCACAGTGTAGTAATGTAAAAACAATGGCCTCATCTAGAGCTGCAAAAATTCTGAGTAAATGCAAAACAACAACTAGTGAAACAGTTCCAACAAATAGTGCAGATAACTATTCAATATAAAAAATAATTTAATCAATAAAGCGGATTATTGAGGGATAGTACAGTATTTTGTAACCGACTTTTATTTATTATTGTTGCAGAAAGTAGCCCTGCTCCGTCTCTTGATGCAGAAATATACGAACTATTAAGTGTTATCAATTATGGTGATCAATACAGCATCAACTATAATGATATTGGACATATCACTCACGAAAACTGTCTAGTGGTGGTAAATTCTGACCACTACAATTCTGGGTCTACTATAAACCCAAACTTATCTATAGATATTGAAACCAATTTAAATGTGAATGAAAACAGAGAAAATTTAACTAACCCACATTGTAGAATGTAAGAATAAAACAAATGTGACAAAGAAGATCAAAATGAACCTGTGGATGAAACTCTTGATGACAGCGACGTTGACCCTGACTATGTGGATGAACCTGAAAGTTCTGAAGGTGATATCGACGTACATAATAATAAGAATAACGAAGAATCTAATGTTATGAAAGAAAAAACGCCAGCAAAGAAAAGAGGAATTAAAGGAGAAACAAGAGAAGTAAGATATCAGAGAAAAATTAATAGAAACCAAGGCAAAGAATATAGGACATCAAAGGGATAAGTTATTCAACGAAGAATTTGTAAAAAAAATAGCAGCATGACGTATGAAATGTTGCGAAAGAATAGATGACGAAGCCAGGCAATGTATGTTTACAGAATACTGGTCTGTGGGTAATTTTGATAAATGAGTTGCTTATATCGCTAGTTTGGTGCAAAGTGAAGCTAAGAAAACCACAAAAGTTAAAGTAAACGATAAAAATAAACAAAAAATAGACCTTTAACCTACACATACCATGTTCGTATAAAAGATAAAATGTTGCCTATTTGTAAAGTGTGTTTCCTAAAAACATTTGATGAAACCCCAAAATTTTTAACAAATATGTTACAAAAAAAGGCATCACTTAGTGGTATCACGCAAAATGACAGAGGTAAACATGAACCAAAAAATAAAACCACCTCAGAAGATATTGAATTAATAAAGAAGCACATTTTATCAATACCAGTTTATGAATGAAATCAAATAAAAAATATCTACCTTCTCATTATATCTTGACTCGCTTATATGAAGAGTACGGAAAGTAGGAATTAGTAAAAAGGCCTGTCAGTCGAAAAATATATGAGAAAGTGTTTCATTCCATGAACATTGGGATTAAATGCCCAAATAAAGACAGTTGTCAAAAATGTGATAAATACAATATGCTTATTAAAAATTCATCTGACACATCTGAGAAAGAAAGGCTAGAAAATGAACTGAAAAGTCACCAAGATGAAGCTGAGTATGCATATGAAATGAAAAGAAAGGACAAAGAAGAGACAAAAAATAATAGCGTCAAGGAAGTGTACGCTTTTGATCTTCAGCAATGTCTGCCCACACCGGACATAAAAACATCCGTTGCTTTCTATAAACGACAGCTATGGATTTACAATCTTCCTTCACATAGATGTAATGACAGTCTTTTTGTTTCATGTGGCATGAGGCGACAGCCGCTAGAGGTGGTAATCAAATTGCGTCATGTTTATACAAATATTGTTTACATTCTTTACCTGAGCATGTTAAATATGTTACCTTATATTCAGACACGTGCGCCGGGCAAAATAAAAACAGCCATATGTGCCTTATGTTCACATTAACTATGTTATTTACAAAAAATGTAGAGTTTATAGATCATAAATTTCTCGTGAGTGGTCACACGCACATGGAGTGCGACAGTAATCATTCTAAAAATAAAAAGCACAATGCTCTAATAGAACATCCAAGATGCAGTTGGTGCGTTTATGCGGAAGAAAACACCCATTCAAAGTGGATGAAATGACGACAACAGATTTCTACGATTTTTCCGCGCTTTTCAAAACCATCTTTCAACAGAAAAAAGTAAACACAGATAGCGAGAAGGTCTTGTGGAAGGATATAAAATGGTTCCGTTTTGGGAAAGGTTGTGGAGTTATCCAATATAAAACGACATTAGATCCCGAAGCACCTTTTAAAGAAATCAACTTTAGACGAAATGGACGTAAACTTACTGCAAAAAATATTAACATACCGATCTGCTATGATGGACCAGTACCCATTAGTGACGAAAAAAAAAATTCTCTTTGAATTGCTACCGTACATAGATCCAAATTTTCATGAATTCTACAGGGGACTTCCATCAAAGTGATACCGTTAACGTACTTCCAGACACTAATTCCGACGAAGAGGAAGACTAAAATTAGATTTTTGTGAAAAGTGGTATAAGTCAACAATTTCGTTTTTTTTGTGCCAAAAGATATATGTATTTTTGTTTTTCTTCCAAATAAAAAGTTTACAACATGATTATTATCAATTTGTTATTATATGTATTTTAACTATAATACATTTGTGGAACACGATAATACTTGTAAATCCAGTTTCTCAATAATCCACATTTTCAACTTATACCTCTTTACCTTCCCATGCGCCTATTCATCGACCTGATCTTGTTTGTCGTATTTTTCACATTAAGTTACATCTGATTAGCTTAATTGTGGACCAATGTTACTTTAGTGCCGTAAGAACATTATTATATTCAGTTGAATTTCAGAATCGTGGTTTACCTCATGCTCATATTTTTGTAATATTGCAAGGAGGGGACAAAATTACTACAGCAGACCAGGTAGATGAGTTTATTAGAGCAGAACTTTATACGAATTAGTAAAAAAACACGTTACATACAAAAAATGTGGCATGGGAAGACCAGGCGTAACATGTTTACTTAATAATGTTAGCAGATGGCATTTTCCCGCACGGTTTATTTTAAGTGGCTACTGCATAAACTGTTGTTTGAGGTTAAAATAAAATTGCCTCCTCCACGTTAAAATTATTTAAATAATTGCTTTTTATGCGCTTACATGCACCACATTTATTTTTATTTGCTTTGAATTATAAAATAATGAGTATGGACTCGGCTATTTCTCCGATAATACGTAATAACTAACATAACCCGCAAAACGTCGGTGCCCATATCTGCAATTGCGGTGAACTTATAACAACCGGCAACGTACACCATTTATTTTTCAAAGCAACCGGCGCCGCTTCTATGGGTTGTGGTACTGCCTATGAAATAATAAATTTTTACTTTTTGAGATAGTCTCCTAAAAGAATATTGTGTGCACTTCGAGTTAAAAGTTCTTTTCTTGCCTTATCTGATTTTCGTGCCCCGACTGCGACCTCCACGTTCGGCCTAAAACGTTCACTTTTACAGCCTTGATATAAAAATAACTATCATTATGTGTATTTTATTCTATTTTTATTTTAGGAGGACATATAAGATCACTTATAGGGACTAAACTCAATCCATATAAAAATTTAATACAAATGTGGTTACAAAAGAACCAGCTGACAGATTTACAAAACTCCTTATTCACCAATACAATAAATATACAACAAATAAGTTTTGCAGGTAACAAAATAAAAAAAAAAACTTACAAAGCAATTTGTTTACTAACTTGAAACGCTTGGAAAGTCTGATTGGATGAGAATCAGATCACTTCCATCGCCGACAACTGTTTTGTAAACTTTCCCCGATTATATTGTATAAGCTTCGGTGCGAATCGCCTCACTGAAATTAACGAAAGGTTTATAGATGATCTGAACAGTTTAAATTTTTTGCACTTTTATCTAAACCCTGTGCATTGTGATGAAACCATATCGACGTGGTTACGGCAAACCGACGTAAGCGACATATAGTCGAAAAGTGAGTTTTTTGTATCAAATTAAAGCGGACAATGTGATCTATATGCCTATATGTCTGGCATAAATGAGTAACATTAGTGAGGATAAAATTGATTTAATGGAGAATAAAAATATTAAATTTAATTCGAATGTAGTTCAAAATAATTGTAACGAGACTGTAGTGAATTTAACTAAACGTAAAATAAGCCATCGGTCTGAAAGTAGCACAGACGTATCGTCTGAAAATAATTCCGATACAAGCTATGCCGCAAGTGAAGAATCAGCTAGCGGTAATTCTGAAGAAAATACGGTAAAATCAACAAGAAAAAAGAAAAGAAAGATGTCTGTAAATAAAAGAAACCGCAAAAGAAGAGCACATGGTGCATCGTACACTACAAAAAAGAGGAAATTTATAGAAAAAAAATTTTACCGAACCCATGCCTCACAAAAAAAATGTCGAAATAACTGCAAAAATATCAGCGAGAAAGAATGCAATTTTTTAAAAAATACAGAAGTTTAGATGATTCTAGTACACAAGAACAATTTTTATATAACTGTGTTGATATTTCTCATGTACGGAGACGTCGAGTTCCTGAAGTTGAAAATTATAGACGTAACTATACCAATAAATATTATATTATGATTGACAAATAAAATACAGGTTTGTCAGAAATTCCTGATAAAAACATTAAATATTTCACAAAGATCCACTCGTACCATTATCGATAATAAAATAAAAGAAAAATTGCCCCTTGAAGATTTAAGAGGAAAACATGAACCCTCGAATAAACGTCCACAAGAAATAAATTATTTAAAAGAATTTATTGAACGCCTTCCTGCCGTACCAAGCCACTACTGCAGAAGTTCTTCGACTAAGAAATATCTACCTCATTCTTATAAATAATTTCGCAATGTATTTAATCTAGAGTATATTCCGACGATTGTAAAACTAACCAGAAAGTTCCTGTTTCGTATTCAATGTTTTTTAAAATTATTAAGGATCAATATAACTTAGGAATTCACCAGCCTAAAAAAAAAAGATAAATGTGCAATTTGTGAAAATTACAAAAATATGCCTAACAAAACCAATGAACAAGAAGCCAAATACACGGAACACGTCAAAGATAAAGAATCCGCCAAAAAATTATTTTTACAGGAGCAACAACTTTGCAAAACAGAAAAATCCCTTATTGTTGCATCATTCGACCTACAAAAAGTTTTGAATACTCCTTGTGGGAACAACATGCTGTTATATTACAGCAGAAGATACAGCATGTATAACTTAACAGTCTACGAATCGTACACTAAAAAAGGGTTCTGTTACCTTTGGGGAGAAAACGATGGAAATAGAGAATGTACAGAAATATGTTCGTCATTAATGGAATATCTCAAGACTGCGGACGAGAACGATGAAATTAACGAAATATCTTTTTACTGTGACAACTGTCCTGGACAGAATAAAAATAAAGGCATGTTATTCATGTTGCACACTTTTTTGTCAGAAGCCAAAAATATTAAAAAAATCAAATTAACTTATTTGGTAGCTGGACACACATTTATGCCAGTCGACTCAATGCACGCTGTTATAGTTTTTTTTTTTTAAAAAAAACATCATTGTTTGGGCACCATCTGAATGGCCCACTATTCTAACCAATGCAAGAATAAATCCGGCACCTTACATTGTAAAAAAAATTAATATCAATGATTTTAAAAATTGGAAAAAATTTCAAATCAAATAAAATTTCGCAATGTATTGACAAAACGAGATTTAAAGTTATCTGAAATTAAAAAGGTAATATTCGAAAAATATTCGTCAAAACTATTATACTCCAAAAGCTACGACGAAAATTCGATCATTTATGAAGCCGACATAATAGTTAAAAACAAATTTGTACTTTCGAACGCCTACCAAGGACCTTTAAGGATGAATATTAAAAAACACAATGACATTACAATTATGTACTAAAAATATTATTCCTCCCGGGTACCATCATGAATACGAAACAATTAGGGGAAAGGTGTCCTCGTTGTCACAAACAAGTTGTCACAACGTCTATATTATTGGAATGGCAACTATTTTAGATACGCGTAAGTTGTAATATCCAAACGCATCCCAGTGCTACCAACCTCAGAAAGTGTCCTGGCTGCCAGCCGCTCGGATCGCAGTGAATACACAAAAATAAAAAATATTGAATAGTGAGTAAAATTTTACACTAATTGTTTATATGTTCTACATACTACTTTGCATTAATGTTGGCGAAGCTTTTGGTGTATTCTAATAAGGAATTCGATCCTTTTTATGATACAAATGGTTGTTATGTTTATATTGCAATTACTTGAGGTTATATTTTTGTTTTATTGTTAATGGTGGATTAGGTACATGTTGTCTCAGTTGGTCGGGGGCTAGTTGTCACTGTGACAACTAGCCCCAATCAAGTTTATAATTATTATAAATACTGAAGACTATTTATTCTTTTGTTTCAGATACCTATTAAACATGCCTAGAAACCGCAAAAGAAAGACCAATCGAGGCCAAACGTCTGCTGATGTCATGATGCAAGCTGTGAAGGCAGTTGGTCCTGGAAATTCGATTCGAAGTGTTGCCAAAGATTATAATATTAACTATCGCACACTCTCTCGCTATTGCAAGAAAATAAAGGAAAAAGGTGACTCTGCTGAGGTGACGTCTGTGGGCTAGGTAAAAATTAGACAGGTGTTCACTGATGCTGAAGAGAATATGTTATCGGAGTACATACAGAGGGCTGCAGATATATATTTTGGGTTGATTCCAGTGGAAATCCGTAAATTGGCATTTCAGTACGCTGTTGCTTTGAAACGTAAATTTCCTGACACGTGGACTAGAGATTCTATGGCGGGTGAAAAATGGCTTAAAGGATACCTACGTCGCCATCAAGAACTTAGCCTCCGAAAGCCAGAGGCTACCAGTCTCGCTCGTGCAACCAGTTTTAACTCTCATAATGTCAATCTGTTCTTTGATAATCTGTCTAGTGTCTTAGAGAAATACAAGTTTGAAGGAAGTGATATCTGGCACGTAGATGAAACAGGTATTACCACTGTTCAAAAACCGCAAAGAAGTATTGCTAAAAGAGGTATGAAACAGATTGGTGCCCTAACGTCAGCCGAGCGCGGCACATTGGTCACAATGGCACTCGCCGTGTCAGCTACTGGGAATAGTATACCACCTTTCTTCGTCTTCCCCCGGAAGAATTATAAAGAGCATTTTGTTAACAACGGACCAACGGGATCGGTCGCAAACCCGTCGGGATGGATGAATGAGGACTGTTTTTATGTTTTTATTTTGCATTTTGTCAGGCAAACTCGTTGCACCATTGAGCGTCCATTATTGCTATTAGACAATCATGATTCTCACCTATCCATCAAGACTTTGGATTATTGCAAAGAAAACGGAGTTGTAGTCCTGTCATTTCCACCCCACTGCTCTCATAAGCTACAGCCGTTGGACCGCTGTGTTTATGGGCCACTAAAGAGTTATGTAAACTCGGCCTGTGATAATTGGATTAAAAGTAACCCTGGCAAGACAATGACGATCTACGACATTCCGGCAATAGTTAAAAACAGTTTACCACAAGCCATAGCGCCTCAAAACATTATGTCTGGATTCACAGTGAGTGGCATTTGGCCCTTCAATCGCAATATTTTTACAGAGTTGGATTTTGTTCCATCTTATATAACAGATCGACCAGAATTAACCATGTCAGAAGTAAATGACAACAACACTACCCAAGAATTGGCACAACCAGAACCAGTACAAAAAACGCCATCTCCAACTCCTGGAACTAGCACGCAGACTCATCCTCCAGTATCTTTGCCAACCCCTGGGACCCTAGCTATTGGGAGGAATCCTCCTGATTTCAATATGGAACCTCATACATCTAGTGTGACGGCCGAACCTTTGTTATCACCTCAAGACATAAAGCCATTTCCAAAAGCTCCACAAAAAAAAACTGTGTTGAATAAAAGGAAAAGAAAAAGTGCCATCTTGACTGACACTCCAATAAAAAATGAATTAGCAGAACAACAAAAAATGAGAAAAATAAAGCCGAAGATACCTAAAAAGAAAAAAAATCAAGGAAAAAAGAAAACGCAACCGATCAGCAGCAGCGACGAGGATGAATCTGAAGACGTACTTTGTTTGATTTGTTTCGAACCTTGGTCTGCCAGCAAACCAAACGAAGAGTGGGTACAATGTACTACATGTCAACTCTGGGCTCATACAAAATGTGGGGGCCAGAAAGTTTTGTTCTATTGCTGCCCAAACTGTGCTTCAGAGGACGAGAGTGACAGTAGCAACACAGTGTGACAACATGGACCTCTTGCTGTGACAACTTACCCCTGATATGGGGTTAGTTGTCACACTAGACTTAAGTTTGAATTCGTAAAATTTTATATGAAATAGCTAGTTGATTTCTTTGTACTGTGTGGAATTATTAAGGCTGATGAACCAAACATTATGATTAAAAACTTTAGATAAATAAATCGGTTTTATTTTGCCTATTATACAGGTTTATTTAATTTTTGTGACAACTAGTACCCGTCTCCCCTAATGCCTCAAATGATACAAGAGATGAGTTAGAGGATACAGATATTGAAGATGAAGAAGAGGCATCAAAATTATAAGTTAAATTTTGTTTACTAATAATTAAAATTCATATTTCTGTTTATTTTTGGTGTTTTTATTTGTAATAAATATTTATTGAAATAAATAAATATGTTTTTTAAGTATAATGCTGCATTTTTTATTATTAAAAGTCAAATTAATTTCACATGTCGTATGCGACTTAACTATTCCATATCCTACTATATTCCGTTGGACATATGCACCTAAGTCAATATTTCTTTAGTACCTAATCCACATACGTCATAAAGGCATAAGCGACATAATATGTGAGCTGATGAATATTTTGATTCACCGTAAGATGTGGATATTTGAAGAAAAAGAATACACTCCCAAGTGTGGGTCGCCAGACAGCGTTAAAGACAAGACGTGGTCCGAAGCCGTAGACTTTCTGTGGGGCAAAGGACTAGAGCGTTGCCCCAAAGCACACCAACGTCGTGGAGCTGATACCCGCCTCACAGAGGATATATTTATTGTTATTAAATATTTCGTAATTAATAGTCACCTACGAGGGCAGTTCATGAATTATTGTACCTATAACCTAGAAATAAATATCTGGGACGTTCAAAACAATTTTTTCCCTCCGTCCGGTATAAGTAATTTTACATTACTCTAAATCGTCCATACTCCAGACCAGAAACACTTTTTTAGCGGCCTAGGCCGACACTTTTATGATTATAAATTGGTATTATTCTGGTGAAATGTTAACTTATAGGTAAGTATTAACTTTTAATACTTAAATGAACACATTTAATGGTAAATGTAAGTAATTACATATACAGAGTTTTCATTTTATTTTGTCCCCTATTGCTATTTCGAGAACTGTAGGAGCTACGACGTCGGTTGAATTAGCAAACAATTTCTGTATCATAAGACTATTAAAATAAGCGAACAATAGCTATTTGTGTATTAAGAGCGCAGAATGGAACATTGTCGCCAGTCGCCACAATGGGGTCCTCCACCATAACAAAAAGGTTTTTTTATATAATTTATTTGTTTCAAGTACAATAAACAATAAACTAGAGCAGTGAAAAAGTGGATGTCCATTGTCCTATTTTATTTTCACAGCAGTGCGGCATTTTGTTTGGATACGTAATATACCGACAGAGCAGTTATAATATGTCAGATTGACTTGTGAAGGTGATAAATGTGTAACTACAGTGCCATTAGTTCCAGACTAAACGTTTCCATTAAGAATGTAGACAAGTGACATTTCTTAACATTGTATTGATTATACACACAACTTAAAGACAAAATAGAAACAAATTCTGAAAAAGATTTAGTTTACCAAATAACCTGTAAAACTTGTCGCAAATTGTACATCGGTGAGACTTCTCAGCCCCTAAAAAAGAGGATGTACCAACATCAATATCACTCAAGTAGAAATAACCCAGATCACAGTGCATTATGCAAACACGTATGCCAAACTGGCCACCAAATTGATTTCAAAAATCCAAAAATTCTAGAAAAGTCCAAGGTTAAAAACACAAGACTCCTATATGAAACTTGCCACATACAACTAAATAAAATCAACATTTTAAATATCCAAACAGATTATAATTATAATGTACAACATCCAAAAAATTTCATTAACTTTCAGTAATATTACTTTATTTTGTACTTTACATTTATTTTTATAATTTCTTACACCCTCATTTTCAATTTGGCGCTATTGTTCATGTGTTTTTAAACATGCCTCGCGTATACAACCTTGATATTTCCCACTTTTTGTAATTTCACTTTCAACACTTTCGGCAGAGCTTCTTCTGTCGCCATGGAGAACACTACGTTTCATAATTCTTTCCTGCTACGTTTATCAGTAGATCGTGGATTTGAACTGAAATTTAAATTGTAACTTTATATTTTTAAATGTAAAACCAAATAAGCTGTTCATTGGTTTATACTAATTTTTCTTCATTTCTTTTTGGTGAGTTGAAAACTTTGTATTTTTAAAATTTTATTTTTCTTTGTAACTTTGTATAAATATTTTATAGTTGATCATGGCCTAATTAATGCCCGAAACGTACATGTACGCTTAGTGCTTATTAAAAAAAATTGGAACAGTAAGACCTATAATTCTTTCGACGATTCTCAAGGAGGTTCCCAAAGAATATTCCAAGTAACAATCGGCCTTATTCTCTACGCAAGTTGTTAAAATTAACAACTATTTTCAGTTGTTAAATTGAATGTCAGTTGCTAAGTTCAAAATCCCAATTCTCTATTACATCAAGTTTCTAAAATTTAACAACTAGTCGTTACGTCGAGTTGTTAATCTAGCAACTGCATTTCTCCCGTTGTTAGTATTGAACAATCGTTGTTAAATGGTTTTTCTTGAAAATTTTGTATTAGGAAATAAACTTTTATTGGAAATAGAGGGACGACAGCAAAGGTAAACTATTTATAAACTAATATATACCTATAACCAATAATTATATACATTTTTAAACAAGATTTATGCGAAGAAATTTGCGAGATATTAGTAATAAATTCTTTAATTTAATTCGTCAATTGGATGGTCTCATGCTTCAAGCATACTGAGTCAGTATATGCTCCAATGTCTCATGCCACAACATGAAAGATTTACATTCATACCAAACTTAAATGTTTTAATTCTTAATATATTAATACTGAACAAACTTACTGATTTTCTCCCGAAAAATTAATTTTTGTAATTTATTTTCATTTATCTTACATATTCAGATTTAAACTGCCATGTTAACGATGTTAAATTTGTATTATTATAAATCACCATGAAATTTACCATTAGAGAATATTGTTCCGCGGAACATCTTGCACCCCGAATTTTCTTATCAATCATTATTGAAAACTCAAACGTCAAATTAATCAAAATCTGTCACTTTACGTTGTCAATAGAGTAGAAATATGTATAAATATTGAGAATCGGCATGCCTTTTGACTCACTTGTTAATAACTTCACTGCTATATTTAATAACGATTGTTCAGAACTATCATTTTTAACAATGTCGTTAATTATGTATTTACTGAATACCAATTGAATGACAGTTGTTACAAGAGTTGCTAAAAATCGTTGTTAACAAAAGAGCGCAAATGGCTACTTTACTGTAGAAAATACAAAATACAGCATACAACTTTCTTATTTTAAATAGCACACCTATATATTTTTATATATTTGGAATCTACAAATAATAGGGGATTACAGCTCAATCGAATTAAAAGAAATTAATAAATAATAATGAAAGTAGACCTTTAATAATGAGTATTAATAAAGAAATAAAATGATATAATTGAAATACTTCGGAAATAAGGGGGTTTTTGTTTTAGCAGCTCGTCAGTATGTTTTATACTTATTTCTAATACATTTAACATTTCTACCAAAGTAGCAAAGAATAATTATACCTATTACGGGCCACGGTGCGTACAGGAGGGTTATTTCGAATACCTTACTTGGCGGATCCTTAATTGTTTCTAGGTCAAGACATTCTTTCAGATTTCTAAATATAGGGTACCTTTTGTTGTCATATGGTGGCAACTCAAGCGTTTTGACGGTGGTCTATGCGGCAGGAATAATTTGTTTTACTTCAAATGTGAGATTACTAGTGATGCATGGGAAGAAGGGTGGCTTTGTCGTTGATTGTTATTGAACAATTGCACGGAATTTGTCCAAAGATTGCTCCGAAATTTGGTTCAAATTTACTGTTTTTGATTGTATTGCATTGAATATTTGTTGTTTTTTGCGTGAGTGATTATGCATGTGTTTTGATTTAGGGGTGTAATAATACGTGTATTGGAGTTTGCAGGACATTGGACAATATTTTGTAAATTCTTCGGTGGATGCTCCCGTGACTACTAAGGATGCACATGTAGCTGTTATAATGGTGGTGTGGTAGGACTTACTTAGAGCACAGAGCCTATCCCTGTGTGGGTCACACTGTGGAGATAAGACGTCTATGTGCCTTGAATTTTCTTCTTTTTCCTAATAAACTATCAAACTCCTATTTATAGTTCAGCTACTAAAGAGAAAAGTAAAGGTCGGGCAAGTGGGGGTTTATTAATACTAATTAAAAATCACAGGGATATAAACTATAGAATAATTGAATCAAACAATTTATGGATAATTTTAGAAATAATAATGAGAAATGATAAATTTATTCTATTATTTTCGTACCTAAAACCCACTTTAAATGATAATGTTTGTATAAATATGCTAGAAGATTCACTTTATCCTATTTTAGATCTCTACCAAAATTATAACATAATGATACTAGGAGACTTTAATTCACACATCGGACAACTTAACCAAGCTCAAGATGGATTATTTTCATCGTATTATATACGGGAAGACAGAATTTCTCATCATACACAAACCAACAAACGAGGGATGAATCTAGTATTAATGATGGAACAACTGGGTATGTACACTTTAAATGGACGAACAGAAGGAGATATTCCTGGTGAGTACACCTTTTTTAACCAAAATGGATGTAGCACAATTGATTTGGCATGGGGAAATTTAAATTTCTTAGAAAATGTTATACATTTCAATGTAGAGCAAACTGTTGCAAATACAGGTCACTCTATCTGTACCATCCAGTTTAAAAATAAAGAATTTTCGTATAAAAATAGTAAAAACCCAAACTTGACAGTAAAACAAAAAATTGAATTTAAATTTGACATAAACAATTTCGGCGTAAAAATGTTAACATTAATAGTGATGGAGATGAGGACTATCACAATGATCCAAACTTTTTAGGTTAGTAGCTACACATCTTTGTATTGTTTTTGCAAATTAAATAATGATCATCTATCTCAGTTTCAGAACAAATACCCAAAGATTCAGTACTAAAGCCAATGAAGACTAATCGTTTTGAAACTAATGACTTTATCATATAATATGACTCTCAGAAGTGTTGAAGGCGAAGAATTAAATAATGAAGAAAGCTCGTCAATATTTGTTAACACAATTCTACAGGATATTGTTCAAACAGTTGTTGATTTATGTGACAAACAACAAAAAAAGGAACTGAGCGTAAAAGAAGAAAACATGAGACTTCGCTACAACAAAGGAAAAAACAAAAAAGAGATTTGAAAGCTTCTAAACATAGGCTTCAAGAAGTGTGCCCAGAAGACCGTTCAAAAATGTTCAAAAATAGTTACCATGCAAAGAAGGGAAATGGTCAATATTGAATTTTGGCAACTAACCGCTTTACAACAGAAAGAGTTTATTTTCACTGCGGTCAAGAAAATAGCAAAAAAAAAGAAGAACGGAAACCGCAGCGGCCGATGTGGACATTAATTCTCGAAGACAAAAACTTTCCTATATTTCCTTAAAGATTCAAATGGTATGGATTGTCGCGTTTGCAAAAATTTTTTCCTGGGGACACTGGGTTATAATGTTTCCAATGACCGAATTGTAAGAGATGTCATGAATATAACATCGTCAGAGAAATTGGCGTTTCATCCACAAAAAAGGGGACATCCCTCTGAAAAAAAAATGATAGAGACAGTATCATAACTCATATTAACTCATTTAAAACAACCATTTCTCATTATCGAAAAGAACATGCGCCGAACCGAAAATACCTGCCAAGTGACAAATATTACAATAATGTATCGAGATTATTTACAGAAAAACCCTGATAAAAACATTTCTTATGAGTTATATCGTAAACAAATTGCAGATATGAATATTTCATTTGCTACTTTAGGAAACGAAGAATGCTGGCAATGTGAATCTTTCGAAGCTCACTCAAAAAGTGCTAACCACGATAAGAAAAATATTCCACCAGGTTGTGAAAAATGTCATCAGTGGAACAAATATTACAAACATGCAATAGCTGCTCGTTCAGAGTATAAAAATGATGCATCCAAAGAAGAGTTATTTTTCTCTGTGGATCTACAAAAGGTAAACTTTATTATGATATTTTGATGATGTGTACCTACATTACGTTTGAAATTTTATATAGTAAAGTTATGGTTATCTGGTTTTAAGATTGTCATGCTGCCCCGATGCGAGATGTGCAAAGAAATAATATTCATCCCAAGAATAATCTGTTTCAATGAATCATTTGGAAAACAAACAAGAACAAAAAAGCCCATTGCTGTCATATGGCATGAAGGGGTTGCCGGACGTAACAAATTTGACACTATGTCAGCTTTCTACAATTTTGTTTTACATAATAGAGATGCTCCAGAAATTACTCTTTGGATGGACAACTGCGCAGCACAAAATAAGAATTGGAACTTGTATTGCTTTTTCGTCTATCTTATAAACTCATCCGAAATTGATTGCAGCGCAATAACACTTAAATATTTGGAGACTGGCCACACTTTCATGTCGGCAGACTCTTTCCACCATCAGGTAGAAAAATAGCTAAAACGGAAGAAAAAAGTGTTGGATTTTGAAGACTATGTTAACTGCGTCAAGTAATCAAATAATTCCAGAGTTGAAGTTATAGATATGAAGGTTACTAACTTTTACGATGCTAAAGATCATTCCTCTAGATTCAAGCTTGGAAAGACTATACCAAAACCTTACCTCAGTAACTTTTATGAAGTACAATTCCATAGAACTGAACTTTCTAACTGCTCAGGCGCATAAAAATGGCGTTCCAAAACCCACAGTAAGAAAACATCCTAGAGGTGTGGACAAAATCAGAAAGAGAGATCTCATCTCGAAATTGTCAGAAATCCTCCCAGAAGGTCGATTAAAAATCTGGAAGGAATTACCAGAATCGAATTTGAACCAATTGGATGATTTGGAAACTATGTAGCTTTTCTTAACTTTGCTTTATTGTTTAATAATACTAATAAGATTGTTTAATAAATTTTGTACTTACCAAACTTATCGTCAACATATTATTATAATTTTAATTACCAATCCTATTCTCTTCTATTTCTTCTTCATTTCTGAGTTTAAACAATAAATAAAAACGGTAATTACTAAATCAATAAGTCGTATATGGCACATACGACATTTTACTAAAAAGAGTCTAAATCCTAATTAATTAATTCCTAAGTTTATTAGTCGTATCTACATAATTTCAAATATCTCGACTAAGCTTGACTCTAATATTTTGAGCTTCGGATTATATATTCAGCACACTGTATTTCTTATACATGTGCAAATTCATGGTCCTACAAAAAAACGTTCGTTTGGCAGAATAGGATTAAGAAATTTGCATTTTCCTAAAACTGATACATTTACAGATACGACCTCTTGTCTTAGCAGGGCAGTATATCACCGAAAATGATGCTGAAATATTATAGAAAAAACAGATTTCCCCAGAACACCACCTCCTATTCCTGCAGACAATCCTACTTCTTCATAACACCAGACCTAACTTCTTCGCAGTTCAAATTCATTTCTTAGCTTTAACAGTACCATAATTAATTTACTTTGCTTCAATGTACAGTTATATATATATATATATATATATATATATATATATATATATATATATATATATATATATATATATATATATATCGTGCTAAAAGTGACCAAATCAAAAAAACATACTTTGTGATAAGTTTCAATTAAATATTTGCCGTAATTGGAAAAATCAGGGTTAAAATATATATCCTTTTGTAATGGGACATATTATTATGTATGTCAAACCAAAAAGTGGTTGGGCAAACGTATACAGACCCATAAAATAGTCATATTAAGGATGAAAAGACAGCCCTTGCAGATCATCAGTATCAAATAGGCCATTTTTTTGATTTTGATAATGTTAAGATTGTTGACAAAGAGGGTAATTACAAAAAAGTTTTTTTTTTTTGGAAATGATACACATTTCCAAAAATACCAGTTAATTTCAGAAGAGATATTCAAAATTTAAATAAGAATTATTTAAAAAATTTGCAACCTTCTTGAGATTGCCTTTCTAGTGCTCTTCATTTTTAGTTTTGATTATTTCGATGTACCTAGAAATTTTAGTGTATTAGAGCTCACAGTTTCAAAAACGTTGCCAGTCTTTAGTTGTCCGTCAGAATGTCAACGCTTGAATTTCTATTTATTTCAATTTTACATTTACAATGTTATTTTGCACCAATAAACTTCTGTATAACATAATCTCAACCCAAAGCTATGTAAATTAATATTTCTATAATATTCTTAAGTGTTTCATAACAACTTTCAAATTTGTAAAGTTGGTAGTACGGCGGGGAATCCCCTTTATATAACAACCTAAAATAACACTAAATCGTATGTTGCAAAACTTTTGTTGTGCAAACAGAAATATTTATCTAAAACAAAAATCATTGGTAAGTTTAACATTAATACACATTTATAATGTTACTGTCATAAGATATAAAATTTTACATGCATTATTATTTTAGAAATTTTGCGATTTTTTTTGTGAAAACGGGGTGAATCGGATTAATCATGCCAAGAGCATACAAACCCGATCCTTGGTTCAAAAGGTATAAAAACAAGATTTTAAGAAAATTGTTGAAGCGAAAATGACCATTCGTGATGGAATGAGCATCCGACAAGCTTCAAAAACCTAGGAAATAGTGTATTCAGTTCTTCAAAGACACATGAAAGGTGTTTATTTATTTTATTTTATTTTAAGTGTACACTACCCAACAGGCATAGCCCAATGAGAGGGTAGGAATAATAAAGAAATACATACAAAATATATAAATTTGGTTACATCAAAATATTGATTAAATACATTTACTAAAAATTACAGGTATTTAATTGATTTCGGAATTTATTATACGAATTAAAGAATATATCAACTCTGTCGGAAAATTTATTACTTAATTGACTCATACGTATTATTGGAGAGTGTATAAAAATATTTGTTCTTTCAGCTGGCACATAGAAAATATTTTGTGATCTGCTTTGAATTGAAGGAGCAAGAAAATCAAGGGTACTTAGGCAATAAGTTTAAAAAGATACATGAGTGTATTGAAATTTCTTCTATGCAAAAGACTTAAAATCAAATATAGTTAGCAAGATTTCATAGGAAACCCTATAATCAGGATAAGAGCCCATGATTTTAAAATAGATATATTTTAAGAATTTTTTTGTATTGACTCAATCAACTTTACGTAAATATCATACAGTGGACTCCAAATTATTGAGCAATACTCAAGTTTAGAACTAATAAAACAAAAGTACAATGAAAATATTGCCTGTAGATTGCGAAAGTTGCGAGTGTTACGGATAACAAATCCAAGCATTTTATAAGCGGAACTAGTGATTAGTTGAATATGAGGCACAAATGTTAATTTAGAATCAAATAAAACACCAAGATCACGCATTGTATCGCACTTTGCCAAAGTATGCTGATTAATGCTATAATTAAAAATGGTATGTGTCTTTTTGCGCGTAAATGTTAAGACTTTGCATTTGTTAACATTAAGATAAAGTTTATTTAGATCACACCACTCGTTTAATGCATTAAGATCATGCTGTAATTCTAACAGTCAATGTAATTTGAAACAGTACGAAAATTTTTGAGATCATCTGCAAACATAAGCATGTTACTATCAAATATGTATGATAAATCATTAATGAAGAAAAGGAAAAGAAGAGGGCCAAGATTAGATCCCTGAGGAACTCCTGAAGGAACATCAAACTGAGAGCTGTTGTAGCCAAGGAAGTGAACAAAGAAGAATCTATTTTGCAAGTAGGAAGAAAGAAATGAAATTAAAGATTTAGACAAAGAAAATGAATGAAGTTTGTTGATTAAAATGGCGTGATTTATTCTGTCGAAAGCTTTTGCGAAGTCGGTATATATTGTGTCAACTTGGGTATTATTATCAAGGGCAGATAAAACGAAGTGTGTAAAGTAGCACAAGTTGGTAGAAGTCGATCGATATTTGGTTTTTAATTCGACTATAAATTGTTTTATATATGAAGCTTTCAAAAATTTTACTAAAATTTGAAACTACAGCAATCGGTCTATAATTTTGTATGCTGGATTTGTCACCGGATTTAAAAACCGGAGTAACACGAGCGATCTTCCAAACATCAGGAAAATTTTCAGTCTTAACTGCTAAATTAAATATGTGACATAGTGCTCGAGAAAATGGATATGAACAATCTTTAATAATTAAATTTGGGACTAAATCAAGAAACATGGTGGTCAAACGGCTTTGTCTGAAGAAGAATAGAAATTTATAGCAAATAAGGTGAAAATATGTGCCGAATGGGGTTATCCCCTAAATGTATTTGATGTGCGTATGTTAGTTAAAGGATATCTTGACAGACGAGACCTGAAAATTAAATGTTTTAAAGAAAATATGCCTGGAAAAGATTTTGTAGCCATATTTTTAAAAAGGCATGAAAACGTGCTAGCAGTTTGTATGTGCCAAAATATTAAAAGAAACCGGGCTTCTGTGTCTAAGGAAATTATAAATGAATACTTTACGCATCTAGAAGAATCGACAAAAGATATTCCCCTATAGAACATGAGACAAATTTAACGGACGATGCAGGGAGGAAGAAAATTATAACGAAACGTGGATGTCGGTACCCTGAAAGAGTCTTAAATACTTCAAAATCAGCCACCTTAATAATGTTTGCAGCAGCAAGTGATGGTACTGTATTGCTCCCTTATGTAGTTTATAGGTCTCTTCACTTGTATTCATCTTGGATTGAGAATGGTCCACCTCATTGCAGATATAATCGTAGCAAATCAGGATGGTTCGATAGTATTTGTTTCGATGATTAGATAATGACAGTAGCAATTCCTTATTTTAGGAATAAACAGGGCAAGAAGATCCTGATTGGTGACAATTTATCTTCACATTTGTTTACAGAACCCATTAAAGCTTGTGAAAACGAAATATCATTCGTGTTTTTACCGTCAAATTCCACACATATGACACAGCCACTCGATGTCGCATTTTTTCGACCTCTCAAGTGTGCTTGGCGAAAAATATTAACATCATGGATATCAGAACCTGGAAGAAAAAATACCACTATATCAAAGGATCGCTTCCCTGTTACTAAACCGACTTCTAAAAGAAATTAAGGAAAATGCTGCTGCAAATATTAAAGCTGGCTTCGATAAATGTGGAATAATTCCACTAAATCCAGAGAGAGTTTTGAGCCAAATTCCAACTCTCGATCAGAATCCAAATGAGTATGAATTAAACACGAATCTAGATAATTCTCTCCGTGACCTTCTCTCATCATTCAGATATGAAGATAACACGAATAAGCCGTCGTAAAAGATTTCAAGTTACTCCAGGTAAAAGTGTTTCTCTCGATGATTTTACATAACCACAAGAGAAAAAGAATTCTTCAGACTCGGAGATTACTGAATCTTCATCTTCCACCGATACCGAATCCGGTATAACTAATGAAGAATACAGTGACGAAGAAACTCCAGAAATTTCTGCGTCATTAAACACACCTATGATGGAAAAGTGTGCTGAAGTTCCAGCTGTAACAAAATTTGGAAAAGTGTACAGAAACGGCATGACAATAACCAAGGATGAGATAGTTCTAGATGATTGGTTATTAGTTAGTTTTAAACCTGACGATAATTCTGCCTGTGGAACGAGCAAATTATTAAATTTTATAGAAAAAGTACAAAAAATTTCCAAGAATTCATTTCAGGGCACCTTTCTACGCTCGAAAATTACGAGAAATTATAATGGGTAGGTGTACGGGTTTCCCGGCGTAAAAGACGAATGCACTTTTACGTACGATCAAATAATTGGAAGGTTATCTCCTCCAGAGAACTATGGAAGAGGACTATTGTTATTTAAAATTAACAATAAAACTTACTTTTGTTTAATTTTATAAATTAGTTTTGATTCCTTTATACCAACTGTATAATGTCAGTATATTTGTTAAGAAATGTATTTTTTAGTTGCAAATATATACCGTCAACCGGGGTGACTCGAGACATGGGGGTGAAAAGGGACATTTTGCCGCTTTTTCATTTAAATTTAATTGTGGTAACACTGTGCTAATCTAGTGACTTTTAAAAAATACATTTGGCTACAAAGCTGTCACTAGTGATATTGAAGGTATGTGCCCGCATGAATAAGGTTCGTATTGTTTAATAAAAAATAATTCATTTGTATATTTATTTTGATAGTTTTTGAACAGCAGTCTATTCTCTATTGGAACTAGTATTTGTAGTATAAATTCTTACCTTTTTTGTATGTATTTGTATGCTTGAATATGTCATTTTGTCTTAAGAAAATTTAATTTAGTTTTTTATTTAAACAAATTTATTTAAAATTTCGCACTTTTAGGGGTGGCTTAGGACATGTCTAGAGCATATGTAAAACGCCTGGGGAGCGGGCTATATATAAATTACGATGTACGAAAATTACAAGATGCGGCCAAAGAAAGAATGAACAAAGGAAATAAGTTTAAATTTTTGGAACAAAAATATGGCGTGCCAAGAAATACTATTTGTCAAACATGAATAAAAATTTAAAAAAAAACCTGGTGGTCAACCGGTAATGACAGACAAAGAAGAAGCTCTTTTAGTCAAATCTCTGATAACTGCGGCCGATTAGGGATTTCAATTATAACCAGTGGATGTAAGGCTTCTAGTTAAGTAATATTACGACAAATTAGGCATTCGAGTTCCAAAATTTAAAGACAACCTGCCGGGAGTAGATTGGACACGTTCATTTTTGGAACGACACAAAGATATATTAACAGTTCGGTTAACTGAAAATATTAAAAGGGCTAGGTCTGAGATTTCCAAAGATGTAATTAATTCATATTTTGATATTCTCGAAATTTCTAGAAGATATTCCACCTTGTAATATAGTAAATTATGATGAAACGAACTTCACTGGCGACCCAGGCAGATCAAAAGTAATAATTAGACGGTCCTAGAAACATGCAGAAAGGCTACTAGATTCCAGTAAGTCAGCAGTGTCAGTCATGTTCGCTTTAAGTGGATCAGGCCAAATGCTGCCACCATTTGTAGTTTATAAATCTGAACACTTATATGAGAATTGGGTTAGAAATGGACCAGAAGATTGCAGGTTTGGACGTAGTAAAAGTGGATGGTTCGACCAGATGCTCTTCGAGGAATGGTTTAATTCCATTGCTTTGCCGTACTTTAGAAGACTGGATGGTCGTAAGGCTTTAATCGGGGACAATTTAGCCAGCCATATATCGGAAAATGTTATATCTGAGTATACAAAACGAAATATAAACTTTATTCTACTGCCAGCGAACAGTACACATTTAACACAGCCTTTGAACGTTTCTTGCTTCAGGCCTATAAAAATTGCTTGGAGAAAAGTACTAACGGTCTGGAAGAAGACTCACAAATGTGTTTTACCTAAACCTATGTTCCCTTCTTTACTGAAGTTAACTCTTAATAAAATTGAAGCCAATACTGTAGAAAATATAAAGTTAGGATTTCGGGCAACTGGTCTTATTCCTCTCAACAGAAATGCTATTCTTGATAGACTGCCAAAAACTGTCGATGAATTAGAATCTCAAAGTTCCTGGACAAGTTCCATGGTGGAGTTGTTCCATAGTCATAGAACATGCAAGCAACCATGTGTATCAAAAAGAAAAAAATTCAACTCCCTGCAGGAAAAAGTATAGCATCAACTGAAGAAAATGATTCCGAAGAAAGTTGGGATGAAGAGACAGACGGAAACACTTCAGAACACTTAGAAGAAAGCTGTGAAAACAGGAGCTCTAACGATACAGAATTAAAGGAAAATGATTTTGTCATTGTAAAATTTACAGAAGGTAAATTTGAAAAATCTTACGTCGGTAAGATATTAACAACAAGTGATAAAACTTTGTAAAGTTTCTGAGACCTAGTCTCAAATTAAAAAATACATTTATTTTCCTCACAGTATCAGATGAATGTGATGTTGCTAAAAGCGCTGTAATTAAAAATAGTAATACGAGGTGCTACCCAAAAGTTACCGAACTTATTTTTTTAAAAAAAGCTGTATTTATTACAACTTCAAACCAACAAATTATCTCCTTCAAAATAATCCCCACCTACAGTTATACACTTGTCCCATCTTTTTTCCACTGTTCAAAACACTTTTTGTAGTCATTTTTTTCAATAGCATTTAGAACCTCCTGCGATATAGTTTGAATTTCCTCAAAAGCAATGTGAAGTCCATGTTGATTGTTTTTTTCGACTGCAAGGGGGTTGTGCACCGCGAATTTGTGCCAAGAAGTACCACAGTAACGGATAACTTCAACGTGGACGTTTTGAGGCGTTTAAGGGAAAATGTGAGGCGAAAACGTCCTGAACTTTGGGCAAGCAAAACTTGGCATTTCCTCCACGACAATGCACCGACCCACACATTTTTGACATCCACGCAAAGAAATATTCTTCCCCATCCCCCTTACTCACCAGACCTTGCTCCTTGCGCCGTTTTCGTCTTCCCAAAAATGAAACTCAAGCTAAAAGGCCAGAGATTTGAGACTGTTGAGGATATTCAAACTAAATCGCAGGAGGTCCTAAATGCTATTGAAAAATATGACTATGAACAGTTTTTTGAACAGTGGAAAAAAGATGGGACAAGTGTATAACTGTAGGTGGGGATTATTTTGAAGGAGATACATCGTACATTTTATGAAGACGTGATTCTAAACGTTGAAAATAAGTAATATTTTATTTTATCATTAGGTATTACCTACATTGTACCTGCCAAAGGATGCCTGTTATTTTTTATGTGCCTTTTAATGTGATTTATACTCTTGTTCCTGTCAATATTATTCAGTGTCACTAGATTCGACACCAGATTCAGCGAACGTTGACCAGCTGACTTTGATTGTACGATATGTTTTGCCTTGTGGACCTGTTGAAAGATTTATAAAATTTTTGGACATGGAAGGACACAGTTCTGTACAGCTTTTTGATAGGTTGATGAACTTTTTAAAAGAAATTGGGATTGATATAAGAAACTGCAAAGGTCAGAGTTACGATAATGCGAGTAACATGAGTGGGAAATACAACGGACTTCAGGCCCTTATCAAGGAGAAGTGTCAGTTTGCTGAATATATTCCCTGCTTTGCACATTCGTTGAATTTAGTAGGAAAATACGCTGCAGAATCTTGCTCAGAAGATGTCCGATTTTTTACTTTCATGGAGAATCTGTATACCTTTTTTTCTGTTTCCACTCATCGATGGGGTCTTCTTACAAGGGCTTTGTCAAATTATGATAATCGCCTTCCTCCTCCTAAAAGACTATCTGACAAAAGATGGAGTGCCCGAGCAGATGCCTCTCTCGTTCTCAGTAAATGATATTCTGTAATCATAAATGTTTTGGTAGACATTGCCGAAGATGCAGATTTCAAAACCGAGGCCAGGCAACAAGCTAGAGGACTCTTGATTACCATGAAAAAGCTAAAAACCGGAATTATGGTTGTATTGTGGGATCAGATTTTGCAGAGATTTCAGATCACAAGTGCATCATTACAGTCATCAAATCAAAACCTAAATTCTGCGTGTGCGCTGTATGAATCTTTGCAAGGGTATGTCGAAGCTCTGAGACCAACCTTTGCTGTCATTGAGAGTAAGGCAAAAGTTCTCACTGATTGTCATCAGTATCAGGAGGAACTTTTTCGACGAAGAAAGCGGAATAAGCAAAAGGATTATTTGCACGGATTTATTTCAGATGACAGCCGTATAGACTCCATGCAACCATCTGAAAAATTCAGAACAGGAACGTTTTTAGTTGTGATAGACAATTTGGTTGCTGATCTATCAAAAAGACAGATGGCATACACGAAAATAAAAGGTGTATTTGGATTTCTTCGGCAGTTGCCAAAACTTACTCCAGGCCAAATCAGGGCTGGTGCATCAAAACTGATCCAAACATATCCTGAAGATATTGAAAATAAGTTGGAAGATGAATTAGTTCAGTATACCGAACTACTGAAAACCGATTTAGCAGAATTTTTTTGTGGATATGAACAAGATCTTTACGAAATGAAGTTGTATTATCTTATAGTTCATAATTCTCTTGGCTCATGTTTTCCTAATGTAGAGATTGTACTCAAGATTTATCTCACTTTGATGGTCAGTATGGGCCAAAAAAGACTAAATTACCTCTCTCTGATAAGTATTGAACATGAGTTATTAAATGAAATAAACACGTCAACGATAATCGCTGAATTTTCGATTGCCTAGTCACGTAAGCGCTTGGTTGGAATCTGAACCAAAAATGTAATTTAAAATTATAAGCTGATCGGTCTATTTCTCTGTATTTGACGTTCGTTTAAATAAAAAAATTAAGTAGTTTTCATTTTTGCACGGATTTTTCAAACCACCCTCGTATATATTGGGAAAAAGCCCCGCAGATAAGTAGTGCCACAGGCCCCGCGGATCCTTAAACCGGCCCTGAAGCTGGGTATACAAGGACAGTAACAGCGAGTTGGAGTAGATACTCGGAATTGTTGAAGAATTGTGGCTTACGGTCGGTGATACTGAGTGTGTAGTAGTGTTAATTGATTAAATAAATAGTGTTAGTGTAATCTAGTTAATTATCGTTTTAGTCTTAATTAGTTTTTAATAATTGTTTAATATTAGAAATGGTAATTTTCATTATAGTTTAATAAACACTTAATTTTAATTAATAATATTTACACTTCACCCAAATAAATAAAAACGTTACTATACACAATTTGTAAATCCAGAAAATATAACAGCAGTTAAGTCAATTGCTCCTTCTGCATCTTACTTTCCACATATTATAGATGATGTTAACAAATTGGACAGCGAATATAGAATGCTACGAAACATGGAAGATCTAAATTTTGAATCTAATTATATAGAATTTTGCAATAAAGTTATACTATAATTAGGAGATGGAAATCAAGTATTCCCAAATTTAAGTAAATTTGTGCCATATTTATTTATCTTACCACATTCGAGTACGGTTGCAGAACGAATTTTCAGTGTTATTAATTTAAATAAAACCAAACTAAGAAACAAATTAGGTACTAAAACTCTTTCTGGCATACTGCATTCAAAAAATATTTTAAACATAAGCGGTACAAACTGTTTTGATTTTCAACCGCCAGAAAAAATGTTGAAAAAATTTAATGACAATATCTATTAAGTACCTATAGTCCCTTCGCTGAGACAGAGAATTTGGAACTAATTCTTGAACAGAGACAAGTCATTGTATTAGACAAAAGAGGATCATTTGTAACCGAAACATTATTGACTTGTTTTTGTTTAAGAATTAGCTCCACCTTCTTTCTTCTCAGCGAATGTAGCATAGTTACCTAGCATAATACGCAATATTATAGTTAACTTGTAAAAATGTTTTATTTTTTACCAATGAGATTTATGTTTATTTATTATGAATAAAAAATAAAAATACAGTGATGTTTTTAAATTATTTTCCATATCATGTACAAATTTGTTATTTATAATCTGAGGACTTTTTTGTAAATCTAAAAACATTTTAATTTTTTTTTTTTTAGAAACTTAAATTATTAACCTGGAAACACTGGGGTAAACAATCCTATACTAACAAATTTGCACCCAGACATGATGGTTCTTATATAATAACCAAAAAAGTATCTCCCACCAGCTACCAAATTGTATCTCCAAATGAACAGAATATTTTCCTTGGTACCTATCATTCCTCTTCTCTAACCCCATACAAAACTCAACCAGCTATTGCAGACCCACCACCGCTGCGACCTCTCCGAAAACGAGGCCGACCCCGCAAACAGCAATAGATTGGACAACACGCGAGACGCCAGTGTCGTCCAAAGGGGAATGTTGTAACAGACCCCTCGGAAAAATTTTGAACGCGCCTTAGTCCATGCATGCCCAGCCGCCAGCATGAGTCGAGTCCGCTGCCCTAGCGACAACGGCAGTCAAACCAAGGTTGCTAGATAGAATTCATGTCATTCATATTCAATTATTATTGTTATAATTCACTTTATTTTGTTAATAAATATTATTAACACATTAACCGCCATACGTACCGCCGGCGGTGCATAGATTGAGTTTAGCCGTACGCCATGCCAATTTTCGCAAGTCTTCCCTGAAATTGTTTCGTTAATATCTTCTGTATTTTTTATTCAAAATCCACAATTTTTTTTCGTTATATTATTCTCATTGTGTTCTCTCTACTAGTATGATTAAATACGTTTGACCGCCGGCTGACATTTGGCGTGGTAATAATACATTGATTTGTTCTACGCCAAATGGACCGCCGGCTGTCATAACTACAGACGCAGATACTGCAAGTTTTAACTTGTTTGTGTCTGTTATTCACAGCGTATTTAATATTTGTGCAGTTAGTACATGTTTGGAGCTTTGAGTTGTTGCGTGAAATAAGTTATAAGAAATGGATTTGCCAAGTAGTTCTAAATTGAAAAAAAAATCCTCTGAATAAACCATTAAGAGATGAAGAACTGAGACTAATTTCAGAAGAAGAAGGCATTGACATTTCACCTGGTGAAGATTTTGATACTGATGACAGTAATAGATTCTCTTCTCGATCCTGTTCAAAGACGTACATCTTCAGAAAATATACATATAAAACAACATACACTAAAAGAGACGCAAGAAAAATGTAAAAGGAACCGAAAAATCCGAAAACGTTGCGTACTGTGCTACGAAAAAAATTCACTTCAGCAAGGATCCAAAGCCGCATTTAAGCAAGCCAAAAAAGTTACAACTTTCTGTACAACTTGCGAAAATAAACCATTTTTGTGTCTTAAATGGTTTAACAAACACACTAAATAAATAAATTTTTGTGAGTATTAATAGTGTATAATTTTATTATTTTGTAATAGAACAATGTTATGTTTTTCTTTAATGAATAAATACTATTTTCTTTACATTTTTGTGTATCTATTGCAAATAAATAAGAGCTGTATATAAAATATATTAAACTTTATACACCCCAATTTAAAAAGTAGTTTCAAGGTCTAAAAATAGACATTAGCTGCAAATTTTATTTTGGTAAAATAAATGCTATACTTAGGACGCCAGGCACAAAATTAGAAGCATTTCTGAAGACGCACAAAAATTCTATCACACATAAAGTAACACAGGAAAAATGACAGCCGGTGGTACGTACGGCGTGGAGAGAATAATTCAAATTGACCGCCGGCGGTACAGACGGCGTTATGGAAATGATCTATGAAAATATGATGTGGCGGTTAACGTGTTAAAAGAACCCCCCACTATTCACTCTTGCTCTTACACAGTTAATTATTAGTTTTTAATAATTGTTTAATATTAGTTATAGTAATTTTCATTATACTTTAATAAACACTTATTTTAATTAATAATAATTGTCTAATATTTTCACTTCACTCAAATAAATAAAATAAAATTTACAATATACACAGTGTGACGCACCATCCACAGTGAATGCGTTGAACAATTCTGTATATTTGTATGGATAAATAGTACGTTGTTATTCGGCTTAACAACGTCGTTTCGGGCCGATTAAAGTATTATTTATATGTGAATTGGGCAACACAATGACCGTTTATATATATATATATATATATATATATATATATATATATATATATATATATATATATATATATATATATATATATATATATATATATATATATATATATATATATATATATATATATATATGCCTGGTGTCTGGTTGCAAATCTGGGGAACCGGGTCCGACCGACGCCAAATATTTCGAAATTTAAATGGGACAAAATTTGCCAATATGGTGCCCTCTCCACGCCAGCAATGAGTGCCCGTGAGGTGACGCCTGGTAAACGCCCGCACGGTGCAAATATGTCATCATTACCGATATCTGCATACAAAGCAGATTGGCACATCCAGCAATGGGTAATATGCCGTGATGATATATTTATTTTATTTATTTTTGATATATTTATTTTATTTATTCTTAAGTTGCTATTGCATAAACTGTTGTTTTAGGCTAAAATAAAGTTGGCTCTTCCATGTTAAAATTATTTAAATAATTGCTTTTTATGCGCTTCCATGCACCACATTTATTTTTATTTGTTTTGAATTATAAAATGAGTATGGACTCGGCTATTTCTCCGATAATACCTAATAACTAACATAACCCGCAAAACGTCGGTTCCCATATCTGCAATTGCGGTGAACTTATAACAACCGCCAACGTACACCATTAATTTTCAAAGCAACCGGCGTCGCTTCTATGGGTTGTGGTACTTCCTGTAAAATAATACATTTTTACTTTTTGAGATAATCTCCTAAAAGAATATTGTGTGCACTTCGGATTAAAAGTTCTTGTCTTGCCTAGGGTACGAACACGTAGGAAGCTTGTTGCCGGTTGCAAGCGCTGGCTTACCGGCGCTTGCAACAAGCGAGAATAAATTTCTCCATAGTTTCAGATGTGTTAGCACACAAAGGACGCTTAGCTTAACTTGTCGGTACTTGTAATTAGCGCTGACTAGAAAACAAGAATGTTTGAAACATTCTTTTCCATCGCTTAATACGCTTGCAATCGTCTAGAAGTAGGGAGCTCCGTGGAGTTATTTCATTTAATATATTCTTTTTATTAATATGGAGTTATTGATATCGAACAACTTATATCCATGGTGTATGGAAGGAGGGCCATTTGGGATAAATGAATAAAAGAACATTCCAATAGAAATTATATAGGAAAATTATGGAAAAATATAAGCACTGAAATGAAAACAGACGGTAAGTACTTCCTACAAGTTATCCTGATATTTTTTTATCATAAATTTACGTGATACACGTAGAATAATACTAATAATAAACTGACACAGAATTTATATATACTTAGGTAGATAATTTTATGTAAATACTAAGTAATATGTATTAAGAAATTGGTAATGTTAACCCTTAACTGCATACAGTTGCATTTCTGCAACATAACTATTTTCGAGGTAAGTATTATACATGAAAACATTTTTGTTCATTCTGCATAGTGTTGTAGATAGGCAACAAACTGGACAATAGAATAAAATTTTCAAACTTGCTGCTAGATGGCTGTGTGTGTCTGTACGATGAAAATAATTTGTAAATGGCTGCCTTTATCAAGTTTTGCAGAAGTGCAGTTTTCGAAAGTGTGTAATATTAGTATTTATGAACAGTTTGTCTATTAAAATTCACTACATGCTATTCAAAGGTTTGTACTCTTATAATGTAATTATAATTTTGATCGCTTATGTGTAATTACGTCATATTCTTACTAATCATATTTGTTGCATACCTGCAACATCATGCAGTTGTGATATTTTTTTTTTGTCAATACAGAATGTCTCGGCGAAATGTAGAAGGATACAAAAGATGTCTTTCAGACAAAGAATTAGAAGATATAATAAATAATTTATCTGAGAGTGAAGATGGGTTTGATTACTCTTCTGATGACAGTGTAACAGACCCCAGCTTTGTTCCTGTTGTGGAAGAAAATTCTGAATACAACTTTTCCAATGAAACAGATGAAATTTGTGTTCAAGAAGAAGATCTTTCTCAAAACCAAGTCGTTGTACAAGAGGATCATGAGAAAATAATTAATTTGGAGGAAAAAGAACATTCATCTGATCAAGTAAACCTCGCGGATATGAAAAGTAAGACCAAGAAACCGGAAATTGCATGGAAAAAACGAAATTTAATACTGAATGAAACTCAACTTAAATTCCATGGGGATACAAATTTACCTGCCGATGTTCTATCGCTGGACACACCATTTCAATTTTTTTGCTATTTTTTCACTAATAATGTTATCGATAAAATCGTGGAAGAAACCAATTTGTATTCAGTTCAGAATAATCCGAATAAACCATTGAATATTACTGCTTTAGAAGTTCGACAATATATTGGGATATGTTTATACATGTCTTTGGTTCAAATATCTAGTTGTCGAGCTTATTGGTCAGATACATTAGGATTTGCGCCTATTAGGAACACAATGTCAGTAAACAGATTTGAGAAAATCAGAGAATTTATGCATTTCAATGATAATAGTAAACATCTGCCGCGAGAGCATAAAGATCATGATAGACTTCATAAAATTCGACCATTGATTGATGAATTGAATAACAATTTTGCAAAAATCCCCCTTGAACAATATTTATCAATAGATGAGCAAATGTGCTCTACTAAAGTTCGTCATTTTTTGAAACAGTATTTACCGCTAAAGCCACATAAATGGGGATTCAAGTTATTTGTTTTATCAGGAGTGTCAGGATTTGCTTACCGTTTTGAAATATATTCCGGACAAGAAAATAATGCCGATATGCGACCTGTAGGTGAACCTGATCTTGGAGCAAGTGCGAATGTTGTCGTGAGACTGTGTAGAATGGTTCCTTGTAATAAAAATTATCAAATTTATTTTGATAATTATTATACTACAATACCGTTGTTATCTTATTTAGCTAAAAGGGGTATTTACAGTTTAGGCACTGTTAGAAGAAATAGAATCCCCAATTGTACACTTCCAAAAGATTCTGACATGAAAAATCTGCCACGAGGATCTAGTTTTGAGTATGTAGGCATATACGATGACATCGATATTTCTTCTGTAATATGGAAAGACAACAAAATTGTTACACTTTTATCTACTTTTTCTGGTGAACTTCCTGTGCAAACAGTAAAACGCTTTGAAAGAAAAACTAAAACTACCGTAAATGTAAATTGTCCAAATGTTGTTCTTGAGTATAATCGTCATATGGGAGGTGTGGATTTATTAGACAGCTTATTAGCCCGACACAAAATTTTGATAAAGAGTAAGAAATGGTACTTTAGGCTGTTTTACCACATGCTAGATATAACTGTAGCGAATTCCTGGCTATTGTACAAAAAAGTAAACAAAGAGAAGAATAAAACGGCTCAGTTGACACTTGCACAATTTAAAACTGAAATTGCATCTTGTTTATGCAATTTTGGAAAACAAAATTGCATAAACAAGAGAGGTAGACCAAGTAACAATTTACAGCAACAAATTGAAACAAAAAAGTCTAAGGGTCCTACACAACATATGCCACCTTCTGATGTAAGATTAGATAATCTAGGACATTGGCCCGAATGGTCAGCAAACCAAAGAATTAGGTGCAAGGTACCTAAATGCAAGGGCTTTACACAAACAATTTGTGTAAAGTGTGGTGTAGGGCTGTGCTACAATAAAAATAATAATTGTTTCCTGAAATTCCACACAGAATAAAGTAAAATAAATTAAAAATTATTTGATGTATTATAAGAAATATATGTTACAGAAATGCAACATCATGCATTTAATGGAATTATTTTTATTTTCTGTCGTTGTAATTTGCATAATGTTGTACAACAGCAACAAATAATAAAACTCAAAAATAAAGGTTAATTTTAGCAAATATATTTTTTTAATTATTTTTTTCCTTTTTGTGTACATCCATAATATAACAAAAAAAAATTTCCCAAACGAAATAAAAATTCATGCAGTTAAGGGTTAATGTCATAATAGGAAAAATATGCTTTTATTTAATATACATCTAATTACATATAAGTTAATGGATTGTTAGCAAAGTAAGCGGTAAATAAATCTCTAACACTTTTTGCTTCATTTGTGGGCCTTCCAAGTGGTTTTCTTTTCTTGTCCGAGACCGTTTCAACCATTGTATCTGTCAAATTATGTGCAATACCTTCTTTTTCAATAATTGTGTTATGCAAAATACATACACACTTAATAATGCTCTCCGCCAGATCAACATCGGTTTCAATACTTTTTGAAAGTAATCGCCATTTTGCATACAAAATACCAAACGCGCATTCAAAATTGATTTTCTCATTCTAGATAATCTTTTGTTATAATTTTCCTGATCAATATCTAGACCATCTCTTGCATATGGTTTAAGGAGACAAGGAAGTAATGGGTATGCTTCATCGCCAAGAAAAACATATGGAGCTTTAACGTTTGTTCCTGGTAAGAATGTCGGTTCAGGAATGTCAAGATCATGTTTTTGTAATAAATCATATAAATCAGATGCTTGGAAGGTCCCACCATCGCTTTGCTTTCCGTATCCTCCGACATTGACGGTTACGAATCGATAATTAGCATCTGCAACACCCTGCAAAACTATTGAGAAGTAGTGCTTGTAGTTACAATACATAGATCCTGTATTATTTGGGCATTTAATGCGCACGTGCTTCCCATATATTGCTTCGAGACAATTTGGGAAATTCCAAAGCTGGAGGATATCATTAGCAATATGTAAAAAATTCTGTTTCGTTGGTACGGGCATATGTACAGGTTGAAGTTTTTCCCATATAGCTGAAACTACTTCTCTCACAATATTTCCCACAGTAGATGAACCCATTCGGAAGCTAAAAGCCAGTGCTTTGAATGATGATCCTGTCGCCAAGTACCTACAACCACATTTTATTGTAAAATTTGTAATATAACAATAAATGAAAAAATAAATTCAAATTCAATAACAGAATTCAAATATTGATCGATAATATTGAATTATAGTTTGCTTTTTATATATTTTCACTGTTTCTATTATATTATTACAGAAGAAAAGCTGAGAAAGAAGTGGAAATACCTCCGTGACCAATTTATTACTGAAGTAGCTAAAATAAAACGCCTCCGGTCAGGAGATGCAGGTGGGGAAACTCACACAAGCAAATGGCAATACTTCAAATCTTTGTATTTCTTAAGAGATATTATTACATGTCGACCTAGTTCTGGAAATTTAAATAGATCTGATGGTTGTAAAGTTCAAGAAGAGACTGAAAATGATGGAATTGATTCGGATGCTGATAATGGTAAAGAAAATGAAGTTGGCGCCGTCGCAGATGAACAACAGGCAGATACTGCTGATGTGCAAGAGCAAAATGATTTTACACAAGAAAGTACTGTCGTCACAACTGAAAATCCCAGTTCGAGAACTAACAACAAATCTCCAATTCCGCAGACAAGTTCATCAGAAACTTTCCATGATAAGATATCACAAAAAAAGTAAGAATTCGGTGAAGAGGGAAAGGTATTTGAATAATGATGATTATACAATATCAATGTTGGAAATAAAAAGAAAAAAATTATTAGCCAAGAAAAACGAGAAAAGATCAAATGAACCCGAAGATGAGAATTTGCTATTTTTTTAAAAGTATTTTCGCTCATGTAAATAAAATTAACCCTAATAGAATATTAGAATTTCGGGGCCGAATTCAAGAATTAGGTAGTTCAGGAGTATGCATATCCAGCTCCAGCCAATTATACTGAACTTCAGTCAATACCAGTACACCTGATGCCTTCCTCAACTCCATACTCATCGTCATCACAATCACCAGGGCACATTTTTCCACCAGAAAATAGTTGATTATTTTACAGTCATTAATTACTTTCGGGTTTCTTACAAGAAAATTTTGTTCTTTAATATGTTTTTTTCATAAGATGTTTATTTCATACAATATTATAATCAATAAAAAATATACTGACCTTAAGCAAATTACTAATCTTTCTTCAGGAAGAATTGGTTGTTTATGCCAATTGCACCAATTTCTTCTTATACTTCCCTCTATTTTATTTAAGATGTAAAGAAAAGTATTTAATTCCATCCTCATGTAGTTGAAAAACCTTTCTGGATCTTGTTTTAGTTGAGGAAAAAGGTGGTGGTACTCACCAAATTCCCGTCGCGCTAGATTAATTTCGTGTACTCCAACATTCTTTTTACGTTTAATTTTTAAATCAATATTTTCCAGTAAAAACAGTTCCTCTTCACTCGACGACATCTTCAGTAAATTGGTTCTAGAATTGATCTGTACCTTGTGTGAAGGAACAGATAAATAAATATGCCGGCTTTGCTGGCGCTAATATCCAGCTTTCTATGTGTGCATTACCAGCGTAAACAAGCGCCGAAAACAAGCGCTGACAAGTACAAGCAACAAGCACGCCGATTTACCAGCATTCTACGTGTTCGTACCCTCATCCGATTTTCATGCCCCCACTGCGACCTCCAGGTTAAGCCTAAAACGTTCGCTTTTACAGCCTTGATATAAAAATAACTATCATTGTGTGTATTTTATTTTTATTTTAGGAGGACATATAAGATCATAAGGGACTTAACTCAATCCATATAAAAATTTAACACAAATGTGGTTACAAAAGAACCAGCTGACAGATTTATTAAATTCCTTATTCTCCAATACAATAAATATACAACAAATAAGTTTTGCAGGAATCAAAATAAAAAACTTACAAAGCAATTTGTTTACAAATTTGAAACGTTTGGAAAGAGTCTGATTGGATGAGATTCAGATCACTTCCATCGCCTACAACTGTTTTGTGAACCTTCCCCAATTATATTGTATAAGGTTCGGTGCGAATCGCCTCACTAAAATTAACGAAAGGTTTATAGATGATCTGAGCAGTTTAAAATTTTTGCATTTTTATCTAAACCCCATGGATTGTGATGAAACCATATGTGAGCTGATGAATATTGTGATTCACCGTAAGATGTGTATATTTGAAGAAAAAGAATACACTCCGAAGTGTGGGTCGCCAGGCAGCGTTAAAGACAAGACGTGGTCCGAAGCCGTAGAGTTTCTGTGGGGCAAAGGACTAGAGCATTGCCTCAAAGCACGCCAACGCCGTGGAGCTGACACCCGCCTCACAGAGGATATATTTATTGTTATTAAATATTTCGTAATTGATAGTCACCTACGAGGGCAGTTCATGAATTATTGTACCTATAACCTAGAAATAAATATCTGGGACGTTCAAAACAATTTTTTACCTCCATCCGGTATAAGTAATTTTACATTACTCTAAATCGTTCATACTCCAGACCAGAAACACTTTTTTACTGGCCAAGGCCGACACTTTTATGATTATAAATTGGTGTTAACATCTGATTAGCTTAATTATGGACCAATGTTACTTTGGTGCCGTAAGATCATTATTATATTCAGTTGAATTTCAGAAACGTGGTTTACCCCATGCTCATATTTTTGTAATATTGCAAGGAGGGGACAAAATTACTACAGCATAACAGGACGATGAGTTTATTAGGGCAGAACTTTAAGGATCCCACAGACCAAAGCGGTCGCGATGGCGGTGGCGGTAGCGACCGCGGTGGCGATAAGATATGACTCATAGTATTAAATTGTGCGTGTTCAAACATGTAATATCTGGCGTTCTATATCGCGATAGATTGCAGCGATCAGAATACGGTGGCGATCAGAACGCAGCGTGTTACGTTTGGCCGCGGATCGCCATTTAATTTTTGCTGTGTATTGGTATTGCAACATGAGTGTGCAAACAGAACAATTGATTGAACACGTGAAACAGTATAAAATCTTATACGACTTAGCCCATCCCGGGTACAAAAATATTAAGAAGAAAAACAAGATCTGGGACGAAATAGGTGTATCGTTTAACACAGATGGTAAGTAATTTTAGAACTATTTATTGAAGCCAAAACTTACATAAAATTTACATTAATTACATTATTGCCCATTAAAATAATTTGTAAACCTCTCACGAATTTCAAAAGCGAAATTTGTTGCTCTTCTTCTGTCAATTTGTAATTGAAAACCATCAGCTTCTGGCTCATACGGTTCTGACAACTGCAGAAAATGTTGATCTGAATTTTTAACCCTTAAATAATTATGCAGAACGCATGCTGCTTTTACAATGCTTATTGTAGTCTCAACCTTTACTTCTATTGGTCTATAAAATATTCTCCATTTCTGTGATAAAATGCCAAAAGCAGTTTCCACAACACGCCTAGCATGACACATCCCTTTATTATACTTCTCTTTTCTGTTGTCATGCCGTGTTTGTCTATATGGGTATGGACGTATTAAATATGGAGAGAGTGTAAAAGCTTCGTCACCTACTAGTACACAAGGAGTTTTTTCGATTTGGTCTAACAATGGTCTACTTGATGTCCCATCAAAAGTGCCACTGGCAAACTTCTGTCCCATATTGGACACCTCAAAAATTCCTCCATCACTGTTTTTACCATATGCTCCTACATCAATGCACGTAAATTTATAATCGGGATCAGCAATAGCTAGTAAAACGACAGAAAATTTATGCAAGTAACAAAAATGGTTTGAACCAGTTTTGTTCGGACATTTTATGGTCACGTGTTTTCCATCAATGCTTCCTATACAGTTTGGGAACTGCCATTTTTCTTGAAAACCGTATATTGCTTTCTCCCATATTTCTGCAGTTGGTTCGGGCATGCAGGTAGGTTGAAGTCGTTGCCAGATTACATTGCATACTTCGGCAACAATGTCACTTACTGTAGAAAAACCCATGCGAAAACTGTGACCAATAGTTCTGTACGAGTCGCCTGTAGCAAGAAATTTGAAATAAAAAAAGTATAATTATTTGTAGGTGACACCATTAAAAAGAAATGGAAAAATCTGCGCGATTGTTATGCCAAATATGTACGGTCAGAAGTAATTACTCATACTGGGCAAGAAGAAAAACATGTTGACCGCTACAAAACGTGGCCGTGGGCTAATCAGATGGAAACTTTTAAGCCATTTTTGCAGTTTGCCCAAACTGCAAGTAACGTGTCTGCTCCACGTAATGAGATAATAGCACAAAGTGCAGAAAGTTCTGAAAATGGCGATGCTGCGAGCGAGTATACTGTTAACCAAAACGAAAACTTGGTTCCTGAACACCACATTGAAAGCATGTCTCGAGAAAGCACTTCAAAAGACACTCCTCAAATGAACACTCCGGTTCCAGATACTCCAACAACTAACGGTACCAGAGCAAGAAAGAGGCGTTTAGAGCAAAGAACTCCTACACCGTCCGCTGTCGACAAAGTCATAGCATATTTCGACAGCAAACCTGTCAGCAACAGGCAAGTTGTGTATGATGACATTGATTTAATATGTTTAGGTTACGCAAGAATACTTAAAGTTTTCTCTACGTCGTTTAATTTTAACTAAGTTCAAAATATCTCAATTACTGATGGAGGAAGAACTAAATCAACAAATGGAAGACACTCGTTCTGAAACTGCTCATGCCAACGTTCCCAGTACATCATCCATACAGTCGTACACTACAATAAACTCACCAATATCTGAACCATCTCATACAAATTTTTCCAACGACAGCGTTGGCAATGATCAGAACACTACTACCACTTGGTATGAATCATTTCGCTGACACAACTTTAATAATATGTATTAAAATTTTATATTAATATTTCATTATTAATAAATAATTAAAATACACTGTTATTTTCTTACCTTAATGCGACTGCAAGACGTTCCACAGGTTCGATAGGTTCCCGATGAGTATACTGTTTTTGTATGTCTTCCTGTATGAGATTTAGAAGCTCGTCAAAACATTCGAAGTTCATCCGAAAATATAAGAAAAATCTTTCTTCGTAACTCCGAAGAAGTGGATATAACGTATGAAATTCTCCTTGATCCTTACGTACCATATTAACATCGTGGACCCATTTGTTTCGTTTTTTATTTCTGAATTTCAGATAAAAAATATGACAGTAAAACAATAGCTGTTAGAATTGTAATAATGGTAATAATAACAGCTTACTTTTCTTTTTCGCCGTCTTCTATGAGTGCTATTAAAATTAAAAATTCTTCCAATTGAAGCTCAGCCATAACACATAAATCATATAAAGAAAATATTGCGTGCTCTCTTATTAACAAATGCGATCAGGCGATGGAAAATAGCTCTGGTCTGTTTCGCCCTGGTCGCTACCGCTACCGCCACCGCCATCGTGGCCGCTTTGGTTTGTGGGATCCTTTATACGAATTAGTAAAAAAAAAAAACACGTTATTTATAAAAAATGTGACACGGGAAGACCAGGCGTAACTTGTTTATGTAATAAAGAATCAAACGAAGCCACAAGTTGGGATATAATAGAAGAAATGAAATACTTATAATCACAGCCAACGATATGGAATGTCCAGTTTACAAAAGAAAAATTGAAACACAAGAGCAAGACTAGTTATGAATAGCAATTACAGAAAAAAATGAAAAATACTGCAACCATAATTTATCTGAATAGTCAAAGTCTCATGGCACACAAAGAGGATATTTATAACCTTGTATTAAAAACAAAGCCTATGGTTTGTTGCTTAAGTGAAACTGCAGTAACCAATGAAATCAATGATACTGAAATAAATATACCATCATATTCGACAGTTAGATGCGACTCTCACAGTAGACATACTGGTGGCGTAATACTATTTATACATCAAAGTTGTAACTATTCAGTACTACAAAATTATAACATCAATAACGAACTGTGGTATATTGCTATAAAACTGAAGTTACACAAGCAGAGCTTTACGATTTGTACTTTATACAGATCTCCTAGTACTAGTTGTAGAAATTTCATCGAATGGTTCACGCAATGGTTTACAGATGTATCTACTATCGACAATACAATTATTCTGACAGGAAATTTCAATATTGACTGGAGGAGTGATAATACGTATACGAACGAACTGAAACACTTAGTATCGCAGTCGGGTTTTAAACAACTCGTTAATGATTACACACGAAGAACAAGTTCATCTAAAACTCTTATTGACTACGTTATATCTAATGACCCTTACATAAAAGCTGAAGTGTGGACTCAGCCAAAAATTACGGATCACGATATTTGTTCGGTTTCACTGAAAGCAATAAATCCCATTACGTGTAAACCACGAAAATACGCAGCAAGACATTCCAATGATGACGAAATTATAGAAAGACTAATATATTGCGAATGGTGTTACGATTCTATTGATGTTAATACAGTGTGAAACTCATTTTTGGAAAATATAATAAATACACAAAATAAATGTACTTCTACAACAAATAGGAAGAATAGGACATTCCATTTACCCTGGTTACAGGACAAGGAATTGTTAATAGCACGTAACAATAGAGATAATAGTTACAGAAGATTTAAAATGACTGATTCTAATGAAGACTGGACAGCCTATAAACAAATATATTTCATTGTTGAGACAAAAGGAAAAACTATATTATGAAAATCAAATAGACAAAAATCGTTCAAATCCAAAAGCTATGTGGAGTACCTTGAAAACTTTACTTGGGAAAAATAAAGAGACAATTAATCGCATAACTCATAATAATTCCGAACTAAGAAATAGTGATGAAATTGCAAATACATTCAACGAATACTGTATTAACAGCATTAAAGAAATTATAGAATCTATACCTACGAGTGGAATCATTGACAGCAATGAAAATAATTTCACTCAGTCAAATTTTGCTATGTTCAATCAAATAACACTACCAGAATTGAAAAGAATAATTTGGAAACAGAATGAAAATAAATATAGTTGGGATGGAATTCATCTTAAATTTTTGAGAAAATACTTTCACATTATTGGTTATCCTTTGCTACATTTGGTTAACACTTCCTTAAAAACAGGCTGTTTTCCAGAAGCACTGAAAGAATCCCTAATTGTACCAGTACCAAAAATTAAAAATACCACAAAGATTGAAGAGTATCGTCCTATAAATATGCTTGTAGCAGTTAAACTCATAGAAATTGTCGTTTACGAACAAACCATGCAATACGTTAACAATAATAACTTATTATCTAAGTGGCAATCCGGTTACAGAGAAAAACATTCATGTGAAGCAGCAATACAACTTGTTTTAAGGGATTGGACAAGTGCAAAAGAAAAAAATAAGACTATATTTGCAGTTTTTTTTTTTTGACTTAAAAAGAGCGTTTGAAACAGTGGATAGAACTTTACTAATCAATAAATTAAGTAAATACGGTTTTAAAGATACAGTGTTGCAGTGGTTCACCTCTTATTTGACTAATAGAAAACAACGAACTGAATACGCGGAAATAATATCGAATACTCTTTTCTTTATATTATATATAAACGATATGCCAGGTGTGTTAAAACAGTGTAAAATTCATCTCTTCGCGGATGACACTTTAATATATTTCGAGCATACTGATAACAATTTAATAATAAATACAATAAATGAAGAACTAAATATTTTAGATAAGTGGCTAAAGTGTAATAAATTAAAATTAAATTGTTCAAAAATTAAATATATGGTGATAGGCAGTAAGAAAAGTAAAGAAGAAATTATAAATTCCAATAATGTCACAGTAATTATTTGCGTAAGATAATTTTACGGTGTTGTCCTTTATCCTTATCCTTGTTGAACGGTCGCGCCCGGTAGAGCCTCCAGGTGTGGTGAGAGAGCTGATAAGGGTAACCAGGAATGCGATCTATGTGTCCACGATTGCTAGCCTCGTGGGTTTTCGCTGATTGACCGCGTGGTAACGGCAGGGATGGTTTTATCCTGGTTTTGTAACTATGCCCCTAAGGCCGAAGTAAAGCCACTAGGGTTGATCAGCACCTGAGCGGAATTCGGGTTAGGGTAGCTCCCTATTCCCATGGGTGGTAATGGCAAGGTTGGTTGTGTAACCATATTTGAATGCCGGGATAAATCACACCGCTCAGGCTGGCAATGGCAGGTACAGTTGAGTATACGTACGCGTAAGACCGGTGCCAGGGTGGCAATGGCAGGTACAGTTGAGTATGTACGCGTAAGTCCGGGGCCACACTGCTATGGAGTAGCAGGTATGCGTTTCGCATAAGATGACTTATTCCATTTTCCCTGTTCCATTGGACTTTGTTGCATGCGTGTGTTATTTGTGGTGTGATTTTGCAATACATTCCCTTTTGGAGGATGCGCGTGTATTTTGTGAATGATTGTCTCCTCACTGAGTATTTCTCATGTGTTAATTCTTTTGCAGAAATAATCACGGCGTGGAGGAGGATTCCTCGTGACCGGGTTCGGCCAGGCGACGGTCATCTAGATTTGTTATGTTTTTGTATTAATGCTGAATATACTGGTTTGGGTGATAAATGTGTTTTAATATTCTTATTTTCAGGGCTAACATTTAATCGTCATTTTTCATTTTCGTTTATAATAATAAGGTTGTAATTGATCATAATGAAATAGAACATGTAACTAATATCAAATATTTAGGTGTTATAATAGATAACACGCTTAAATTTAATCTACTCGTAGATTATATAACAAAGAAGGTCGCTAAGAAAATTAATTTCCTATGTAGATTAAGGTCAAAATTAACAATGAATGCAAAAATTATAATTTATAACAGCATAATATTACCTCATTTTAATTATTGTGGAACGATTTTATTAGCTTGTAATAAAACACAATTAAATAATTTGCAAAAGTTACAAAATAAAGCCATGCGTTGTATTTTAAACTGTAGCAAATACACAAGAATTTCAGAAATGTTAATCTGTTTAAATTGGCTTGATGTAACTAAGCATATCACCTATAATTCATTAATTTTTATGTATAAGATTGTAAAAAACTTATTTCCAAACTACTTATTTGAAGCTCTTAATTATGTAAAAGATATGCACCGATATGAAACTAGAGTAACTGAAAATTTATATATACACACAGTTAAAATCTATTCCGTATTTTCGCAATGTATCAAAATTTTTAATAAGTTACCAGATAATGTAAAAAATTGTTCTAGTTTAAGGTTGTTTAAACAAAATGTTAAGAAACATCTATCAACATCTAATTTGTAATATGGGCTATTTATTTATATATGGTTGTAACTAGCTTAAAGGCTAAATAAATAATTATTATTATTTTCAAAAGTTTTTTTTTTACTTTTAATTATGTCAGTGTTATAATTGTTATCATATTGTTTAATGTAAATAATTTATAATAAAATGCTAGTTTGTACTATACAATTGTGTCATGCTTTATTCGTTGTTTAAACATATATATATATATATATATATATATATATATATATATATATATATATATATATATATATATATATATATATAGTTAGGGGATTTTGTGTTGCGTTTAGGGGGTTTTCACGTCGCGTATCGGGGAAATTTTTTCAACATAGGTTGGCAACACTGGCCCAGCAGCCGAATTCGGGATTAATGGCTTATTCTGAAGAAATCTGTGTTTTACAGATCTGTAAATAATGAACAAAATCGCAACGAACGTTGCCACTCTTATGTATAACTTTATATTAATAAAAAACAAAAGCGTTTTGGTTAGTTTTTTACAGATCTGTAAGATTTACAAATTTGTTCAGAATAAAATAATTTTTATTGTAAAACTTAGCCAGTGTCATTTATTTACAAAAAAATATTTTAGAATATATCTTTACAGATAGATTACAATAAAAGTAATTATTATCAGTATAATTTAAATTATTTATGTTACCAGACATTTTCAAAAAATACGTATGTAGATTTCATTTTGGCACTTTACTTAAATAAATTTATAGGTTAACAAAATAAACATCACACCGTTACACGCTGCAACTCAACTTTTCTTGTGTCAGGCAGTGTTCGTTTGTGTCGTTAATGGAACGTTTTGTGTCGTACACTGTGTTACACAGTGTCTCTCTGTGTCTAATTGGAAAGCACCCTATATCATACTTGCCATTAAACACAGATTTCGTGGTACCTTTATCAATTAAAACAGTGCATACTTTGTTAAAAACGGTGAATGTGGTAGTGTATTATAAGAATAATTATTTAGTATTTGTAATCAGTATACCTTTAGTAGATATTAATCGTTACAATATTTATCAATCAAGGAATGTTGTAAACCGGATTGCACTATATATTTGAAGTCTTTGTTCGGCTAGGTGCATCCTTGCATTTAGTAATCTAATAAGAGATTGGGAAATAGCTTCTGCTCCGCTGACGGACAGGGAGTGAGTCAGTGATTAGAAGTTGAAGAATTAGTACTTAGTTAGGGTATCAGTAGACAGCAATAATAATAACCAATATTTATAAACGAATTGTATTAAACTATATTTTAATATAGCAATAATACAAGATACACGTAAATAATTTAACAACCCTAAATAGACACTCATAACGTAAGAAGCCACACGTTACGTTACAACAAAATAAAAAATTGTAAAATTTACAATTTCGCCTATATCTAATTCCAATGATCTATGCATTTTTATGAAATCACAATATACCATTAAAATGTCACCTTAATTGGGCAATTTTTATCCTGGAGTAAAGTATATTATATTATATTAACAGTGACCGATCCAAAATCAATCATTTCTTTCCTTTATATAATTAAAACTGAGTGAATATGTTAACCTCATTAAGGCAAACACTATCCACTGATGCTTATGGCTTTGTGCATTTTCATTACGCATAATATATGATTGTAATGATGACTGTAACTGATTGTAGCGTGATTATAAGAATTGTAACTTATTGTAAGGATTTTAATGAATGTAATGATTGTGGACAGCATTTTGTAATGAATGAATCTATGATTATAAGCTATTTGTACAATGATTGTAGGAGTGATTAACCCCTCGTCAAAGATATATAATTTTCTAATGTGAAGACAGAAAAATAAACCATTTTAAAATTCTGCATATATAGGTACATTTATCAATCTCTTACTTAGAGCTAGCAAACAGATATCCTCTTGGGCAAAGTATTGTTAAAACTGCCTTAACACAACAAAATATTTATATATATTTAATATTTTATCTATGCATGAAATTCTATTACGAGTACCATTATTAAACAATTGAACAACCAAAAAATGGTAAAAATAGTTGCTCAAAAATACTTATATTCTGAATGTTTTGAGAGAATTATATACCTTCACGCAGAGGTTAATAAACTGTAAGTGCGTTCGGTTTTGTAAATCTGATTCGGCGATTCGCTCATTTTTGTCACAAATCGTTCGGAAATATACATTTGTCAGTTCGGTTTGATCTGATCTGCGTTCGTTATTGGCGACCTTGACTGAATCGAGCACATCGAAACGCTCCGTATTTTACCAGAGATTTTACAGAGCTGTCAGTAGCATACGAGGGAACCCGGGCAGCAACATAACCTTTTAAAAAAATGGATACTTCTTTTGAGTTATCAGTGTTGGACGAAAATTTTGAAATACATCTAATAAACAATCAACAATATTTATTCAACAAAAAAGGTAAATATATATCGTAAGATTACTTCAAAATTACTAAATTGGTTATTATTTTGTAGAAAATACATATGAACTAATACAAGAGAAGCAGAATGAAGATATGGAAACTGAGGAGAAGAAAACGAAAGAGACGGAAAAAGAGGAGAAGAAATTATGGACAAACGGTTCCATACTGATGCTTATTAAATTAGTGGAAGAATTTGATGAGAAATTTCAAAACTGCGTCAAAAAACAGATTTGGACAAAAATAGCTGCAATTATGAAAGACAAATTGGGCATTTCTTTCACATGGCAGCAGTGCGACACAAAATGGAAGGGACTAAACAAAATATATAGAGAATAGAGAAGTTAAGGAACATAATAATACTTCAGGTAAAAACAGAAGAAGATGGGAATATTTCGAAGCAATGGATAACATCTTGCATAAAAAACCCGAAATTACTCCTGTTGCTACATGTAGTAGCCAAGCTGGTCTACAAACTAGAAATCATACTACTAATACAAGTAAAAATAGTACTGGCTCAAAAGAAAGTGATTCGGAGGAATCAAAATCTGGGGATGGAAGTATTTTCCCATTATCATTCACAAAGAAAAGAAAAGCTATGGAAAATGCAGTTGAAAGAAAACACAAAGATAAAATGGCTAGACAAGATAGATTTCTCGAATGTTTCGAAAATTATGTGGATATACTCCGCAAAGACAAGAAACAAAATGAGTAAGAACTTAATAAATAAGTAATAACTAGTTTTCAAGGAATATAATTTTTTAATTATCTAAATTACATAGTACAAAATAATCAGAAGCTGTGATTATTAAAAATAGGTACCTAGTTTTTAAGAGAATATGTTTTTTGTATATTTTTATCTCTGATTATATTTTATAATAAGAATGTGTGATGTATGTTACGAAAAACTGCAATAAAGCAAAATAAATTATCAATGTCTTATTTTTTATTTATACATCATTATCCATTTGCAAACCGTTCATTATATCCAATCTTTTAATTATTGCTTCGTTTGCTTCATTGTATTGATGCTCAAGATCAACTATTTCTATTGCATTTTCACCATTTTCATTAATCACTTCTCTTATTTCATTTTCATCTACTACTTCTTGTGCCAAATCGCCATTAAGAATGCAAATATTGTGCATAATGCAACCAGATACAATTAATAAGGCAATTAAATCTAATCTCACAGTTTCAAGATATTTGAGACGTCTAAATCTTCCTTTTAAATATGCAAAAGCATTTTCAATGACAACTCGACATTGAGATAATTTATTGTTAAAGTTTTTTTGTCTATTCGTTAAATCACCAAAATTTTTGAATCCAAGTAAGAGATGTACAGATAATTTATAAGCCAGATCACCTATCATATGACTATCTTCTGGAAAATCTATAGATAAATTTTGGATTCTTTCGTATAAATCAGATTTCCGAAATAATCGCATATCATGTAAAGATCCCGGCTCTCCAGTGTATACATCTAAAAATAACTTTCGATGATCGCAGACTCCTTGTAAAAGAATTGAATGATAATTTTTCCTGTTACAATAAGAATTGGGATGATCTTTTGGTTTTAAAATTCTTATATGCGATCCGTCTATTGCTCCGATGATTCCTATTTGCAAAATAAGTAATATAATTCCTTGTTAAAATAAATACCTGTACCAGAATGTATTATACATAATTTGAAAACCGTTAATTTTCTGGAATCCTCATAATGGTTAACGCCCGTTCTCTATTTGGCCAAGAAATGATTTTATATCTTGAATTCACTTTTAATAAATTTCTACATGTTCTATATAGAACATCCCAACAAGTACTTTTACTTATAGCAAATCTGTCTGCAACTGAACTGAATATATACTAATTAGTTTATTTTTGTTGTTACAAATAAACAGTTTTGAAACAAACCGAAATGACTCAAGATTAGATAAACACCAAATAGTGATCATTAACTGTTTTTCGAGTGGAATTGGTTTATGCCCACGATGTATTTCATCATTTGCAACAGTTTGAATTTTGCAAAAAAGGTCCTCAAATGTTTCAGGTGTTATTCTAAAATGTAATTCAAATGTCTTATCGGAGAAACGAGGTACCACATCTTCTGCATAATCATAAACTTTCGTTATATTTGAATTATCGTTTTCGTTCTCACTGTCATCAAAGAACATATCTCTGGCCAAATTTAACGCTAATCCCATTCCCATATCCATTTTATTTATTTTTTGATCCCGCAAATTTGTACATACAATCTAACCTCACATGTTTTTTACAACTGACAGCTCTAATAGATCCGAAAACCGTTCGGCAAAAATTTAGCCATCTATCTACTCGAAAGTCACGTGATCTATAATCAGCATCTGCTCGCTCGCATCTGAAAATATAAAACCGAACGCACTTTGTATATGACTAGCCTAAAAGGGTCATAATGGATACTCCAGTAACATTCAAATAGTTATTCCGAACACCTAACCGTAACACAACCTGAAATAAAACACATTAATTAACTTGTGGATTAAAAGATATTTATACACGAAGTGAGTTAAGATAATTCTTTGGGTGAAGAAACATTATTAAGTCACGTGGTTTATACAATATTTTATTCAATTTTGACAAAATAATAATAAAAATCATACTAGTTAATTTTTGACAAAATAAAAAACTATCAATTAGTAGACTGTGCATGACAATCGTCGTTGATACAAGTCAATTCGTTTATTTAAAAATTATAAACAAGATTTATTTTCTGTCATTTGTGTCGTGAAATAGTTATTTGTATATCAAATCACTCTTTAGCGTACCGAGAAAAAAAGACAATCTCGAGGGCGCTAAAGGATTTCGCGGACAAGGTGTGCACAATATTTTTTGTGCAACCGTAAAAAATACGTAATTACAAATTTTATTAATTTTAAACAGTTTCATTTTAAATAGAAAGTTAGCTTTCAAGGTGGCTATGGGATTGACATTACCATGCAATTCTCAAGTGTTAAAGTGATTGTTTCGCGGCCATTGCCATAACAACAGTCGCGAAATGCTTATTTCGCGTCCGATTGCACAAAAAATAATGAAAATGGCTGATACGTTTGATAAAGGCTGCGGTGTGTTATTTTCGTGCCAGATGTTATTTTAAATGCATTATTTGTTACAGTGAGTTGAAATACTGTGAGAGTGACATAGTTTTTTATATATTAAAGAACCAAAATAGAAATTCCTAAAAATGAATTTACGTATATTTTTAAATACTTTTTTCTATTTTGGTTCTTTAATATGTACTCTATGAAACAACAAAATAAAAAATCCTAAAAATGGAATAACGTATATTCACTAGCAAATAAGCAGTTACTTATACTCAGTCATGGATTTGTAAATAGGCCGAATAGGCCGCGGCCTAGGGCGGCAAATTTTAGGATGCTGTCATCAGAGAATATTAAAAAACCATAAGTAAAAAATTATTATATCAAAAATCGGCAGGGACAATCCTCTTGAAACTTGAACAATACGTACCACTTCCTCTATGTTCATGGCGGTCACGGGACAGTGGGCGCGGGTATATAAGCGGTGGGGGCGGGGAAATAGGGAGCCAGTGTTGCCAATTTAAGAGATATATCCCTTTTTAAGGAATATTTTGAAGCTAAAAGAGGACAAAGGGATTTTGTCTCAGAATTAAGTTTTTTTAAAAGAATCAATTCATTATATAATTTTAAATTTCAAACTTCAAGAACTTAGATAGCGCTGCATTTCAATCAGGGATATTTTGCTTGGATTTTGTTTTATCAGTGGACTTCCTTCAGTCCATTTTAAAGTAGAAAAATGACTTAAAATGAACATTTAAATTTAAATTGTGTTTAATACTCAATCAATGTGTGTACTCGTATTTACTTAATACAAAAATAAATTTAGAGTAAACAAAGTTGTTCGGGTGCAATTTAAAAATCTGAAAGACACTTTGGAAAAGAATATCAAAGAGAACAGTGGATGAACTCTAGGTTATGTTCCTAATTACGGTATTATGAACGACTTCTGTTTCTTGACAAACAATTCTAGTTTGAGATCGCAAGTGAACGAAAAGAAGATTTTTTAAATAGTGATAATAAGACTATTAACAAGATTCAGAAAATATTGATGATAATATTTACGTCTTTAGAAATTTATTCTAAGTATCAAAGAAATATATTCTGAAAATAAAACAGGGTATGTATGATTTAAATCATGTGATTTAAATCGCGATTAAAATCGCATGATTTTTTTAAATAAAATCTCCAAATTAAATCACAAAATTAAAATAAGGAAATATGTCTCATTTAAAAACAATTATGTCGAAAATGATGTTAAAATACCTATAAATATTACTACGAAATAACTACCTGCGTAGTAGGTACTTAACTAATAGGATGACTCGCGTCACATGGCTGACTGTATGGGTGGTCTTGATAAGCGACAAGAATAAAGTTGCAGTTTGTTTTCAAACAAATATTGTACATGGGGTATCGTGTAGTACTCCGCACTTATTTTTCGACCTGTTTAGTCAGTGTTTGTAAACTTTCTATTTGTGGTGTGAATCTTTATTTTTTCAATTATTTATAAAATGTCTGGTCGCAAAAAACGTATTATTTGGCAACATTTCAATGCTCGCCAAGGGGAAAAATCACTACGAGCGAGTTGAAAATATTATGGTAGAGAAATGCAGGGTTTAGTGGCCAGCATGATATCGCATTATAATAAGTGTGTTAAAAAAAAGTTACAAACACAGTACCGAACGAAGAAGAAATGTTTGAAAATGAACAAGGTAAAATTATATAAATATTTTATTTTAAAAATAACAAAATATAAAAATATACATAATTTTTAGATCAATTATCTGCGACTACATCGGCATCCTCATCGGTTTCGTTTTCGGCAGTTAAGAAAAAATGGAAAACTCCTCATACTTCATCTTCATATTCGTCATTAGACAAATTTGTTATAAAAACATTTGAGTCAATTAAAGAACAACTTGATATTCAAATTGCGCGATATATATTTTCCACTAATTCTTCATTTCGATGCGTCGAAAACAAAGAATTTAAGAAAATGATTGAACTTTTGAGACCAGGTTATAAGCCACCAAATGAAAAACATATTTCTAACGACTTGTTGGATAAAATTTATGAGCAAGAATTGTACCAATATTTTGGCTAATCAGACCGTGTGTCTTACAATTGACGGCTGGTCAAACGTTCATAATGTACCTATAGTGTGCGCGTGCGCAATAACAATTTCTGGTGCTGTATATTTAGTTGATACAGTAAACACTTCTGGACAATCTCATAAGGCAGCCTATTTAACCGAATTAATTTGTGAAACAATTACAAACATTAAAACAAAAGAAAGGGATGAAGTAGTTGGCACTTGATGAAATATTATTGAATATTAAATTAAATTAAATAAGAACACTTGATTGTTTCACAAAATTTTTATTATTACTACGTAACGTACGTTTCGTCCTTATGGACATCTTCAGACTACGTTACGTAGTAATAATAAAAAATTTGTCAAACAATCAAGTGTTCTTATTTAATTTAATATTAAAACAAAATTTGGTTGTTCGGTTGGCAGTGTTGTAACGGATAACGCCGCTAACATGGCAGCTATGCGGGATAATATAACTATAAAGGATCCAAATTTAAATGTTATCACTTACGGTTGCTCGGCGCGTATACTAAATTTATTAGCACATGATTTGGATGTACCAGAAGTGACGCAACATGTTGTTAAAATAACAAAATATTTTCGCAATAACCACTTTGCTACGGCAAAATTTCAAGAATTAAAAGGACCCCGTAAGAATTTAGTTACACCGCAAGATGTGCGTTGGAACACTATGTGTGACTGATTGGAGAACTATATACAAAACTGGCCAACGCTATTAAATATTTGCGAGGAATATAAAGAACAAATCGAGGGGGTATTCACCAAGGTAATTTGGTGTACAAAATTTTGGTAATGTTGGTAATTTTTGGTAATGTCTTGGTAATGTTGGTAATTTCTGGTAATGTCTCGGTAATGTTGGTAATTTCTGGTAATGTTGGTAATTTCTTGGTAATCTTTCAAATTTTTGTGGTACCTAATGTGTGTTATGACGTAAGATGTTTCTGTATTATTAGGTTTTATTAAATTGTTGTTATTCAAATAATTGTGAAATAAGACAAATTAATAATATGTGTTTGATGTTTGAATGTAATAGACTTGGTTGCAGATGTCACATAAAACTTTTTCAGCTCTGTGTAAATAATTGTAAATTATTATATACATTTAATACAAATTTGCAAGTAGGTATTAAAATCAGTAAATGCAAGATTACTATTATTTACATCTCTTATTTTCAATTTTAATATTGTTAAAACTCTTTTATTGTGTTCTCTGATGTAAAAACTGAAGCTTAGTTTTCATATTCTTGCCACTTGTTATTAACTAAAATATTATATTATTTGTTTATATGTATCTGCAAAGTTTTATTATTTATATATTGTCATTCCTTAATTAATGAATGATACACTTTAATTATAAATACGTTTTACGTTTAAGATTTTATAATGCATTCTTATATTTAAAGCGCATGTTCCACAAACATCTCGCGCTGTTAGGTGAGCGCTATACTCTGGACGGCGAACAGATTCGGTAATTAAATTAATGGGCAGGGCCTAACTAGCGCAGTACAGTGCATGCAGAAGTCAGCTTTACACGTTACAAATTAAGAAATATGAAACCATACTGTTTTTATTTGAAATGAAGTTAATGTACAAATTAAAGAGGAAATTTAAATTATATAATACTATTCTTATGGGAAGACAGACTAACTAACGTAATGGCGGACTCAGTACCGATTCCGCTATGACCGACCTCAGTAGTCGTATTCATGCAGCTGTGTAAAAACGGGTTACCAATAGCAATATTCCATTTTAATTTAGCGCTCGTTAGTGGGAGGAGTTTCTTCCGAATCTGTTCGCCGTCCAGAGTAGAGTAGTGACATCGCGTTCTCTTATGGTAGTGCAATATCCCAATACCGAGTAACAGAGCTTGTGTTAGAATTCACGCTTACCTACCTATGCAAGACAGTTGTAAGATTTTAGCGATTTTTAAAGTGTTATCATATTTAGTTCCGAGTTTTTTTTAGTTTTTATCGAGTTATTTTTGTACATTATAAATATTATACGTATTATCGTGTAAATTCTTCCTGTGTTATATTATTTCTTTATTGTAAAATGACTGAGGATAATTCTGAATTATTCTTTCAAGAAATCGAAAAGAAATTATGTTCGAAAATTCCTTTATTTATAAAAAATACATTGAAGATAAATGGTTTCACTAATATGTATAGTTTTAAAAATTTTCAAATGATGACATTAATTCTTTAGAAAATTTCGTGAAATCCGATTTACCAGAATTAATAGATCAAAGCCAGTATAAAGATTATTTTGGTGATATTTTTGAAAACAAACCAGATAAATTTACTTTCTTATAGGGATATAGAGAAATGTTTTTAGCAATAAGTGATTATTTAAATGAAAATATAACGAAACAAAAAAATAGTGAAAACCGAGGTGAAAACAGTTTACCAATACCACATTCTAAACAAAATCTTCAATCTTCGAGTCAATCCACAAGCCAACCATTGCGTACTGCAACTAATTTATTCGATGAAAATAAAAACATTACTTTATGCATAAACAAGTGGCTAAAAGAAATATTTCGAAAACCGAATGTGAAGTACCTAACAGAACAGGAGCAAGGGAAGATTTTAGAAACAATAGTTCACCAAAATTACAACTGTACATATGAAAATGTTATTCTTACTTGTAAAATTTCTTGTTACTTTTGTAATCGTTTTATTAAGGTAAGCAATAATATTTGTACAAATTTACTTATAAATTTAGTTCTTTTCTATAGTTGAGGAGCTTTTTTTCAAAACCCCACTTTTAAAAATTTTTGAACTAGAGATGGCATCACATACAGTCTGACCACTGACTCGCGACCTGTGGGGATGAGTAGTGCGCAGAGAAAGAACGCACTAGAAAGAGACAGCGCTACTGGTAAGAAATTGTAGGCTCCGCCTCAATTTGAAGGCAAGACGATTGCGCACCAGAGCTAGTCGGTCACGAGTCCGTTGTCAGACTGTACTGTTCTTTGCACTCTTTATCATTCTTATGAACACTTTCTTCAAATTGATGTCAATCTTTATAAAAATAAATAGCAAACATTACATTATTTTTCAAAACGCTCTATCCCAAAACTTTTATTTTCATAACGCAGTATCTCCAACTTGTCATTTTTGTATTTCGTTTATCATCGCGAAATTAGTATTCTTATGAATTGTTTAACAGTATTATTTTGTCAAATGTAGGTAGCAATAACTTTAGTTTAATATGGATGGGGTAGTTGTCGGAGAAAAAGAAAACAAAGTTTATAAAAAAACTTTTTTTATATAATTTCTTTAATTGTGTCTGCTCTTACTTGGTGAAACTTACAATTCATTTTAATTTTTAATAATACTTGGTTTTATGTTTCACAATTATTTTATTAGATTACTAGTTTCGCTATAACATTAGCATCATCAGATCTTCTTTATCGTTTAATTATAAATATATATATATATATATATATATATATATATATATATATATATATATATATATATATATAAATTATAATCCTTGAAACACTGCAGTTTCAGAATTTGATATCATAAACAACGTCATTTCACCCGATACTTAGAAGATAAGAAAATGTTATAAATATGATGTAAGAAAGAAATGTAGACGATTTTTGTATCATCTTGGCTAGAGTAGCAACAACTGCTTTACTGTAATAAACACATATTAAAATTAAAAGTTTGTTTTTTTTAATAAGTATTGATTGACAAATCATAATTGGCGCAGTCGGTAGGATAGCCGACAAGAATCCAGTGAGTGCATAAATCCTCGTAAGTCTGTGAAACGCTTGTCGAAAATTTTCAAATTTTCATAAGTGCTATCCGAACACTATCTACGATCTTCAATTGACCTAAACAGTGGTCATATCAGTGCTATTCAAACATCATCTACAATCTTCAATCGACCTAAACAGGGGTCGCACCAGGGTCTAACCACGACCCATCTTTAAAAGCCGAGGACGTCAACCCACTTCCCAATCAGGACCACCAATCCAACAGATTCTACAAGTGCGTGACAAGATACAACTTCCCGCCTACTTGAAGCGTATATCAAGACCTTCACTGCAATGAAAAAAGTAACCTACTTCACGATATTCCTACTGTAAGTTTACTTTCATTGTATATATTTTCACCGGTAGTAACAATCGGTCCAGAAAAATACTGTTACACACACTCATACATATTGTATTCATTATAAAATGCTAATACATGTCTTCAGACGAAGAAATTGATAAACTAAGTAATCAATTTAATAAAATACCAATTACACTTAAACCAAGTAAATTAGGTAACAGCAGTAAAGTTAAACAACTACCTGCCAAAGACACGCCCAGTGCACCTCTAACATACTCAGTACAAGAATTAAATAACTGCCAATTCGAACTAACTATGGCGACCACAACAATTGCCGATATTCGAAATTTTATCGATGCAGTACCTGAGTACAATGGAGAGATCAAATCCCTCCCTAGATTTATAAAAGAAGCCGATAACTTTTATACGGTAATGGATTCATTAAATTTAACAGCAATACAAAAAACATATTGCTTCTCTATGTTACAAAAAAAATTTATTGATAAAGCCAAAGACATATTAGACTCTCAAGAGTTCACATCTTGGCAAGATATAAAAACATATCTTGAAACTAATTTCGAAGATAAAAGTACTTACAACACGTTGCTATTAACAACAATTAAAATCACACAGATAGATAATAATGTCAATGATACCCTAAAGAAATTCAAAACCCTTTATCAGAGAATGGTTTCCAAAATTCAATTATTACAATATGAACCAGGTGAAAAAAGGTGTTTAATAACCGAAACTCAAAAAACAGTAGTTTCCCATTTTATTTCACTACTGCCCATGAACTTTAGAGGTTCATTTATAAGTAAAAACCCGCAGACACTCGACGCCTGCGAGCAACTTTTGACAAACGAATATAATTCCATGCAATTATTACACAGATCACCCATGCACAAAGGAACACCTCAAAACACACAAAAATCGCAGAGACTACCCAATATTCCACCACAAAAATTCCCAGCACAACAATTCCCTTCACGCCCATTCAACCCCCGAGATTCACGCCCTACCGGACCACAAAGATTCGCTAGGCAAAACATAAAAAATTTTACAGAAACAAAACGCACATTTCAACCAACTCCTATGTCCGGCATAACAAAAACAACAATACCAATGTCCACACAAACTATTAAACCGAATTACGCCTTAGAAACAGAGGACGATGTAGAAATTAATAATCAAGAAAACATATATGAACAAGAATTAAATGAACAAAACGACACCTTTGAAACACAATCTTTTTTAGAGTACGACCCAGAACTGATAGAAGAAAATACGTAATGTTTTCTAACACAAAAACAATTCCAATCATTACATTTCAAAATTTCAAAATTCTTATCGATTCAGGATCAGATGTCAACCTAATAACAGAAAAAACCGTAAAACAAAATAATATGAAAACTTGAAAAGAATATCTAACATTCAGAACTGCAACAAATAAAGTAAAATGTAATGAATACGTCGAAATCAGAATATTCGACAAAAGTTATAAATTTTTCATTCTAAATTTTCACACAGAATGCAATTTATTATTTGGAACAGAAATATTGCGTGATACAAATACCATTATAAATTTCGCAGAAAATTCCATTCAAATGAAACAAATGAAATTTGATATTCAGAACTTGAGTAAACAAAGTAAAGAAAGTCACGTACAAATCCGAGATGAACACTTACAACCAAACATAAAAAATGAACTATACAATTTACTAGAACAATATGAATCACTTTTTCCAAAAGAAAACGAAACACTGACATGTACAGATAAGATACAACACAAAATTTACACTACTGACGATACCCCCGTATATACAAAAAACTATCGACTCCCGCATGTATTTGAAAAGGATATTGAGGAACACGTTCAGACAATGTTAAAAGCAGGTATCATACAGAAATCAAAAAGTCCATACAATTCACCAATATGGATTGTACCAAAAAAAATGGATGCCTCAGGTAAACAAAAAACCCGACTAGTAATCGACTTTAGAAAATTAAATCAAAAAACGAAAGAAGATAAATTTCCTATTCCAAACATTGACACACTTTTCGACCAAATAAATAAACCAAAATATTTCACTACTATCGACCTACATTCTGGATTCCACCAAATACTCGTTGACAAAAATGACAGAGAAAAAACAGCCTTCAGCACCGCTTCGGGACACTATGAATTTTTGCGTATGCCCTTTGGTCTAATTAACGCCCCCGCCACATTCCAAAGATGCATGAACGAAATATTACAAGATATAATTGGTAAAATATGTCTTGTATACTTAGATGATATTATAATTTTTGGCAATACCGAGCAAGAACATTTAGAAAATATTAAAACAGTCTTTGAACATTTAAAACAAGCAAACTTAAAAATTCAATTAGATAAATCAGAATTTTTCAAAACGGAAGTCGAATATCTAGGTTTTATAATTTCAAATGAAGGCCTTAAGCCAAACACAAAAAAGGTAGAAGTAATACAAAATCTCTCAATCCCAAAGACTGTAAAAGAAATAAGATCATTCCTAGGCAAACTTAATTGGTATCGTAGATTTATTCAAAATTTTTCCACATTGACGAAACCATTTACAAACTGTTTAAGAAAAGGATCAATAATAAATATTCACAATAAAGAATACCAAGAATGCTTCGCAAAAATGAAAGAATTAATTACAAATCCACCGATACTCGCATACCCAGACATTAACCAAACCTTCATATTAACTACTGACGCTTCTGACTACGCAATGGGCGCAGTACTCTCTCAAAATCAAGATTCACAGGAAAAACCATTAGCCTACGCATCAAAAACCTTCAATTCGCAAGAACAAAATTACTCCGCCGTTGAAAAGGAACTGAAAGCAATAGTATGGGCCATTCAAAATTTTAAAACGTATCTATACGGGAGAAATTTTTTAATACGAACAGACCATAGACCACTAGTGTGGCTTTTTAACATGAAGAATGCAAACCAGAAGTTGATGCGATGGAAGATCGAATTGAGCGAATATAACTTTGATATAGAATATATCCCTGGCAGAACAAACAAAATTGCGGACTTTTTAAGTAGACTCAAAAACGAATTTAAAATCAATTACAAAACAGGCGACGTAACGACGACCCCTATCTTTGCACACTGTATTTCGAAAGACTATAAATTTGGTAAAGGACTAGCAAAACAAATCGACGACCAATTTAATAGCAAAAATTTTTGTAAGGACATACTACCAAACAAAATTATAATTCAAAATGAACATGACAAACAAATTATTCATTTATTCTCAAAAAATTCATTCAACGACATATGTAACCCAAAATTACTAAAACAATCACTAACGCAATTACGTGACTATTTAATAAAAAACGATATTCACGAAATTAACATCCCGTATTTATCATGTGGTCTCGATAAATTACAAAAAAAAGAATTAATTAAAATTTTGACCTCTATATTCGAGAATACCTGTATACAGATTAATATTTATTCGTTACCTCAAAATTTTGCACTAAGTGACGAAATAGAATCAAGGATCGAACTAGAAAAAATTATAGACCGAGATGACGACTCAATAATTAACATAATTAACACGGAAGACGATATTGAAACCATACATAGCGACCAAGAACACCCCGTCAACGGTTTAAAAATATTAGAAAATAGAATAAACACAGCAGATAACCAAATCATATTTTCTTTTGATGAAAAACAGGAAGTACAAATCATAAAACTTTTTGGAAATAAAAAACAACGCCTCGTGGTCACTATCGAAGAAAACAAAGCCGAAGATCAATTGCGAGAATTTATAAAAAATTACATCATACCCAAAATTAGATACTACTGCATATGCAATGATAAAATATTCAAAATTCTAAATCAAATAATTCAAAACGATTTCGAAATAAACAGTATTAACATTATTAGAGTTAATAAAGAAGTAAAGGACATAGAACAACCAGACGAACAAAACGAAATTGTTTATCTATACCACATAGGGAAAACAAATCATCGCGGAATCATGGAAACATACAAAAAATTAAAAGAAAAATATTACTGGCCTAAAATGATAGGTACCATCACCTCATTCATAAATAATTGCCAAACATGCAAAGAATGCAAATACGACAGACAACCCATACAACTTACTGATAACCTTACTGAAACACCCGAACGACCTTTCGAAATTATAAATATCGACTTATTAACCCTCAACGGACAATATTATTTAACAATATACGATCAGTTCTCAAAATATGCACAAGCATACCCTGCTAAAACGAAAGATAGCAGAAACATAGTCAAGACTTTAGAAACATTTATTAAAACAAAAATCCCACCAAAAAAACTAATATGTGACCAAGGTTGTGAATTTAATAATATATCTTTACGAACATTCTGTCATAATAACGATATTAAATTACACATAACATCAGCCCAGAATCCAAAATCAAATGCCATAGAAAGATTTCACTCGAGCCTTATCGAGCATCTGAGAATAAAGACACGAACCGGTAATTTAAAACCTCTAAAAGAAACAGTAGACGACTGTATCTTTGCATATAATAATTCAATTCATTCTATTACAAACATGACCCCAAATGAAATACTCTACGGTAAAGACTATACAAATTTGAGGCCCAAGGAAAACGAACAAAACAAATTACAAAAATACATGATAAGACGACGCGACGAATTAAAACAAGTAAAAACTAATATTAATAAAGAAAAACATAAACGTTACAAAAACCCCAAAGAGAATAAAAAGATTAATAAATTAAAATATTCTACAGAAGCCTATATAAAACAAAATCCCCGCTTGATAACTAAATTCAAAAAACCTTTATATATAAAAACTAAAATTAGAAATTATAACGAGAAATTTAAAACTATAAAAGCTAAAGACAAATTGAGAGAGCGAAAAGTAAAAATTGACAGAATCAAAATTTAATTGTTTCAGAATCCATCATGGATTCGCAGATGTCAAGAATATTACAAACAACCCCGGGTTTCTATTACACACCATTGGTGAGTGCCATTTAAAAGAAAGCGAACAATTACACTATTTTTACAATGACATAAGCCCCATATACGACGAATATTTAAAACTAAAACAAATTATCAACACGGAAATAAAACAGTTAGCAAATTCCACTGTTCCTAACGAAAACATTAAAATTGTAAACTATATGTTCAAAGAACTAGAACAGAACATAGCTAAATTATTCAATAAAAGGAATAAAAGAGGACTCATTAACGGATTTGGATCCATAATAAAATCCATAACCGGAAACTTAGACTCCGCGGATGAAGAACGTTATAATTCAATATTAGAACAACTCAGTAATAATCAAAAAATATTACAATCACAAGCAAACGAAATCATACACCAACAGCAAACACTCACAGACAAATTTAATAAAGATTTGCAAACTATAAATTTTAACGAAAACAAATTACGAGACACACTCAGTGAAATTGCTGACGTAATAAAAACAGACCTGACCTGGCCAACAGTTACACACGCAGAAATACAGATTAACAAAGTATTAATTTACATTCAACAACTCAGAACCACAGTCGATAATGTTATAAAATCATTAGAATTTTGTTCATTGAACCAATTAGACATTACAATTATAGATCCCGATAGCCTTTTAAATATTACACAAAATCCGAATATCTTTCAGACGATTGAAACGATATATGTCACATGTACGCTACAAAACAATAAAATACACATCCTTTTAGCCGTCCCAAATGACACAAAAAAATTATACAAAGTACAACAATTTACACCCACACCGTACTACGATTCCTCTTACAAACAAATATTAGAATATAATACCATGTACATTACACATAACAATAAATATGTATCCATTTTTAAGTTTATAAGTAATAAATATTGTATATCTAATTATAGCCCTGTAAATAGTTGTATTAACAATATATTAAATAAACAAGTATATGATGATTGTTTAAGCGAGCAAATCACAATGAGAAACTATATTTCTCAAATACCGTTCACGAACAAAATAATTATTTTCTCACCGAACTTACAAAATTTCGAATTTAATTGTGGAAACAATTATAATTATAAACAATTACAAGGTATCTTTATCAACGATCAAGATACATGTACAATTAAGAATTGGCAATCTCAGAAATATAAACCCCTCTATCAAGAATTTATTTTCGATAATATAAAATTCACAGAACTAAAGAAAGTACCTCAAATCACTAAAATAAATGAAGCAAAATTAAATGTTACACATTTAAAACAAATCGAATCTGTTGAACAAATAAATAATCAACATATACCTACGTTTTATGTAACCCTTTCTGTTATAATAATTATTATAATTTTAATATCATGTAAGAATAGAATATATACCTTAGTTATGAAAAATAAACAGAAAAACGTTCCAAAAAAGAATAATATAGATTTAGAATTAAATCCGTTGGAATAACGTTGTTTCTTGTTGGGGAGGAATTAAAATCCTTGAAACACTGCAGTTTCAGAATTTGATATCATAAACAACGTCATTTCACCCGATACTTAGAAGATAAGAAAATGTTATAAATATGATGTAAGAAAGAAATGTAGACGATTTTTGTATCATCTTGGCTAGAGTAGCAACAACTGCTTTACTGTAATAAACACATATTAAAATTAAAAGTTTGTTTTTTTTAATAAGTATTGATTGACAAATCATAATTTATATATATATATATATATATATATATATATATATATATATATATATATATATATATATATATATATATATATATATATATATATATGTCTAAATTATATCAAATATAATATAAATTAGACATATATATATATATATATATATATATATATATATATATATATATATATATATATATATATATATATATATATATATATATATATATATGTATATATATATATTTATAATTAAACGATAAAGAAGATCTGATGATGCTAATGTTATAGCGAAACTAGTAATCTAATAAAATAATTGTGAAACATAAAACCAAGTATTATTAAAAATTAAATTTTTTTTATATAATTGTTTATACTTTGATAAAGTATATACGTACAATATCTGTAAATAAACATTTATGTATTTCTTTATATATTATTACTAACATAAATTCACCAATATCTCAAATCTTGTTTAAATGGACATACAGCATTTCGAAAATAAGCTCCTGAGTTATTTATGATATTTATTAAATACTTAGTTATTAAAATTTAAATTTGTATCGTAGGCTAAACAAATTTCGCAGAAGAACGGAAAATACAAATGGATCCTATCTAACTTTTACACTCATTTTTTGAAACTTATAGATGAAAAAGATAAAATTAAAAATGTAAATGCTGGGCAATGTAAACAAAATAGTATTCTTAATTACTGTCAAATCCCTCAAACTATACTTTCAACATCATCTGCCTCTGAGTCTACGTCCTCAAGTATGCAAAATGAGCAAAGTAATGATCAAAGAGAAATACTTGTAAATACTATACCTAAATCTAGTAACGATTCATGTATGTCGTCAAATGAATGTTTAAGCCAAAGCGAAAGCCAAAGTATTTCTTCAGAACCACAGAGCACAAATGAATTAAGTATGAATAATAATTCAAGAAAAAGCTTAAAACGAAGTATTCGGGTAATTGATTCAGATACAGACTCTTCTTTCGAAAATGATGATGTTACTGAAATTACCCACGAAAACAAGGATCAAACTCGGAATAGGATTTTTGCAGCAGCAGACTTGAAATGAGGGGTGATAGATCTGCTGAAAATATATACCCCTCCTCATGTACAGAATCTAAACAAATATCCAATAAATGTTCTTCAAAAAAATATTCTAGACAAGCAAGAGTTAAAAGATCACGGGAAAGAAATTCTTCTAATCAACTTCTTATAACTAATTTTTTAGAACCTATTGACGAAATTAAAAAAATATTAATTGAAAATGGAAGACTTCAAAGTATGCTTTTACAAAATATAGAATTTCGATCAGATATGGCCGACAAATATAGTTCTAATAATAATAATGACGAAAAGTTATCTAATTTTCTGACATGTTTAGTCAGTACTACAAACTTGAATAATAAAAATAAATCAAATAGAGGCAATAAATACGAGACTGATTTAAAAAAATTGCTCTTATTTATTTATTACTCGGGATAGACTACTTTACGAAACATTATATGCGAACATTAAAAATGCCTTACCATCAATTTCTACAATGATTCGCATAATGGATAACAATCAAATTAATGATGAATCCCTTCGATTCAAAGAATTAAACGATTTTTTGGATTCTAGAAATTTACCTAGATATATATGGGTAGCGAAGATGCCACGAAAATTACAGGAAGAATACAATATAACTCAAATAACAATCAAATAATTGGTTTTGTTTCTAAATTGGACAATGGTTTACCAAAAAAAAAAATTCATTCCCTGCAGATTCAGCTGGACAAATTCAAGTGTATTTTCTTAATGAAAAAAAGGCAGATTATGCATATGTGATTATGGCACAATGTCCTATTAATAATAGTCCATCATTCTGTTTATCTGTATTTGGTACAGATAATTGCTTCTGCTATAAAGATGTCCTTAATCGTTGGAATGATATAAAAAATGAAGCCAAAAAATATAGCATCACATTTTTAGGCTTTTCATCCGATGGTGATACAAGATTGCTACATTGAGAAAAAAGGTTTTATACAACAATTTTTTTAATTTTAGTTCTATAAGAAGTATGAAATGATTTTTAAATGTTATTATCTATTTTATTATGTTTAAATCTTAGTTATATAACCAGTATAAATTAATATTTCATAGCTTGTGTTTTATATCATCAAATTAATAATTTATTATCCCTTAATAAATGATGTTATATAAAACATTCATTTTATATACCATAGAACATAAACACAGTTTTTTATACAGTATAAATAGTTTAGTTATTTAACTGTATAAGAACAAGTCAATAGCATTATTCTTTTATAAGCCGATTTTATAATTTTTAATATACGTATTATAGGACATCAACGCAATCCACGTCACAATCGCACATGCCTCGTGTTGTAGCGTCTCTCATTGGCCGCGGTCAGCACGTGAGCGCCGAATATTGCCGAACGCAATGAATAGACTAATGCGATTGGCAGCAACTATATTCGGAAAACTTCGGTGCTCAGTGCTGTGCCATGCTGAACGAGGCAATTCATCTTGCTGTTTGATGTTTGATGATTCTTGTGTTTATAATTACATAATATGAATACATTTGTTCAAGATATACTAATGAAATGGAATTTGGAGACTTACATACAAAATTTTTAAGGTAAGTGCTAGTTATTGTATACGTAACCGTAATGTGATTGTGAAATATGACTGCAATGTGATTCAACTGCGTAGTACGAGACTACATGTATGTACATCGTGATTAAATTATTGTATATTTATTGCGTTAATTATGAGAATACATACTCTTATTGACCGGTAGTATTTTACTCTTAACCAGGGGTGATTAAGCTATGACTAAAATAACAAATTCAGTTATTTTTTAAATCACCCCAAACCCCAATGTATTTTTAAATGGTACCAATGGTAATTAGTTAGGGTACTAAAATTTTGATTAAATACTACCGGTCATAGTGTTTACAAGAATAATTATTCGTATTTCTAGTAGGAATTTATAACTTTACTATAACTTTTTTGGTCATCATCATTAAAAAATAAATATTCTCATTAGTCGTTAGTGTCTCTGTAAAGGATGTTTTAAATTTAACTACATTGCCTTTTGGTATGTTTATAGTTACGTAGATAAGTCGTAGGCTCATAGTGAAGTACGGAATTTCATGAAATGCCTAGGCAGTTCATGTAGAACCGAACCTAACCTAACCAACCTACCGGTTCTACATGAACTGCCTAGGCATTTCATGAAAATCCGTATTTCACTATGAGCCTACGACAGATACATAATTCAATAAAATATTTTGCTAAACACGTGGAAATTAAATTGCGTATAGACATTAATTTTTTTATAAACAAGTTAATTGCTTCAGATGAAGGCATCGATGAAGAAGCTTTCTTGTTATCCGGACGCCGTCTTAAATTTAAAAAGAAGTATGCCGAATTTTGTGGCCCATGCAATATAAGCAGTGGGAAGGTGCGAGTGTAATTGAATATTTTTATATCAGTAATGATAATTAATTTATGTAAATTTATTTTTTTAGACTGTACAAGTTTTAATTCTGACGATAGCACCATTTCTCCCACATCTTCTATGTTTGATGATGACAATACTTCGCTTGATATTTCTGCAGTAGCTGAGCCATCATCTGATCTAGAATTATTGTCGGTCATTGTTATGCCCCCACCTCCACCGCCAACTCCGGCAGATCCACAAAAACGTGAGTGAAAAATATGAAAAATTTTGCGCATTTTTTTATTATAATATTCAAAAAAGTTATTTCAGATGAGGATGTTGATGGTGAAACTGCAAGAAAATGCAGAAAAAAATCAGTTTTTCCTAATGTGAGCTATGATTTCGAACTTTGTTTTGCATAAATAATTTTTGTAAATTCTAGGATTTCCGAAATCCGATTTCGAGCAACTTCTTCAATGCAGTTCACACGGTCGTATAATATTGGCGAATAAATACAGTCTTAACAACTATCTGAGACAACAGTTATGTAATATTATAATAACGGACTTACTTAAAGCAGGAAATTCTACCACGTAAGATGAACTATATTTTAAAAATTTATTAACAAAAATGTGAATTTTATTTGTTTCATTTATACAGAATCAGTTCTACGGTATTTACTGATGTTAGTGAAGAAATATCAAAAATATTCATTAATGAACAAAAATAAACATATTATATCCCGTACATACCGCCAACAAAGAACAGCCCTAAAACTGCGGCCAAAGGAAAGTTGTGGTCAAAATATGTTAATCTAAAATATTCACTTAAAGTTGCGTCAACAGTAGTTGGAGAACAAAATTCTTCATTAGAAGCACCTGCTAAGAGTGAGAGTTTACATAGTGAAACCCCTTACGTTATATAAAATCAAAGTTGCCTGCATGATTTTTATGTTCTCTACTGTAGTATAATTTGATATGTGTGGTATAATTATTTTTTTACGTTTGTTACAAAAAGTACATTTTTTTCATTAAAATTAGTTTATAAAGTATGTCTTTTTTATACGTTACACGAAAGTGTGAAAAAGTGCACTTTTTTAACGCTGCGGAGTGAAATCATGAAATGGTATGACACTTTTTCACACTTTTATTGCAGACGTAAAAAAATGTATGCAACTCGAGTAAAAAGTGTTATATCACTCATAGGACTTGACGAACTCGCCTACGGCTCGTTCGGTCAGACTTTTCTATTCGTGAAATAAGACTATACTTTTACTGTTGTTGCATAAATAACTATTTGTTTTCTTGTGAAATTACAGATAGTTCTGTATTAGATGAAAACATAAAAATTATATTAAATACGTTGGAAACGATCTTGGAACCAGAAGAATTAGTTCAAGAATACTGGCTAAAAACCAGAGATGCCAGGAATTCATCCAAAACAGCAACAATAATTGAATATTTTACTAAATATCCCGCATTAAAACTAAAGAATGGCTATAAACTTGTAAGTTAAATATATTATTTAAGAGTAAAAACAAAAGTCTAACTTAACAATATATAATTTAGATTGAATCCGATTTCGACGCTAAATACCCAGAAAAAATAAATATTTTGTATAGTGAATGGCCAAAATTAGCAAATGCGCTATTGAAGCCGACATAAAAATATCAGTTGATCGTAATACTGGCAAGTACTTACGTAAAAAACTATGCACTCAACCCATCATCGAGAAATCGGCGGTTTCTACGCGGAGAATAGTTACAATCACGATGACTCACGTGATGAGCTTGATCAGCCGCCGGTTGAACCTCGCGGGGGATCACCGTGTGACGAAGAAATGGGCGAAGAAACGGACACCCTACTGATGCATGCTGTGGAAAAGTATGAAAAACATGAAGAAACGAAGTTAAATAGAGCCATATTAAATGAAAAACATCGCCTGTTAGACGTTATGGAATTTCCCTTAACAAAAAATGCTAAAAAAAAATTAACCGTGGGCGTTAAACCTTTGGACGGTTTTCAAACAGTTTTAAGATTGGGGAATTTAGAACTGACTGCGTGTGCATGGTTCCACTACGATGAGGTAAAAGAACTGTTTAAAGTTATAAAAAATATTTTAAATAACACCTTTCGAGTAAAAACGGATACGGTAATCGGGTGTTTGAAAAATTATGTAGTAACCATGCACAACAATCAAACTATAAGTTTTTCCACCCGAAGAGTTGACGACGTGTACAGACCGATTTATCTAGCTTTTGATACTCTTAAAACTGTTTTACAACTTGAATGCGTTGTAATGGATCTGATGGTGAATAGGCAGATAAAGAAGCGTTTCCCTGATTATGAACAATTTATCACGGATGTGGCCGTTCATCTTATGAACTCCCCAGCTCCCGTCACGAACAACGATTTAGTGTATTAAAAGAATCAGAAAGTAATTTGTATCTGCATGAGATAGTATTAAAATTACCGTGTAATGTCAAACATGATGTAGATGTGAAGCTAGAATCTTATAAAAATTGTGATCTATGGTAGTTTGTAAAACTTATAATTAAATAAAATTTGTAAATATTAACCGTTGTTCATCATTTTGTAGACAACTGTGATAGTGTAGACATGGGGTATTGTTTCAGAGCACCGTTTACTGCTATTATTGCCGGACCCACGGCTTCTGGAAAGTCATATTTCGTAAAAAGACTACTGCACAGTTTGAATTCTATGTGTGATACTACATTCAATAAAATAATATGGTGCTACGACGAGTGGCAGCCTATGTATGGTGAAGAAGAAACTAACGAAAACATAGAATATTTTCGCGGATTACCCGATATGAATTCTTTTGATGGCTTAGAATCAACGCTAATTATTTTAGACGATTTAATGAGGGAGACAAATCATGATATTGTTGATATTTTTACTAAAGGGAGCCATCATCGTAAAATCAGTGTTTTTTATATAACACAGAATATATTTCATCAAGGTAAAGGGCAGCACGATATTTCCCTTAATGCATATTATGTTATTTATTTTTAAAACCCCAGAGATCGTGCCCAGATAAATCACTTAGCTCGTCAAATATATCCCGATAATGTTAAATTTATTCAAGAATCTTACTCTGATGCAACATCTAGGCCGCGCGGTTATTTATTTATAGATATGAAACAAGATACACCGGAAAATTGGCGAATTCGTACGAATGTACTACCCGATGAAAAGCCTACATACGTTTATGTTCCCAAGAAAGGGTATAAATAAAACATATCCTTTCTAAACAACTTATTTACGTGCAACATGTCGAGAGCGATCGTTGCCAACGCGCCTGTTTTGAAATTTCTTCAAAACACTAAACCCGGATATCGTAAGGCTGTATTAAAAGCTGCCGATAAGCATTTAATTCATTGTATTTGTGAGTGTATTCATAATACCCTAATTGGTAAAGTTCCTTTAACTAAAATACAAAAAGAGAAATTAGCACAGCATAAAAAAGTGCTTAGACGTATAGTTAAAATAAATCATCTGCTGGTCAAAAGAAAAAACTAATTATTCAAATGGCGGTGCATTTCTTCCTCTCCTACTAGCTCCGATTATATCAGGCGTGTTAGGAGGCTTATTAAATAAATAGAAATTTAAATTATGGAGCACACCAAGAAAATGGTATTAATAGAACCTCGTGTTTTTGAACATTTTTAGATCGTGAAATGAATATTATTTTAAACAAGAAAAATGTCAGTGATAATGAAAAATGGGACCTGTATAATCAAATTTTGCAAAAATATTTAAACATATTGAATAATGTTCGTAAACCCGTTACAATATCGACGATTTCCGAAACAAGCGAAAAACAGAAAATGCCCGAGGCTGACGAGGAAAAAGAACTTACCGATATTAATCAGTATAAATTTCAAGATATATTAAAGGCGGTACCTAAACAGAATATTAAGAAAGCGACACTGCTACTTCAAATACTTAAAGATGGCGGCGTAGCGTGGAATGAACACGGCGTGGTGAGCTATGGCGGACATAAACTTGACGGTACTAATATAATCGACCTTGTTAGCGATGTCGTAAAGAGTAATAATACGGGTGTTGATCCGGAAGGTTGGCAATATTTTGCGGACATTTTACATAAAGTTAATATACCTCGAGTTCTACTTGTTAACAAAAGAAGATTAGATTATGTTAATAGTAAATTAAAGAAAGAAGAAGACAATAAAGGTGGAATATTTGAAGAAATCCCGCTTATTGATACTACACCTCCTCAGTCGCCCAAGTCGAAACAAAAAGGAAGAAAAAAGAAAATTAATTGGTCGCCATACTCGCTATAGTGATGAATACTTTAAGCAAACGATATTATAAACCTTCAGATCCTATTAGCTTTTCACATGTAAACAAAATTTATAAATCAACAAATATTTCTACAAAACAAATTCAAAACTGGCTAGAAAGTCAAGACTTTAACCCTTTCCGACGAACTGGTTTCAAAATTATACCACCTTGTTTTTCCAACGTAATTTAATGTATAGTGGTATACCATTGAAACCGCTTTGCTATCTGATATATGATGCTGCCATCTACCGGAAAAAAAATGCACAGAACTGCAATTGAGAGTAGTTTTTAGTAAAATGGTATATCTTTATGATGCGCATTAGTGGAAATTAACCTAAAAGCTACTTTATTTGAAAATATCAATTTTTATTCCTTATAAGGTATGTAAATTAGTTTATTTCATTCAAATAATCATATTTTATTGTTAACCTATATTAATATTAATAATCTTTTTGCGGGTCGTCATAACAAATCATTTTTTATATGGTATAGTTTTAAAACCACTGTGAGCTAACCATATTTATTATATTGTAGACACTATGAACATCGATCTAAACGTAATAAGTTCTTCAGAACTATTCGAAATAATAGACAATATTCCTTCAGGAGGAGAATCCGAAGACAGTGTCCATTCGGAAAGTATATTAGACGAAAACGAAAACCACAATAATGTTAATAACAATGTTAATTTTGAAAACATCACTTCCGATGAAAATGACACAGATAATAATTCTTACGATGGATTCAGCGATGAAGATAATATACCTTTGTCTCGACTAGTTACTAATGTATGGAGGAGGAATGATATTGCACCGAATATAGAAGAATTTGCGGAAGATGTAGGCCCACGGAATATACCCAATATTGAAAAACCAATAGATGCTTTCTTATGTTTATTTGATGACGAACTAATTGAACACATTGTGCTGCAAACAAACATGTATGCCACACAAAGTGAAAAACGGTTTCAGGCAACAAACTCTAATGAAATTAAATTATTTATAGCAATTAATTTGCTAATGGGTATCAAAAATGTATCAAGCTATCGAGATTGTTGGTCATCACATCCTAAACTGAGAGATAGTTACATATCGTCATTATTCATCTGAACGATAATAACCTTATGCCGAAAAAAAATGAACCGGGATACGACAAACTTTATAAAATTAGACCGTATATTGAAAAATTAAGAAATAATTATGAAAAATACTATAAACCCACGAAAGAACAAGCCGTAGACGAAAGTATGATCAAATATAAAGGAAGGACAAGTTTCAAGCAATATATGCCCCTCAAACCCATAAAAAGGGGTTATAAGGTGTGGGTGAGGGCGGATAAAAATGCATATTTGTGATTTTCAAATATACACAGGAAAAACAGGGGACGTGGCAGAAACTAATTTAGGTGAACGGGTAGTGCTTGATCTAGCGGAAAAAATAAAAGGAAAAAATTATCACATTTATTGCGACAATTTCTTCACATCAGTCAATTTATTTGATACTTTGAAAGAAAATAAAATACATTGTTGTGGAACAGTCCGACCAAATCGAAAAAATTTACCCAAACTACAGTCAGGTAATTACCAGACTGTAGATTCAATAGTGACAGCCCTGAATGCAAATATAATACTGCAGAAGACAAAGTTGAATTTAGAATAAACGTGGGTAGCAAGAAAGTGTCATGTAGTGGTATTACTCCATTTATATCATCATTGAAATTATCTCCACGATTAAGTTTACAACTTGGTTTTGAACCAGGTACTAATATACTTAATCAATCTTCAAACTAAGGGATGATAAATTATTGAAAAGGGGGGAAAGTGACTGGGCAGTTAAAAATGAATTGTCTTATATAAAATGGAAAGATAAACGTACAGTAACATTGCTGTCGAATATTCACTCACCGTCAGAGAACATTGTTGTCCCAAGGAGAGAAAAAGACGGGACTGTAACTGAATTTTCATGCCCCATTATTGTTAAAAAATATAGAGAAAATATGGGTTGCGTCGATAGAGTAGATACGTTAAAATCTTTGCATGAAATTGACCGAAAGAGTCGGAAGTGGTGGCACCGATTATTTTGGCATTTTGTGGATACCACTATAGTAAACGCATATATCATATTCAAAATGAGTACAAATGAAAAGATTACACTAAAACAATATAAATGCAGAGTAATTACTGGCCTTATAGGATGTAACTCATATAAAGGATCTCCAGGGACTTCTACTAAAAAAACTTCGATGGTAAATCGGTACAAACCATACATTGCACCTGAGATAAGGACAGATCAACCCAAGCATTTACCAGTACATGGAACGTCAAAACGATGTGCTAATTGTAGCACAAGTAAAGAACCACATCGCACCCGTTGAACATGTTCAGTTTGTGAAGTTGGTTTATGTTTAACTACTCATAAAAATTGTTTTTATGATTTTCACAAAAAATATATTTTCATTTTATATTATACATCAGCTCATGGTGGTATCAAAATAATACCACATTTTAATTTGTTATAAATAATAAAATATTTATATTATTTTTTTTATTTTCTTAATAAAAGTGTTTCTTATGTTCTTATAAAAGATTTTTTTATCAAAAAACTTGATTAATTTTAATTTTTAATAATTCGTGTCGGAAAGTGTTAAATAAGTAGGTTCGACGCAGGTTTAAAAGAAATAAGTACTATGTTACAACAATGAATGAATTATTTCAATGTGATTTAATTGATTAAAGAAATCTGGCTAAGTACAACGACAATGTTAAATATTTACTGACTGTTATCGACGTCTTCTCAAAATATGCTATGGTGAAACCACTATATACTAAAACGGGGAGCGAGGTAACAAAATCTTTTGAAGAAATTTTTAAGGAGCGCGTTCCTATTAATTTACAAACGGACAAAGGCAAGGAATTTTTAGCTAGTAAAGTACAATTATTATTTATAAAGTGTGATATAAATTTTTATGTTGCAAAAAATCCTGATGTTAAAGCAGCTGTAGTAAAACGTTTTAATAAAACTTTAAAAACAAAAATGTTTAAATATTTTTCATTTGCTAATACCTATAGGTATATCGATGTGTTGCAGGATTTAGTAAATAGTTATAATGACTCATACCACAGAACTATTAAAATGGCGCCAAACGAGGTATGCGAGGATAACATTTTAACAGTGTATAATAATATTAAAGGCAATAAATCTCCCAATAAACAGAAAAATAAAAATAAATTTTATAAAGTTGGTGATTTTGTACGTATTACTAGATATAAACACGTCTTTGAAAAAGGTTATGTTAATAGCTGGAGTGGTGAAATATTTAAAATTACCGACGTTATTTTGAGAGATCCTGTTGTATATAAAATATGTGATTTATTAAACGCGCCCATAGATGGCATATTTTATCAGCCCGAAATTCAGCGTGTGACCTATAATCCCGAAAATAATTTTCAAATAGATAAAATTTTAAAGAAACGCTATAAAAACGGGTGCACTGAAAATTTAGTTCAGTGGAAAAATTACCCGTCAAAGTTTAACTCATGGATTCCGAGTAACTCGCTCACTCGAATATGAATTCTAGCAAATTGTCTGATTTTTATTTAACTCTACTATCAAACAGTTCGAAAAATTATTTTCCAACAAATACATCAGCTAATTATTTCACCCAGCTACCGAAAAGTATACATCTAACGGGTGAATGGTGTGTAGGATTAACTGAAATACAATACCCTTGCTCGTTTTCATCAGTCACGGAGGACGATAACACCGTTTATTGTACTTACAATGTAACTTTAAAAGATGAAATGGATGCCGCACAAATTAAAAACTTGTTTAGTGATGTAAGATTATCTATGTGGCTTGAAAATATAATGCGACATAAAAAATATAAATCCGTTGACGATGTTGTTAATGTACACCTTGAGAAGAAAAATTATGTCTTGAGCATAGATTACAAAACTAAAATAGATTCAGGTAATTACCAGACTGTAGAATCAATAGTGACAGCCCTGAATGCAAATATAATACTGCAGAAGACAAAGTTGAATTTAGAATAAACGTGGGTAGCAAGAAAGTGTCATGTAGTGGTATTACTCCATTTATATCATCATTGAAATTATCTCCACGATTAAGTTTACAACTTGGTTTTGAACCAGGTACTAATATACTTAATCAATCTTCAATATATCCATCAAACGTGTTACTAGGATTACCATCACAGCTGTTTGTGTATAGTGATATTGTAGAATCGCAAATGATAGGTGATATTTTTGCTAATGTTATTAGAATTGTTGCAATTGACAACAGTCGTTACATTTATGGTATCCAAAAGGTACAGTTTTTTACACAACCTCACTATATCCCGGTATTGAAAAGAGAATTTGAAAATATTGAAATAGATACAAGATGAAGCACCGGTGAAAAAGCACCATTCCAATACGGCACAGTGAGTGTAAAACTTCACTTTAAGAAGTTAACACAATGAAGTCGTGTCATTACCATGACTATTATGTAAATCAGGCGGGGAGCGGGGTCGGTGCAATTTACAGAGGTAATGCTTACCAAAAGGGGCACGGTTTTGGGAGTTTCCTAAAAGGATTATTGAGAAGTGTAATGCCCTTTGTTAAAAGCGGCTTAAAAACTGTTGGAAAAGAAGCTATTCGTTCGGGATCATATTTTATTAATGATGTAGTTAACGAAACACCTGTAAAGGAGGCACTCAACTCGCGATTAAATGAGTTAGTTAACAACTTAAAACGTCAAGCTAAAACTAAAATTGACAGTTTGATAGGTTCCGGTTTACTTATAAAAAGACAACGTCCAACAAATAAAATTCATAACTCGAGTTCCCGGCGACGCTTGAAGACATCCAAAATTAAAAGTCGCCGTGTGCAATCACCAGATATTTTTGATAAAAAATAAAATGGCTTTTTTACATCCTAGAAGTTGTAAATGTGCAAAATCTGAACTGGATCTTTTTAGCGTCCCTGCTACACAGACAAGTATTGAAAACGGGCGATGGGTACATTATAAAACACTATCAAGTATATCAGACGACGGACCGCTTGAGTTTGTTATAAATGGGGGTGACGATTATATTGATTTAGCACATACTTTAATTTCTGTAAATATAAAATTAACTAAAGATGACGGGAGTGCTTTTGATGAAAATAATAACGCAAAAATTGCATCCGTTAATAATATTTTACACTCAATGTTTAGTCAAGTTGAAGTTTATCTAAATCAAAAACTTGTTTCGACACCAAATAATACCTACGCCTATAAATGTTATCTGGATACACTTTTAAATTACGGGCCATCTGCTAAAAAGTCACATTTAACCTGTGGCTTATGGTATCCTGATACAAGCGGTAAAATGGATATAACCACTAACGAGAATGAAGGGTTTAATAAACGATATAATTTTACAAAAAATAGTAAGGAAGTTGAACTTATAGGTCATTTAAATTGTGATATATTCAATCAAGAGAAATTTTTAATGAATGATGTTGAAATTCGTGTTTAATTCGTCCGCTCTAGAAATAGTTTTTCACTTATAGGTGACAATGATGTGTCAGGAAAAATAAAAATTACGGATGCAAGTTTATTAATTCAGCGGCAGCAAATAAATCCAAGTGTTATGATAGCACACGCGAAAGCGTTAGAAATGACAACAGCAAAATACCCTATTACCAGAAGCGAGATAAAAGTTTTAACTATTCCACAAACAATTCAAAGCAAATCTTTGGACAATATATTTTTTGGCCAGTTACCAAAACGATGTACCATCTGCTTCGTGTCAAATAAGGCTTTTAACGGTGACTTAAAATTAAACCCGTTTGATTTTAAACATTGCGATTTAAATTATTTATCATTATTTGTTGATGGTCAGCAAATTCCAAGTAAACCTTTACAGCCAAATTTTACAGATGATAAATTCGTGAGCTCTTATCACACCTTATTCTCCGGCATGGGAATTCATTTTCTTAACGAAGGAAATGACATTACGCGGGAAGATTATAGCAACGGCTACTGCATTACCGTTTTTGATTTAACAGCGGACTTATCATCAGGTACGCAGTCCCACTGGAATCTTATAAGAAACGGAAGTTTACGTTTAGAAATCGGGTTTAATTCACCACTTACAGAAACTATAAACTGTTTGATATACGCCGAATTTGACAGTATGATCGAAATAGATAAAAAAGAAATGTTATTGTTGACTATAGCAGCTAAAATATATAACTACAGTCGCTTACACGTTGATTATTTAGTTTGCATCTAGCTTTTGAAGCAATGACTGCGTTCGTTGATTTTCAAGGGTTTCTTGTTGAAGACAAAAATTTTGTCATTAAGGAGTTAGCAGTTCTTACCTGCTCAGAACAATTATCCCAAAAATATTATTTATTTAAAGCACCAAAAGAATACGCCGCACTTTCACATCGGAGCAGAGTTCAAGTAAAATGGTTAACAAGAAATTATCACGGTATTAAGTGGACTGATGGAAGCACAGAATATGAAAACTTGGACAGTATTTTACAAACTTCGTTAAAATTTATCGACAGCGTTTACGTAAAAGGTTTAGAGAAGAGAAATTATCTTGCTAAAAAAATTTAAAAAATACTTATTATAAACATTAAGAATTTAGGGTGTCCCCGGTTCATATATTTAAATAACACATTTAAATCTTCACACTGCGGTAATCACACTATTAAGAACGCTAGGTGCGCTTTGGAAAACGCGAACAATTTACAAACGTGGTACGATGAACACTATTCAACTGGACGGATGCCTCAAGAAAATGAACCACATGGAGAAAACATATTTTGCTCTTGTTTCTGCAAATAATACACTACCACATTATGTGTCTAAACCGAGCCTAATTATCGTGAATCACGATCCTGATTACATGCCCGGTAGTCATTGGATGGCAATTTTCATTGATGTTCATAATTTTGCGTATTTTTTCGACAGTTTTGGAAGAAAACCATACGGTAAAATTTTGAATTTTATCAAAAGGAACAGTACTATGTGTAGTTATAACGACATACAAATTCAAAATCTGAATTCAAATGTTTGTGGACAATATTGTGTTTTATTTCTTCTAAACTACGTATTTGGTAACAAAATTGATAGTTTTTTAAGTATATTTGATAATAATTATGACAACAATGACTCTCTTTGTAAAACGTTATTTGCATATTATTTTAAATAAAAGAATATAATCCAGATATATGCATGTATTTTTTTTATTACTTACCATTACTGACGTTATACATCCTTTCCAGAAGTGCACTTTCTCTGGCGCAGTATGCGCAGCGGTAATTTTTTTCTGCAAAATCCTGCCAGGTAGCCATAGCTCGACAGATCCGTTGCAGCTTAGGCACTTAAATTTAGCGATAACCTGCAATTAATTTACTCAGATAGACATACGCGCTACATATAAGTATATAGTTACTCTACCTGGCTATCAGCGTTGACCCCTCTATATGGTGCTAGGGTTGGATCACTAAGCATCTTTAGCTGGAGTGTATGATTTCACAATGGCTACTGAGAGCCAAACCAAAGCTTACGAAGCACAACGATGGACTGTAAAATCAGACTAGCCCTAGGCCTAATGACGACTTATACGCTATACAAAATTTTCCAAATATTAGAGGGTGAAATCTCTGTCAATATTATATAAAACCAGTAGCACTTGCATGCCATATTTTAAATTTTATTGTTTTACAGTATCGCATCCCCTGAAATTTTCAAATATTATTAATTTATTATAATTGCTAGGGTAGTGTTTACTTCCTCTGAAATTATGAAAATATCAGAAGTAATAGTATGTGGTGAAATGACGGTTAATATTATATAAGAACAGTATCACTTGCATACCACATTTTGTATTTTATTTTCACAGTACTTTGTCCTTTCAATTATTGCATAAATATATGTACTCTATTTCGTTTCTAGGATACAGAGACCCATTCAGCAAATGATTCATTCTGCCTGTATCCTTGTCTGGATATCTATGAGCTAGTAATATTTTATAAAGTGTATATTTTCAAACTGTTATTATGTACCCTCTGCCCCTGAATAGATATACCAAATGACTTATTTTGTTTACTGAATTAGATAAAAAAGGTATTTATTATTTTATCTTCGATTTTATTGAAATAAACCTAAACGAACGGCAGCGATTGACAACGAGCGGCAGCGAACGTCAGGGTTGTCCAACACTATTTTTCTTTCGAATCCGCTGCTGCGAATCCGCTGCTAAGTTCACTCTGATCATGAATGTCATCCACATCATGGTGAAAGGTGTCTAGCTGCAGGGTCGTCATACATTGATACAGAGCACTGACCTATATTTCGCGAACGTCCTTGATGACCTATTTTTACACAACATACGTCACAAATACCGGGTCATTAAAAACAATTAGAAAGCAAACAAACAAGTCATTAAAAAGCAATTAGAAAGCAAACAAACCAGTCATTAAAAAGCAATTAGAAAGCAAACAAACAAGTCATTAAAAAACAATTAAACAGCAATTAGCACTAATTATAACCACTAATTACGCCTACTTACTACTATAATTTTTTTTCAGAGTTAGTACAGACAGGCTTCAAAGATTTTGTGACAGGACTACATCCATAATTAAATCTTCTGCTAATAATGCAACAGTTTTAATACACAATGAATCATACTATGCTGTTTTTTATTCAGATAATTGGTATATAGGGCGCATATTGAAAATACTTGAAGGCAACAAATATGAAATTAAATTCATGCAGTCTAATTTAGATTCGTTAAAAACTACTGATATTCAAACTGTCGACAAAGAGTTTATATTTTATGGACCTATTAATATGTTAGACAATTATCCTTTAAAATTAAGTGAACAGTATAAAGTATAAATATAATAAAATGATTTTAAATTATAATTTTTTGTGCAATCAAATTATTTTCAACATTTAGCCCTAAAAATTATTCACTATATCTTAAAAGTATTTTTTTAAATAGAAGTTCTAAGAATATGATATGTAAATGTGTTGTTTATTTCAGTTTTCAAATAAAATGATTTATATTATATATGTTGATGTTATTTAAAGACATAGTTGTAAATCACATTATCAGTTATGTCTTATATCACTGGTCAATTTTAATTATTACAATATGCATTTCTTTTTTATAGTAATAATTTTTTACGGGATCCTTAATATTTATTATAAAAGTAATCGAGTATTCATAATTTTGGAATTGTGTCGATAATTTATCAAGTAATTTATAGTAATGTTTCAGTACGTAATGTCAGTAATGTTAATTTTTTGGAAATGTTTTTAATATTTCAGTAGGCAATAAATATGGTAGTTGCTTGATAAATGCTTTTTCGTGTAGAAACAATCACTGAAGAACAGGTTATGGTGCGTGATTCCCCTTCATTGATATGTCAATTTTCAGGAAATCAATATGAATCTTCATATATGTACACATATGTTGGAAATAATAATGTCATAAAATCTTGATAACACATCGATAATGTAATAATGTATCAATAATGTCTTGGTAATATTTCGGTAATGTTGGTAATGTGTCGGTAATGTTGGTAATTTTTCGGTAATGTTGGTAATGTTTTGGTAATGTTGGTAATTTTTTGGTAATGGTAATTTAGTGTACACAATTTTTGGTAGTAATTACCCCCTCGATAAAACTATTAATACTAATTTATGCTCCCCTGTAAAATGTTATTTTTTGTAAAGTGTCACTGTTGTTTTCAACGTGCGACATGTAGAAATAAATATGAAAATAACTTTTCTTTTGCATTTTTCTCGTTTTTTTCGTTATGTAAGGGTATAAACATTTTATATCGTATTCAGAAAAAATGCTGAATCGAATAGGCGAATAAAAAAAGTAGGTTCCCATTTAAAATTAAAAAGTAGAATTCTGTATTTTGAGAACCACTGGTTGAAAGAAATTTTTGTACTGCTCATTTTAATAGTCTTATAATATAGAAATTGTTTGCTAATTTAACAGACTTCGTATCTCTTACGGTTTTCGAGATAGCAATAGTGAAACACTGAAATTGAACAGCCTGTATGTTTTTTTTCTGATAACCAATATTTTTTTATATTTTGGTCTGTCCTGTACGTTACATACTTAGCGAGGGGTGAATCACTCCTACAATCATTGTACAAATCGCTTATAATCATAGATACATTCATTACAATCGCTGCTTATAATCACTATATTCATTTAAAATCATTACAATCACGTTACAGTCAGTTATAATCCTTACAATCATGTACAATCACGCTACAATCAGTTACAGTCATCATTACAATCATGTACAGTCTTTACAATCACATATTATGCAGCAATGAAAATGCGCAAAGCTATATTCATTATTTTTGCTAGTATCTTTATTTATCTCAGTTGTAACTATATAAAGGTAAAAAATTATTGATTTCGGATCGGTCACTGGTAATATAAAGTTATATATTTATATAGCGTGTCCAGGATAACTTGACCAAAATGGGGATCTCGAGAAATATAAAAGTTACGAAGTCGATTAAATTAAACAAAAATTTTGTCCTGTTAGGAGGACATTTTAATGATAGATATTTTGCGATTTGAGCAAAAATGCATAGATCACTGTCATTAGATACAGGCAATTTGTAAATTTTACATTTTTTTATTTTTACAAATATTTTTCAAATCTGTAATATTTGATTTTGATTTGCATATCTTTAGGGGACTAAAACTATGTTTGTTATATGGACCAACTGAAAAACACCATTAAAAATGATAATTTAATTATTTTTATTGATAATTTCTTTATTCAGTTCTCAAAATTTTATAAAATCTTGTGTTTCGAATAATTTTATTATTTTTATATAGACGTCATAATAGGCAATGACATATTTATAACGAAATTTAAGAAATAATGTTTATAAATTTAACAATTGTTATATTTGTGCTGTGAAATGAACGTAAAAATGAAAAATTGTAAAATTTAGATTTTCGCCCATATCTAGTGACCTACGGACTAATTTACAAGTAATAGGGCAACTTTTTTTTTCTTAAAGAAGATATGGTTTAATTTAGATTATCAAGAAATATAAAGAATTAGAGTGAATTCTGTAATCAAACATCATATTAAAAATTGTAAAATTAAGTAATACTGATTAATAAAATAACTAATATTACAACAATCCAATCTTTGCAAATATTGTACATTCTTGCATACAATCATTACAATCATCTTACAATCCCATGATTGTACCATTATTTGTCAAAATTGAAGGAGTGATTCACCCCTCGATACTTAGTATGTATTAGTGGCTGGTAGCACAACAAGCCTTGTTTTAGCTAAAAAAAACTGTTTCAAGAAATGTCAAGTTTCATTATTTAATTATAATATTAAATAATATCAAATTTATCAAAATACGATTTTAAAGCAGAACATACTTTATATTCTAAATTTTTTTTAATGATGATGAAATTAAATATTCAAATTTGAATTTGACATTTTTTTAAAACAGCGTTTTATTTAAAACAAGGCTTGTGCTACCAGACAATGTTTTTTATGTGTTACATATTTGTATATATATATATATATATATATATATATATATATATATATATATATATATATATATATATATATATATATATATATAGGATGTCCCAGATTTAAACGGCATAACTTTAACCATGGACATTGATTATATATACTAGCGTATACAGATCTTTCCTTGCTGTACTGACTGAGGCAAGTACGTTACGCCGTCCTTCGCTAGTTGGCAGCACTGTGCATGTAGTTTGCCGTCAATTGTTAGATGGCTGCACTTTAGCTCTGCGTTGCGGGTTGCGGGACTAACTTTGCCTTCCCATAACCACTTGATACTCCACTGTGGGAGTTAAACACGTATCAGATACTGCCCGTGCCCTACACTGTGAGTCTGTGTATTAATTTAAAATAATTTTTGAAAATGCCTGGCAATGTGTGTCAGTACATAAATTGCGGAAATCGGCAAATTGATCTGCCAAACATAAAAATGTACAGATTTCCAATTGATACAGAACGAATGAACCACTGGATAATAAATTCAGGTACGCAACAATTATTAATTTTTTACAGTTATTAGTATTAACGATAGATCGGAAATATTGATTCATATATTGGACTAAAAGGAAATATTCCTATAAAAAATAAGGAGTACAATATAAAATACATTTGAACTTCACTAATTCGAACGTTTGTAATTTAATATTATGGATATGTAGAACTTTTTCTGCGGTCCGTTGACATTCCTAACGCAAAAAATCGTCAATAACTCGCCTTTTTTAATAATTCAATATTGACTCAATACAAAAATTAGTATGAAAGTTATTAAGCGCAACCCGGATTATGCCGCCAGCAGCATTATGTAAGCCATAATGGCTGTCTTTATACCGAAAGTATTTTTTTGACTTGCTTACGAGTATATCATACGTTTTTTTTTTTAAAAAAAACATTGATGTTCTTTATTTTGACAATGTTGAACTGTGTAGTATGCCTAGCGAATGAAAGTTGACGTTTATACAGTGTTTTTTTTTTATAACTTTGCACTATGATTTAAATTTGAAAGGTAAATGACCTTTATGTATTCCGTTAGAGAAGTTTATATTTGCTACGAAACATTTACGTATGAGAATTTTTACAAATACCCATTCAAATACTGGACTAGGAAATCCCAGATATTCATTAGCATGACTTGCTCAAAATAGATGGATGACTACGGTATCTGCAAGATGGCAGAATAACAAGACAATGGGACATTTAAAATATTTCAACAATCCCAGTCGTCCATCTATTTTGAGCAAGACATGGTAATGTATTTCCAGGATATCCTAGCCCAATATTTGAATGGGTAAAAATTCTCATACCTGCATGTTATGTCTCGTATAGGGTGCGACAAAACTCCCTCCATAGTTTTAATAGGGCATTGTGAAGCAAGCAGAGGTCGTAAAAGGGTAGGTAAGGTGTCTATGGGAGCAGGTGATTGGGAAGTTTGTTACAAAAATTTCAGTCGTAAATAATGTGGACGAACGAATAGCGTGAAAATGGGTCTATAGCCGCGGTCCAGATCGCGTTCCATACTAGGTTCCAAATTTCCCTTCGCCAAAGCCAAGCAATTCCGATCCGAAAATCAATTACGTTGTGGGTAAAAAACTTTAGGGAAACAGAATCTCTCTTACCCGAAAATATCGACACTGATTAGTCGTACTTTACAAACTCGTAAACAAATAATTATGTTCCCACTATTGATTTTTATGTTTATTTTTAAATTTCTGAGTCGTACTGTCAAAAACACAACACTATGAATTCGATTTTTTTGGTAGTCCTTGCCGTTTCGCATTAGCAAAGTTCGACTGTACTTTTATATTCCCATTATTAATAAATCGTAACTTATATTTCTTGTACTTTTAAGGTAATACTAATCTGTTGTACGTGGAACCAGAAAAAATGAGAAGTCGATACTTATGCGAAAATCATTTTGCACAGCAAGCATTTGTGAATGAAACGAAACAAACATTATTAAAAACAGCTATTCCAATGCCATATAATAAAACGCATACTGAAGCTTTACAAAATATTTCTCATGCTTATCAATCCGAAACGTCTTTTACTTCTGCTCGTGCAGACAATTCTCCATCAACTTCAACAGTTACATCAAATTCTCCTGTTTCATTAAAAGTTAAAACACCTACAAAAGTTTATAGAAAAACTACAGACTTTTCAATAAGTCCAATGAGACATTCGCCAGTGTGTTCTTCAGAAAAAGACGAATTTTTTTTTAGAATCTATAATAGATATGCCTACCCCAAAATCGTCAAAAAGAAAATTACAGTTTTGCAATGAAGATTCACCAGGAAAGAAGAAATTAAAACTAGAAATTGCAAATAAAAAGAAAATAATTCAAAATAAACGTTGTCAAATATCTAAATTAAAAAGTAAAATATCTTCCTATAAAAAATTAAATGCGGTTGACAGTATTTTAGGTAATTTTAAATTTCCATCAGCTACTTCAAAAACAATAGTTAATATGCAGTTACGGAAAAAACGTTCTCAATGGTCGGTATCAGAGAAAAATTTTGCATTATCGTTTTTTTATAAATCACCAACAGCTTACAAATTTTTGCGATCTTTAAAAATAATTTTACCAGCCCCGTCCACAATTAGAAAGTGGATTGGTTCTTCTAAATTTAAAACAGGATTCAGCCTCAAGTTATTTCAGCAATTAGAAAAGAAATTTTTATATTCACCCAAAAAAGATAAATCGTGTGTAGTTTGCTTTGATGAGATGTCTATACTGAGTAAACTAGAATACTCTCCTAACATGGATATTATTGAGGGATTACAGGATCTTGGGCCTTTAGGAAGGAAACCTTTGTTTGCAAATTATTGCCTAGTATTTATGATACGTGGATTATATTCTCCGTGGAAATTACCAATTGGATATTTTTTTTCTCGTTCTGGTATTAAAGGAACAGATTTAGTACAATTAATAAACATTGTTTTAGAAAAATTAACTAATATAAACTTACTACCAAAAGCAATAGTATGTGACCAGGGAACAAATAATCAGAGTGCTTTTAAAAAGTTAACAATTACTAGTGATAAACCCTATTTTGAGTTCAAGAATACAAAAATTTTTGGTTTATTCGATGCTCCACATTTATTTAAGAATTTTAGAAACAACTTATTAACAGGGGACTTTTTATTTGAAAATAAGAGAATTTCATTTTCGGACATAAAAAAAACTTATGAAATTGATAAAAAAAATAAAAGTAGGGCCTTAACTAAAATTACCAACTCGCATATAAACCCTAATAACTTTCAGCGCATGAATGTTAAGCTCGCGTTACAAGTTTTGAGTAATACAATGGCTGCTACTATTAGAACATGTATTGCTACTAGAGAACTACAAACAGATACGGCAGATAATACAGCGGATTTCATTCATTTTCTAAATAATTTGTTTGACTGTCTTAATAGTAAAACACGCTTCACATTAAATCCTTTCACTTGTGCCCTTTCTGATAATTATAATAATGTTGTACGAACCACAATGACAGAAGGAATCGTAAAATTGAAAACTTTGATTAAAGTAGATCATAAAACACACAAACAGACCACACCACCTTGTTTTACTGGATTAATACAAACAATAGCTGGAATTTTACAACTTTTTGAAGAAGAAAAAACTAGTTTAAATATTGATTTTATTTTAACTAACAGATTAAACCAAGACGTTTTGGAAAATTTATTTTCCATTTACAGGCAAAAGGGTGGATATAATCGTAATCCAAGTGCAAGAGTACTAAGAACAATGTTTCGTAGTAATACTATAAATTCATTAATGATACCTACTGAATCTGCAAATTGTGAAGGCGATTCAGATGTTTTATTAAATTTAGCTTCAACGAGTAGTGAAAACAAAATTACAAATATAGATGTCAATAACACAGAAGATTCTGAAAACTGTTTATCATCCGCAACCTCTCTTCCCTCTCATTCGATAAATTACACCCCTGTTAAAGAAGAATCTCTTGAACAATGTTCAGTAACCTATTTCGCGGGGTACTTTGGAAAAAAGTGCATTGACAAATTTGAATGTAAAAATTGTGAAAAAAAATTACTAGGTCTATCTGATTTGAGTGATACTAATGAAATTTTAATTTTTAATAAAACTTACCAAAATATAAAAATTCATGAAGGTCAAGGTCTAAAGGTGCCTTCGAAAGAATTGTTAAAATTAGTAAACATAATTTTAGATATATTTGAAAATGAATATGACAATGTTTATTTTGAAAATAATTTAAAGAAAAAATTATTAAAAATTATATTGGAGAACAGCGATATTCAAGAATGGTTACAAGAATGTAAGGAACACCGTTTATTTATATTAGATAAATTGTTAAATACAAAAATTTATTTTAAGACTAAGGTCATGAATAATGAAAATTCAAAGAAACAAAATGTAAATAAGGAAAATCCTAAATTAAGAATAATAAAAAATAAATAATAATCTTTATTCAATTATTTATCCTTTTCAGCTTTATCCCATCAATCAAGGTTGAATCATAGTGACGATGAACTGTTCAAAAATTATTTAGAAAAAAATAAGAAAATTCTGTACAAAAGTGTAAATATAAGAATTTTTTTTCTCTATTTGTTTATTTCAATGAAATTGAGTACCTATTTCTAATAACGTTAAATTATCATTATTATTACACTAAGGGCCAGTATTTCAATATCCTGGTAAAGTGTCAGTTAATTTAACTGCCAGATAAAAGAAAAATATCGCATCATATAATTGACATGCATATAATTTTGTCAATTTACATCCTAATATTGATGTGATATTTTCATTTTATCTGGTAGTTAAAGTAATTGACACTTTACCAGTAAATTGAAGTACCGGCCCTAATTAATTTAAAAATTTAAAATCAATATAATGACGTAGAAAATTGTAATAATTTAAAGTTTGTTTAAAATTTTTAGAAAACTTTTTTTAATAGGTCATTCGTTTTCAAACTCAACTGGCGGCTGACAAGTAATTCTGAAATTCTGAAATCGATATCCGATAGCACTGATAGAAGTACATTTCACACTACTCATTCATAAATATCCACCCCACCACACTTCGACCTAAGGTTCTATTGACCAGCGCGTTTCTTCTGTATCTCCCAACACAATACAAGTGTTCAACTATAAATGGGTTGTTGAGGTACACGCGGAGTCGAGACCCTTAAATCCTAGTATATTAGTGACATCTATTGAGTGTAAACTGAACTAAAATTTACTTTCCAGTCGCGCCATTAGAAGTGTAGATCTGTATACGCTAGTATATATAATCAATGCCATGGATTAAACACGTAGAAATAAGGTGACAAGTTCATTTGAGCTAATGTCCGTAGATGCTTTGTTTCAGAGATATTCACGTTTTTCTTATTGGAGCAGCGTTACTCTAAATAATGAACTTCATAACGAATTATCAAATATTATCTTAATAAGTTGTGATATAATAAGCAGTACGACGAATTTCTTGGCTACAACTGGATGGCTGCCCTGCACATTATGGGAGACAACCAAGGGAGTGGTTAAATTTACACTATGCACAACGGTGGATTGGTCGCGGAGGACCTGTACCGTGGCCGGCACGTTCACCTGATCTAACACCTTTAGATCGTTTTGCTTGGGGTGCCATAAAAGAAAGAGTTTATGATGAACCGATAAATAATTTGGACACTCTACGCGGAAAAATTATTCAAGTGTGCCAAACCATATCTCCCGAGCAATGTCACGCAGCAACCAGTGCAGTGGCAGATCGTTGTCGTGCCTGTTTGCTTGCAGCAGGTGCCCATTTTCAACAAATGTTGTAAAAAAATGATACGTTATTGATTTATTGTAAATAATAAATGTGTTTGAAATCATTGATAATTTTCATATTTTCACTGACATCCAATGCAAATAAACTAAATTTTGTAGTGAAATTAAATAATAACCAAATCATTTATAATGAATGTAATTATTATGTCACAAGTTAATAAGATAATGTTTCATATTTCATTATGAAGTTGATTATTTAAAGTAGCGCTGCGCTAATGAGAAAAACATGAATATCTCTGGAACTAAGCACCTACGGACATTTGCTCAAATGAACTTGTCACCTTATTTTTACGTGTTTAATCCATGGTTGAAGTTATGCCGTTTAAATCTGGGACACCTGTATATATATTCATATTTTTTAATATATTGCCAAAAAAATATATATATTTTTCTAAATGAAATTTATTAGTGTCTTCTTTTCGTATTTTAAATAACCCATAACAACAAATAAAAGTGAATAACAAAATAGTTAATTCTAATCCTTGACAAATATAGAATTTTTATAAAACTACCCCGTACCGACCCGGTTCTACCTCGTTTCCTTCCATGTATCTACCGCGATAAAAAAAGAGCTTGTGGCAACACTGTTGTGAAGGGACTTCAAAGCTACGCCTACTCTAGGCCATCATTCGTTCATTCGGTTACAATAAGTTTCGTTTTTATTCCTTTTTGTGTGCAACATTACCACAATATTATCATTTAGGGCAAACACACTATTAAATACAGGATTACATTCAGATAAATACAGTCCCATTTCGTTAAGTTATGCGTAATTTCAATTCAATATCAATCAAATTCAAATGAATCACTTCTCGAAACCGACTACACACTTCGAAATAAAAGAACTATATTTTCTGCTAATGTTAATATGTTCACAATATTTTTATGTTATACTATACATTCAGCATTCAAATTAAGATAATACGAAATATAACTTTTACTTACATCCAAACTGCAGAAATCACGTAATAAAACTACTTTTCTACAATCTTCTCTTGACAAGCAAGCATCACAAGTCACATGTAAACACCAACACATCAACGACCATATACATACACTGCAAAGCACATGCTACAAACACAAACAAAATAACAAAAACACCCACAGATCAGCTGGTCAGCAGCTCAGCTCAACAATAAACGGAAAACGCTGCGCGTGCGCAAATGTGCCAAGATCAGTGTTCTCAACGACAGAAAAACAATTTTAAATTTAATTGAACGATTACCAGTATTGCACTGTGTTGCCTGCTAAATAATGACGTAGTCAATAGGGTATTCTCTCATGATTACAAATATTAAAAAGTTATTAAAAATATTAAAGTTGATTGATAAAACAGAGGGAAAAAGCAAAAAACCTGTTATAAATTGATTGTTGCAAAAGATGTGAAGCATCTAAATTTGGTGATGTACTAGTTGTACTACCAATGGGAGACGAGTTGAAATCCCTACTCCATGTTGGAATGTGATAACAGGCCGCATCTTAAGTATGCACATACTCGGCTCTACTTCGGATCGTTCGGGAGTGTTCGTATACAACTGTTTTAGCATGTATTGTTAAGCGATATGACATCTGGTAACAAAATAATGAACTACATGTCAACAATGTGTGTAATATTAAAAACATATTACATACTATGTACAAATACATATTTGTGTATCTAATCGGCATACGGGAGGCGTTCGAAATCCGTTACATATATGAATTTGACATGCGAAATTAGAATATTTTGAATATTTACTGAAAATTTTTGTATACATGTCCATGGATACTTATTGCATCATTAATAATTAATTGTTCAAAATTAATAAAGAATAATTAAAAAGTAAATAAAATTTATAGCAAATTTAATGTAATAATTATTATCATTCCTAAACGATGTTTTGTGCAATGTATTTCGTGGCACAGTGGTAATGCTCTTGCCTGTTACGAGAAGGGTACTGGGTTCGAATCCACCAAACCGCTTTATTTTTATTTTATTTTTATATTCGAGTATATTTTGTTGTAATTTTAAGTAAATATCAAATTTAATATAACCAATTTTATCTGATTATGTTAAATAAATATGAAGAAAAAATAAAAAAAAAGCTAAGGAAGTTTGGTAGATTCGAACCCACCACCTTTGACATAACAAGCAAAAACATTATTACCATGCTACGAAATTCTTGTGTTAAACATTCTTATACAAGGTATAATAATGGCAATAAAAGTATGTTGTCAATCGCCATTTACATAATTTAAGAATGTCAAAATGTTTTTGTAGCATAAGCAAAAATATGTCATCGATTACTTAGAATGATTTTTCTTATAAGTTTTTTAGTAATGGTAGGTAAGATTACAATTAAATACATTTTATTTCCCATCTTTTTCAATACTTACTGAACATTTTCTCGAAAATCCATAAACCACTGATTGCACACTGCTGGTACTGTACAACTAGTACGTCACTATCACGTGGCACAACAAAATCAAATTTTAAAAATTAATATCTCGCTTATTAAAAGGAATTTTTAACTCGGGTTTTCACATGTACTCTTAGATATACTTGTTCTTCAAGAAAAAAATTTAAAAAAAATATGCGAGAATACCCTATTAATATCTGTTATTATAGAGACAAAGGTGATTCAGGTTATTATTTTATATTCATTCTATCAGCTAAGACGATGGTTGTATTTGTGGAAATATACCTCAGACCAGGAATAGAGGGTTTCTAGTCTAAGAAATAAACTGATTTATAGGGAATTATGTTTTATTTAAATATACCACGTCTAATAAAATTTATGATAGATCAAAAAATGTAAAACATGCCTGTTTTTAGTTACGTTTAAATGTAATAATTAATTATTAGATATAATTCAGATTTATATAAAAAAATAAATAAATGCAGTGCTGCCACCTGTGGTACCGAGTGGAAAATATTCAGTTTAAATTTTATTTTAAATTTGAACATTGAAATACACATATTTTTTAAAAATTGATGTTTGTTTAAATCTTAAAAATATCAAGCATAACCAAACCATATCGTATTTTTTGCACTAATACGCAAAATTAACAACTAACATAACATGATTATTTTCTCGTAAATATTTAGTTTATACGGGACCTTGTACGATTCATTGCAAAATTGTGTTTTTCGCATATGACTCAACATCAAAGCTCCAGTCTTCAAAATTATCCAACAACATTTGCATGATGGACGTTTTACTTTCATTATTCAATCGTTTATTTTGTAACACTAGGGTAGGTAACTATATAAAAATACTCTTCTATTTTATTTGTCTACGTTGCATAGTGACCGTGTTGTCATACTAAACTTGTCGTCCTGGAAATTGTATATACACAAAAATAATTCCTCACCGTTACTAAGCAACAAATAAGCGCCATTTGTTTGCATAACTTTGAAATCTGTTTCTGTCGGGTGTGTGATGTCTGTGTGTCTGTCTGTAATGTGGTATAGGATGAATATCTCTGATGATTTTTCTACAAATGTAGCAGATATTTCGATTTGAACAGAAAAATAAGCTGTGTGTTTTTAAATTTTGCAGGTATATCTTCAAATTTACAAATGTAATAGTTGGAACTGCATTTGTCTTGGAAATTTTGTATATATACTGCATCGCCAACCTCTGTTAATAATCAGCATAGCATTTAAACATGATAATACAAATACTGGCCCACACTCGTAAGAATTACAAGCTAATTCTATATCTATACGAACTTTAACGTTTGTGACATTACCAATAATATTTTCCAAACTATTTAATACAATTTTAATGTGCCAATTGATCACGATTTTCTGACAATGCTACTATTTAAAATAGTTCTTTCATTTGTAATTCTATAGTAAATTGTTTCCATCTGAATTTAGTGTATTTCAAAACCAAATTATAAACGAAATCGTTACGTATGTCCAATTCGACAAAATATAAAGGATTCGGAAACGCATTCAAGATCAGAAAATTCAAACTTTAGAAAGTGCACCTAACAGAAAATGCACACAACAGAAAGGTTCATACAACAGAAAATGAACATACTAGAAAACGCAGACATCCAGAATGTTCAACATCCAACCGTGCATATTCCGAAAACAATATGGCGGCGGATTAAGCAAGACTACAAACACCATTTCAAGGTTGACTGTTTTAACTTTTGAATAACAGATGTCGGCAGAGTACAATGGTGCAAATTTTAAAAAGGATTAAATATGCAAAGATGTGAAATCTAAGTTAGTTTCTTATTATATGCCTACAAACTAATAGTAAGTGAAGAAAAATATTATTAATTTCTCAGTGAATAAACAAAGAGACAGTAAATATCTTTATACTAATTTTAATAAGGAATATATTATTATATAAATGAAGTCTTTATTAAAAAAATAGAAGTAATATATACAGCATATCCTACATGGAAACTTCATAGATTTTTGTAAAAATAAATAATATGGAAACTAAAAGTTGCTATCAATTTCTCGAAAACTAGAAATATTAAACAAATTCCTATATTATGTATAGGAGATAATGTACTAAAATTAATATAATTTTAGCTATTAAAACGTAGTAGCGCAGTTGCAAAATGGTATTGCATCATATCGTAATCGCCGATTATGAGCATTTCACGGTTAATCGTAATCGTCGATTATTAACAACGATTATTTTCGATCGGTGTTACGATCATTAAGTTGTGCATATTTAGAACAACGTGATTGATTATTTGCCATTTTTTTTGTTATAACAAATATTATACAGGTATACAGGGATTTAAATGGGGTCTCGTGGCTGTGTGCCTGAGTGTCTTGTAGCGAATCTGGGGAACCGGGTTCGATCCCGACCGCCGCCAAATATTTCCAATTTTAAATGGCACAAAATTGACCCCTGTGGTGCACTCTCCACGCCAACAATGAGTGCCCGTGAGGTGACGTCTGGTAAGCGCCCGCACGGTGCAAATATTTCATCATTACCGCATCTGTGTACAAAGCAGATTGGCACACCCAGCAATGGGTAATAAGCCGTGATGATATATTTATATTTATTTATTTATTTATTTATACAGGGATTTAAAATGGGAATTTAACTCTCTTGTCACTTTTAGAAGAAAACTACAAAACCATAATTGAAGGCAAAATTGCAATAACCATCCATGTAGCATTTTGACGATTTTAAGCTGAAAATATTTTTTCACGTAGAAAAAATCTTTTTATCGTGAAGTGTTAATAGTCAATTATAGCATTGGTACAAAAATCGTCTATGTTATACACGTAGGCGGTTTTTATACTTGTTTACTTAATTGTAAATAAATATTTAACTAATCTGTTATAAAACTAAATTTATTGTAGAAAGTACTGTTTTGATACTATTAATAATTTTGTAACGAAATAATAAGAAATTTTCATGTTAATAGTTTTTAAAACGTTTTTCCTTATCTTGAAATTATATTTTTGCACATTGACTGTTTTTGTATTGAGCCCTTTTAAAATTTATGTTTAAAATGTTTTTCCTAATTATCTCGAAAATACTCTTTTGCACATGGACTGTTGTTGTAGTGAGTACTTCAATTATAAGAAAACAATGTCTGCAAAAATTATAAACACGCATACTTCAATGTCCATCTCATTCTTGTCTAAATTATAACATTTTATTTCTTAAATATCTCATGCTGCCGATCTGCTGTTACATCAAGATTAATTTTTTTAAACGTAAAATTTAATTATTAATCGCAATCGTCAAAGTAGAATCGTTGCATCATTAGCGTAGCCTTGTTATAAAACCCGTTTTTTAATTAAACGCGGCCATATTGTCAACTCTTCGTTACTTACAATCTGAATTGGCTAGTATATTTCTCTAACAATAATCTAAAGCGCAAAAGTCACCTTTGGAAAACTCGGCCTGAGTTTTGTGCGTTAGGTTACGTTATTGCTGTTATATAGAGAAAAATGCTATTCCAGCCTTGGTAAGAGTCCGAAATTATATTAATTATAAAATGGGCCAGTCCAACCTTTTTTTGATTTTTTATAGGTATGTTATTAAGAATGTAAAAATAATACCGCCTAAAATGATTATTAAAGTTTTGGCGCCGAAAGTTGATGTAAGCGTCACTCCACCAAAGTAGAAAGAACAGGTACGTGTAAATACAATGACGTAAATAGGTGTATGCGACATATGCCGTCGCATAGGGGCCCCAAGGTCTAACGGCCCTTGGACGTTCTGATCCATTAGATTTAATATTTCAACTTTAAACTACGAAAATAGAAACTCATTATTGCCTCTATGATATATATATATATATATATATATATATATATATATATATATATATATATATATATATATATATATATATATATATATATATATATATATATATATATATATATACATATATATATATATATATATATATATATATATATATATATATATATATATATATATATATTATATTTATACAGGATGGTGACTTGGACGATGCAGCATAGGGGTTTCAACGATAAAATGTTAATGTGCAGTTATTTGCACCCCTAATTATTTTAGAGCAAAATTGTATTTAGGTTTTTCCCACAGAAAAAAATACTGCATTCGAATATGCTATTATTTATAATTTTTCAATTTGCGGAACCGTAAAAATAGTCTAAAACATAACATTTTTGCAGAAATCATTTTCAAAACGAGGAAAATGAAAACACTTTTATTGTTTAATGTTATTATTGTTTTCGAGTATTTTTACGGCTCCGGAAATTAAAAAATTATAAACAATAGCACGTTCAGATGCAATATTTTTTTCTGTAGAGAAAACCTAGATACAATTTTGCACTAAAATAATTAGGGGAGCAAATAACCGCCCATTAAGATTTTACATATGTATATGTATATATATATATATATATATATATATATATATATATATATATATATATATATATATATATATATATATATATATATATATATATATATATATATAATGTACATTGGGGTCCCTCGGAGCTACACAAAAACATTCCACTGTGCTATGCACATAAAAATGTCAATGGAGTTAATCCGTTAATCCCTGAAATATTGCTGGTACGTTTTAAGACATTCTGTATAACACTATGATATTTTTTTTAGTATAATCAAATCAATTAATAAAATTTAAAATGCAATTGAAAACTACTGGATATGGAAAATAAAAGAAGTAGGTATGAAAAGTAGGTTATCATATAAAAAATATAATTGTCACATCATAAATATACGAGGGGTTGGTCACTTACGAAGAAAGCGTACAATTCAATTTTAATTCCACTAATTCTTCTAATTCCAAGCTAATTCCAATAATTCCTTGGTAATTCCACTAATTCCCAAGTAATTCCTCTAATTCCCAGGTAATTCCTCTAATTCCCAGGTAATTCCTCTAATTCCTAGATAATTCCGCTAATTCTCAGATAATACCAATCCAATTCTTAAAAATTTTGATAATCAATACCTTGATTATATATGTACTTTGTGACTTTTATTCTTAGTAATTTCAAAATTATGTCGTATCTAATCCATTTTTGCGTTAATACGCTCTTAGTGTTTAAGTATACTTTTGAAAACACCTCTTGTTTAATGTTATAGTAAAAATTAAAATTATATTAGATTTATAGATACATATCTGACGTAATGGAAGTCAAAGTAAAAGCTAAAAGTAAGGATAACATTAATTGAAAAACCAAAGATAATACCAATACAAAATAAACATGGCAACAGAAAACTGGACAGAAATAAACATGCCAAAGAATATGTTAAATATCGTTTACTTATTTTCCATTTTATTATAAATATATTAATTTTTAATATTGAACATGCTACTCAAACTAGTCCAATTTTTAACTTCATTTAAATAATAAAAAATGGGGTGTTATGTTTAAAAAGCTTAACATAGAAATTTTTTTTTTTCAAAAATTGTCGATCACTAATTTATGTCAATGTAAACAAAAGCTTTCTTTATAAAACTGTTTTTACAGATTATAGATATTCGATTCCATTTTTGAGATAGAGTGATGATAAAGAAGTGACCGTTTTTAAGGAAAAACAAAAAAGATGTATTAAGCCGGAAGTGGTTGATTATGGTAAAATGTTTCTATTGTTTCATATGTAGAATTTTCTGCTGAATTCAAGGACAAAATAAAAAATTTGGCATACTATTTAAATAAGAAAGTTAGGAACATTTCCGGTTAAACCGGAATAATAATTGTTTTGAAAATATTTTAGTTGAAACGGGTATGTCGGAAAACCCCTAGGTACCAAATTTCGTAAAATATAATTGAATAGTTTTGAAAATGTTCTTTTTTTAAATAAACAAATATTTATTATTATTAATTTGTTATTATTATAGTTTATTATTAAATTTTAAAGTTATTTTCATAAGTCAAAATTAGAACTGAGATGGATTAAAAAACTTAAAAAATATATTGATATCTAGAATATATATTTAGATTATAAACCAAGGTAATTGTTAAAATTTTAGTGAATTCCCTAAAATTCTAGTTATTTCCTGGGTAATTCCTTCAATTCCTAGTGAATTCCTTCAATTCCTAGAGAATTCCTATAATTCTGTGTTAATTCCTTTAATTCCATGTAAATTCCTCTAATTCCTAGCTAATTCTTGCCAATTCCTACTCAAGTGTACAACTAATTCCCAAGTGATCAACCCCTCGTAAATATACATCTATCTATCTATTTAGGGCTTGAATACAGCTATCGCCGTTTACCCTTCCAACCGGGCTCACCGAGCCGCAGTGTTTTATTACTGCCGTACTGCCGGTTGGATTTCAGCCATTGCCACATTTATTTAAGATGTATAAGTGGCCAGCTTATAGCATCCGAGTGTGATAAATACAAGTAGCTGTATTTATTTTTTACGACAAATCACACATTGTCGGTCGACGGGAATCGAACGCACGGACCATGGTTCGGGTGACGTCACTGCGAGTTAGGAGATGTGCGCTAATCCACTCAGCCACCAAGCCGACCTTTTATAAATATACATACCTACATAAATAATACACAGGATCTTAATGAGTACGTGATACAAATTTAAAGGGAATGTAGGGGATGTAAAAAGTTAAAATAAACAATATGTATGTGATGTTGAAGGATACATCTTCAACTGTTTGTAATGTAGTATCAATCGCTTTTTCTTCGACTTCGACCAGGACCAAGTCGTATCCGTTACCGTAATGCAGCCATGTGATGGCACCCACAAGATACTCTTTCAATCGATTTGTCGTCATTTAAACAAATATGTAAAATGTAATATAGTATAAATGTGAAGTCTCTCTTCATCCACAAAAAAACTCACTATTGAAGAAAAACCGAGGGGCAAACACCAGGCAAAAATGTGTATACCATAAATCCTTTCTGAAGGATAAATCCTTGTACATTCTCATTAAAATCCATATACATCCTATAAATCCTTATATATTCCACTAAATCCTATCAAATCATTGGAAATCCCACTACATCCGCCTACATCCTTACACGAATTAATCATTTTTTTTACTTCACTGGATTTACTTTTGTAATAATTCTTACGTCTGATGAACAACATATCACTTATTCTAATATAATATAAGTTACAAAACAAAAATACAACTAATAACAAAAATACAGCTCTCCTTAAGACTCATTCATACAACATGTAGTAATTTTTGTAAGAAAACGAAGTTTTGTTTTTTGTGACCCACAAAACCCCTTTATCTTTAAATAAGTCTATAAGTTGAACATAGATACTTTTGACCATTTTATTATAGGTTTGTATTAGAATATTTTTTGATCTTTACCGCTCTCAACGCGATAACATATAAAATTGCTATAAGCACAATATTTTTCTATCTGTTGTAATTTCTGTAATATGTTACAATACACGGTTTAACATGTTATGTAGCATATGGACGGGCCTTTAGATAGGTAATTATAAGAAAAAAACATTACATCAATGCAATAGAAAACGAATTCTAAAAAAAAAAATATCACGGAATATTACCCATTGCTGAGTGTGCCAATATGCTTTTGTACGCAGATATCGGTATTGATGATGAAATATTTGTATCGTGCGGGCGTTTACTTGACGTCACCTCACGGGAACTCATTTCTGGCATGGATAGTGCACCACAGGGGTCAATTTTGTGCCATTTAAAATTCGAAATAATTGGCGTCGGTTGGGATCGAACCCGGTTACCCAGATTCGCGACTTTTCCTTGACTCTGGAATAAAATTTAGAAAAAAAATTATACTCGTAATCTGCATGTTTGTTCATATGGCTCTTTTTCAGATATTAAGTTTATGGGACCATATAATAAATATTAGTGTCTGAAATCTTGTTGACACTTCCTATACCACTTTTCATTGTAGGTAACAGAATAGAACTTATTGATAAGGATCTCGACAAGATTAGATTTTTTGTCTTTTTCAGTACCTATGTACTTTCTTTCAATTCATCATTGTCTTCAACTGTTATTTCTGTATTCTATGCAACACTTACAATACTTTTACTAACAGAAGAATCAGTAGTAAAATCATTAGCTTTTGCCACAGTTATTTCTGTTACTTTAATTTAGAATTAGATTTTCCTACTGTTTAGTGGTATTGCTGCGATTTGGAGTTAGTTTTGATTTATCCCTGGAATTTCGTCCTTTCATCAGCATTTTGTTAATTATTTTTCTTCTGAATGATAAACCGTCGTAATCTAAAATATCTGTATGCATTGCCTGGTACTGACTCTTTCTCAAAATCGTTAGTTATCTACTATTTGCTGTTCTTGTGAGTCTTTATACATAACTTCTTTGCTTTGTTATTTTCGTCTAAAGCCATACCAAGATTTTTCGTACTCAATATTGCGTCATGTAAGGTATTTTCTACTGTGAATTTTATGCCAGTGAACTTCTTTATATTCCTGTTTAAATTAGAAAAAATGCTGGAATTAATTTTTCTAGTTTGTTCACAATGCGAAATAATTATTAGTATATATGTAGATAGTGACAGAGTGGGCAGGCTAGTCATATGTAGAGCGCATACGCAACATATTCGATCATTCAATTTTATACATTAAACATCCCTTTTAAATCCTGATAAATCCTAGGAATTCTACATAAATCCCCGCAAATCCTTGGAATCCGCATAAATCCCGTACATTGGAATTCCTGGAAATCCCGAAAACATCATTGTACATCCCGAGACGTGTACACCATAAATCCCCAGCGGTTTACCCCTCGAGAAAAACTAAACTAATGTTTTTGTGTAATTGTCGTTGTAATAAAAACGTTTAAAATCGGCACTAAACTAAAAACCAAATTGCAAGTAAGAACGGACTGAGAGCCAAAGACTACCCATCTATATCTATACTATCGTAGAAAGAGTTGACAGAACTGCGCTACAATCTACAAAAGTATAACTAGAACTAATTCTATGGAGGAGTCAATTACAGTGAAAAGTTTTTATTTATAAAGTAAATTGGGAACCTATTTCGGAATAAATGTCCGTCTTCAGCCCTCTAAAAGATACAGAAAATATAATAATACATGTACATTTATAAAAAGTATTTTTAAACAATAAAAAACTTTAAATTTAAATATAAACAAAGAAATATAAAAGCTCAAAAAGAGAAAACTCAGTAACCATAAAAAATATTTAAGAAAAGATATAAATAAGGGACCTTTTCAATTTAAAGAGATAAAAGATATGCGCAATGGGGATTTGCGCATAGTAAGAACAACTGAAATCGATGGCGTTTGTTTCTAAAAACTTTAGACGTAAAATGTAGGAATATCTCAGATAATTTTAAAAAATCTTATCGTAATAAGTTACAAAAGCTTTTATTGACATTAAAATGTCTAACGATGCAAATTTTCACTGTGAATACAGGTATTTTAATGACTACAATATTTTTGACGTTTCGTTTGACAGCCCAACTGGCAGTTGTTCGCACCATTTTCTTACTATTTGTAGCGATAGAAAGAGATAGCCGTTTTTATTGAAAAGATCCATTACCGTCAAAATTTAAACATGTCGAAAAACATACATCAAAAAAGTGGATCTAAACTGCATAACGAAGAAATATAAAGTTAAAGATTAAAAACTCGAAGTAATGTAGAAAAAACTAGATAAAATTTTGTAAAAAAAATACTTAAACACCAGAAGAAGATCGAGAACTGTCGACTAAAAGCCAAAACGTGACTTCCGAAAACAAAAATGGTAATACAAAGAAGAAAATATGACATTTGCCAAAAAAGGCGCGAAAATTTAAATAAAGTCAGTGTATAAATTGTTATGACTATTTTTGTAGGTTTATTCGTTAAGAATTTTTGTAGTATTATTATCGTCGCAAGTATTACTATTAAAATATTTAAATCCTTTATCAATTTCCATTTGCTTATATAATGTCAGCTCTTTGTATGAGTTTGTAACATGTAAAGCCTATATTACACGGTCATAAGTTTACATGTATTTCTACAACTTCGCATTGAACCATACGATTTTCATGATTTACACAATCACATTCTTATAAAATTGTATTGTTCAATGCGAAGTTGTAGAAAATTTCAAATTAGAACATGTTGTAAATAGCAAGGTCATTTGCATCATATTTTGGGGATTTCTAGGGAGTTTGTTTATCAAGGTTTGAAAATTTTATACACGTGACTAAGTGTTGCTGGCATTGTGGTGTCGGACATAGTGATATAGATGGTGTTACTCGAACACATTTTGTTTATTGTTTACGAGTTTTTAAATTAATTTAAACATTATTAACAAGCCACAATGTGGACGAAAGAAAATACGACAGTTTTAATAACATTATATGAACAATATCCAAATCTGTATCAAGTTCGTAATCCGAATTATAAAAGCAAAACAAAGAGAAGGTTATGTCTTCAAAAGATTTCCGTTGACTTAAATAGTCAGTGTACAATGGAGACGACGGCTGATATTATATCAAAAAAAAAATAAATGGTTTGAGAACATTTACACAAGAAGTAAATAAAATTAAAAAATCTAAGGCTAGTGGAGTAAGTACAGACGATATCTACCAGCCAAGCTGGTGGTGTTTCGAAATTCTACTGTTCCTTTGGGATTCCTCTGCCATAAGTCCAGGAGAATCAAATTTAAATGTAGAGATAAGCGACATAACGAGCAAATCGCTTGAATTCTAATTAATATGTGATTTTGATATCTTTATAAACCAGGAAACAAATGAAACAGAAGTCCAAGAAACTCAAGAAGAATTTGAGTCACAGCAACCTCCGGCTGAAATAGTATTATTTGACGATAATATATCATCACCATCGTTACTGAGCTTAAAACCTACATATTATGTGCAAAAGATTAAGGTAAGAACAATAATATTTTTTGCCGACTGAAATGATAAGATTAATTCATTAACATTTAAGACTCATTGAATTGTCATCAACATTATATTAGACATATTATTTTTTTATTCCAGGAAAAAGAAGAGGCCCTTCGAGAACCGCAAAAAAAAGAAAAATTCATCCGAAAATTACTTTTTCAAAAATGTGAATGAGGCACTTACAACAATTTGTAGCAAAGAAGCAGAGCATGATCACATTCATACATTTGCACAACATGTAGAATCAGAATTAAGACTCATTAAGGACAAGAATAAACTAAAACAAGTGAAAGCCAAAATATCGCAATTAATATTCGACGCTGAAGAAGACTGAACATTTTGTTTCATATACATATATATGTAATTTTTAATTGCTGATTGCACCAATGTCAGTTAAATTTTAAACTTTGACAGCAATGTCACTAAACTAATTTAACTGTTCATCTTGAATCTCTATTTTACATTTAACCAGAGAGTTTAAATTTTAACTAGTTGTGCAACAGTATATAATGGAAAAGAAAGTTCCTATTTTTTTTTATTAGTGTGGTGCGCCTTGAAAGGACATGGTAGATTATAAACGAGTAAAGAAAATCTAGTTTCTTGAATATGCTGATTTTTTGTAACAATATTTTTAAACAAATAAGCATGATAACAATTCATCGCAACTGCAAGTAAATAAACAATTATGCGAAATGAACCAATCATACGAACTTTTCCGTGTTTGACGAAATGTGTTTCCAAATGGACAAGTGTTGCTAATTAGAAAAGTACATTAGTTTATTAACAAGTGCGTAAAGTATGCGATTTCCGCGAGGCGATTTTCAGCACGGGCCGAGCGGCCCGAGGCTTGCCGAGGGCTGCAACTCAGACGAGCACTAATCGCTGCGCATGTGATACACACGATATATTTTATCCAACTTGCCCAAAAAATGACCTTTGAGTGCCTGTTTTACGTACGCAATAGTGGTTCATTTCTTAAAAGTGCGAACAGATCGTACGCACACTTTTATTTTGCGCACGGCCTGTCGCACTGTTATAAAACGAACCACAGCACACGCAAAACAAGCAACTATGACAAAAAAGTACTTTTCTTTACTGTTTGCTATTGAGAAAAAAATGTTCTTTTCCATGAAGTACAAGAAAAACATATCATTTTGTAATCATAATGTAATATGTACTTTTTTGCGTGTACTTAATGGGAAAAAAATCGTAATGTAAATCAGTAATGAGAAGTACAACTTTTCCACTTAGCAACAATTTTCTTCTTGACAACACATGTCTTCTTAGAAACATAATACACCTTTCATTTGATTGATGATCAATTTTAAAACATTTTTTATTTACTAGTCGTTCCGATGTTTCGTTATCATACTTACCTGATTAAAAATATCTTATAGACAAATTTAAATTTATTTTTATCCATAACTACACTAAAAAATTGTATGTTCAGCGCGTAAGAAAAGTGGATCTTTTCTTTAGTTGTTAAACAATCTGCTATTATGGAAAAATATACAATATTTAATTTTGTGATCATAATGTAATACTTTTTTGTTAGTATAGTGCGTTTTGAAAGAAAAACACTTAATTTTGTGAACATAATGTAATTTTTATTGTATAATTACAATTAAAATAATTTCATAAAACAAAAGCTACATATCTTTTAAGACACCATCCTGTCCTGCTACGGAACTGCACCATTACTGTTAAAATATTGCAAAAATTCTTCTCTTATTGCAATTGCTGTTGCAGATGCTCGGTTTCCAGTTTGTTGAGGTAACCGTGTATGAAATGAATTTATATATTCCTCAATTTGGTCTTTATAGAATGACGATTCTGCTAATAAAAAATTATGCAATGTGCAACTAGCTAAAGTAATATATTTAACTTTTTCTGCATCTAAATTTATTGTAGTCAGAAAAATCTATTTGATAATATCCCGAAAGCATTTTCAATAACTCTACGAGCACGGCTCACTCTGTAATTATAAATTTTTTGTTCGTATGTCAAATTCCGGATTGGATATGGTTTCATGATATAATTTTTCAGCGGAAATGCAGCGCCTGCTACTAATGCATATGGAACAGGCAAATTTCGCTCTGGCAAGGTTTTTCTAATGGAACATTTAGTTTCTTAGATTCCAGAGCTCGATATAAACTGCTCTGTATAAAAACTCCCCCAACCGAAACTCTTCCATTAGCACCGACGTCAACATATAAATATCGATAATTTGCATCAGCGACTGCTAGCAATACTATGCTGTGAAACCCTTTATAATTAAAGTATGTGGAACCCTCATTTCTCGGTGCCCGAAACGCAATATGCTTGCCGTCAACTGATCCGAGAGTATTTGGGATGTTCCAATGCTTTTCGAAATCAGCAGCAATTTCTTTCCAATCTTCTTCAGTACACGGAACCTGAAAATAATAATCGAACGATTTTATTGTTATTTGAATTCAAAATATTAAAACAACTTACCTTCATGTATTCCTCCTTTAAACAAAGATATATTTGTTTGCATACTTCTGGCACAAAGAGGGAAATAGTCGACTCATGTATTCTTGAGGAGTACATCAAATTTCGAAATGATTCCCCTGTTGCTAAGAATCTTAATGTTACCATCAATTTATGTTTTACTGGTATACATTCTCGCATCGTTGTATCTTGTTTACTAATTTTGTCTTCTAATTTATACAATAGTTTGCAAAATGACGTGTTTGTCATCCTTAAATAATTTTTGTAACGTGGTGGATCTTCAGTTAATAGTTCATTTTCAACAAAATTTAAAATTCCTTTTTCATGTCGTCTACCAATCCATGGTTTCACCCAGTGCCTACGTGTTCTTTTCCTTTTAAAGAAATATTTTTTCGCAGACAATCCCACAAGCAATATTGTTACAATTTTTCTTTTTTTGATGTGATTAATCATTTTTCCTACAAGCAGCATCAGCATAGAAACATTATATTTATTTCGTATATTATGTTAAACATACAAAAAATAATACTAACCTTCAACGTCAACAAACGTGAAATACACTTAAAAATAAAACGTATTCAAAACACTTACCAACATCAAAAATTAAAATATGTTAACTATGTTGGCAATATGTAAAAATATTTCAAAGAATATTTATGATGGTGTAAAGCCGGGACCACACATTCGGCATTCGGCGAATCCCACGCAAACATTCGTCAAATGTCGAATGTGTGGATGGACTGCTCGTCGCGAAGATTCGATGCTCGTCTGTACTCCGCTTCGTGTCGGTTTTTCGAGCCGAGTCAAAGTGAACGAATATTTACCTACATAGTTGTATAGAACACGCTAATCAATGCTCGGTAAACTACGCATGTCTGTAGATGTATGCTCGCCAATTGCCGAACATTACTCGGCGAAAGGCGAATATTCGTTAATCGGCGAATACAAAATATGTGGTCCCAGCTTAAAACGAACAACATTTGATGTAAAATATGTTGTAGAAATTTGTCAAGAAATACATGTAAACTTATGACCGTGTAATATAGGCTTAAGAGTTTCAAATTATTCATATATGTGGTATGTTGGTTGGTATATAAGTGGTTACCGAAAGTAGATCTTGTTTTAGAGCTAATGTGTTCTTTGTATCTTGTTTTTAATTGTCTGCAAGTTAAACCGATGTAGAAATCATTGCAAACACAAATAAGTTTGTATATGCCACTTTTTTCTTCTAAAGGTGTTTTTTCTTTACTGTTAGTTATGCCTTAGTTACTGTTAGTTAATAATGCCAGATTTCTATTCTGTTTAAAAACAACATTGTAGTCAAGTTTTTTTTTTAATATTTTAGAAATTTGGGAGAATATCTTTTTGATATGTAAGAGTAATGTACGGTCTGGTTTTACATTTATGTGGATATATTGTATTAATTATCTGTGTTCGTTAAACTTTTTAGCTAAATTTTGATTTGAGTAACAATTGTTATAACCAAGTTGTTCAATTGTTTTAAGTTCGGTGTTAAAAATATGTTTGCTAAGGGATGTGTTAATAATAAGTCTGTTGTAATGAAAGAAAAAAGCGCTATCTTTATGTGATTGTTTTGGAATAATTATATCGGTGCTAGTTAATGTTTAAATCTAGGAAATTTATAGAATTTAAATTTTGTAGTTCATGGGTATATTGGACTGTACCTAGATAATTAAGAATATTGTTAAAAGCTACAAGATCTGCATTAGTACCACTGAATATTAATAGGGTATCATCCATATATCGTGTATAGTAGATGATTTTAGAATTGATAATACTAAACTTTATAGAAAAAAGTTCAGTTTCAAGTTTATCAACGTAAATATTACCTAACATACCTGACAATGTACTACCCGTTTGTATACTGTCTTTTTGAACAAAAATTTTGTTGTTGAATTTGAAAAAAAATTGTTAAATTGTATGTTGGAATAAAATTTTTAAATTATTTATATATGTTTCATTTAAATAAAGATCGTCGTTATCAAAATTCTCTAAAAATTCAAAAAATATATTGAGAGTTTCATCTATTGGAATATTGGTATGCATGTTCATAATATCAAAAGAAATGAGTCTGTACGAATTTTTAAGTTTTAAATTTTGTAATTGAGCAATGAGCTTTTTATAGTTTGGTGTCATATGGGCAGTATGGAATTTGGTTTGAAGAAATTGTTGAAAATGGCGGCGATTTTTGAAGCTGGGGTGTTAATATTGGTAACAATAGGCCTAATAGGATCGTCCTTTTTATGTAGTTTAATAAGACTATAAAGTTGTGGAAAATTTGTATTTGTGGGGATAAATTTATAATCTTGTGAATTTTTTTTGTTAAGTTACTAAGCAATTTTTAATCTTTAATTTAGTTTTTTTAGTATAAGTGATCAGAATATTTTTATTATTATTTTCTTTTATGTTATTATTATTGAAAAAAATTAAAGTTTTGTTAATATAAGTGTTTTTGGGGATAAGAACCTTACCTACGTTTTTGTCAGCTTGTGTGACAACAGTTCCATCATGTTCAAGTTTTTGTTTAAGAGTTTTGATAATTTTAAGGTCTTCGGTTTTTAATTTGAGGTTTACATTTAATATTACGTTTGAATTGATTTTTTTATATTATCATAGTGAGATGTACGTTCTGTTTGAGCTTGTATTTCTATTGAAAATTTAATTTGATCAAAGTTCGTGGATGGTGTATATTTATATTCTTTCTGGAGGAGTTCCTATTCTTTGTTTTTGAATTGAGTGTCTGAGATGTTGGTAACTCTTGGGAAGAAGGTCTTCTGAGATTCTTCATTAGGAACTGGTTTCGTAGTTTAGTCGTGATTTTTAACATTTAACATAGTGAGTTTTTTTGTGGATGAAGAGAGACTTATTGTTCGTAGTGAAAATGCAGTCGAATCGAATCATGTCCATGCAAAGGTTCATGATGGAGACATTAAAATTATAAAAGGAAAAGTACAGGCCAGTTTTAAAGAGAAATTTTATGTTGAGATAAGTTCATGTTTGAAACATAAATTCTATCGGATTTGTATTATATTAAATTTTACAGATTCGTTTAAATGAAGACAAATCGATTGAAAGTGCATTGTGTGCGTGCCCTAGAGGTAAATTTCGTTGCCATGCCATCACATGGCTGCATTAGCAATACATGCACACTACTACATTTCGGTACGGAACGGATACGGCTTGTTCCTGGTCGAAGAAGAAAATGACTGATACTACAGTGCAAACAGTGAAGTTCTATATCCTTCAACATTTTATTTATTTTAACTTTTTATATAATAACGTTATTATTGTACAATTTTCAGGCAGTAAAACACATGAAATTAAAAATAGTAAATTAGCTGATTCCAAACATTTCAAGGTTGCTTGAGTCACGTCTCTGCTCGCGCCCTATAGTCAGCTTTATAAGAAACAATTCTTAATAGGGTCCTATACCATTTTTTCTTTAATTTTTTTCTGTAAGAACAGGATGAAATAAGAATTTTAGTGCAAACGCGACTTAAAAATTTTACGTAAGAAGCGAGATATGAATTTTTAAAGTTAAGAATTTGTTGCGTGATGTAGCTGGTACTTCCAGTGGTGCTAGTTCTAGAGAGAACAGATTTTTTCATGTTTGCGCTGAAACCTAGGATACCTTTATAACCAGGGTATGGCCATGGCGTGGCTCACGTTTCGTCCGCCATTACCGGCACGTCTGTTATATGTGTTGCTCTTGCGCAAATTATTATGTATTTTCCTGGCTATTTGTTTTATTTTGATGAAACACGCTTTTACATATCATTTTAATATTCTACATCAGAAAATAAATGCACAGAATCATTCAAATCCCGAATATTCAAAACCAGAATCGCTCATTGCACGAAAGTGCATTGATAGAATCGCGCATCACTAGAAAGGTCTTTGCCCGAATCATTTAAAAACCGAATGTGAGCGTGACCAGTTTAGGCTACCTATCACTAGATGTCACTGCGAAAGTTAGTTCAACGCATGTCCACCGATGGTTTATCGTATGGGTTGTCGTAGGGTACCTTTATAACCAGGGCACAGTATAAATAAGCCAATACAGTAGCGACAGTCTGCTAAAATTCCGTCCTGAAAATCGTTGTGCGCATGATCCCTAAACTCGAATGTGGAACACCGCGAAACAGCTAAATTTAAAATATTGCTAGGTGTGCATATTGTTGTTGCTTGTTTATCGATATGACAGGTTATTGTTTGTTAAATTGAGAGTATTGTTTTTAAGTAGTTGTTGTTTTAGTAAAAATGTATCGTAAAAAATATAAATGTAATGTTAAGTTAACAGATTTTCAGTCAAAAGTTGATAATTCAGAAATTATTGAGTGTGATAATACTTCTGATATATCGTTATTAAATTATGATTATAGACGGATACTTTATAAAAAAAATGTCTAGAAGTTCATTTATGTGTATGCATATCATTTGCAAATGATCATCAGCAACTAGATAATACATCAATTTATTCATACTTTAGGGTATATGAGAATAAAACCCAAAAACCCAAGACACATTTGGTGGTCTGCAAATGCCAAAGTTTTATAATTTATATTTCAAAGTTAGAATATTGGTTTTTTGAAAACTTATACAATATCATTGACAAAATATGTTGTAGCAAATTTAATTGAATATTTTAAACAGTTTTCTTTTGCTCGTCCATGCTATAAATTTCCATATGATTATATTATAAAATTATATAGTCGTATGAGATTGTTTTATTCTTTGAAATTTATCAACAGAAATTTCAAAAATACAAAAGGTCTAAAAAACAATAATTTCAAGTCATAATTAATTTTAATTTTACAAACACATTCTGTAATAAAACAATATATAAATAAAACATCTGTGTTTTTCTTACCTTGCCCACATATAGAAAAATAAAACTATTTTATATTAAATAAAAATTCGCTTTTGCGTAACTACAACTGAAAGCGATTTGAATTCCAGCCTCCTAAACTTCCCCCTTCGCACTTCCCAGTTCGGATGCAGACATCAAAGACGCCGACAGTGAGTGTCGCTACTGTATTGGCTTACTTATACTGTGACCAGGGTATGGCCATGGGCCAAGATCGCCGCCATTGTCGGTAATTCATTTCCCTATTTATTTGTAATAAATGTGATATTATATTAAAAATAATATTAAATAATCACACTGTGAATTTATAAAGGTAATAAAAATTAATTTATAAATAGTAGGTGTTATTATATATTCAAAGGCTGTACTTAAGCGCATGCATTTGGATTAGATACGAACTTATGTTTACTGTTTAAAATATCAAGCAACGAATTCATTTCTTCTAAAAATTCTGCTGTGTCCATAGCCGGTGATGTATTTATTTCTTGAGTTGTGCAAGCAGATTTTATTGAGGACGCTGTTCTATGGCTGAATATTTTCGTAGCTAAGGACACACACATTTTTTGAAAATTATTCGGCTTTAAATGAACTTCCGACAAATGACCCATACTTCGCGCCCTTTTATATTCCAGATCCTTGTAAAATGTTTTTTTTTTTATTAAAAATAGTTATTTGTGATATGTGTTAAGAGTGACATTTTATTTTGAGAGAAGGAAGTTTGGAACAAGACGCGAAGCGGAGTGGTCCAAACCTTCGAACAAAATTAATTCACTTTTAACACGTATGTAGACACATTTTTTTTATATAAACACTATCTTTACCTTCCGCTACCCTTGATAAGGGAGGCATAGGAATCGTGCTAAAAATCGCATATCGAGATTTTGGTAAATGAGCACGTTTTAAGGACCCTGGAATTCAATTGTAACATTAACATTTTCACGATGATGTCTGTGTGTATGTGAGTATGTGTGTGTGGATCCTCCACTCTAACTCAAATACTATCCTTCAGAAAATTGTGAAACCTTGTATTTCGAACTTTTTCTGTAATGGCAAGAGCCCCTTAGATTTTGGTGTAAATCGGATAACCGGAAATGGCACTTTACTAGACGCCCAAAACAGTTTTTCTTCGAAAAATACCTTTAAATGTTATTTTTTCCAGATTAAATTTAAGATTATTAAATTTTCTATAGATTTGCATTAATACGTTGTCTATATATTTTATGGATACATTTATAAAATTATCTATAATTTAAATCCCAGAGCCTACGCTTTAAACAAACAAAACGCAGTTATTCAAATGTATGTAACTGACAGATGTCACTATCAAAGAACTAGGTAATCATTTCAAAATAATATTAGTAACGTTTTAAAAAGAAAAAAAGTAAATCCAACAATAGAAAAGGAATTAAATTCAGCATAAGTAAATATGATTCATAAAAATATTTAAGCTAATTCTCATTTTTGGATTAGTGAATTCTATTCTATCCCGGTATTTAAAATTTAATCTTCATTTTATTATAGCTCCCGTGGCTCAATGGTTAGAGCAACGCCTCATGTCATGAGTGCCCTCAGGGCTCTGGGTTCGAATCCCAATAAGGCATGGATGTGTGTGACTGTGGTGTGAACCCACTCTGTAATTAGGATTTAATCCTGTTCGATGGGTTTAAAAAAGGTAGTTACTTGGATTAGATTAGACTATATTTTAAGAAATAAACTGTCCAAATGTCCAAATTAGAATAAAATTCGCTAATCCAAAAATAAGGATTAACTTAATATTTTTTGCGACTCGGGCTGTAAATGGCGGGAGGTATTGTGTTGGCCACACCAGATTTTTCATTTAAATTTGTATTTCTTATAATTTTTCGGCATATGTAAGTCAAAAATATCGATTTGTTGTTCCATTCGTTAGTACCAAGGTTCAAGGTAACTAAATCACTTTTAACACTAGCTTTGAATAGTGTTAAAAGTAATAATATCTGACACTTTTTAACAATGTGTGTCAAAATGACATTTTAATTCTAAAAACAAACATTAAAAGCTTACTGTTAATAGATTTGTAGAAAATAGTACATTAAAATACAAGTTTCATAAGACATAATTTTAGCGCACGCGTCTTTGTTAAGGGGACAAGTGCAATGAAATGTCTTATGAAACGTGTAGTTTATGTTATTTTTTCTATTTTGGCCCTGTTGTCAAAAAATATTTAAAAATATACGTTATTTCATTTTTAAGAATTTCTATGTTGGTTGTTTTATAAAGAACCAAAATAATAAAAAAAATATATAAAATATTTCTTTTTGATAAAGAATGATTTGGTGTTGAGCGTGTTCCCTAAAATTTCAAATAAAGTGTAAATCACGGTGTAACTGAACATTTTTCATTCGTTACTATAGGTGGCAGCACCACATTTATTATTGTTTTTTAAAAAATTGTTTTATTTCTAATAATTAATTAATACATTAAACATAACAAAACAAACATGTTTTACATTTATTAATATTTCTTAAATTTACTAAAAATTCAAGTATAAATATAAAAATTGTTTTTATGCAGTTGAGAACACTGGCTAGTCCAGCGTTTTTCTATTGATAATAAAGAGCTGATAGCTGACGGACTAACTGAGCCAGTATCTCTTGGCTATGAACTGAGCTGTGCTAGTGCTTGTGAGGTGCTTGTTACCATGTTACTTGTGTTTGTGCACATGTGCTTTGTAGTGTTTGCTTGTCAAGGGAAGATTGTAGGAAAATAGTTTTGTTTGTAACATTGTTTAGTGATTAATGCAGTATGGATGTAAGTAAAAGTTATTATCTTAAGCTGAATGTATAAATGTTGTGGAGATATTAACATAATAAACAAAAAATATAATTCTGTCATTTCGAAGTGTGTAGTCGGTTTAAAAAGTGATGATTCATTTGAACTTGATTGTTATTGAATTGAAATTAAGCGTAAATTAATGAAATGGAACTTTATATCTCGGAATAGAAATTTGGAAGACGTTCCTTTTTCTTAGCATATTATTTTATGTTAGTGATTTTATTTGTTAACAATTCTATAATAGTGTGTAGTCTGTTTGATTCTAATCCTAAATTATACTAAGATTGCGGTAATGTTATAAAAATTCCATAACAAAACAATATTTATTTTATCCTAATGATGGCCTTGAACAACAGGCGTAACAACTTTAATTCAAAACTGGATTGTGGTCATTAATTCATAACTTTGTTCATAAATTGTAAGCAAGATTTGTGTAATAATTTTATTTTACTTTAAGGTAAAGAATTAAAATGGTTTCCTTTTGCAAGTGTTCAAAATGAAGATGAAAGCTTTACAGATGAAATAAAGAAGTAACAACTGTTACGGAAACTGAAACTAATCACAGGATTATCCAAGATAGTTACATTTTCTATTTTCTAAAATTGGTAAATTTGTAGAATTTATTTCCCTAATACTCAAATCTAGTCATGGACACGAAATAATACCTTAGCACTACTTAATTTATACAAAATTAATGAATATTTATTTAACAGTACAATAAAAAAGTTTGACACATTATAAGTGACAATTTGAAATCCCAAGGGTTTTTAAAAACTTCAAAAGAATGTGGGGACAAATGGATGAATATAATAAAAAAGTATATATAACCAAAAGACAGCCGTAAAATAAGTGGTGCAAAAGCAATAAAATTTATATTTGAGGGTGAAATAGACGAAATTTATAGCAAAAATCCTGAAGTGATATCAACTTTGTAAATTTAAATATAACCTATACAAGTTTTTTATAAGTTTAGATTGTATTTTTTATTCTCTTTACGACCATACCAAATTTCTTAGTATTTACCATATTCATTTGTTAAAAATAAATACTTTCTTTTGCTGAAATTTTATGGATGTAATTTAATACGTGAGAAGGCTATGACAGAAATTGTTTTCATGTTAATCTGAAATATATAATATGAAATTTAAAATTTACAAGTAATAAAATCTTTATTCAATATGTCCCCCATTTAAATCAATACATTTTAAAATACGTTTTCTTAATTCTCGCATAACACTATTAAGCTCTCTTCTGTCAATTTTTTGCACCGCTTCACAAATTATGTTTTTTAATTCTTCGATGTTGTTCGGTTTATTGAAGTAAACCAAATTTTTAATACGTCCCCAAAAATAAAAGTCGAGAGGGGTCAGGTCTGGTGATCTAGCTGGCCAATGTATTGGCCGGTGACGACCAATCTATTTTTGCCCGAATCTGTTGTTTAACCAGTTGGTTATTGGTCGAGCAGAATGAGCTGGTGCTCCGTCTAATTGAAAATAAAGTTGTCTTCTTGTATCTAATGGCAAATCAGCTAAATAATTTTCAACTTTATCATCCACCAACCAAAAATTTGCACACCGAATGCCGATTTCGGCATTATTTGCTTAAAAATGTGAAAATTCCGAATAAAATGCCAAAATTCCTAATTAAATACCTAATACAGTACCAAAATGCGTATTAAAATGCCAAAATATCTAATAAAATGCCAAAATGCTTAATAAAATACCAAAATGCCTTATTATACTTAATAATGCCTGCAGAATTATTGGCATTGCTATTATTAATTTTTAATTTTAGTCATTATTGCGTTGATTAATACGATATTTATTGTATTTATATACAAAGGAACTATAGTGGATTATTTGGGGAAATGCAAAAAATATATTTTATCCAACACCGTGTAATGATAATGCTATAATTATAGCATATAACTATGGTGATTTGAAATAAATGAAGTACCATAAGTTGCTAGTGATTTGAACAAAAATTTTAGCTCACTAGTGATTTTAAACTACAAACATTCATATATTAACATAGGCATGACCTATTTTGCATTGTTTTATCAAATGTAATTTTGAAATCTCACATTGGAAAAATATTTCAAATACATATTAAACCATTTAAAGAGGTTTTGGATAAAATGTTGTATAGTACACGTGAATAATTATTAATAATTAATTAGAAATAACTATTATTGATTTATTCAAAAACAAAAGTTAGTACAACACATACAAAGTACAAAAATTATTATTATAATAAATTTCATTATTAAAATTATTTTATGTACACATATGTATATTTATGTTTTTTTTAATTCTTTATATTTTTTATTTATATTATGCCTGTCATCTGTTTTTATGAAAAATGGATCCGAACCTAAACGTTGAATTGGACCATAGAAAATAAAACTATTTTTAATAATTTGTACATCATCTTTTTTCGGCCAAATAAATTTATCAAGATCCGCTATTAAAAATTTCACTTCAGAAGTTGTTTTTCGCTTTTCTATAACTCTTCCCAGGTACCACTGGTCATCATAGTAAATAGAATAGTATGCTTCTTGTTCTATTTTTATTAAATTTTCTTCATTTTCTATGTCAGCAAAATCATCGCTTTCCGTATCACTTTTTAAAGATATTATGCTACTATGCGTACTTTCTGAGTCGCTACTTTCAACATTATTATTTTTCTTTGCATTAGCTCCTGAATTAGTTTTATTCCGCGTATTTATTTTAGAATTAATTTTTTGTTTTCTTCTTGGTTTACTTGCTTCAGTTTTGTTCTTTTCACTTAGTATAGTCCGACGTATAGTCATTCCTTTTACCCTTTGAATACGGTCTGTAGAAAGACGACTATTTTATCGTGAAAAGAACCAACATAATGTTGATTTTTTTTATAACATCTTTATTATTGTTTAATGTTACTTTAATATAACCTTGTTTATTTTTCTCACAAACTGAACCACTATAATCTTTAAGTTCTAAATCATTCATATTTGAAAATATTGAAATATCATCTGAAATTTCATTTTCGAATAAATCGATGTTATCAATATCCTCGTTATTATCACTGGTCACAGCGTATTTTCTTTTTCTTTTCTGATTTGTCTCTCAGTATAGCAGTCTGGAATTATAATTTTTTGCAAAACTTCTTCTTGCAATTTTGTAGTGAAAATTATTCCCATCTCTTCAGAGTCTTTAATCGCATCATTATTAGCAGTATTTAATACATATATCAAGTATGTCTTCTGTACAGGGAAGAGTTACAATATCTCTTTTATTATCACAGTTATTTCTAGTAGAGTATCCTAATTTTATATTTTCTTCTCTAGGAAAATGAAATGTGTCTTCTAAAAAGAAATAAACGTACTTTATAAATAATAAATAATAATTTTAATTAAAATTTACTTAAATCTGTTTCAAGTAATGAAAAATTTACGACAGTGGAAAATGTCGATGTCATAGATCTAGTTTTTCTAAATATCTTTTCACATGGTTGACTAGAAAACAACCACGGTACAAATAATTCTGGTTTCTCATGTTGTCTGAATTTTTCAATTATGGCAATTAATCCATGTCCATTCAATTCAATACCAGTGTAATTATTAAGTGTAATACAGTTTTTCTGTATTGAATAGTTTTTGTCAAGAATCCACTGTCGCCATAATCTTATAAAAAATATGGTATACCATATATAGTAAATTCGTTTGGTAACACATATCTTTGCATAAAAATGCATCTAATATGTATCTAGTAAGAAGCAAATACTGTGTTTTTCCATTACTTTCACGAACGTTTTTTAATAAATCCAGAACTCTAAATGATGATAATTTATCTATAGCATTAAAATTCATTTTATCTTAACCTAAAATATAGCATATGTTTGTTCTCGTTCATATATACATAACTTAAATCTTAAAAATTACTTACTTTGTAGATAACTCTCCCCTTTGGTAAATTGATGTTCTCTTTTAGCAATCGTGTTTTAAGTTTTGTAGCAATATGAATCGCGTCTTGAAAAAAAGAGGGCCTTCAGTAATAAATTTCATCTGTAATAAGAATATAATATAGTACGAAATTAAAGATGTTGAGAAATATAATTTTTACCAAAAAATACGGTTTATAAGGACATATTTCAGACATAATGGAGGATTGTAACATTGAGCGCATTTTCATCGCCTTTAAACATCTTGTATCACCATCTGAAGCGAACTCTTCAATACGAATTCCATGTTTTGCAGCTTCATTTTCTAAGTATTCCCATCTTTGTAAAACGTCTTGAAAATTAAAACGATTGTCTGTACCAAATATAACTACACAAAATGCAGGAGCTCTATCTGCTAATGGTTGCGCCATAAATACATAAGCGTTGTTAGATAGTTCATGATTTGCGAACGCAAATTCTGCATCTTTAACTGAATTTAGTATAAACATTTCTGTTTCAGGAAAACCAGATTTTGTTAGACCGGGCAAAAATCCAACCATTTTATTAGTTTTAATATCATATTGTACTTTTTTATTATTGCTGTTTGATATTCGCTTATAAATATATTAAAAGGTAAGTTTCTATTTACGAGAAAATCCTTCAACTTATGAAACTGTAATTCTCCTTCTGTAATTTTACAACTTTCATCCAAAGTTCTATACAGTGTAGTTATAGATAATAAACTTTTGTTCAAATTTGCGTGTAAATTTTCATACATTAAACGACCTCCGATTAAAAACATATACAAACTAAAAAGTTTTACAGGCTCTGTGAATTTGTGAGATTGTTTATTCAATTTAATGTTATTCTCAGCTGTAGATTTTAAAAATTCCAGTAATCCATGAATGTCGTGCATACTGGACTCCGAGCTGGACTGTATATTTTTCACTGAATCTAAAAATTGCTCTTTAGTTTGAGTCTGATTACTAATTACATTATTGAGATCTTTTAATATCGAATAAAAATCGGTTAATATAAGCTGTTCATTAGGCGGAACTACTTCAAAAGATTTAATTTTCCTGTTTTGTCGTGAATATTTTTCATTTATCCATTTTTGCGACTGATTTTCAAGTTCAAAATTTTGAGAACTATCCTCGGAGTTTTCCGATAAATTATCTCTAACTGATTGTTCATCCAAAGTATTAATATTACTATCGGTAATACAATTTAATTTCAAAAACGATAGTAGATTGTTTTGTATCATATTTCGAGTATTTGGTGCTGATTTTTCTTTAGGATTCTCTCGAAATTTTTTAAATTTCATTGGATCTACATGGCCTTTTATATGTTTGTTGAAATTAGTTAAAATCCACTTTCTTCCTGATTTTGTTTCTGTACTATTTACTTTAGATATAATTCCACACAAAGGACATTTGATTTCAGCATATTTATCTGCAATGATAGTTACATGAATTTTATTTAATATTTTTAATTTGGCAATATCTTTCCAAGTATTTGAAGTTTCATCTCTATTTATTTCGATAATTTCATTTGATTTTTCGTTTAACAATGATGATATATAATTTTTACAAACATTCTCGATATGGTTTTTATATTTTGTGGTTATGTCTGTAGACTTAGTATCATCTGAACTATCTTCATTTGTCTCAGTCGATGTCTCACTGGATCTTCGGGTACGAGTAGTACTTGCAAATTTACTTCTTTTGCAAGTGTTACATTCGTTGCACTTATTATCAAATTCATTGTTTCTTTTTTTAGAGCTTTTTTCATTAATTTCTTTTTTTGCACATTTCTGTTATATGTAATATTAATTTTTTATGACCATCCGAAATTTTAAATAAATTTTTATTTTCAAAATAAATGCCATAAATTTGTTTTAATTCATTTTCACTTTTTAATAAATTTGGCAGGTCATTTTTTACAAAATCTTCCATTTTAGGGAAATCATTTTCTGATAACAGCGATAAAGATACAATATTATCGTATCCTGTATACGTTAATATTTTTTTTAAATAATTCGGTATTTCTATTTTGATATTTTCAAGAAATTTAAAGAAGTCATCATCGCTCGCTTCATCCATTCTTTTAAGCAATTCTAAAAAATAGTGTATTAAAATAGGTCGTATTTATGAACTAAATAGTTACTACTTCTTCGAGCAGTTGTTTAAACAGTTAGTAATATGATAAATATGAATACAAAAAATAATCAAAATACAACTATTCATTTGTTTCCTAGTTAGTTTCATATTTATTACGTTTTACAGCAATCATCATACTATTAACACTTTGAAATTAAATATTACTATTACTCATATTAACTTCGTAAAATTAAAAATCATCTATTCCCGTAACAGTACTCACGAAAATTCTGGATCATGGCGGTTTCACATTGCACGGTAATGACCTGTACAAACAAGCGTTCCTACCTCGGTTCCTACATTGTAAAGATAATGCTACCAGGGGATTCCCCGAAATATGCAAGACAAGTATTATGCAAAAAATGACAGTCAATACAAGATTTTTATTTACAAGAGTGACGCAAGGCAAGATTCATTTACTTACATAATTTGTCTCGTTTTGCAATACAAGAAGTAACCAAATAAGACAAGAAGACGATACCGTAATGCGTAATGGGAATGGGAAAAATGTATAAAGCAAATAAAGTATTTAAGTGAATTATCTTTGTCATGTATTTACATGCAGCTATTTGATTTACAAATAATGGAATTCATAAATACATACCTCAATATATTTTCTTGTTATAACCGTACTCACTCGTCGCAACAGTTCAACACCCAATATGACAACAACAACAACAGTACTCCATGCGCATACATATGCGCTGACATGTGCAGTAGAAAATAAAATGCTGATTTACTGCCGAAAATTCCTTTTACTGCCTTAAAAATGCCTAAAAATTCTTGATATTGCCGAATAATGCCTATATTGCCAGTACTGCTTGATAATGCTCAATAATACCTAATTACTGCCTAAAATGCCTGTAATGCCACGACAATGTACACCGAATGCCACTGGTGGACGACCCCTCGAAAAATTCTATAGTATTCAAACTGTTTAAAAATACGGGCCCAAATATTCTATTTCCCAGTATCTCACACCATACGTTTACTCGATATAAATACTGACTTTTACATTGTATTATCCAATTCGGATTTCTATGAGACCAGTCACGTAAATTTTGTGATGAAACTATACCATTTGTGGTAAAAATTGCTTCGTCAGTAAAGAAAATATTATAATAAAAATTTGGAATGGTTAATATTTTGTTGTTCAACCAATGACAATAATGTAACCTTTGTGGTGGATCATTTATTTGTAAGGTATGTAAATTTCTTGGTTTAAATGGCCTATAAGCAATAAGCGTATCTGCAATAATAAGCCAGATAAATGGGTGTAACCACTTTTTCAAACACACTGTATATATATATATATATATATATATATATATATATATATATATATATATACAGGGTGCAAATGAAATAAGTACATTATATTTAACCAGTAATATAATTCGTCGAGAGCAACATTATTTCTTAACTTTTTCTCGAAATCGCATTTTTTTAGCATTTTTGCAACCCCGTAAATTGACGAGTCGTTCCAAGTATTTTTCTAATAATTGAATGCAGTAGCAATAGCTCTGAAAATTTTTGTTTTAGCAATTGACAGTCCTGTCAGTTGTTGCAATTAAATTTTGACATTGGTAATAAACTTGTTTGTAAGGTTAAATTCTGTCAAAATGCTTACGTTTACAAATTGCGAGTACACAGACATTACTTACCTATGGTTTATTTATTCGTATCTTTACTAGATTTTGATTTGTGGTTGATATAAAGACAGTGTTATAGAGTTGCCAACGCATTTAGAGGGAGCGTTTCTAAATCGTACTGGCTCGTACCACGATCACGGTTTTAACTAAAACGCTGTTTTAAGAAATGTCAAATTCAAATTTCAATATTTAATTTTGCCCTTATGTTTAAAGGACAATTTTTTTAAAAATATTTCTCGGAATACAATCTATGTTCTGCTTTAAAATCATACTTTGAGAAATTTGATATTATTTATTATAATAATTATTAAATAATGTAATTTGACATTTCTTAAAACAGCGTTTTAGTTAAAACCGTGATCGTGGTACGAGCCACTGTTCCTAATATTCGCACATTTGTTAATCTTGTACATCTTTATCACAATACGGAGTGTCACATATCACAATTTTAAAGAAAGCAACAGTTGTATCCATACCTTTTGCAAAAAGTGTAAAGGTTTTCAGCACATAACAGACTTCAATTTTGGGAATGGCCCATAATGTTCATTAATGAGCCTGAATTTACTGGGGAAGGTGTATTTATTATGCACAATACACACCTCGACAGACGAAAATGCTGTAAAAATTTTCATTAAAAAATATTTGGGCGAGAACAATAAATGGACGACCAATTATTGGTACCTCGTTTAAATGGACAAAAGTTTGTACTTACATTTTTTGAATAACGTATTTAAACTGTTATGAGTTGTCGACGATAAATAATCATCTCATAACCTAATAACTATGCTTTTCTCTTCCTCGTTAACTCGTTCCCTCCTTGTATGGGCGGGTAACGAAATATGCAGCAAATCTTTAAAGAATTTTAATTCAAAATCTAAAAGACTTGGAAAAAAAGTTATTAAGAAATATTGTTGCTCTCGTCGAGTTACATTACTGGTTAAATTTAATGCACTTATTTCATATATATATATATATATATATATATATATATATATATATATATATATATATATATATAACATCATACCTGTGTACATAGGCGATTCATATGAGAAAAACAGTTTTTTCGTGCCCATTGCTCCCCAAATTATTTTAGACAAAAATGCTTCAAATAAATGTTGTAGAGCATAAAATTCTGCATCTAAATCAATAAACAGAATTACTTTTACATGCTTTGTAACGACACAAATTAAATAAGAAAATATTGAAAATTACGTTGAAAATATCAAATAGCCATGGAATTGAAACAAAAATAGAAACAAATAAATAGGTAAATTAAATTCATACAAAAATCTCCATACCTATTATTACGACAATTGTACATTTCAATGAAATATTTATTTTTTATAGGATTTTTATTGAAAATCTTTTTAAATTGGAAATAATTCATGTAAACATTAAGACCTATCTACTACAATTCAAATTTCAAAGAGTAATTCTCTGAATAAAATAATCACTACAATTTATTATTATAACAAATATTCGAATAATCCTCCGTTTTCAGCCAAGCAATAACCAAGTCTATTGTAGAATGAATTTCTTACATTAGCGAGCTGCCTATTTGTGATTAAGGCGCTCTCCTCCATGATAGCTTCTCTCAATGAATTAATATTTGGGTGGCGCTGCTTATAAATTTTACATTTAAGATGACCCCATAAAAAAAGTCGCAAGGTGCTAAATCAGGAGATCTGGCTGGCCAATTTAAAGTTCCACCACGACCAATCCAGCGATTTGGAAAGGCTTGGTTTAAATAATCTCTAACACTTACTCCGAAATGAGCTGGGCAGCCATCTTGTTGAAACCAAACCTCCTGATTTTCGCGCGCTACGCTGTCTAATGCAGGGCCGATCTCATTAATCAAGAGTTCTAAGTATGTTTCAGAATTTAAGTTGCCAACGATCTCAAATGGTCCAATAATATTGCTATTAAAAATGCCTGCCCAAATATTAATTTTTTGAGGATATTGCGTTCTGGTGGTAACATTTAATCTTGGATTTTCTAGAGCCCAGTGCCTATCATTTTGAACGTTTGGTTCATTGTTTAATGTAAAAGTACACTCATCGGTAACGCAAATAGATGGAAGAAAATCACGATCCCGATTTGCTCGTTCTTGCATATCTTCACAAAAAACTCGCCTACTTTCTTCATCAATGGGCGAAATGTCTTGATGGCATTGCATCTTATAAGGGTGGTGTTTATGTTTTTTAAGAATGCGCAATACAGTAGAATGAGCAATCTCACATTCCTGCGCTATTATTCTTGAACTTAATTTAGGATTAAAATTTATTAATTCCAGAACTCTTTGTTCGTTTTCTAAATTAATGCGATTATTTTTATTTCCTATAAATAAAGATATGATTTGTTTGTAAATCTCTTAAAAAATATTCAAATTTAAATTTACCTGTACTATTTTCCGCCGTAACACTTGCCGTGGATTCAAATTTTTGAACATACGCGCGTATTGTTGTAGCGCTTGGAATTGGCCTATTTGGAAATTTCACGGCGAATAAATCTCTAACTATACGTAAACAATTTCCACTATAAAAAGTTTTTATTATAAAAACCCTTTCTTCGTTAGAATAAACTGAATTCATTTTGATATTTTACCGTCAAATTAGTTATTTATCTGTCAAACGTCAGACATTTATTTGTTTCAATTCCATGGCTATTTGATATTTTCAACGTAATTTTCAATATTTTCTTATTTAATTTCTGTCGTTACAAAGCATGTAAAAGTAATTCTGTTTATTGATTTAGATGCAGAATTTTATGCTCTACAACATTTATTTGAAGCATTTTTGTCTAAAATAATTTGGGGAGCAATGCGCGCGAAAAAACTGTTTTTCTCATATGAATCGCCTATGTACACAGGTATGATGTTCCACCCGGTATATATATATATATATATATATATATATATATATATATATATATATATATATATATACAGGGTGTTAATTAGAAAGCGGGCCATAGGCGTTTAACATGGGAAATCAGTTTTTTCTTGCGCAAAAGTTCCCATTTAATTTCAGACAAAATTGTTTCAAATAAAAGTTGTAGATAATTAAATTATACACCAGCATCACTAACCAGATTTTATTTTGCATGTTTAGTAACCTGTAAAATCCAAATTGAAATTCTATAAATATTGCTCATTTGTAGTGATAGCCGTGGAATTTAAACAAAATTACAAAGAAATGCATATCGTTTGAACTGTCAGAAATTCGATTTTCAAATAAAAATTGCTGATAATAATATTCTATCCTAAGTCCTTAAAAATATTTTGTTTTTATAATCTACATCTAAATTATTGCTTAGATTTTATTTATTTTTATTTTGTAACCTGCAAAATCGAAATTCTGACAATTCAAACGATATGCGTTTCTTTGTAATTTTGTTTAAATTTCATGGCTATTACTACAAATGAGTAATATTTATAAAATTTCAAATTAGATTTTACAGGTTACTAAACATGCAAAATAAAATCTGTTTAGTAATGCTGGTGTAGAATTTAATTCTCTACAACATTTATTTGAAACATTTTTGCTTAAAATTAAATGGGAAGTTTTGCGCAAGGAAAAACTGATTTTCCATGTTAAACGCCTATGGCCCGCTTTTTAATTAACACCCTGTATATATATATATATATATATATATATATATATATATATACAGGCTGAATTTGGGAAGCCCCCCCCCTTTAACTTTTTTATTATAAGTAATATAAAAAATGGCTCATATTTTAATAAAATTGAAACCGCCATTTTTTTCTCTTTTCAACGATGTATTATTTTTTATTAATGTATTTGAAAAATTTCGAGAAAAATAAGATAATTTAGAAATATTAGTAATAATTTTTAAGCAAATATTATAGGTGGCTATGTGAAAATAAAAAAAAAACGTAACAATGTAAAACAATTAAATTAATGTCAAAAAAGTATACATTTGTTTGTTACTTAATATAACTTATTTTGTAAACAAAAAAAAAACATTTTGAAATGTTTACGAAGAACGAATTAATTGATATGATTCTAATAATTGGTGAATCGACTGGAATTATAAGAAGAGCAAAAAGAATTTACCGGGAGCGGTGTCCTAGATGTCGGCAACCGAGTTTAAGAACACAGAAGGATTTTTAACCGATTTCGAGAAACAAGCATGAAACAGCGTATTCGAAATGCTTTTCAGAATATTTCGCGAAACATGCTGGCAGATGTTCGAACACATCACGTTCAGCGCTTGAATTTTTGTATTACAGAACATGGTCGTAATTTTGAACATTTGTTTTAAGTTGTCTTTGTTACCATACTCTCTCCGTTTTAACTATAGAGCGTTGGGTGAGATAGGGCCTACGATTCTAGCTCTCTGATTGGTTCAAACATGAACCGAGTTTACACGGTAAAATAATTGACGCGAAATTTAAATTTGCTTGACAACTGTATCAAATATTTTGACGTTTGACTTAAAATAAATAAAGGTCAACAAAGTCAATAGTACACTATTTATTACATATTATTAATTTCTGTTCAGTGCTGTTTGTTAAGTATATTATTGTTCTTTTCGTTTATTTTATTTTCATAGTGTTTTGGCGTTATATTTCATATTACATAATTTTCGTTGTGCGCGTTTTCTTAGTTTTTAGTTAATAGTTCGCTAGTTTTGATATTGTTTTCTTCGTTAATATTATGGATAAAAATAGATAGATATGTACATACAAGACAAAATTACTGAAAAAATGTCAATTAGAAAGATTTCTTTAATCCATGAATGGCGCCAAAATTTGAATTTTTTATTTAATACATGTATAAACGGCCGCGCTCGAAACGCCATCTAGTCTATAGTTAAAACAGATAGAGTATAAATTTGTTGTTTTAGTTTGCTAAGTTGTATAGCACTGTTACGTTTTGTTTATTTTCACATCGCCACCTATAATATTTGTTTAAAAATTATTTCTAAATTATCTCATTTTTCTCGAAATTTTTCAAATATATTAATAAAAAATAATACATCGTTGAAGAAAAAATGGCGGTTTCTATTTTATTAAAATAATTATAGTTTGCCATTTGAAAAATAAAAGTTGATAGTCGTATCTTGTAAACCTGACTTTATAAAAAATATCTACATCTGCCATCAAATAGTATATGTAAAATAATAAAACTTTTATATGAGCCATTTTTTTCTATTATAATAAAAGAGTTAAAGGGGCGGGCGTCTTCCCAGACATAAAAGAAAATTTTAGGATTCCTTGAGTGTGCTTAAGGCTTTGGTTTGTTTACAATGAAGTAGTTAATTGATGGCATCACTACGGCCGGGGAAAGGGGAAAATGTTTCCAAAAAAATTTCATATGCTTCTGTATTTTGATTTTTTATATACAGTATGTGCCATTAAAACTACCACTTACCAGCATAGGGACGATGTAGGTAGGTTAAATGGCACTTTTTGTGCGCCTTTGCCACCCAGCTCAGATGTGCTTTTGTATTTTGAAAAATTCTCTTAGAGTACTAGATGTAGATAATGAGAAGAAAAAACTGATTTGCTCAAAAAATTTATTTTCAGATAACTATAAATCAATTGATAATCTAGAAATTGTTTTAAATAAATTTGTTAGATATTTTATTGTTTATTCAGTGATATAAATAATTTGTCTATCGAGAAATTTTCGAGATATAAGACATGACCACAATGGAACCCATATTTGATTTTTACTTTTAAAAAACAATATTATTCCTTTCCAAGGGTTATTGTATTTCCAATTTGTTTTACTTCTAAAATTTTAAATTCTTCTTTATGTTTCATGAAATTTTTTACATTGTTTTTGGAAATATCTGTGACATTTCCCTGTCATATTATTTTCATGTTACTTACACTTATTATGGTCAATATGATCCATTTATTACTAATATAAATGAAATAGGTACATTAAATTTAAACGGTAATGTAACTCGTCCAGAGCAACAATATTTGTTAATATTTTTTTTCTAAATCTTCTAGTTTTTGAGTAAAAATTCTTTAAAGATTTGTTTAAAATTCTATTACCCGTACATGGCGAACATCTCTGCTATCTAAATCAAAGTTCGATGTGCACAGCATAAAAATTGTCGGGCGGTGGTTACATTCTTGCAGACACAGTAATTAATAAACGATCAACGGAAATCATTATTTTTACGTCTGTTAAAAAAATACTGTTTTTTTCGTAAAAATGGGTTTATAAAGTATGCCTCGATGGATTTGCGCACTCGTCTTCGGCTCGTTCGGCAAATTTTCCTTTTCGTATAAAAATATATACTTTACTCACTTCGTACATAAATATTATTATTATTAATAGTAAATTTGTAATAGTACAATTTTTGAAATAAAGAAATTTAATTTTGGATAACAAAATTCTAAAATTGTGTATTAAAACAGATTTCTGAACTTGTGTGAATAGAGGAAATATTTTTAGTAATCACCATCTCTCCCTCATATAGGCGGGACAGTTGGTGAACCGTATGCGGGAGAGGTGGTGATGTAAATTCTGTAAAAATAATAATGTTATTTACTTTTTTTGGCTAATTTACCGCAATAATCGCAAATATTGATAAATTTTAAACAGTCGTCATGCAACCAGCGTTGACACACCATGCACCGAATCCAGTCCACAGATTTTGTTGTCTGATAATACTGTTCACCGCATCCTACACAGCTTGCATCTTGTTCTTCTTCTTCTACATGTTTCTCTTATTCCAGTTCTGGTTCGGTTTCTTCTTCATTCGAAGTGTCACTTTCGATTTTTTTATTTTTCATTTTTCTTTTCAATGTGATTTTGTTCTTAGTTCTCAGTTTATTCTTGTCTTTGAGTAGACGTTTTTGTTTTAAAGATTCAATGTTGGAAACGTCGTTCAATATTACTGCTACATGTCTTGAGTTTTTTCGTAACTTTTCTACACGATCTATGTTTGGAATTGGTGAAATTTGGTTCAACATTTTACCTGGTGTCAAATCTGCTGTCATACCTTCTGAACACTGTTCATTAGACTCTCCTGAAATCGTTTGAATATTTGTCAAGTCACAAATCTTATTCAAATTTTGGTCTTTACTGCAACTTGGTTTAGGGCTATCTTCACCAAGATTAGGTACATATTGTGGTTCAGTCGTTGATGTACTTAAGGGGATCGTCTAGGCTCTTCCAAATGAACGAAAAGAGGCTCTACAATTCTACCGATATTGCGAAATCTGTTAGGAATTTGTTACTCATTTTTAACATATTTATTAAGAAAACTTGATATTATGTCTGTAACGTTTTAGTTTTGCAATATTATTGTTCTTATATCTGTGGCAAAGCTTTAAAATTGTTAAGTTTGGTTAATTTTTAAGTTAGTTATTCGAATAAAGAATAAATATTTTAAAATTTTAAAACGCTACGAACCTAATATCATGTTTTCCAAGAGCGTGGGTTTAAATTTTATTACAAATAAATGACAAATACAGCCATAATTAGTAAAAAGCTGAGACGTGTTTTTTGTATTTTCAACGCTAAAGTATAAATAAAAACTTACAGACATAATATTCAGATTTTTTAATAACATGACAAAAATAAGTTACATGTTCGTAACAGATTTTGCATAATTAACAATAATTTAGAACCTCTTTTCCCTTAAGAACGCATATTCTGGAATAGCACTTGGGGAAAACGAGATTATACCGGTCGCTCGAAATCCTGAGACAGCATTATTGACGGTTGCAGCCTTTATCCAGGCTTCGCACAGTAAAGTTCCAAACACTGTCCTTTTTATTTTATTTTTCACTGGATTCATTCTTAAAAACGAATTGCAAGCAGAGTAAAAATTGGCTTTTAAAGATTTGAAAAAGGTTCTGTCGAGTAGTGCGTAGTATGGCTGGGTAGGCGAAGTAATATTATATCGTTCTGCTCAGCAAACTCTAATAACTCAACAGATGAACAATGAGAACTGTGGCCATCCAAAATAAGTAGAACAGTGCCCTGGGCTTTTCTAGGCAGAAAGTGAGATTTTAACCACATGAAGAAAATATCAGTTGTAACATAGGCGGATTTTTGCGACATGAAGATGGCAGATCCAGGAGGCATACCGATTTTATACTCTTCTTTTTCATTTTTTCCTTTGTAGATACAAGCTGGCGGTAGAAACACTTCCACTCTATTACAGTAAGCTATGACGGATATTGTTTCGCCTTTTTCACTGGAAGTAACATTTGTGACATTTTTTGATCCTTTGCTCGCGATTACATAACCGGGCTTATTATTTAATTGGAGTCCCGTTTCATCAACGTTATAAATATTACTAGGTTTATTAACTAAATCGTTCTCGATCAAAGTATCCTGAAGATTAAAATATTTCATAACACTATCTTTATTTATTCCTTGGGCACGTGCTAGATATACTCCCTTGGACTTCCTTATGCTCAATTCTGAATTTCGACTTAGAAATAAAGCCAACCAATCTTTACCAGCAAGTTCTGTAGATTTATTGAAGCTGTGATTAATCTTTAAACTTTCAGCCAGTTTAAAAGCCATAGAACGCACTTCTCTTCTGGTTGGCGTAAAGCCATATCTTTGTAGCTTTTGTATATGACGTACAATTTTCTTTTCATTTTCTTCCCCCAGAACAGCAGAAGGACCTAGAGATTTCTTTACGTAAATCTTATTTTTCAGCCTTCTCTTTAATGTAGACAATGGAATTTCATGTGTTTTTGATGCCTGGTTTATACTTAGACCATTTTCTTCCACATCTTTCACCATTTTTAATGCTTCTACACTCCATTCTGCTCTTTGGGAACCTCTTTTCTTTTTGTAAAATGTCGGCATGTTAATCTATATTACAATTAATTAATTTAAATATTTTTGTAAGTCACTATCTATCCCTAAATTACTTTCACCATCTATCCCAATTTTGGGGGAGAGATGGTGAAAATGACAACTAAATATTAATTCTATCAATTCTGAAAATTTGAGGTTACTTTTACTGCTGAGATACCTCATAACCAATATCAACCAACACAATAGGGATTTTATAATTTAGAATGAAAATACAGCAAAAATAAAGTACAGTTGTCTCATTTTCGAGGTTTTTTTAAAGGTATCTCGGGTAATATTAATGATAGAGCAAAACCGTTTGCACATTACAGGGTCAACTTTTCGAGAAAAGTTTAATAGTCACCACAGGAATTTTCGATCTTCTTTTGTTTCTGAGATACAGGCTAAAACTCGTTTTTCGCTCATTTTGAAAATATATCATTTCTTATTTATAATGATAGTTAGAGAAAAAATATTTTTACAAAAAATTTACCGTTTTTTAAATAGAATAAAACGGCATATTTAGATTTTTTGAAAACTTAATAATTCTCGAGATATAACACAAACTTATGATTTTTTAAATGGGAACCTATGTTGAAAATAGTCTCGCCTTTTTGCTTATTTTATAAGCTTTTCAATGATATATAACAAGTCTACATTCTTTTGTTTTAAACATTAATAAAAGACGAATTATTAATTTATTGAGGTGAAAATATTGGAATTATTAAGAAACAAATGAAAAAAATTCTTACAAATCATCATTTGTTTATCTTGAATCAATATCTATTAATTATGTTCTCAAAATTATTTTTAACCAATTATTTTCGGGATAGTTAAATTATTAGTTATCGACGTTACAGTTGGCTTTGAAACAATCCAAAAAAGATGGTTTAATATGCTTTTGAAATAAATAAATTGAAAGAATTAGTAAAACTGAAACAAATACTATTAGAAATATGCAAATGATGATCTGTAACAGATTTTTTTATTTGTTAATAATTTTAAATTTTTTCAACCCAATAAATTAATAATTATTTCTTATTCAAGTTTAAAACAAAAGAATGTAGACTTGTTATATATCATTGAAAAGCTTATAAAATAAGAAAAAAGACGAGACTATTTTCAACATAGGTTCCCATTTAAAAAATCATAAGTTTGTGTTATATCTCAAGAATCATTAAGTTTTCAAAAAATCTAATTACGGCATTTTATTCTATTTAAAAAACTGTAAAATTTTTGTGAAAACATTTTATCTCTAACTTTTATAATAAATAAAGATATGAGATATTTTCAAAATGAGCGAAAAACGAGTTTATGCCTGTAGCTCAGAAACAAAATAAGATCGAAATTTCCCATGGTGACTATTAAACATTTCTAGGAAAATTGACCCTGGAATGTGCAAACGGTTTTGCTCTATCATTAATCTTAACCGAGATACCTTAAAAAAACATCGAAAATGAGACACCCTGTACAGTAGAAAAAAAATCGAGTTCCTATAAATCAACTTTTGTATTTTACTTACCTATTACGATTCAAAACCGCACATTACTTATAAACACTTAACAATCATATGATAAAGATTAAAATTTATAAGTAGCTAGTGACATCTGGTGCCATCGAACGGAAATATTCGAATTCATCATCTAACCCTCTTCACCATCTATCCCGACTTTACCCTACGTTATTCAAAAAATGTAAGTACATACTACGGTGTAGTATCTATAGGTGAGTGCACGACGTATTCCAATGCATTACGAAGAATGGCTAATCAGTGCTGCCAGACGAGTACAACATTTTTCCCACTCCCAATCCCTAAAAATCCCTCCCCAGACTTAAAATTCCCTCCACCCGTACCATTAAATGAATACAATACATATCAAAAATTAAAAAATAAAATAATTATTAAGCAGTATTTTATTTAAAAAATCATCACAGTATAAAATAAATATCTTTGTTCTACATGTACTTAGACAAAATACCATAAAGGTGCTTACTGACTTGAGCATTTTAATCCGAACGAACCGAACGAGCAGAGCGCGCACGAACAAATTGAACAAATAGTCCGAACAACAATTCGTGATATTCGGAGTGTTTGACGTATATTTGTCTTGTTCCCATATTTTACTAGTGTTCGTTAAAGATGGATGATGTGAAAGTGGCAGCTGGTGCTTCTTATCTGATACACTATTAAAAAAGGAAGAGAAATCGAAAAGAATGTGGATGAGGCGTCTCTGTTCAAAACGGCATAATATGACGTTATTAAGAGATATGGATAGCGGACATTTAAAAATTTTTACGCGTATGACAGCAGAAAATTTTGAAAAACTAATTTCTCCTGTGGGGCCCATAATTGCTAAACAAGACACAACATTTCGAAGGGCTATACCTGTTCAAGATCGTTTAGCTATAACTCTGCGTTTTTTAGCTACAGGAGACTCGTTCAGCAGTTTACAATATTTGTTCAAGGTATCAAAACAGTGCATAGGTACCATAATTGCAGAAACTTGCGACGCTCTAATTAAGGAACTAAAGGAACAATAAATGTAAAATTTAATTATATTACATATTTGCTTTTTATTAAACCTAGATTTGTACAAAACAAACAAAAAAATCATAAGTTTAAACAAATTTACCAATCTTTATAATACACTGAAACCAAATCTACTTGGGATTCAGTGACAGTAGAATCCATAGACTGCTGAGATTCATTCGATTGTGGTGAAGGGGTGGGTACAGGTAAACCAGCAACTGATTGGCCAAGTGAGAATGTATTAGATGTGGAAAAAGCTGATGATTGGTTTGGGTATAGAGAATATATGGAGGAACTTGAATTCGAAGCGGAAGATTGTTTACTTTCATTACTGTTTAATTCTCCCATATCAGCACTAAATTGTATTGTATTAATGCGATGTTGGACTATGTCTCTTGTCTTCTTAGCATAGCTTCTTAATTTGTGAGCGACATGTTGCCCATAGAAGCCACATTCATCCGCATTCAGCGATTTATTGGAAGACGCACTTTTGAGAATGACAAAAGCTTCTTTGATTTTCGAATCTTCCGCTGAGTCAGAAAGTTTCTTTCGTTTGCTTTTTATGTGTCCTGAATGACGTGGAGTTTGAAGGATTTTCGGGTTTAATGAAAATAGTGCTTAATTCCCATAAGGACGTTCTAACTGTCATAGGGAGTGCTCGTAAACTAAAATCAAATGATAATTATAAATCAATTTTTGTGACAACAGATAAAACGCAACGCGAATTAACTTATTTAAAACAAATTAAAACTGATCTGAAACTGAGAGTGGACAGTGGAGAAACTAATTTAAAAATAAAGTATATAAACGGTTTACCAGCCATTATTAAATCTAATCATTTAAACTAATAAAGCCCAACAATCGTACATCTGTGCCGTCCAGTTTTAAAATATATTATCAAAATGTTCGGGGATTGAATTCTAAGACAGACCAGTTCTATAAGGGTGTTTGTGATGGTGAATTTGATGTCCTGTGTTTGAGTGAAACATGGCTTACCAACGGAGTAAATAGTGCCGAACTGTTCCCGCCATTCTATGTTGTGTATCGTTGTGATCGCCGTGTGGATCGTTTGAACGTGAATAGAGGAGGCGGAGTTCTAATTGCTTGCAAAGACAATGTCCAAATAACGCAAGTTGATTTGTCCCCAATTGTAGACACCTTCCATTCTATTGATGTGGTTGGCTGTAAGATATTTACACCAGACTCAAAACTGTTTATTTTTGTCTTTTACATCCCACCGGATACGCCATTGATAGAATTTGAAAGCTTCTTTGAGGCATTAAGTCTTTTTCATGAAATATATGATTATCAAGTTTTGTTTATTGGAGATTTTAATGTACCTAGTTTTGTCAATAATAATTCAGCATGTAATAAAGCTAATATACTTAGAAACTTCCTTGAACTACAAAATTATGTTCAATTTAATAACGTTCTTAATAGTTGTAATAAGTTATTAGATTTAGTTATTGGGAATATTGAGTGTCAGGTTGAGAATTCAGATATTAATTTAGTAACAGTGGATAATTATCATCCGACATTGCAGATCGAAGTGGATATTAAGACAAATAGCAACTCTAATTTTCCACTTAACAAACGTCAAAAAAATTATAATTTCAAAAAAGCTAATTTTCTTGATCTATACAAAAGTATATATGAAACTGACTGGTCTCCATTATTATTAATGAATGATGTAGAAGAAATATGTAAAGCTTTTTATGATATTTTAGAAAATTACTTTGATGATTTTGTGCCTACTTTCAAGGTAAAAAATTCAAGTAATCGATCCTTTCCTTGCTGGTTCACTAAAGACATTAAAATAAATATTAAAAAGAAATTTAACGCACACAGGAAATTTAAGAAACACCAATGTCAGTCTGACTTGATCGAATTCAAAAATATGAGAAAACTTGTAAAAACGCAAATTGAAAATGCGCATCAATTATATATATCAAACATTGAAAATCAAATAAAAACTGACTCAAAGCAATTCTGGTCATATATTCAATCCAAGAAGAATAGTTCGCGCATTCCATGTGCGATGAAGTTGGATGATAATCATTTCAATGATCCTTTAACTATTGTTAATAGTTTTGCTCAATATTTCAAAAGTGTGTATATACAATCCAGTCAAGGTAATAATTCAAGACTTGAAACCGATTTTTTAAATTATCTCCCATCTATTGAAATTAACGAAATTACAGAGAATGACGTATTGCAAGCTATTAGAAGGTTATCAAATAAAACAACTGCCGGTGTAGATCAGATACCTAGTTTTGTAATTAAAGATTGTTCTTCTGCACTTGTAACACCCTTGGTACATATATTTAATATTATTTTAGAAAAATCTGTATTTCCAGATATTTGGAAAATCGCACGTATATGTCCTATTCATAAATCTGGAGATGTCTCAAATATTAAAAATTATAGACCTGTGTCCATATTATGCAATTTGTCAAAAGTATTCGAAACCATTATACACAATAAATTAAGTTTTAAATTAAGTCCATTCATATAGTCATTTCAACATGGATTTGTTGAAAAAAAATCTACGGTGACAAACTTAGCAGTAATATCACATTATATTACATCAGTGGTGGGTAAAGGGGGGCAAGTAGACGTAATCTACCCTGACTTTCATAAAGCTTTCGACCAAATCGATCATGGTTTATTGTTGCAAAAATTACAGTCTTTTGGTCTTAACTTAAATTTAATTTATTTGCTTCAATCATATTTATCTAATAGAAAACAATTTGTTAAATATAATGGTTTCCAATCGGAGTATTTCACCCCTACTTCTGGCGTACCACAAGGCTCGGTATTAGGACCCTTTTTATTTATATTATATATCAACGACCTAAGCAATCTTATTAATATGTGTGATCATCTGTTTTACGCAGATGATTTAAAAATATACTGCTCAATCAGGAATGAATTAGACTGTCATAGGCTCCAATGTCAGTTGGACCAAATTTTCGAATGGTGTAACCAACACAATTTAAAACTGAACTCTAAAAAATGCAAAACTTTGTCATATTATAAAATAAAAAATCCAATTTTGTTTAATTATCACATTAATAACATTGTACTAGAAAGACCATCTCATTTTAAGGATCTTGGAGTTATTTTTGAAACAGATATGTCTTTTGTAATACATGTTACAGAATTGGTTAGTTCTGCTTTTAAAATACTTGGATTCATATTTAGGAACTGTAAACAATTTTGTAACGTGAACACAATTATAATATTGTTCAATAGTTATGTTCGTTCCAAATTAGAATATGGAGCATTAATATGGTATCCAATTTATGACCGGTACATTACTAGAGTTGAAGCTGTACAAAAACGTCTCCTGAAGTATTTAGCATTTAAATGTGATCATATCTATCCTGCACGAGGTTCAGATTATAACAATTTATTAGTACGTTTTAACTTTAAATCATTAGAAACACGTAGAATCTGTCAGTCAATTATATTTTTGATAAAACTGCTGCAATACAAAATTAATTGTCCTGCCTTGTTAGAGAATATTGAAATTCATGTACCACGTCTAACATCAAGACATAAATTATATTTTCAATGTCCTAGAGCGAGGACAAATACACAAACCAGATCTCCGATCTATATAATGTGCAACAACATCAATAAAATTGTTAGTGATATAGATGTATTCACAATATCACCATATTCCGTTATAAATGTATTTTCGAATATGGAAAAAATTTAGACATTTATTATGTATTTATATGTTATATTTTATTTATTTTTTTTTTATCTCTGTATGTATATTCCTTTCAAAATTTACTTTGATGCATGTAACTGTATTTTGTCCTTTATATGGTGTACATGTTGGGCAAATAAATTATTATTATTATTATTATTATTATTATTATTATTATTATTATTATTATTATTATTGTTATTATTATTATTATTATTATTATTATTATTATTATTATTATTATTATTATTATTATTATTATTATTATTATTATTATTATTATTATTATTATTTGTCCGTGTATTAGCTGCACCCTCTCTATTTTCTTCGTGTACACTTTCAGGTTCTTGTACATTTTCAGGTACTTCTACAGTTTCTGGTACTTCTACAATTTCAGGATCAACGTCAGGTGGTTCCTCTTCCTAAAGCAAACATAGACTACATGTACAAAAGCATGATAAAAATTAAAAATAATTAAGAATGCAAAATACGATGCATGTTTATTTTAATCATTTTTAGATTCCTGCAACCCCCGAAGAATGGTTACAGATAGTTAATAATTTTGAAGAAAAATGGAACTTTCCTCACTGTGTGGGTGCCATGGATGGGAAACATAATAATTCAGGCCCCATTTCACAGTGGAAGTGATTTCTTCAATTACAAATCAAATTTTAGTATTGTTCTTTTTGCACTGGTGGATGCTGACTACAATTTCATATTTGTAGATGTTGGTTGTCAAGGCAGAATTTCAGATGGCGGGGTCTTCAAACATACATCACTTTATAAGAAATTAGAGAAGAATAATCTAGGCTTGCCTGAAGATTCAATGTTATGCGGCCTGAATAAGATTATGCCGTATGTTTTTGTAGCCGACGAGGCATTTCCTTTAACAAAGCACATAATGAAGCCATTTTCGGGAATGCATGGGAAGGGGACAATTGAAAGAGTATTCAATTTTCGTCTTAGTCGCGCAAGGAGAATAGTAGAAAATGCCTTCGGAATTTCGTCTGCAGTTTTTAGAGTACTCAGAAAGCCGATGTTATTAGAGCCAGAAAAGACTATTGTAATGGCAATTGTTTGTCTACACAATTTTTTCAGAAAGAGCCACAGTTCCAGAAATGTTTACACGCCCCAAGGAACCTTTGACCAAGAAGACGAGCATGGCAATTTAATTCCTGGCAGTTGGAGATTGGAAAACAATTCTGAAACATAATTTATTCCTATTAGGAATATACCACGCAAGGCATCAAGCAATGCAAAAGAAATTCGTACTGATTTTGCCCAGTACCTGTTGAATAATAGGATATAAAGTGTTTATTCATATAATATTTTTTAATTTTTTAATAATCATACTCGTTACGATAAATTTGATTAATCGGAGATTATTAATAATTACCGGTTATTGTGATTCACCTACTATACATACTTATTACCAACAATAACGTCACCTAACGCACAGAACTCACTCTTGAAAAACTCGAGGAGGTTATTATTGTTATACTTATTCATTTTTGACCCATTATTATTTTTAATCAAATTCACCAACACTAATAGCCGGTAATTATTAATAATCTCCGATTAATCAAATTTACCGTACCATATATACCTATTTCATTCATTCATCATATTTTTTTATTGTTCTTGAAAACTGTACACTGTGCTTGCTTTCGGATTTCCCGAATTATATAAAATATGTATAGATGTCAAAAAGATATTTTTTCATATACATACCATGGAATCTAATGTATCTCTTGGTTCATCTCTGTCCAATAGAAACGCCATACGTGTAAACGCAAACCACTTCGAAATATAAATTTCATGCCTGCCTGTTATAGAGAAAATAAAATAATTGTTATCTAAGATATTTGTAGAAGAAAAATACCTTTGCTAGTTCCTACAGATTTTTTTCCCTTGCCTTTTTCTCTTCTGAAGCTGGCAAGCATGCTTTCCATTTTTTTTTTCGCCTCTCCTGCGCCACATCCCATGATTTTATCAATAATTACCCAGGCATCGTGTTTTTTCCCTTATTGTAATATAACCCATGACAAGGATTCCACAATATTGGATATTTTTCATATTTAATTGGCTGCAAGCAGTTTTCTCTGCTCCACTCAATCGTAAATTAAAACTAAGTCAAACAAACAGGGCGGTATTCAGATGAGGTAATAGTTTTAAAATGCATTTTTTTAATGGGCTCTATTGTTTTATGTAAAATATCATATAAAAACATTAAATTAGAGCGCGGAAGTTTTATTTTTTATTTTAACATAATTTCGAGTGGCAACTCTTAATATAACACCCCTATTTTTTCAGGGACGGCAAGTACTATATTAACCGTGGTTTTAACTGGGATGAAGGCGGGGCTGGAATTTAATGTTGGACAAAAATTAGTTCTGTTGGACCCTGTAACCTCCAAATTAAGGGTTGCGCGAGTCTGAGATCAAATATGAAACACCCCAACTGCTTATACAAGTCTATGTAATCACAAATTCCTTGAAATATTCTTTAATTTTTCATTGTGACATGCATGACAACGAATAATTTTGGTTTATTTTATTGAATAGAAGGGTAATATACCGATACATAGTAATTTAAACGTATTTTAAAGCACTTACCCAGCCAACAAACAATCCAAACGACGCGAACGCTACGAATGCAGCAAACACCCGTACAAATTGCGCACCAGCGAGCAACTAAATCTCTTTGAGCAAGTACGATTTACCGACACCCGATGGATTAGTGCAGGCGCCAAGAAACATTCCGTTTGAAAAAACCGGTGGATTCATTCTGATTGCTCAAGTCAGTACGCACCTTAACAATATTTACTGAAAAATAAAATTAACCATTTTTAAAGATGTCAGATGTAAAAAGATCTAAATGTTTATTTGGATTGAAAATTGTGCAATTTTCATCATTACACAAACGCTGATCTTATCTTTTCGTTTTGATATCACTGATCATCGAGAAAATACGTTCTGATTCCGCATTGGAATGCGTCAATCTTAATACAGTATTTGCTAATTGACAAATATTAATAAATTTTAAATTATTGGAATAATCGTTTATTTTAGAAATTTCTTTCCACATAATATGTACTGGCAACCACTTCATTGTTATCAAAACTCAATGGCTTTTCTGAAACAACATTTGGATTTTCTAAGAGAGGTTTAAACATATTTACTAGATTACTAATATCACTTAAGACAATTCTGTTACGGTTAAAAACATGACTGGGTAATAGAAACTCAAATTCCCTATAACTTATCATTTCTTTGGCTAGAGTTATTTAAAAATCTAATATATTCACATGAAAACAGTTCTGATCTTGCATATTTAAATGATTTTTAATGAAATCATCACATTCAGTTCCAACAAATATATTATTTAACTCCAAATAATTGTATGGATGTAATAATGTATAATAGTTCATGTCAGTTTTTAAAAGAAATGGTTTAACAAAATCTTGAAGAAATTGATTCAATAACTGAGAACAGTGTTTAAATAAAGAATGAATCAAAACAGTATTTCACTGAAATAAAGCATTGAATGAATTTATATAATTTAATGCATATTTAAAAAAGAGAAAATATGCCTTTATAATATTAGACTGCAGTAGGTTCAAAATTGTAGTGGCTGATTGTAAATTGACTTCAAAAACAGCTATTCTAAAATATGCTAATAAGTGTTCCCAGTTTGCCAAAACTCTCTCAACACGCTGGTGTAATGACAACCATCTTGTCGCACAAAGTTTGAACATCTTATAGTGTTGTACATGGAAATAACGTTGAATCTCTTTTAGCTGTCCATACATATCTCTTCGAACTACCAGAAACATACTAGTAGATCAATCTGATCAATTCATCAGCTTCTGGTGGTAACTTGGAGCAGGCTTTGCTAGCGATTATAGCCGCCGAGTGGCAAATGCATTTAAACAATACTGCATGAGGGACATCTTCTTGAACATGAGAGAAAAATGAATTATTTTACCGACCATAACTGAAGCCCCATATGATGCTAAACCAACAATATTCGTTATAGGAATTTCCATCGCTATCAAAGTTTCTTTAAATTTTATATACATATTTGATGCATTAGCTTTAGTTCCTACAGATGTAATAAATCAGTTGCCACTTTCCCAGAGGAAGGGCACACATAACGTACAAGTATGCACATTTGTTTTTTTTTTTTGTTCTGATATCAGTCGTCTCATCAACGAGTATAGAAAATTTAATCTGAAAATGGAAAAACAAATATTTCACATTTTACAGTTGTGTTCTTCAATTTACCCTTCTTAGAATAGAAACCAGATGATCAATTTCATATTTGATTAACACATTTTTTATTATATCAGTGCATTTTTTCCGTTTTAAATTTATATGATTGTGCGGATGTTGCAGGTGAAGGCACTGTTGTACAGAATTGCGATTTTTGCTGTAGAAATTGTATTATGCAGGCTTTGTACAATATTTTAATTATTTGCTGTTGCACAGTAAATTCTAGTATTCTGATTTCAAGTTTCGGATATTATGAGTTCCCATTTCTCCAAATACATCATATTCATCGCGCTCTCTTTTTTCATAAATAGATTTCATCATCTGGAAAACTTCTCTGTATTCATTGTTCTCCCCAGGCTTTTTTACTTTTTTCTTATTTTTTATGTGTAATTTTTGGTGTTGCAACGTTAGAATTTTTTTGAATATACACATTTTGTTGTGCCTTCGAGACATTTTCTGTCAGAGTCTTCGGAGTTTCCGTGAGCAGGAAAGAATCGACTTCTTGGGCTAATTGAGATCTTTTACCTTCATCTTCGTTGTCACTTGATACATAAGGCAAACTTTGGGTTTCTAGTTGACTTTCATCATATGAAGAGTCGCTGTCGTAAAATAAAAATATATTTTCACCCAGGTGTTTAATGAAATTTGAAATGTTTTTATCGTTTTTTATACAAATAATTACATCATGAAATATAGTTTTTTATAAATGTAGAATAAGAAAGTTTCAACCAATTACAACAGCCATAGTTGTTTTTTATTTCAGATGCCCAAGAACTCCGTGGAATTGCAGAAATTGGCAGATGCTTATCATAGAATATGGAACTTCCCAAGATGCATAGAAAGTATGGATGAAAAGCATGTCGTCCCCCTAAACACAGTGGCAGTAAATTCTTCAAATATAAAGGAACATTCAGCATAGTTCTGTTTGCTGTAGTAGATGCAAATTACAATTTCACGTATGCGTACATTGGTTGCCAAGGTCGTATATCAGATGGGGGAGTTTATAGAAATACCGGATTTGCAAAATGCTTGAATAATAATTTGTTTGGCCTACCACCAAACTCACCCCTTCCCGGTAGACAAAAACCTGTACCGTACGTTTTGGTGACAGATGATGCTTTTCCTCTGTCAAATAACATATTGAAACCGTATTCTGGACATCAAGATCACGGATCAATGCAACGGATATTTAATTACCGTCTAAGCCGAGTTAGAAGAGTGGTCGAAAATGTTTTTGGAATACTGGCATCTGTATTTCGCATTTTTCATATTTATTTATATACGTACAAACGTTTTATTTTCACAGATAATAATGGATAATTCAGAATTATTAATTTTTTAACTAATAAGTAATGATTTAGAAACGTTTACGATGTTCCGTATTCTTGATGTTTACCCCCTCTACTACGAACCGGTTTGAAAACATACGAAACTGTTTCAATCAATTTCGTCTCTGACGTCACCGTTACGTCGCCAAAATATAATGTTTTGAAACACTACGTAACGCCTCATAATTTCGTTCTTGTTCTAGTCTCGCATAACCCTACGAGATGAGACAAAAAAAAAATAAAAATCGTGCATCACTAGTTCAATTTCATCCCAGCAGGTCAGCTTGACCTAATTGATGTATTTTATTACGATAAGTGTTGTACACATAGGTCTTAATTCGAACCCAGTCTTTATTCTCTAGTATATGTGGATATTTATTAATAAGTTCTTCGCATTTAAGGGGCCCACAGACCAACGCGAATTATTATCTGACGCTGCGAATAGTTCGCGGCGATAATATTCGCACGCAGCGCAGCAACGAAAAAGTTTTTGTGCTTTCACACCAGCGGCGGTGAGAATAGTGATAAAAAATTGTTATTTTATTTTGTTGTAATAAATTTGTATACTTCATCAGACGAAGAAGAGGCTATGTTATTACTTACCTTGGAGGCGGAAGAAAATGCCAAGTTAGTAGTTTTTTGTAGCACAACTTACAATTATTTTATAGGGTTTTTTCTTTGGATAAATGTATCCCATGTTTTCAGGAAAAGAAAAAAGTGGGTTCATGACATTAATTTAGAACGACGAACATACGGCGAATATGACACCTTGATGCCAGAGCTTCGATAAGATAAAAAACGATTTTTTATTTATTTTAGAATGACCAGTGAGTGTTTTGATGAAGTTTTAGACCTCATCACAGATGATATTCGGAAATCTGACACAAATTATCGCGAAGCAATTTCACCAGAAGAACGACTTGCTATTGCATTAAGGTAAAAAATTAATAGTTTGTATTTTATTTATTAGATTTTGTCATGAACAACGAATTCTATAAAAATATAAAGAATTAGATATCATATCATAAATACATTATGTATAGTCTCAAACATAGGGATCAAATGCTGCTACAAAATGAGCAACTGGATGTCCTTCTGAGGCACTACTTTGATATTCTGCAGGCCCGTTAAGTGGTTGAAGATTCTGTATAGTCCACGAGCGACTGTCATTACCAGATCCTATCGAAGGACATGGTGAAGCGGTGGAGGTAGTGGTAGAATAATTCTGGTCATAACTATGTACACTTCCGGGTCTTGAGAGAGCACTGTTGTGTTGTGATTGTGATGATGAAGCTAGTTCCTCCTGAAGTAAAAGTTCTTGCTCCATGATGACTTGGGCAATTTTCATTTTTGTTATGACCTGTCTTCGTCCAGAGAAGGATTTGATAGTTTGAGCATGTGCTAAGAAGAGAGAATCAATCGCATAGTGTTCTCTTTTCTTTTTCTTTTCAAAATATGTTATCATTACTCCAACAGAAGACGAAGGTTGAGACACTTTTTTCCCTTTCTTTCCTTTTTTGGTACTTTAGTAGTAGTTGGTGTTGCAACATCTGGCAGTTCCAATACTGACGGTGTTGAATGTGGTGACTGACTTCTATTAATATCATGTGGGCGTGTAGCTTGCGGTTCCGTATCTATCGTATCTTCAACAGAATTATCTTCTGAATATAATCCTCACTGATAGATACACTCTCAGAAGGACCTGGTACAGGCGTACATGCCCTCACGTTAGAGGTAGTTTTGGCAAACGTTAGGAAAAGTCGAAACGCTTCCATGTGATTTGCCCATACCCATGTTTTGGTTTTAGTTGCAGCTTGACCAGTTTTCGTTTTGGTACCCCTAACATATTTTGCATATGTATCCCTTAAATTTTTCCACCTTTTTTTAAGTCCTTCACCTGAAACAAAAATGTATGCTTACAGATTTCTGGCTACACTATTGGTCATAGTTTTCGCATTGGATTTTCAACAGTAAGTAAAATTGTAACTGAAGTTTGCGAGGCTATATGCAGAAGATTAGGAGATATATATTTACCAGAACCTACAATGGAAACTTGGAAACAGTCAACACAAGGGTTTAACAATGTATGGCACTTTGCTAACTGCATAGGCAGTATAGACAGCAAACATGTCACCATCAAGTGTCCAGACAAGACTGGATCCAATTACTGGTGCTATTTACATAAATTTTCAATTGTGCTGCTGGCTATTGTTGGCCCCGATTATAAATTTATCTGCGTGTTGATATTGGTGGTTTTGGGAAAAATAGCGATGGTGGTATTTTCGAGACCTCCAATATGGGACAGATTTGAACAAAATTTAATGAACGTTCCTGGACCAAAAAATCTTCCAGAACAAAATGATCCCTGTCCTCATGTGTTAATCGGAGATGAAGCTTTTGCTCTCAGGCCATATCTCATGAGACCGTTTCCATATAGGCATGGCAAAATAAATATTCAGAAGGAGAAATATAATAAAAGACTCTGTACTGCAAGAAGGGTAGTAGAAAACGCTTTCGGGATATAGGCGCACAAATGGCGAATTTTTTATAGGCCAATCGAAACTAAAGTAACTACTACTGCCCTGATTGTAAAAACATGTTGTATCTTGCACAATTTTTTACGCACAAAAAATTGTGACAATCAATTCGTGGACGTGTTGGAGCCACCAGAAGCTGAACTTCGAGCGTTTACTAATTTAGAGAATGATACAAGACGGGTAGCAACATTATCATTTTCTATTCGAGAGAAGTTTGTGAATTATTGCAATTCTTAAATACATAAATATGTACCTTCTTGTAAATTATAATTAAATTGCAATACTAAGGTCAATAATTAAATTACTTACCGCTGTCATTAAGTTCTTTTCCTATTTCCATCCATATTTTATCCTTTGCTCTTATATTTTTGTACTCTGAATTGCTCTGATCGTATAAAATGGGATATTTTTGCACAATTGCAATCAATTTTTCAGTACTTCCCATTGCTCGAATGTGCGAAAGTAATTGCGAAGCGAAATAAAACGCTGTCAGCAGCGAACTGAATTCGCCACGAATAAAAACGTTGCACACTCTCAGACGCTACGCGAGAGATAACGCTCAGGTCTGTGCCTGTCCATAAACCGCCACGTACATACAGCGCTGCGAATTCATCGCCGCGAACTATTCGCAGCGTCAAAGAATAATTCGCGTTGGTCTGTGGACCCATTTATTCTTTTCGGAGGTGTTTTTTTGAGTTGAATATGACGTTTGAAATGATTTTTCACATCAGACTGTTCCTTAGTACATGCAGTTCTACCGCTTTGTTTATGTGCTGAAAATAAAACAAGAATTATTGATGGGTAAACAAATGTTCAAAAAAAGTTGCTTTTTACACTACTGAAAGTAGATAATTCCGAAAATCTAGTATCTGGTTCAGTGGAGGTAGTTTCAATAGGTTGAGATTCTTCTTTATCAGAATCCGATTCAGCTAAATCAACTTCTGGGTTGATATTATCATTTAAAGATTTGCCTTTGTATTTGTGTCCCGTTCCTTTATCCATTAACAATTTTAATACTTTTGCGGTTTGGTATATCTTGAGGTAATCTGAAACAAATTTTAAAATCATTTAATCTATTAAAAATAATCAGTAACTTATGATTACTTATAAAATTCATTGTGGGTTTTTTCCGTGTGACCCATGAAAGCAGCAAACTGTTCAATTTCGTCATTACTTAAGTTTAATATTTGCATAACTGTTGCAATTTGTTTTCTGAGTTTGTTTTTTGGACATATTTTCGTATAGCTACATCTCCCCTTACAAGCAAATAAGTATGAATTTTTTGATGGCACCAGTTCAGTAGTGTGTCGAATATTTATAATAGTACTTACATAATCTTGAATATTTGGAGGAAATAAAATTACTATTGGTCGGCTGCCCTTTTCTCCTGTTATAATTCTTTTATAATATTTAGTTAACATCTTTTCTGATTCTGTTAAGGAATGTAAACATTCTTCTTGATTACTTTGTGAAAAATTAGTAAGGTCGGTATGCAGTTTTGTATACTGTACATCACCTATTCGTCTTCTATTGTAAAGAATAGTTAATATCAGTGTTGCTTCTACTAAACGTTTAAATTCTATTTTTATTATTATTATTATTATTATTATTATTATTTTTGCGCAGTGAAACAACGGATTTATTTGCAACCTGAGTCACATGAACTTTAAACTTCAAAATATCTTTAGTTAAAGGTAAAATTGTGGGTTTATTCCATCTTGTTTCATTGAGGTTCTTAAAAGTCAAACTGCTAATTTCAGTTGTCCACTTTGAGGATATTAGTTCTCTAAAGCGTTTTGCTTCTTTCATCTTTATTTCTGGGTCTTCATTAAATTTTATAATAGGATCTTGTATAAGTAATAATCGAATAAACAATTCACTGACTTGCTAAATAAGCTGATGAACTTGGAGCTCTGTATAATTTGTTATCTTGGTCATATCCACCAGGCTTCTTGGCACATTCTATGACTACATCAAACATGACTGGGTTTATCATATCTATTAATGTAAAAAAAATAATGTTTTTAATCTGCCGAAATTCAACAAAACTCTAGCTAACTCCCTCATTTTCTTAGAACACACCACCCTCATTGGTTTTCTATTGTGTTTCTTTCAATATTGTTCGCCAAATTGGCATATTAAAATTTCTGATTTTGCTACAAGAGATATTTCATCCGCTTTCATTTTATCAAATACTTCTTCTTTAACACGCATTTGGTGTAACGCATTATTGCTGCTGAGTGCGGAATCGATTAAAGTTTGCGACGCTGATAAATGGTTAATTCGCCTTGAATCTTTATTGATAGTGACAGCATGGCATTTCTTACGGTGACGCAGTAGTAATTTTTGATAATAAAGTCCTTTGCAGCTAACACATGGGTAATATGGTCCATCAGAGTGGAGGGAAAGTGGGACTCCAAACGTGCCTGACATAGCCATATCAGCTGAGAGGGTGAAGGGGGTAAGGTAGGACTCCAAACGTGCCTGACATAGCCATAGCAGGTGAATGGAGGGAAAGTATGAAGGTTCCCCAAACGTGCCTGACAGCCATAGCAGCTGAGTGGAGGGAAAGTATGTAGGTTTATTAGGAAGCGGTGTCGATGATAGAACTTACCTCGGACAAGCCAAGTGTAAATGTTCAAAGATTTCAGAAACATGGGTTACATAACATGTCAACCATGCCAGAGGTCCAAGGTCTGTGAGTCTTGCCGAAACAAGACTGCCGAATACTGCGTACATCCCCAGTATTTAAACCAAATTATCCCTCTTGTCCCTTCTGAATCTATGGTGTTTTCGGGGGTAAGACTCGTATCTCCCGCCACCGTTGTGGGTGGTTGGTTGGGTGGACCATCGAAAGTTCTAGAACATTTGACATTTTCCTTTGTTACTTAGCACATGTGGCCTGCAGATCTTCGGTTTAGGCTTGTGATGTCATCTCATGGCTGGCATTGTTTCGTTTTAACTGCTGGCCCTTTGTCTTATTACCTTCTAGTGAGATGGACACAGATACATATGTGCAACAGATGTTTATGCAATGGCCATCGCAACTAAATAACAACTACACATTCTCTCGATATTAACAATAATAAATGAGTAGACCGTGCTATCACAAGCTCCCCCCAGATATTTAATTGTATTTGTCAATGTGCACCTACACGAATACATTAAATATCTCACGCACGGTTATCGATACTCACTACCACAGTCTATACGACTGATTCAATACTCACTTCTATTAGCCCTGTCATCAATACTTACTACTTGCAGTTCCTGCAACGAGCTCAATACTTCTTTCCAGTCGGGTACTTAGGCCGGGTATGTACTTTTTACTGGGCTTCGGAGGGTCAGAGTTATGGGTTTGCATGTTTGATTGAAGAGAGTTTCTATTGTACTAAACATGTTTATTTTATTACTCAACTACAACATAATCTTAACTATCTTAACTACTTATTTATATCATTCATATACATTAATTTTTTTCTCTCACCTACTTCATTAAAATTAAATTATGCTACACATATTTATTAATCAGTACGACCCTAAACTAATTTATGTATTTATATTTTTTTTCTTCCACTTTTTTTTAACTAAAACAAATCTTTATGTCTGTTTCTGGCGCCACAGAGCTCTCTCCTTACCGTAGGTACGTCGCGCACTTTTACCACGGCGTATACCTAGCAGTCAATGAAGTGCTGAAGATGCCGGTCTGAGTTTTATAGGAGCGAGTGATACTGGGGTTGATGATGGCTTAGGGGGCGTAGATTTAGCCGACGTTGGTAGCGGGGACGTTGTTTTCGGGGGTGGCGGTTTCCTAACGGTTGATTGTTTTGGTGGTGGTGGCGGTTTTAAGCCGGATTCAGAGATTGCGTAGCAAACATAGCATAGAATAGCACAGAAAAACATAGAAAATGAACATACGGAAAAGCGTGTACTGATTCAGAGTTACAGACACTGCATAGCACAGCATAGCAAAACATGGGGAATTGGTCATATTTTATTTCGAAGTTATGTTTTGCCATGTTCGGCCATGTACGCTATGTTTCGTGAGTATTCGTAGTTACACCACGCCTACTACCACGAGTGCGTTAATGTTGACAACTTGCTGACATTTGTTTTGAAGTTTAGTTAAGACAACTTTTAAGTTATTTTGTATTGCAGTTGTATTTATTATAATTATTTAAAAAATGAGTGATTGTTATGAACAAGACATAAAATTAATCAGCTTAGTGGAGAAGTCGCCGATCCTCTACGACAAAAAGAGAATTGATTTTCTGACATGAATTTATCTACATACAATAGTTCTATGTTTTCTGTACAATCTCTGAATTGGTTTTAAGCTTCTATGTTTTCCTGTGTTGTGTATTTCTATGATATGTTTGCTACGCAATCTCTGAATCCAGCTTTAAGGCTGGGAATGGTGCCGGTAATGAGGGACGCGTCTTTGGCAAAATAATTACCCTGGGCTGGCCGGATCCGCATCGAGTTCGGCGTTCGTGTTGACACCTCTGATTGTTTGGCCGATTTCATTAGAATATTGGAAAGGATGTTAATCTCATCCTTCTTGTTCGTGATTCTACTCCAATCAATGGAGCGGTCGGGTGTTGGTGGTTGATCGCCCATGTTGCCTGTACTGGTTGCGAAACTACAACTAATTTGAAGTTTTCCAAGTACGTGGGTGTAACGACTGCCAAGCCAGAAAAGGCGTATCAAATGTAAAGCCAGCTGGACATTTACACCCTTTACCGATCGGACAGTCATTTGATCGTGTAGGCATTGACTTACTAGGGCCATTCAGGAGGAGCAAAAAAGGAAAGAATTTTATAATAGTGGCAACAGATTATGCGACAAGTAAGGCCGAAACCGAAGCCCAGTTTATTTTGGAACAAATCACCTGTCGACACGGATCGCCCAGAGAATTACTGAGCGACCGCGGAAAAGTATTCCAATCACAGATGGTGACCGAATTATTAAAGATCATGGGCACGGAAGAGAGATTTACAACTGCTTACCGCCCTCAAACAAATGGCTTGACTGAAAGGCTTAATAAGACCATCGCCGATATGCTCAGTATTTGCCCAAATACGGCACAGACAGATTGAGGTGGATACTTGCCTCATATCACCTTCGCATACAACACGGCCAGGCAGGACACCACCAAAATGTCGCCATTTTTACTATTATATGGACGAGAACCCATAAGACCAACTCGAGCGACACAGAACCGGATTCAGATGAGTAAGGGAAATAGACTTGTTGAAAAATTAAACATTTAATCTAGAAACAGTAAATAAATAATAACAATGTATAAATAAACATAGCTATAAACAGTAATAATTACTGGGGGAACAAGGTATATAAGCCACATTTGACTTGTTCTGAGTTAATCGACTTTAAAGGTTTTGGTGAAATCCTGAAATCAATTACTGCTTTTTTTAGAAGAGATTACATGAATTATTGATTTAACGGACAATGATGTATCAGACTATAAAAAATATAGTGAAATTATCTTTTTTAACAAATTTATTGATAAATTTATACAAAAAATGTGGCATGAGACTTTTTTTGTCTTAATGCAACAAGTACATTCTTTGGCTACAAAAATAATAGTTTTATATAGAAAAATAAATAGTAACATAAAAGGTATGTACAATGAACAAAAACAATATATAAAATTCTTACAAAATGAAAGATAAATAACAAAATTCTAGAAACTTTTTTATTCTATTCATCCAGTTCAAAATCAGTCATGCTACCATCTCCATTTACACATTCTATTTCTTCCTGATTTTCAGTTTCTACTTCTGGATCTCCAGATGTTTGAAAATAGATAAGTAGAAGCCATGATTGATAGCAGGTATATATTGCATAAGTTTCTTTAAGTCTGCAACTTTCTTGCTATTAAGTTTTACCGGTACGTTGTATTTCCTGGTCAGTGTGGTTAGAATTTCGTTGGATTGAAGACATAGTTTGCTTCCCCGCTTTCCAAGATTAACTTTTACAAAATGGCCATTGATTGTATGCTTCACAAACATTGCATTAGGATCACTAGATTCGAAGCGAAAACATCGAACTTGATTAAAGTTTACTGGCTCCTTAGCTTCACTGAGATTTTTCCGCACTATTGTAGAATGAAAAGAAATCCTCTTTTTGCATAACAATTACCTCGAATGGATTTGTTCGTTTACTTTTTAATACGGCTTCATACCACTCTTCTGGGCTAAATATTTGTCTCAAATACTTCTTGTGTTTTTCTATGAGAGCAAAGTCTATCGCACGGTAAATAACTGTGACCGGATACTAAAAAGTTATGTTTTATACTTTTAAACTTTTTTTCTCTCAGAAGTTGTAGCCACAGCGACATGATAAGCCAATTTTTATTTTGGCCTCTGCAATTGTCCGCATAAACGACTAGCTCTTCTTGACCCGTTGTTTTCCTAGAGCAGAGGTATTTTAAGAGAACACTAGCTATTTCTTCACTTCCCCTCTTAGCTGTAGTTTCCGTCCACATAAACATGCTACCTTTTCTAGTTCCACAATCATGGATCCCCAAGTTGTAGGTCCAAGCCTTTCTCATATAAAAAGCAGGTCCAACATTGAGGCATGGGGTAGGAAGTGTTTGTTGTAAGTCAAAAGTAATAACTAACTTGTTCTTGTCAGCTTTGACAGATTCTATTTCTTCTTTTAACGGGTTCTGCATTGCATCAGCCTTTCTTTGATGCAGTTCTAGTATTGCCTCTTGTTTCCTAGCTTCAGCCTCATTTTTATTATTTTTTTCGGTTTGAATCAAAATGTTTATCGAGTCGCACGTATGACACGTATCACTCTTCGGTAATTTAAAACCGATATTGTACTCATTGCAGAATATTCTCCGATATTTGTCTTCTTTAACTGGTACAATATTTTTTTCTTTGCACCAGTCAAGGTAAAAATCCTTATATAGTCCAGTAATAGTTATGTCATGATCTAAGTATACTCTAATGGGATTTTTCTTCCTACTGTAGTGGCTTACGTATTTTGGAAACGCATTAATATGATCATGAACAGACTGCACTTGATTCAATGGCGTTCTATTGGGTCGATTATGATGCCTCCCGCGTTCATCATCTTTTGGAACACTTCTTCCTTTAGATATTTGAGAGCGAATAAGTCGAACTCGTTTTGAACATTTTTGCAATCCGTGTATCGATAAAAATTCCTGTTTACATAGTTGTTTATCCACACCGTTTAGTTTCACGAAATATTGGTATGTCACTTTCCTAGACGATTCACGTCTCTTTGTCTTTTTTTTGTATGAACGTTTTTTAGGTATGGCTTTTATGGATCCGAACAAATATGTGTTTTGATCTGTGTAGGATCCTAAGTTCCAAAACGCATTAAATATGTCAACTTCTTTTCAATAATTGCTCTCTACACTTCCTGTTACAATTACAAGGAGGACCAATCATTCTATCTGTAATTTTGTTTCCTCTGCTATTTTCATATGAATGTCCTAAGTTTCTTTTAGTCTTAGCTTTTTGTTTCTTCCTGCGTTCAATATTTTTCTTCCGCCACCGAGACGAAGTTGTTTTTTCGGGTGTTTCTAGGATCCCTCTTGACGTGTTACTTTCTGTTTTCTCAGGAATCTCTAATGCTTCACAATCCTCATGATGTTGGTTGTCACTTTGAGATGTCTGTAATAACATGAAATCAACTTTGCACTAAGCATAACATGAAAAATTTTGTACTTAAAAACGACATAAGCCACAAGAAAAGTATTTTCAATAATCGGAACGTAATAATGATTTAGAAATATATTTATGGTAAAATTCCATGGTGGAATGTTACTTCAATATAATAGACAATGTAGCATTGTCAAACTAGTGAAGAATATGTTAAAATAACAATTTTCCAGTACGAGAGGTGAAATGGCATATGCCACAATACAATATACAACAAGGTCATAAGCCACATTATTATTTACTTACCGATAATTTGCTATCAGAGGAAGATGCAGAGCTGCTGTCATTTGAACAATAATCCGGGTCCTTCACACTATCATCTGAATCGAAATCCTTCTCCATATCCCTGCTTTTTACATCACTTTCAAACAATTTTCTTTTACATGACAGTTGTTGTCCGTCCGCCATGATGGATTTACTGCGGCTTGAGACCGTGTTTATTTCAAATAAGCTAAATAATTCAAGTGAGGAACAAAGACTTTGGATCACAGTGTCGCCATCTATCGTTATTTTTTCCAGATATTTGTAGAGTGGCTTGCGACTCTCTTCAAGAGCATTTGTGTATAATAAACTCGATTTTGCTAAAATGTGGCTTATGTACCTTGTACCCCCGAGCGCTTCTAACAAGCAATAAATATAGCTTTATACAGTAATATTCGAAAATAAAGCATCATAAATATCGTATAGGCGCCTGGGCGAAATCCAGCAGGCGGCCCTGCGTCGTTGCGCCGAGTTACAACGCCGCGCGCGCTGGATTGCACGGGGCCGTGCTCTAAATCGAGCGGCGGAATTCATGCTCGCCGCCGTGTGGTTCCTGGTCCTACCTCTCATCCATGAGGTGGAAGTATGGTTGTTATGGGTGGGTAACGTCCCCGGAAGCGAGGATGAATGGCTGTCACGCCTGCAGGGCTATAACCATTGCTCCCCCTTGAGGAAGTTGGACCTAGCCACCACATTGTTAGATACGCCGATAACCCATGAGAACGGCCCCTCGAATGCAATCACGGTGCTTAGGCAATTTCAGGGGAAATTCCAGACACTCCGGGGAGATAGCGCGCCATTTAACATCGAGGAGCTAATGGCCGAGGTGGCAAGCCGAGGGTGGCAGCCCGAGTTCTACTACCCCGAGGAAGATCCCGTGGAACGACATTACGCGTCGAACTTCCAGATCTCTGAATTCTCCGAAGCCGGACGATCGCCGTCTCTTGGATCCATGGAAACCCATTCCCCTCTCTCTCCCCGTCCTACTGGATTGGACATCAACCCCCACCCCGGCAGAAGAATGCGGCATCTCAACCTCAACAACCATCCCCCCCCCCCCCCCCCCCCCGAGGCTTCACATCGCGCCCCAGATCGAACCCATGGACGCGGTCTTCATCCACATTATTGCCTTCGTAATCGGGGGTGCGACCATTGTAAAGGATGTGTGCGTACGCCGATCCGACGGGGACAAGACCTTGCTAACCCCCGGACAGCGGGCGTACATCTACGGGCGAACGGCAATGACTGGACGGGAGTGGAGGCTGGGCGCTTTTGGGCAGGAACACGTATACGCCATCCTGATGTCCAACCTCGCATAATGAACGAGAGCGCCAGCACGGCAGCCAGGTAGCCAGGACGCTGCTACCGGCCAGGAGCGTCCGCACCCTCATACTACCACCACGGGACCCCAACAAAATCTATCCCCAGTGCTCCTCACATGCGCGTATGTCTCTTCCCGGCTGCGGCCTAGAACGGTTAAGCGACGTGGTGAGGGAGCAGGAACCTCTCTACTTACCCCACTTCTGTCCTAGTACGTCCATGGTCGAGGCATAGGTCCACACAAAAAAAGGGAAATCCGCTATAAATATAAAAATGAAAAAAATACATATATAACAATAATACTAATAGTAAATAACACAAATAAATGTAGTCCTAGAAATTAAGAAATAAATGTTAAAAAATGTATATTTACAACTTTTATTAATAAGGAAATCTATGAAAAGTAGGTGCCGAATGGTTTACTTCTGTTATAAGGTGCAAGTAATAATAGCGATTTTTATTAATGGTCAATGCGCAATAGAAATACCAGTGAAAATCTCAGCAGGAGCGTACTGGAAAGATACAATTACCTACGAGGCCACCATCCCCCTCACCTATGAGTCCGAATGGATTCGATACGAAGTCAGCAGGGACGAAGATTACCAGCCAATATGCGACAATAAGTCACAACGTTGTGACACCATGGAGAGTATTCAAGACCTGTCCTTCGAATATAAGAACATTTTCCGTCGAATCGAATCATCATTAAACCCAGCTTATTTCATTACGCTCGAAGGAATCGAGCCTGCCCAAATGGAACAATTCGTAAAGAACAGCTTAAACACAATACGGTAGAGTCCGGCCCTGCCCAGCAGCAAACAATCATCTTCGACAAGCACGCGTCGAGCTCTCAATTTTCTGGGAGACGCTTTCAACTGGTGTTGGTAATGACAGAAACAAAGATGAAGGACTTCGAAATGAACGGGAAAGAACTAGACAAGCGAGTTGAATTGTTGCAAACAAGGATGCACGAGGCATACAAACATCTGACCGACATCACCACTAACTTCAATGAATATGACTCTCAGATGCAAGAAGCCTTTAAAAAATTACACGGTAAAATGATGGTACTGAAAGATGCGGCAATATCCAATGAACACAACACAAAGAGTCTAAAGAGTACAATGATACTCTTAATCCGAAACGACTATGAAACGTTGTCACATATGATTGATACGCTGCGCTTAATACGGCAAAACTAAATTCTCAATGCATGTAAAAACCGTAATATACTTACGGCCGTACTCACACCAGCAATACTCGCCGTCGACTTGGACAAATTGTGGAAGACATTACCAAACACTGTTCTTTCCGTTGCTATCGGTCTCAGCGAATGGTTATCTCTGAGATAAGACCGGACACTTATGTGATGATAACCCATCCACAAAATAATACGCATATACAATGTCCACGACAGATACAGGAAGTGAATAGACTACATATAGGACAGCCAGGCGCACTTCAAATACAGTTGCCGTGTAATTGCGCGTTGTGCGGCTATCACGCAAGTGATAGCCGCACGGGTACCGTGCGGTGAAGATAGTCATCTGCTATAAATTACAGTGTTGCCAATGTACTGATATAAGCCAAAAATGTACTGACCGCCATATTTAATAAATTTGGTGGTAACTTTTTAAATTGTTCATTATTTGTTTCTACATTTGTTTTTTAGGATAAACGGAATATTAGGGATTGATTTAAAATAACCACAAATAACATAATAAACGTTTATTTAAAGAAACAACAATAATTCTTATTAAAAAAACAAAAATAATTCTTATTTAAAACTAAATCTTACTACAAATATAACTCAGTCTTTCATATTGTTTATTAATACCTTTGTTGGTTCCCACTTTTCTACCCCCCCCCCTCCATGTACTTGCATACAATTTTTTATTATTAAAATAGCCGCAAGTGTTTTAACACTTAGTCTATTTATAATTTTTGTCTTATTTAACGTGAGCTGCGAAAAACCTCTTTCAGCTGAGGCGGATGAATCGGGTAAAGTTAAAATTACTTTCACTATTTGAATTAAATTACTATACATTTGTTCATTTAATGAATTCTTAGTCTTGTGGATTTTATTCCAAAACTCGAAAATATCATTACTAAAGTTTTGAAAGTCGTGCTCATTCCAAATTTTCCATTCTGTGTTTACTTCTTCAATATCACATTCAATTTGTGGGAACAGATTGATAAATGCTGCAACTGATGTTTCTGAGGCGTTCTTTATATTTGATGGTGCAAATTTAGATGCAAATTTGAGATATTTGTATTCAAAATTAAATCTATTTTTAATTTGATTGCGCAATATAACACAGCTTTTTTAAAGTTATCAATTTCATTTTGTGTCAACTTCTGATTTTCTATCACATTTTCCAAATAAGCATCTGTTTTTGCCCCGCAGTAAATATCTTCTATACTTCGAAAATTCCGTGGATAATTAAAATTTAAGTTGTGGAAATCATTCAGCACATCATGCTTGATAAAGATTTTTAAAAGTACTTTATATAAAGTTAAAAATCTTTCTAACAATATTTGGCGGGCACGATACATCTCTATAAAGTTTGAAGTTTGCTCTTCATTCCACTCTATAGTACTCACAATTTGTTGTTCAATATTCGTAAACAATATCACTCTTGGCTAATGTAAAACGTAAATAAATTAAAATAGCGGAAGAATAGACCACACAAGACAACAATACTACGCGCATTGAATACCTACCTATGCAGAGTGATGAGGCCGATCGGCACGTCCACACTACACCCCACAGAATACTACACTAACAGAAGCGCAAGCTCATTGAAATGAAATAGAAACACGATCCAAGCGCCATCTAGTATTCGTCTGGATATATTAACGTGTATACGAGGGAAATATAAATCTGTATTCTAAAGTAATGCTGCAATTCTGAACAAATATGTAAGTCTTACAGATCTGTAAATCTGTAAAAAACTGCCAAAAACGCATCTATTTTTGTTAATTAATATAAAATTATACATGTGGCAGCTTTCGTTGCGATTTGTTCATTATTTACAGATCTACAGATCTGTAAGACTTACAGATTTGTTCAGAATTGCAGCATTAACTCATATTAAAATTTGATCAAACATTATTATTTAACTTAAAAAAAATGCTGATTATTAATAACAATATAAATATTTATTTCGCACAAAATCTATTTTATATTACAACTTATAAAAATAAACAAATAAAATTATAATAGTGCAAATTGTAATGCTTCAATCATACCTCAAACATTTAATTTGTCGATTTGAATTGAAATACGAGGAAATAACAGACATAGACGTAAATGAATAATGTTTATCACAATCGCAAATTTAAGTCTTCAAATTCAAATGCTGGGAGTAGTCTTCATATTCGAATCGGAACATTCATTTAACTCGAATCTGGAACCTCCGTTGATTCTAAAACAGTTAATAGCAGAGTAAATTATTATAATTGTGCAAATTGTTAATGATTCAATCATACCTCGAACATTTCATTTGTAGTCTTGAATTGAAATACGAGTAAATAACAGACGTAGACGTAGATGAATATTGTGTATCACAATCACAAATTATATCAAAACAGTCCAATTATTACAAAATAACAGCTTTGCCCTTTTTTGGAATATAAGAGACCAACGCGCATCCAATCCTGAATCCAAATATACTGCTATTGACTTCTCTTTTTTAGATGCAGTAAATTCCGGTGGAAGCTCCCGCTTGTTGTTTTTGACAGTTCCAACATATGAAAGTTTTTCTTCGCGCAATTTATCTATTAGAGGAAAATTAGTGAACCAATTATCCGCAGTAATATTTCGGCCTGATTTATAAATGGCTTCACTGAGACGTAAAACTATGCCTGAGGGTTTATTACTGAGATGAAATTGACCTTCAGGTTGTAAACCTGAATATATTTCAAGATTATATACGTAAAATACCTTGGCATCAATTAGTGCAAAGATCTTAATTCCGTACTCGTTCGGCTTGCTCGGTATATATTGACGGAAGCTACATCGTCCTCGGAATCCTTCCAACTTCTCATCAATTGTTACGTTTTCGCCTAGTGTATAAGACTTTTGGCAGTTTTGAACAAAAATCGTAAATATTTCACGAATTTGTGCAAGTCCGTTTGTTTCCTTTCATTCCGTGTGATTCTGTTGTCAAACCGGAGATCTTGTGATAAATTTAAAACCCGTCTCCTTCAGAGCCCCAAAGATCTTCCAAACTCGCTCTCGTCTTGAAAGTACTCTAGTAATTCGTCGTCGTAACTCCAACATCACTGTCTTTATCTAAATTATAATTTTTTGTGTATTTCGCTATAATCAGGGTATGGTAAAATCTAAAACATAAAAAAGAAAATTAGTCATAGACGGGCGCGGTGTATCTATTTGATATTTGTTCAAAAATAACGTCTGAATTATTATATAATTAAATAATACTAATTTTATATGTATAACTACAGTAAATGTACTCACCAAAATAAGTAGAAACCAATATTTAAATATTACCAAATTATGACGGGAACGGGCGCGGAGTATCAGAATGATCAATCTTGACCTGTGGTGACCATCACACTGCTGATCGAATATTAAGGGTAAATATCAGTGGCGTTTAATTTGTTTCTACGCCAAGGCGAGTGCTAGTGAGCCCCGAATTTGATGATTTATACTCAGATGGCAAAACAGAAAGTTTTGTTTATTTTAGCTGCACCATCTATACCAGAATAGTCGCACTTTTCTTCAAGATTAGATAGAAAATTTCTGCATTTTAATTTAAAATTAAATATTGACATACTTATATTAGAACAAAAATAATTTCATTTATTGAAAATAATAAAATATTGCCAGGAAAGTATATTATTTGGGAATATCAATTAGGTAAATAGAAATAAATAAACTGCGAATATTTATTTATAATCTGCTGTATTTATCTCTTTTGAAATAATTCTGTAAAACATGTTACATTTCTAATATTTGCACCGTCTAGTAGAAAAAAATATTTAAGTTGAATCAAATATATTTAAAAAAATTATAACCGTGTTAAATATTTTTTCTACTTTTGCTTCAACAAATCTCCATTTTTTTGTCATACCAGTAAGCTTATAATTGTAACTGTTGTTTTTTAATATTTCGATATATTTATGCACCTTTTTCTAAAAAAAATATTGTAACCTGAAAGACTGAAGCCCGGTTTCATGAAAGCATGTTAAATGAATGATTAATTAATTACCTTGATAACTGTAATTACTAGTTAAAGTACTTGTGTATTTTGTGAAATAAATCCATTTATTAACTTGAGTTGATTTTGGAGGTATTATTTACCATTACATAAATAGCATTTATTAAAAAGTCAATTACTTGAACAATAACAATTAATTAACATTGAAATTTAATAACAAATTGTCATATGTAGATATTTCAATATTCAATTAATTGGCTTGTCAAAATTTAACCAATCAAATTTTAGTGATTAAATTAACCGTCATTTTAACATTCCGTTGAAGCTAATCATCTATCAAACAAAAAATAGTATTTACCAGAAAATCATTTTATGAAAAATAAACATATTTAACTCCGTATAGAATAATTTTCAATGAAGAAAATATTGAAACATTTTCTCCCTAAAAAATACGAAATGACTGTATGAAAAGGCTATCAATTTTGGAAAAAATACTAATGTCAACGATTTTGTAGACACAAAATTAATTGAAAAATCTGGCACGCTGTGTCGTTGAGTTTTTTTTGAGTTGAATGGTATCCATTTTCATTTACAACATTGCTTATTTCAATATTTCCCTTCCCTTTTATTTCGCCATCCTTCATGCGGTTCTATTCAGATATATGTAAGGCGTTATTATGTACAAAATACTCATGTAATAACAAAAACATCTTCCTAACGTTTATTCATTGAACTAAAGCCCATTTATTCAACTTACAGCTTGTTTCTGTAGATACGATAGTGTTATTTATTATATAAAACTTGTACATCAAAAAATCGGACAATATTACGCACATAATTTAACAAATAATAATAAGTAAGTACTGAAAAACACAATCACATTTGCAGTACTTCACTATTTTTTTACGTGAATCAGTATTATTTTCTTAGTTTTCCTTATATAACATAATGTGATATAAACAATATATGCTTTGCAACTAGTATGTCTTATCAAAGAAAGTAATTATAATAAATAAGATAAATTTCGTATATCTGCTATATAGTAATATTCAAAACATCAAAACTATATTTGACATGAAATTTCTAAGAATCTGCCCCCGACTCGTTACGTTGTTGCCAGGTATGTGATGATTCTACGAACGTGCAGTTGCCACGTATTAGATTAGTGCAGTCGGTCCAGTCGAGGCCACACGAGAATACAGGCTTGAATGCTTATCTCCGCTCAATGTGATACGTCAACGTAAGAGGCCTGCACGCCAGCGCACCTCAAATTTGATAGTTTTTAAAAGAAATTGCAAAAATGGTGTTAAAATACTGCGTGCCAATAAGCAGGAGCAATTACGGTAAAACGAATAAATTTATCAATGTTTTTAGATTTCTAGTGGGATGCGAGGAAACTGCTCAAATGCAATACATCGACCAAATTATAACATCACAAATTCTTCAGCTGTTTGCATTTTGCATTGACGAAAAATGTATTATTCGTGACCACGAAACCTCTACAACAGTTTAAAATTAGAGATATTCAGCAACATTTTATTAAATAATTATAAAGAAAACTTTAAAGAAAAATTTTGCAATAAAAAGCAGTTTAACAAAAAATAAATAAATAAAATAGCGAGCAGCTAAATGTGCTTCATTCATTTTTAGCTTCATTATTAACATTTAGATATTATGTTCTACGTTATATTATTTTCATTTGTTAGGTCTAGTTTCTAAAGATTATTAATTTTATTATTAATATTATGATTTTTATTATTAATATTTCTTGTATTATTTAAACAACAATAAATAATTAAAACAAATCATAAGTTTATTCCTATATTTAAGCTATTTTTAATTAATTTCTTATTTAATTTTAGTTATTTATATATATATGTTTATTATATAATATTTGCATAGTTATTTTCGAGTTGTATATATTTAAAAATCACATTTTTCAAGCCTATTTGTTTAAAATTTCTTATATTTACTATCCTTACAATACAGTTGTACGTGACGTGATGTAACAGTAAGAGGTCAGCTGTGACATCACGAATTGAGTACTCAGGCCTGTATTCTCGTGTGGCCTCGGTCCAGTCAATGTGGAGTGTGTGTATAAGTATTCTAACCTGAACTGCGTTGCATTGGCTATAATTGCTGACTATGATCAAGTGGCTGGTATCCAGCAGCGGCTCGTGGTCATTTCAGTAGGGGAGGCAAAACTTTATTTTTCGTTTTTGTCTTTATTAGAAAAATAACAAGCTTTTGTGGAAATTACAAAGGATTACTACTAAATAAATAAAGTTTATAGCGGCACAATACACAAACGTCTGAAGCAGCACGAGATGAGGATGCATAGAACGCATCAGTTTATAGCGGCACAATACATAAACGTCTGAAGCAGCACGAGATGAGGATGCATAGAACGCATCAGTTTATAGCGGCACAATACACAAATTCATGGAGCAGCGCAAGATGAGGATGCATAGTACGCATCAGTTTATAGCGGCACAATACAAAAATTCATGGAGCAGCACAAGATGAGGATGCACAGAACGCATCAGTTTATAGCGGCACAATACAAAAATTCATGGAGCAGCACAAGATGATGCATAGAACGCATCAGTTTATAGCGGCATAATACACAAATTCATGGAGCAGCACAAGATGAGGATGCATAGAACGCATCAGTTTATAGCGGCACAATACACAAATTCATGGAGCAGCACAAGATGAGGATGCATAGAACGCATCAGTTTATAGCGGCACAATACACAAATTCATGGAGCAGCACAAGATGAGGATGCATAGAACGCATCAGTTTATAGCGGCACAATACACAAAGCATCTGGAGCAGCTTAGAATTCAAATGTTATAATTATTTTCCTTTAGGAATCGGCATATTTCTAATGGGCATGGACCTCTTCTTCCGCGAATCCAGTAGCTCTGGGCCTAACTCTTCAAAATAAAATTTTCTCAATTTAGGAATCATGTCCGAGATGAAATTGTTATCTAAATATATTGTTTCAATGTTCATACCGAGGGGTGTCCATATAATAAAGTCGCAACAACTTCTACCGGAACAGTAAAGCTGCCCCTGTATCTGGTAGTAGTAGTTGTGCGTTCTTTTTAGCTGCAATTCGCCGTTTACTATCGGCGAGCAGAATGTTTTTAATTTTGTTGCTGCTTCTTTTGGCGTCATCAGTCGAGCACTATACGGACACTTTATTTCAATAATTTTTTCAGCGTCAACTACACCGTCTGGCGATGCTGCCAAATACCCAGAATCCGGTAGTAAGCACACAAATAAGCCGCAGTTCTGAACATTGAGACCAGTCATTTTTATATATTGTTCTAGAGCTACCCTTTCATTTATTCTGCCGTATTCGACGGCTTCATTATTCTGTAGGTTTGTGTACAAAATGGAGTGTACGAGAGGCCCAGGACGTGCTCGCCGCTTACAAACCGTACCAAAAAATGATGCCGTCAAACGCAGAGACCGTTCTTCATGCCACAAAGGATTTTCTGCCTGCCCACGAGTTCTTTCCTCAATATGAAATTGCTCCTGTTCGTTGACGCACAGACTGCTCACTTGTGCCTCAACAAGAGCCCTAACTTCATCTTCGGGCAAATCGGGTTGCTGTGAAGCTGGACTATAATCCTTTTCTTGGTTTGACTGCAATTGGGGTAGAGCGCACCGGGATTTTACGTGGAGCTTCTTATATACACGAGCACGTGTATTAGACACAACTCGCCGCGAAATCATTCTTTTTGCAGGTGTGGCAGGACTGTGTCCAAGATAATTTTTCCAAGCTGTGCCGCACCAGTCCGGCCCATACTGAAATGCTAAGCCCGCTCCATAGCATCTTACATTAAAAGATTTTTTCCGACCGTAGAACACCTGCTTTCCGCCATTAAACTTCGTCACTATATGCATAAATTCTTCAGCTGCATTGCTCGTCGCATTCTCAATTAAAGAAGAAGCTCTAGCCGATAATGTGCTGACAATGTTGACAATCCGAGCTTTATCCGTACCGCTGATAGAAATGTACATACTGTCCAGTGTGCTAGTTCCGGCACTAGAGCAAACTACATCACGGCAGCGAGAATGCTCGCCGAATGTGTGCTCTACGGCGTGTTGCAAATCGCCTTGTAATGTAGATACTGACGGCTGCGCTAAGTTGGCGTGATAGACGATAAGTTTGCGACAATATTTCGTCAAGGCATTTATTTTACGGTCGGGTAATATTTTCCGGTGCGCCGCAATCTCTGCTGAAAACTTATGAAGATGTTTGGCAACGTTCATCAGCAGGTGATTAGTACAGTCAATTTTTCGTACATACCGACTATACGATACAGATTCCTCAATGCGCTTCCGCACACTGGAGTCACCATCACCAATAAATGTAGTATACCGTAGCTTGAACATGAATTCGCTGCTCTGAAATCCTTCAACTATCATATCCGCCTCCATAGCAGGAGATGAGCCTGTCCAATTGCGGAAACATTGGTGATGTCTGGGTTCACAATTTTTCTTCGCCGCAATAGCACAAATGCTGCAATATTTATTGCGAACCCCCAGGTACAGAAGTTGCTTAGTGTGCTGCCCAATAATGACAGCAACGCCAGACTTAGCCGTGTATCCATGGTTATAGCTACGCTGACTCCAGCCTCCATCTACTGATACGGTGATTTCACCGATATCACCGTTCATATGACCAGATTCCTGGGCATGGCGATATTCCGCTGCTGCAGCATCCTGGATGGCTGTTGTCAGCGAATTGAACCACGTCTACAAAAAAAAATAATAATGATTTTTGTTTACTGACATGAAAACCATACTTCATTACTTATAACTAAGTAAATCTTGTCATATATCTGTCACTATTGTGAACTGATTTTTGTAGTGAAATACCGTATCCAGACTTTCAACAGCTTTCTAATAATAAATCTGACAAAATAGACATACAGACAACTCATATTCACAAAATATAAATATCTAAACATCCATATACATCTGCCACAACATAAGCCAATCTTCAAAAATTAATGAATATTTAATAAAAAATTACACTCATATGTAATATAAAGTATATACCTCGCCAACTTCTTGATGATACTTGGCAAATGTGTTTACTGACATTGTGGGTACTTCCTTTGTCGACAAAAGTTCTTCCATCCCATAGTATCCTTTACCCGTAGCTATTGTACCCCAGACAGCGGCAAAGTTGACATTATCCTTCGGTGTAGCCTCAGGGTTAGTATAAATAGAACGAGTCTCTTCACACGCCGTACATTTAAAACATAACAAGGAATTAAATCCTTTTTTAATCTATAACAATAACATATTCATTAATTATTATTGTATAGCAAAGAGAAAATAAGTTAAAAATAAATTTTAAATTATTGTCAACAACCTGGATTCGAATCTGGTCGACAGCAAATATTATTTCCATTAAAATTTTACTTCTTTTCATTTAAAGAGTAATAACGATGTTCACCAATGAATTATGTATAAAAATATAACTACCTCCTTGTTGAATGCAAAGGAACCCGATGGCTGAACTTTGCATTCATGGTTCTCAAGTTTTCTCGATTCCGAGATGACATGGCTAATGTTCACTATACGCCGCCCTTTCAAGGAATCGAGGTTCGAATCGTGCTGCCCAGGTCTTCTGTGTTTCTCAGTTACAAGAGGTGGGGGAGACTCGGTTATGGAGAAACACTGTGCGATTGCAGAAAATGGGGAAATTTCATTTTTTGGCGCCGGAAAAAGTTCCCTCTTGGTTGATTTCCGCTTTGGGGTAGAGCAGTGCAAGGGCTTGGGAAAAGAGGTATCGACTGAAAATCTATAGATATAAAAATTATAAATAAATGTGAGTAAAATCACCCTAACGGAAATTTTTAATAAAATGTACATATATAGAATCAGAGAAATGCAGTAGTACAATTTTTACCTTCCGTCACCTTTAGGTAAGGAAGGTATTATAGGTCTACGATTGGAGATATTTTAATTATAATATTTAAAATATTAATTTACATGACAAAAAAGGTATCAATATTAACAAAACTATTTGATTTTTATTGCAAAATGGTCTATACTTATTTTTGAGCATATGCAATGCTTATAACATAACGCAATTGTTAATAAAAAATTAAAAACCTGTACGTCGATTTTGAATTTCGCGCGCATGAGTGATATTTCACCTTAACTGTTGGCTCCGTAGAGGGGAACGGAAGTTAGGAAGCTACTGTGACAGGCACATGGGTACATCCAGTTTTAAAAAAGTGCGGGAACAAAATATGAGCATTGTATCAATTTGATCGACCGCGACCGACGGAAGGTTAAGATGTGTTTTTATCAAATTTTAGAATGCTTGTTATCAAATTTTCAAGATGATTTTATGAAAATCTTAAGATGTGTTTTTATCAAATCTTAAGATTTTGTCTTGTCTTGTTTTGTCTTGTCTTGTCTTGTTTTGTCTTGTCTTGTTTTGTCTTGTCTTGTTTTGTCTTGTCTTGTTTTGTCTTGTCTTGTCATTATTAAATCGAAGAAGCAGAAGTACTGTCTTGGGGTAAAAATAAAAGAACACATTGTTTGGTTAATAATTTTTTATTATTATTTATTAAGTATTTTTGCTACATTATGATAAATATTTTTACGAACATGTAATAAATGTATAGGAGATTTAGCATTGTATTCTTGCGATTGTCTGAAATCCCACGATGATAAGACGCGGTGTATCCAACTGTGATGTGGTTGTGAAATTAACTTGATTCGGAAAAACAAATATTAAGTATATCATTATTTTTTTCTATATAAAAGTATAATTTTTGTAGTTCAATTATTTTTTCATTATCTAATGTATTAAAAGCCGTAGGACAAAATGTTTTAAATTCACTTGTTTGAACTATTAATCGTGCCCCATATTTTGTTTGTATGATTTTTGCAGAACTGATTTTATATTTTTTCTTTTTTTCTAGTTCTGTTAAATGGATGGTTGGCAATTGATTATTTTCTGATCCTAATTGGTTCAAAAGTGTTAAAATATTAGAAGCCATTTTTATTTCTAAAATAAAATTAATTAATTAAAATTCCAGCTTTAATTTTAATAAAAATAAATATTTAAAAAATAATACTTAAAGCTTTTTTAAATATAAAAATACAACTGCTTCTAATATTTGCAAACTTATTAATGATTTATAAAAAACACATGTTAGCATATTGATATGAAAACCCTATCACAAATAGTGATAATATAGTTATTTGTGTATCAAGAGCGTAAAGTGAATCTTTATTGCTCGTGCTCGTAAAGTGAAGCGCGAGCGCTTCAATCGAGCTAGAGCAATAAAGATACTTTACGCTAGAGATGCACACATAATTTTTTCTACGACTTTACTAACGAAGTAAAAAAATAATAATACCTATTTAGTAAGTTCAATTCAATCTCAACCAATTTCCTGTTTTGTGTTGCTGTAACCATGACGATATGAGTAAATAAATAATTCTGATGCCAACCAATACCAACAATCATTGTTTTATGAAAAGTTTTCACACATACATCAAAAATGTGCTCAAAAATCTACGAAAATAGTGAAGATAGTGATTTTTCTTGCACTACTCCAGATATATTCGAAACGGCGCAAAATGCTTTCTTGAGTTTATTACCTGCAAAATCAAGAGCATTATACGAAAAGAATTATAACCTCTTCACTCAATGGTGTAAGTTAAAAAAAATCAAGAACTACAGTGAAAATGTTTTACTAGCTTACTTTTTGGAAAAATCTAATGTAATGAAATCGTCTTCTCTTTGTTCCATTTTTTCCATGCTAAAATCAACACTAGCAGTTAAGAACGATATCGATATCAGCAAATTCAATGGGTCCATTTTAATTGTGAAGATTCCAGACTCAAAAACTAATGTGCAGCGAACATTTATTGTTGATGATCATAATCTTTTGTCAATGTACAGAAGATGTTGCTCTTCGACCCTCTAACATATCATCTCGGTGATTATTCATAAATTATAAGCATGGCAAATGTACCGCACGAGTTGTTGGAATGAACACTATAGGAAAAATTTCATTTAACATTGCACAATATCTGAATTTACCTGATTCGAAATCATTTACAGGCCATTATTTCCGCAGATCCTCTGCTACATTACTAGCTAATTCCAGAGCTGACAGCTGTTGGAAAAGGTTATGTTGATGAAAGTTTGAAAAATAAAATTGATACAGCCCATACAATTTTAACAAACAAGGAGAATCAAACTTCTGCCACTGCCACACTAACTGAATATTCTAGTTAGAATGTCACAGTCACAGAATCTAATTTATCCTAGTCATCTGTTTCAAGCTCTCGAATAAATATACAAAACTGTCAAAACTGCACATTCAATTTTAACATTGTCGGTCAATGATTAAATCCACTAAGTTTGTTAATTGTGAAATATATTTATAGTTGTAATTAAATGTACATTCACCAACAGAATAAAGTTGTAACTTAATTAAATAAATAAGTTGGTAGCGTAGCTAACTTCTTATTGTTTGTAGCACATTTGTAGTGTAAAACAGAACCTAACGTATATTTTAGATTTCGTAAGTATTGTTTTAATAAATTAAAATTTCAGCAATAATATGTATTTATCTAAGCGAGCAAATTAAGTACTTTACCGCGCGTTGCTATGGGAGACGCGCCTTAAAGTGTTGTTTTGCTCGTTCCTTAGTAATCATTAACTTTACGATGACAAAAGAGAGCATAAATATCAACTTTTCATGGTGGTCGTAAAAAAAATATTTTCATTTTTCCTTTTACAATTTTTTTCATTTTTCCTCATATATTTTTTTTCCTTATAATTTTTTCATGTTAGCATATTTATATGAAAACCTTATCATAAATAGTGATAATAAAATATTTTAATTTTTTCCTTATACAATTTTTTTCATTTTTCCTTATATAATTTTTAATTTTTTCCTTATAATTTTTTTCCTATACTATTTTTTATTACTTTTTTCTTCGTTATAAAAATAATGATTCGTTCAAAATAAAAGAATACATTATTTCACAACAATATTTTGTTAAATGATATACATTTCTTATTTTAGAGAATAAATTAAGTGACATACCCCCGTATGCATCAATACTCCATAAGACTTATGGATTCAATAACTTAAGTTATGGAATGATTTGTAATTCACTAACATTATTTACGACTATTGATTTAATAAACCATTAAATAACTTGGAAACAAATTCAGTTCCATAGCAGGGTTACGGATTCAATATCTATAAGTCAAAAGATATATGATTTTGCAACAACTATTATTATCAATTTATTTTTGTGTAATTACCTACTGATATTTATTATTGTAATCAAATTTTCTTTATTGCAATCAAAAATTTCTTTGTTGTAATCAGAATAAATACATAGAATAGAAAGTATTATAATATTTTTTTAAGTAATTGGTTATTTTCTTTGTTGGAATCACATTTTTATTGTTGTAATCAACGAAATTGTTGTTACAATTAAAAACCATTTTTTAAAAATAATTCCCGACATGATAAATACCTATACCGAAATTTATATTAATAAAATATACAAGCGGCAATTTTGTTTTATTTGAATTTTGAGATCACTTTTGCAAAAAATTATTATCAGAAAAATTTGCTGCCCTCAATATTTTGCCTCCGTAGACTTCAGCCTACAGCCTAATAGGGAGTCTGCCACTGATGATTGTCAAATATACAACTACAAACCTTATCGTCAGCAATTTTTTTTTTGCATTCATCATGCTAATGTTGTAAATGATTGATACTGCGTTCACCACTAGTTTGTATTGCATTGAATTCATTTTTAATATTTCCCAAGTTACCTTTTTCTTTTTTACGGATACATTATCCGTTTTTTTATATTCTATAATTGAAGAATAATTTTGCACAATATCACATATCGTTTTTCCTTTCTGTGAAGTTTTTAGATCGACATCGTTTTTTATAAATAGTTTGAACTATTATTTAAGGAAAAAAAAATTGTTTTCGTTGACTTACATTTTTACTTCACGTACCGGCGAGAAGCAAAATCAAATTATAAGAGAGGTTAATTTTGTTGTGTTTGATGCAGTTTGACGTGTGTTTGACGTTTCGAAATTCAATTTATGGTTTTGTTTCGTTACCAACCTTATCAAAAATGATTACAAATAACCATTGAATGAATAAATAAATCAATACTTAAGTGTAGATTCACAATGGACGTAAGCGTAAGGGCTACATAACATAAAAATTATGTAAATCTTATGTATGTTCACAATGGACATAACGTAAAAATTAAGATTTAAGTGATTTCAACATAAAATCAATTCAAAACCTCAAAACTAACCTGTTGAATTTACAGATTCTGATATCTGTGCCCATATATTTTCTTTCCTTACCACATCTTTTTAATTTTTATGCTTTTTATTATATAAACATTCATAGCTTCTAATTAGATGAATGAATAATTCTAAATTCTCCATTATAATAGGTGTATAAATCAATATACACATCAACACAGTATATCTACGAGCTAGTTGTTGACAGCAAGGAGCACGTTTTCTACGTTTGACATTTCACGCGCTCACGCGCATGCGCAGTAATTAGATTTGTCCGTAAGATAAACGTAAAGTTGAAATTATTTCAACTTTACGTTTTTCTTACGGACTTCTTACGGACGTACATAACCGTAAGAATTACGTAACAGCATTATGAACGCTGCCACAGGAATGCTATACTTCAACTTTACGCTTACATTTACGCTTATGTATTTCTTACACTTACGGCCATTGTGAAAGAAGCATAAGGACTGCATAAATCCATGTGATAAATTGCATTTTATTTTATTGAATGAATAAATCATATGGATCCAATAGCTATTCCAAGATTTATTCTCTGATGGTGCATACGGGCATTAAAGCAAATAATTTATTTTATATTTCATTTAACATCATTATTTATTTGGTTTAACTACTAAATATTAAATAAAATATAGTGTTCACATAAATTAATACAAATTCTTGAACGAACCTGTTTTCATTTAAACCAATTATTTATAATCTCGATGCAACCCAAAAATATTAACTCTTGATATGTTGTTGATACAACCACTTTCTTTTTCTCAGTGTATCCCACATCGCAAATGAATATTTTTTGTACTGATTCAGCATAGTTTAAAGATTAAATTTTAATCGCTGGCTCAAACTATATTTAAAATATATTGTAAAATTATCGAAAATATTTTTTTCATTGCGAAAATATTATACTACCTACTAATTATAAAATATTTCTGCGTACTTACCTCTCCATTTTGTAGGTATTCACTTTATTTTGTAGTCGCAATTAAATATAATCAATAAATTTGTAATGTTAATGTAAAACTCTTTTGCTGGTAGCCTATATCGTCGGCTTAGTGCAATAAATATCTAACTTTTTGTTATTGCCATCAAAAAATTACATATTTTGTTTTTTTTTTTATTACAAATATAAAATATGAGAAATCATTAAAAAATATTATTAACATATACCTACATTTTTTTTATAATTTAGAATTTAGAGTTTATGAGCTGAATGTCTGCATAAGTTACGTTCCCTACTGAACCTTTTTCGCCGACAGTATTTCATGTTAGAAAGATTGGAGCAATAACAGTTAACTAAAAACTCCACTTCCACACATTGATTGTTTGGTTCATTCCGAACAATCATAGCAATTATTTCACTCCCCTGACGGCACAATCTTTTAAAATTTTGGCGAGCACTTCTTAAATACCCACAACCAACTTCATAATTATTATTATTTCTTTCAAAACTCCTCTCCAACGACAGGGATTTCTGCCAGTCTGCACGAGTGGATGTAACTTTTTTATGTGTAAGCTGGAGGGATTGCATCTTGTAGAATTCTAGCATCACCAATTACGACGTTGTCAACATTTTCAGTACACGGGAGAATATCCACGGACTGTATGAAGTAAAAATTCGCAATGATTATTAACACAACTACGAACAACATAGTTCATGAAGTCAAGTAAATAGAGTAGTTTCAGGAGATTTGTTGAAATATGACCGACAATAAAATGTCGATTTGTTTTCATGCGTATAATTAAACAATATCCCCACTCCTAACAGTGGTTCTTGGCAGCTGAGTGGAGGGAAAGTATGGAGGTTCCCCAAACGTGCCTGACAGCCATAGCAACTGAGTGAAGGGAAAGTGGGACTCCAAACGTGCCTGACAGCCATAGCAGCTGAGTGGAGGGAAAGTATGGAGGTTCCCCAAACGTGCCTGACATAGCCATAATAGCTGAGTAGGGGGAGAGTAGGAATTCAAACGTGCCTGACATAGCCATAGCAGCTGAGTGGGGGGAAAGTAGGGCTCCAAACGTGCCTGATATAGCCATAGCAGCTGAGCGGGGGGGGGGGTAGGGACCGTTTGAAGTAAAAATTCGCATTATTAACACAACTACGAACAACATAGTTCATGAAGTCAAGTAAATAAAGTAGTTTCAGGATATTTGTTGAAATATGACAGACAATAAAATGTCGATTTGTCTTCACGCATTTAATAAAACAATATCCCCACTCCTAACAGTGGTTCTTAGCAGCTGAGTGGAGGAAACGTGTGGAGGTTCCCCAAACGTATCTGACATAGCCATAGCAGCTGAGTGGAGGGAAGGTGGAACTCCAAACGTGCCTGACATAGCCATAGCAGCTGAGTGGAGGGAAAGTATGGAGGTTCCCCAAACGTGCCTGACATAGTCATAGCAGCTGAGTGGGGGGAAAGTAGGACTCCAAACGTGCCTGACAGCCATAGCAGCTGAGTGGAGGAGAAGTATGGAGGTTCCCCAAACGTGCCTGACAGCCATACCAGCTGAGTGGAGGAAAAGTATGGAGGTTCCCCAAACGTGCCTGACATAGTCATAGCAGCTGAGTGGAGGGAAAGTATGTAGATTTATTAGGAAGCGGTGTCAATGATAGAACTTACCTCGGACAAGCCAAGTGTAAATGTTCAAAGATTTCAGAAACTTGGGTTACCCAACATGTCAACCATGCCAGAGGTCCAAGGTCTGTGAGTTTTACCGAATCAAGACTGCCGAATACGGCGTTCATCCCCAGTATTTAAATCAAAATATCCCTCTTGCCCCTTCTGGATCTATGGGTGTGGGTGGGTGGTTGTGTGGACCGTCGAAAGTTTTTGTCTTATTACCTCCGAGCGAGATGCACACATACATATGTGCAACAGATGTTTATGCAATGGCCATCGCAACTAAATCACAACTATACTTTCTCTCGATATTAACAATAATAAATATGAGTAGACCGTGCTATCACAAGCTCCCCCAGATATTTAATTGTATTTGTCAATATGCACCTAAACGAATACATTAAATATCTCACGCACTGTCATTGATACTCACTACCACAGTCTATACAACTGATTCAATACTCACTTCTATTAGCCCTGTCATCAATACTTATTACTTGCATTCCCTGCAACGTGCTCACTTCTTTCCACTCGGGTATTTAGGCCGGGTAGGTACTTTTTACTGGGCTTCGGAGGGTCAGAGTTATGGGTTTGCATGTTTGATTGAAGACAGTTTCTATTGTACTAAATATATTTATTTTATTACTCAACTACAACATAATCTTAACTATCTTAACTACTTATTTATATCATTCATATACATTATTTTTTTCTCTCACCTACTTCATTAAAATTAAATTATCCTACACATATTTATTAATCACTACGACCTTAAACTAATTTATATATTTATATTTTTTTCTTTCACTTTTTTTAACTAAAACAAATCTTTATATGTCTGTTTCTGGCGCCACAGAGCTGTCTCCTTACCGTAGGTACGTCGCGCACTTTTACCACGGCATTTACCTGGCAGTAAACGAAGTGCTGAAGATGCTGGTCTGAGTTTTATATGATGGCTAAGGGGGCGTAGATTTAGCCGACGTTGGTAGCGGGGACGTTGTTTTCGGAGGTGGCGGTTTCCTGACGGTTGTTTGTTTGGCAATTCACCAGTTGACTTCTGCCGGTTCGAATAATTACCCTGGGCTGGCCGGATCCGCTTCGAGTTCGGCGTTCGTGTTGACACCTCTGGTTGTTTGGCCGATTTTATTAGAATATTGGAAAGGATGTTAATCCCATCCTTCTTGTTCGCGAATCTTCTCCAATCAATGGAGCGGTCGGGTATTGGTGTTCGTTCGCCCATGTTGCCTGTACTGGTTGCGAAACTACAACTAATTTGAAGTTTTCCAAGTGACCCATATATAACAGTTTTTTAAATGTCCTTTTCCTTACTCTTTGTACACCGAACCAGTGTATTTCATACAAATGGTTTTAATTTTGCGGTATTGAAAATTGCTCGTAATTTTCCTGTGTCTTTATTGACAATTTTGTACTCGTTTGGATAAACTATTTCACTAATACTGTATAGACCTTCAAATAACAGATCAAATTTTACTATCCTTCTCTCAATGACGCTTGAGGTCAGATTTGTTTCCAATAAAACCACGTCTCCAATTTGGAAAAGTGTTGTAAATTTTGAATTCTGTTTCGCCTTCCTCTTGTCACTGGTATGCTTTAGACGGTCATGTACCTTTTGGTTGTCACTGGTAATATCAGCGGGAGTCGGTAAAAACTTTGGCAAAATAATGTCCAATATTCTTGAGGGTAGTTTTTTATGAATGATTTCTTAAAGTGTATAGCCTGTACTTGAATGTAGGAGTGCATTAAAACAATCTTCCACATCCTGCACTGTAAATGCCCATTTCGTTTGTTGTTGGTGGCAATACATACGAAAGATTCTCTACAGCTCCCGCATAACTCTTTCAGCTGGATTTGATGCCGAATAGATGAATGAACATATTTAATTTGGAATCCTTTCAGTTGTTTGCGCCACACTGCCGCGGTGAACTGGGTGCCATGGTCACTCAGAATGCTTTTAGGTTTCATTATATTACAGAAATCATTGGTTATTTTGCGCACGCAAGCCAGGGCTGTTGCTTTCTTCAGTGGGTAGAGTTTGACGTATTTTGAAAAAAACGTGTAGCTCTACAAATAGGTAAGTAACTCCACCTCGACTGACTGATAATGGCCCAAACAGATTCACCGCCAACTCACCCACCTCGTGTGCAATTACCGGTTGTTGTGGTACTTCGTAATGTCGATTTGGCTATTTTGTTTTTTGACAAAGTATGCACTCACCCACTGTTGGTCGAATCACGCGGTCCATTTTTGAAAAATGACAAAAGTTTTTCATAACTTCGTACACTTTTCCTGCCCCAAAGTGTCCGAGTTCCTGGTGGGAATGAGATATTAGTTGGTTGACTAGCACTGGCGAAATCTCTAGTTTCGTCTGGTTTTTGAAAGGATTCATGTGTAGCAGCGTGTCCCCATGAAGCTGAAAATTCTTCGCAATGCGTTGGCTGCTATTTAGTAATTGTTCCAACCTCAAATCTTTTTTAAAATAACTTTTTATTGGTCAATATCGGGTTTTCGTCCTGGTGGCGGATGACCTCATTTAAATTTTTCCTGGTGTCTGTCAATCCTTCTACTACAAAATAAGCTGTAGTGGCTTCGCGGGTAAATTTTTCAATTATTACCTGATTGTCGGCAGGAAATCTGGATAGTATGACCATGTTCTCTCGTCCCGGAATGTGTTGTATTTCATAGTCGAATTGTTGCAGAAGTAATACCCATCTTGTTAAGCGTTCATTCAAGAGCCGGCACTGCTTGAGAAATTTTAAAGCTTGGTGGTCTGTTTTAATTATTAAGCGTACACCTTTAACATGTGACGAGAATTTTTGTAGACATTATATGATGGCTAATAATTCCTTTTCCGTGGTCGTATAATTTATTTCCACATGATTCAGGGAACGGCTTGCGAAACTTGTTACATTTTGTCCGTTGTCATATTCCTGTGCCAGTACTCCCCCGATGCCGTTGCCTGAGCTGTCGGTTTGTAAAATAATTGGTTTGTCATACCTGGGATGTGACAATATAATTTCAGCCAAGAATATTTTTTTATATTCTTAAATGTTGCCTCTTCTTCTTCTCTCCACTGCCACTTGGCTCCTTTATGTAGGAGGTGTAATAATAAGCGAGTACACTCACTGTACTTTTGGTGGAAGCGCCAATAGAAATTGCATAATCCTAAAAATGCCCGTAAGATTTTGATTTTGCAGGGTGTGGGAAAATTCTGTATCGCTGTCAATTTTTCTGGTTCTGGATGAATAGCCTCCGATGACAAAATGTGACCAAGAAATCTGACCTCTTTCTGCACAAAGTTTGTTTTATCAATGTTAATAGTTAAATCGGCTTGTTGTAATTTGTGTAGTACGAGTTCTAAATGGTTCAAATGTAATGTGAAATCTGACGTCGCGATCAATAAAGTCATCGACGTAATTTGTTGTAATTTCCCGAACTTCTGGTCCTAATATAATATCCATGGCCCGTGAAAAACTCACCACATCAGTTTTTAAACCAAACGGCAATACCTGGTAGGTATAACTCCTGCCGTTGTATAAAAACGCTGTGTATTTTTGGCTATCTGGATGTAACGGAATTTGCCAGTAAGATGCAGTCATATCTATGGTCGTTAAAAATTTAGCATTGTAACATAGCTGTAGTAACTCCTCGGCACTGGGTGGTGATTCACAGTCAGAGATCATATTCTCGTTCAACGCTCTCGCATCCAAACATATTCGTACGGAACCATCTTTTTTCCGGACAATTGTCATGGGGCAGGAGTACTATAAGTTTATTCTCTACGGCCTCGCGTAGAGCAAATGGCACAGGATATGATTTTTTGACAAAAGGTGTATTATCCTTTAGTAATATTTTATGGGTATATTTATTTGTTAATCCAGGTGTATCTGAAAATATTCGATGATACTTTAATAATACCTGTAAAGGGCACTTCTCTCAGTCCTTGCTAAGTTAGTATTTTGTACCTTTTCTTTTAATATCTCAAATAATGTCGGTCCGGGGATGTTGGGTTCGGGTTTATTCTCAGCTTCATCAGGACACGCTTCTGTGACTAGATGGTTTACCATTGATTCTCGGCTCTAAAATGCTATACTGAAAGTCTCGTTCTCTTCAAAAGTCGATCTGGACTTGGTGATTTTGTAACCAGTCTGCTCCAATACTCATGGGTCGCACTAGATTTCTCACCATTAAACAATTTAGCATTAATGTTCTGTTGTTGCTTTTAACCGTCAACAGAATTTGGTGAGTAATCTTCTGACTCCGCTGCCTCATGGCCCCTTTTAATTGTATAGACGTTACAGGTAAGGTTGGGAAGTCGAAACCTTGTGATTTTACATTATTCGAGGGGTCCTCTGCAATGCAGGTGACTTCACTTCCCGTATCCATCAGAGCCGAGATAGGGCCTCTCCCGGCGTTCACCAAGATTTCCGGTGTAACCGATTCTGTCGAGGCATCAGGTTGTGATTCTTCCAAAAAATCGGAGTACATGGAACTTACTTTCCGTGTTGTTCGCTGAACAGTGGGGTTTTCCGTAAAATTACACCGAACTAAAGGATTGGCCACTACCGGTTCTAAAATGCCTTGATTATATTTTCCTAATCCAATACCTGGTTGCCACCCCATTCGCAGCATTATGCGTGCACTATTTTGAAAGATCTGGGCGCCCGAATCAGGGAATGTGAGGATTGCTCGGACATTCCTTTCCTCACATTCTCGTTTCCCGTGTGTTGTTGATTTTGAAGGTCGCTCGGGCTACTTGATGGGGCGTTCGTTTGCCCTTGGATCTTACGGGACTAGTGGAACGGTTTGGTAGCTGGGCGGCAATCTTTTGTTGTATGGTTGGGTAGGCGGCGGTGGGCACCGAATCCTCGACGGTCCAGGGGTAGGCGCAATTTTTACCAGCGGCGCGACCTGCCTTATTTGGGCGCGTCGTTCCTGAATTATTTTGGTCGTCCCTTCTTGCCGCCTCAGTAACTCCGCCAGTTCTTTGATAGTGTATTTCTCAGTGATATTCCAGAGCGAATGAAGCTGAAGTGGACACCCTTTCCGGGACGAAGTGGTCGAAGGTCCGGTATAACCCCACATAGTGTGTCAAATGTGTCACCATGTTGGATTTCAGTGAATCCCATTTATCCGCACTTATTAGGTGGCGCGCCTTGTTCTGTGCCGCCTCTGACCAGTAGTTATGCAGCAAATTCACCCGGAATCCTTCATATGTGTTCCATGAGCCATAGAACACTTCCGCCCTTGCCAATGCGTCACATTTCAGACAGCCCGGATCTACCTCCAATCTCACCTCTGTGGACATGTTAAGCCGCCTGAAATACTGCTCCACCTTCTCCACAAATCGCACCGCGTTCTCCTAAAATATTGGCTTCTCCGGTATGGTAGAAAATAACCCGTTTGTATTTACCACCCACGGAAGCGGGTAGTAATTTTGTGGTATATTCATACCTGGAGAATGTTCCTCCCCCGGAGCTGTTCCCGGTGTTATAGGTGGCCTCACTCTCTGGCGTGACGCGGCGTTCTTGGGAGGTTCTGGGGACCTCTTCCGGTGGCGCGTACGGCTATTCCGTGTTCACTGTTTCCTGTCGTGCAAGTACTAGCTGCGCCATAGTCTCTTGCATATCAGTGAAGATCCGCTGAATCGGGATAGGTATTTGACGTTAATTAAAGAATAATGTTCTCTCCAAAAAGCAGACAGAATGTGTCTATCTTTGTGCATTTATTGAAAATTAAGCATGAAAGCAAATAGTAAATAATATGAGAAATATGTTCGAGTGTAAGGGTTTGAACATGACACCCATAGCGAAAACCCCGTACAGAGAGAGATCGAGACACAATTTCAAATTTATAATATAATAAACAAAGTAACACATAAGGGTTGTCCCAACAATTTAACATCAACAATATTGAAAATAATGCTTTACTTTGACCTATATATTGATAGTCATTTCTGTGTGACCCATGAAAGCAGCAAACTGTTCAGTTTCATCATTATTTGAGTTTAATATTTGCATAACTGTTGCAATTTGTTTTCTTAGTTTGTTTGTTTGAGGAAATAGCATTGGGATGTTCTTAATTTGCTTTTTGGGCATATTTTCGTATAGCTACATCACCCCTTGCCTACAGATCACAATCAGGATAAGCAAATAAGTATGAATTTTTTGATGGCACCAGATCAGTAGTATGTTGAATATTTATAGTAGTACTTAGATAATCTTGAATATTTTGAGGAAATAAAATTACTATTGGTCGGCTGCCCTTTCCTCCTGTTATAATTCTTTTGTAATATTTAGTTAACATCTTTTCTGATTCTGTTAAGGAACATAAACATTCTTCTTGATTACATTGTGAAAAATTAGTAAGGTAGGTATGCAGTTTTGTATACTATACATCACCTATTCGTCTTCTGTTGTAAAGAATAGTTAATATCAGTTTTGCTTCTACTAAACGTTTAAATTTTATTTTATTATTATTATTATTATTATTATTATTATTATTATTATTATTATTTTCGCACAGTGCAACAACGGATTTATTTGCAACCTGAGTCACATGATCTTTAAACTTCAAAATATCTTTAGTTAAAGGCAAAATTGTGGGTTTATTCCATCTTGTTTCATTGAGGATCTTAAAAGCCAAACTGCTAATTTCAGTTTTCCACTGCGAGGATATTAGTTCTTTAAATCGTTTTGCTTCTTTCATCCTTATTTCTGGGTCTTCATTAAATTTTATAATATGATCTTGTTGTAATAATCGAATAAGCAATTCACTGACTTGCTTTAAAGAAATTTCTAAATGAGCTGATAAACTTGGAGCTCTGTATAATTTTTTACCTTGGCCATATCTACCAAGCTTTTTGGCACATTCTATGACTACATCAAACATGACTGTGTTTATCATATCTATTAATGTAAAAAATTTATTGTTTTTAAACTGCCGAAATTCAATTAAAAGTCTAGCTAACTCCTTCATTTTATTAGAACACACCACTCTCATTTGTTTTGTATTGTGTTTCTTTAAATATTGTTCGCCAAAATAGCATATTAAAATGTCTGATTTTGCTACAAGAGATATTTCATCCGCTTTCATTTTATCAAATACTTCTTCTTTAACACGCATTTGGTGTAACGCATTATTGCTGCTGAGTGCGCAAGCGATTAAAGTTTGCGACGCTGACAAATGATTAATTCGCCTTGAATTTTTATTGATAGCGACAGTATGGCATTTCTTACGGTGACGCAATAGAAATTTTTGAGAATAAAGTCCTTTGCAGCTAACATATGGGTAATATAGTCCATCAGATCTTTTTGTTTTATTTTCTTCCTTTCTTTACTTTCTTTACTCGCGAAGTGGGGGAATCGGGATAGGTATTTGACGTTAATTAAAGAATAATCTTCTCTCCAAAAAGCAGACAGAATGTGTCTATTTTTGTGCATTCATTGAAAATTAATCATGAAAGCAAATAGTAAATAATATGAGAAATATGTTCGAGTGTAATGGTTTGAACATGACACCCTGCTGTAAGAAGGTCCGCTCGCTGGCATTCGCCTGACGTTCGAAGGAAACCACACCGTAAACTCCGTACAGAGAGAGATCGAAACACAATTTCAACAAATAATTTATAATAAATTAAACATAGTAACACATAAGGATTGTCCCAACAATTTAACATCAACAACATTGAAAATAATGCTTTACTTTGACCTGTATATTGATAGTCATTGTAAACGTAATTGTGTAAGTGACGGTGAGTGTGTAAGTTCGGAGTTTAATAAGAATTGCGCTGCCGCTTTTTGTATGGAAAGCGTGGGGTTAGCAACACAGTCCTGGTTCGCCGCTGGACCGGCCTCACCATTTGTACAGGCCGCCCGGCATAGCCGATGTAATATCATCATAACTAAAAACGTAGTACACATAAAAATAAAAAAAGAATCACAGTTGTCATATAATTAATTCATCTTGTGACTTGTCAAGTTAATTTATAAAAGTACTATATAATATTCAATAAAAGTGTTTATAATTTCGTAATATTAGTATTTCGTTATCGATACCGTTATATTTCAGCCGAGGCGTCTACATACTGTCTATCCCGACAAGTACCGGTGCAGTACCCGTCGGGGTGTAATTTGTTAAGTGATACCCAAGTGAACGTGGACATGCCAGCGTTCGGTGCTGATACGGCACACATCTTGAGCTTGGGTGACTGCAAAGCAACGAGACCCGCAAAACTACGTTTGATTGGCATCCAATATTAGGTCACGTAGATAAGTCATTATATCATTGTGACAACAATAAATCATAATATAGTGCGTGTTCAAGTTAAGTTCCTCGTAAGTGAGAAAGGGAGCCAAATCAGGTGAATAGGGGAACGAGTAGGTAGGATCCCCAAACGTGCCTGATATAGCCATAGCAGCTGAGTGGGGGGAAAGTAGGACTCCAAACGTGCCTGACAGCCATAGCAGCGGAGTGGAGGGAAAGTATGGAGGTTCCCCAAACGTGCCTGACATAGCTATAGCAGCTGAGTGCGGGGAAACTAGGACTCCAAACGTGCTTGACATAGCCATAGCAGCTGAGTGGAGGGAAAGTATGGAGGTTTCCCAAACATGCCTGACATAGCCATAGCAACTGAGTGGAGGAAAAGTGGGACTCGAAACGTGCCTGACAGCCATAGCAGCTGAGTGGAGGGAAAGTACGGAGGTTTATTTAGGAATTATAGTAATAGGATATAATTTTTACCTTTATTAACGTAGAATACTTAAAAAGAAAAGATAAACAATTATACATCAACAACATATATGTATATAATTATGAACCATCAAAATAAAATAAATGATAATTCTTAATTTTATACTGCTTGGTAAGCATGTTCTAAAATGTCGGTTTGAGTCTATAAGAAATTGAGAAACGCTGTTTTCATATTTTGCCGACTGTATTAAGTTAACCTTCTCGATTAACTTGGCCGTAGGGCCTGTTTGTCAAGACTTAATCAGAAATCGAATGTGAATCGTATCGGTCATATCGTCGGTTTAGTGCAAGAAGTCACAAACAATAGACAAAATTTAAAAAAAATGAGTATACCTATTCTGATAATTATTACGTACGATAAATTTCAAATATATATTTTAAATCAAAAAAATATTTATAAACAAAACGAAATTATATTTTTTAAGTTTTAAGCTTTATAAATTAGCTCAGTACGCCTATCCTTCAATGAGGCAAATTTATTAATAATATATTCATAGAATGGATATTCTTTAATTATATCCATTAACAGATCTTTTTCTATGGAAATCAGAACAAGCCTAGATAGTCTTTCTTGCATCATATTATTATCTATAGTACATTTTTATTCTTTTTAAAAAAGAGAAACTTCTTTCCCCAGAGACACTCGTCGAGGGAAGAGTTAAAACAAAAAAAAATCTATAAGACTCTTTAAATGCATCAATACACAAATCACTTTCTTTTAAAAGAGCCACTATTTTTGCCACAGTTTTGCCCCTATAAGTCTGATCTCTATATATTAACTCAGGTTCACTTTATAATCGATTTATTTTATTAAAAAAAGTCTGGATATGATAGCTGCAAATTGGAAAATGCTTCTAAAGGAAAACTATTACAGTGCGATACAAATTTATTTGAATCGATTAAGGCAAAGAATTTTAACTTATTTATATCTTGAAATCTTGTTTCTATTTGCATCTAAATAGTATCCAATATTTCATAATATAACGCTCTGTAATTTTGCATTATCTCTTCTATAGATAAATTTCTGTCAACTCTCTTTTCAGATAATACAGTTTTATTTATCCGCTTCATTAAAAATTATTTTAAATGTGTCTTTATTTCTTTTAGAATTTATAGTTTCTCGAGTTATTTCAATTTGAGATACGCAATAATTTATGTCCAATGACTTTTTTTTTGAAAAATATTATAGTGTCAGTATATTCAAAAAATTTATGAAACACTAGTGATAGAAATGTAAATTCAAAATTTTTCATTTCACTTATAAATCCTCGAGATTGACGCACGGAATTATGATCTGATTCTGAGTCGTTCATGATTTGCTTAAAAACTGCATTCAGTCCATCCCATTCTTCGATAATAACTCTCAAAACTTTAGAATTTGAGGACCAACGTGTGTCCGCTGCAGTTGGTACACGCTTGCCAACGATACTATTTATTACATGAGTTCGCTTTGCAAAATGATGAAAAAATGCTGGTATTCCAGAAATTCTAGAAAAAAATCGACATTTTGATATTTTGTTGCAACTCTGTTAAATACCACATTTATGCGATGCGCCAAACAGTGCACGAATACAGCTTGTGGAGCCACATTTTTTGTTGAAGACTATTTAAATGTCCCGCCATTACGCTTGCGTCATCGTAGCATTGGCCAACTAATTTGGTTTTATAGTCAAAATCTTGCAGCATACCATCCACGAGATTGAATAATGTTTCTGCAGTCCTGTCAGAACTGACGTCATGAAATCCAGCAAAACGCTCAACTAGCTTGCCGTCATTTGACACATATCTTATTATAATAGAACAATGGGATTTTTGTGAAATATCAGTGGTATCATCTACTTGAACAGAAAAAAATTGTTGCTGAATAAAATCTTCAATATACTCAGAAATACAATCTATAATTTCATTTTGTATACTTTTTGAGTCACCAGAAAAAATATTTTTAATTTTTGTATAATGATTTTGAATATTTTCGAGGCTTCTAGATATTAATAATTTTAGCAATTCCTTAAAATTTCCTCGATTTACAGATAAAATACTTTCGTTGTGACACCGCAGTGGCAACTTCTGCTTACTTAGAAATAAAACAGTGTCAATGACGAGTTCCATTATTCGCCTATTCAATCGAACTTTTTCAATAAAGTAAATAATAAAAAGGTGCGAATTTTCCTTACTTGCGTCGACAATAGTATTCAGATCTTTATTTAATTGATGTAATTGAAATGAGCACTTTAAATGCTCGGTAGAATCTTCATGTTTATGAAATGCTCTTGTTGCATTCAGCAAATCAGAAAATCCCGTATCGTTCCATCCTCGTTTTCTAAGTCCCATTAACAAACAGGGCCAACAAAAAAGTTTTTTTGCAAATGAAAGCTACCCCATAACCATGAAAATTTATTGTACAAGGCAGATTTAAAATGTAGATTGTGCGTTCTTCCACAGTTTTTAACATTTTTTATTTTATTTAAATTTAATGCTGGAGTTGGTCGACCACTTGCCAATAAATCTTTTTTATTGTCATCTATCCATCTAGAGAACGGTGTCTCCAATAAATTGCATATAATATCATTATGCAGATTCATTCTGATGATTTAAATATACAATGTGCAATCTATAAAAGTATTAATAATAACAAAATATAAATATTAGTATTACCTCCCAAATAAGTTAAAATAATAATAAATAGAAGAATAACTATTTAAATTGTTATAATAAGCAAATTACAGTGCATAACTATTAATGCGAAGACGAGGTGCAGAGTTCGAAACGTGATATTCACCATTCGCTTCTGCAAGCGGAGGGAGAAGCATTGTTGCTATGGCAACCATTCTATCTAGCCAATAAACGCTAGCTGCGCGCGCAACGTTCAAGAGTTTATTCGAAATTTGAATTACTCTTTATGTAATGCGGGTTGCGGACGATCAGTTTATATAATTTTTAGTAGATAGTTTTTTTAAATTATATTGTTTACTTCAGGCTTTATAGTACATCATATAAAATTTATTGTGAAATTAATTTAAAAAAAAATATATTTTATTTTTTGAAAAAACAGGTGAAGTTCCTTTTCACCTTCTTCACCCGAATAGCTGCCACTGGTTTTTTGCTACTTTTATCGAAAAAGAAATATCCACCTGACCAAAGCAATTCAAATACTGACATAATAATTTAGTTTCTAAATTACATAAAATTTCTTATTGTATAATTAACTTGAGGTTCGATTTATTTTGCCATAAATCTTTTTTGGCCTTCATTCGTATATTCCCGCCGAAACTCAACTTGTGGGTTTTCTTCCCTACTCCACTTATCGGGCGCCACCAGTCTGTTTCTGGTTTTTTCTTGTTCGTAGCCATCATCAAAATTTTCACTAATTTTTAGTTTTAAATTGTAATACTACGTATATTCCGTACAAAATTTATAATTTTATTATATATGACAATGTCTAAATTTAAGTCTGCGTAAAAATTCGTTTATTATAATTTGAAATCCTACTTGCAAATCTTAAATTAATGTAAGTATTACACTAAAATTTGTCAAAATCTTTGTATGCAACAATTTGAACACATTTTAGAGTCCTGATAATGGTTTTAAATAAACCAAAAGCTTGACTTTGTAAAAAATTTGACTGTTCCACGAATGTGCTTCTTCCAATATCTCCACCGAGAGTACGACTTGCATGCCATGAGATATTCTAAAGAATGGGCATCAATTAACATCAGGATTTCATCAGCAACGGATAGGTGAATTTTCCTCGTCAAATGCCGGCAACATGGAGTTCTACCTAAACATATCACCAACAATATAGACCTACGCCCGGTGAGGATACACCACATCAGGAACCGAGACAAAATAGACAAAGCGTAAGACAGGTTAAGAGAACAAATATTAAATTTAGAAATTAATATCACTTGTAAATATTAAGTTACACTGAAAGACCAAAAAAAAATTTAGAAACTAAAATTATTAACATAACCACACAACATATTTTTAATAAATTTAAACAGAAACAAAATGTAGTCTATAATAAACATTTTTTCAAAGTAAAAGCTAGTAATATTAAAAAACTGAATTCTTTAAAGACAATTGCCCAAAATAGTTTAATTACACAAGAAAAATAGTTTCAAACATTAGTAATACTGAAATTCCACCAGATGTAAAAACTCGTTTAAAATTAGGTCCTAAATTTTGTATAAAGCCAAATTTTAGTGATTTAAATTTACCAAAACTCTTAAGTGACATTGAATATATTATATCAGACTTTAATAATGACAGTAGGGATATATGTAGGGCTCGAGTTATTAACATTATTACTAATTTTGTTCAATCACACCAAATTAATACCGACAGCACGAATAAATTGTATCATAGAACGAAAAGTTTCTTAACCCATTTGTTCCCACTACATTTTTTAAATTATTTAAAATATATTTTTGGATTTCTGTATGGATTAAAAATATGTATGAGAGAAAAAATCAAATTTATTAATACCAGAAGTGAAAAATGGGTGTACTCAAATGAGTGCAATGATATTATATAGGATCATACACATAAAATCAAGAGGAATGCAAAATAACTTAATTATATTTATAAAAATATATACTAACACAAAATATATTCATAGATATAAAAAATAAAGAATTAATTTGTATGAAACTTTTTGAAACATGGACGTTCTAAACAAAGTGGTACATCGCATTTGGTACAATTCCAACGTACTTTCATGTGACATACAAGACATCACAGTTGTTTTCTGTTTTCTCTGGAAAATGCCCACTTTCACTTTGCTGGTTGCTTCGCGGTACTGATCCAGGTCTACTCTTCTGGAAAGTTGATTTCGGGTATGATCGTAGGTAATGCCGTACAATACTGCTCTGAAAATTCAATAAATCCATTTTTTCATTGGAGCATTTACGCACTGGTCACATAAATCAACCCCTCCCATTCCAGAATTATAACTTGCAAATAATTTGGGTTGTGGTACATCAATTTTTGCTTTGGCATCCTTAGACCAACGTTTGACTAAAGATAAGGGCTCAACAGAATCATAATTCGTTGCCATGGTAACAATACTATTGTCCTTCCATTTTACAAAGAGCAGTTCATTTTTCTTATCATATTTATATTCATAGTAACCGCGACCTTTTTTTTCATTTTATCTGAAGGCAGCATTGGACATTTTTTTGTCCGATTTTCCCTCACGGTTCCAGTGGCTTTTATATTTTCTTGTCTAAGAGTAGTCATTAGGTTATGGCTAGTAATAGTTATTTACATTATACGTGCGGTAGGTGTAATTTTACAACGCGAGGTTTTATATTGAAGCACGACGCGCAGCGAAGTGCTGCAATAAAACCAAGCGTTGTACAAATACCTAACGCACACATTATGTATTAAATTTTTTGGCCGAGATATCTATTAAAATATGTATTTTCTATAAAAAATTTGCTTGTTAACATAAAACCATTGTTGTCATCAAGCGAGCTGCTATCAAAACAATTTATTGTATAGGCTCAGCATCAAGGCGCTTTGAAAACCAATGAAACGTCAAAATAATCAAAAAATTGTATTGCTTGATTTCTATCTTGGTCAGTAATTGCTAAAAGCAAGGATAAAAGTATTGTAATCATATCTATCAAAAAGAAAAATGACAGACTTACTCCCTGAAAATCAAAAGCCCGTTACGAGAGATATTATCAAGTTTTCATACGGTGGTGTGCCGAAAGAAAATCAACAATTGGAAGGAAAATAAGGTTAGGCAGATTAGTTCCTACATACGTAGTTTCTAAACAGACTACATGAATGATTCTAATGTTACCTACCCTTTTAGACATTCTTCATTAAAACTAATTTCAAACATTTGAAATAAAATAAATAATTCTCATCAATCATTCCACAAATTTTATCATTTGAAAATTTTGACATACTGATATTGCCGACTGAGAATTATGCTAAAAGATGGCGCTGGCAGATTAAATTAAAAGAAATTCAGTTTTATTTATTTATTTACTATTCTTAAACGAAAATTGCGGTAGCTAGCGTTTTTGTAGGCACTCTTTATTATTACAAAGTAGATTTCTTTATTAATGGCCTCTTCAAACTTAAAAATATGGGTGTATATTACTTTATTCGGTGCGGCAAAGTCATGACATGTGTAAAATCGCAACTACCATGGACGCCAACGATGTGTGATTGTTATGTTTACACTTTAGGAGGCCAAAAAGTAATTATCGAAGAATATCTCGTGATCCAAGTGGAATACCATCATGTTCTGGATTTTTTTCCGCACCACAATATACACTAAATTTGTAATAGTAACCAGTTGAACTACAGAGCAGCCATTCCTCATATCCAAAACGAACCGGTTTACCCCTTATGAATTATTTAGCACTATGGTGTCCAAAATACCTAATCATAGCCTCGCCAATAGAAAGTTTCTTGTGAAACACACCCCACTGCTGAAATTTGTTATTTAGACTGAAAACCATGGGTTGCAACTTGTACATTTTATCGCTTTTGTCTATTTTAAAATTATCCGCAAAATGTAAATATTATATATACTATTATTAACTACAGGAACATTGACGTCTTCATCCAAAGTCCAATATAACTTCTCTCTAGGTAACTGATGATAACCGGATAATAGCAAAATAGATATAAAAACTTTTATTTCCTCTTTGGTTACTGTGAATAAATGGTTGTTTTTTTGGGCGACGTAAATACAAGTTTGTTGAACTATTTGCTCTACAACTGCGGCATCAAAAAAAAAAGTTCAAAAATATCGACCGGATCCAATGAAGATATGTGGGTTTTCAAAATATTTTCTTTCTGCAAATAAATATCACTTTCATCCATATTTATATCCAGAATTCCATTCTGGTTCTTGAGCTTCAAAATGACCTGCAGAAATATTGGCCGCTAAGTTCTTTATTATTACTGCTAACGGTATTTCATCTTCAGAATCTGATTAATCTTGAAAATAAATTTCGACTGGACCAGGAACATTCTTTGGGAGCTTTGAATGCTGGGTATCATCAATGTCATCTTCATCGGTTTCACTCTCTACATCTCGTGAAATTATAATATCCGGTGTGCGGGATTCAAGTTCCAAGTCTTGAATAGCAGGTTCTAGCCTGATATCTTCTACTATAGAAGCTGGGACAAGAAATACCTTCCGACTCCATGTTTTTATATGATATTCTGAGAAATATTTTTCCATATTTGTTCTAGGATTATTCCCGTTGTACTCATACGAATACAGTAACAACACAATCATGTAACAATTGACTAAATTAATAGATTATTTATTTTTACAACAAAATCAATTGACTACTTACCAATGCACCGAAATTCACAAAGAAACTACTAACAGTGAGGGTAAATGTAAAACTACGTCTTTGTATATATGAACAAGTTCAGACAAGAAAAATCCAGCAACAGGTGTCAAAATAAAATGTAACCAATACATTTTTTTACATAAATACTCATCAAAGTAGCTTCGTGGCATTAAGGCAATATGATTTATATTAACAAATAAGGTATTACAACAATAATTTAAAAATAAACAATTCTGAATTATCTGTACTCATATGAGTACAACGCGCACAAAATGGGTTAAAACAAATCCAAATTTAGTTATACAATTAGACAAAGGAAACATTACATGTGTTATGGAAAAAGAAAAGTACGACGTAATTGCAAACTAAATCACATCAAATTACAAACTGGATAAAACAACAAACTGTTTGCACTAAGTAGACTGTGTTCCGAAACTCTCCAGAACTCTCCGAAACTCTCACCGACATCGAGCGGGACACACGAAACAAAACAAAAACAGTCATCAAAAAATCGAGTCTTCAAAAAATCTGTGAAAATTTGCAGTTTTGTTTTTTCGACACGTCTGTCTGTTGAGTTTTTGTTTTGTCCGTTCAGTGGAAAACCGACATTACGCTGACACTGGAATGCAGAACTTGTTCGTCGTGACTTTTAGAATTTGTACTCGTATTATCAATGTTGCTTCTTTAAAAAAAAATCTTATATGTATCTTCAACTTCAACGACACTGACACGTTAACACTATTTTAATATAAGAAAGGAGAGGTTCTACGTTACAATTGTTTTAATTTTTTTTCTTTTAAATCATCCGTTCGGCTTCCAACGCACTAGTGTGCACACTACACTTAGTGTTGCCAGCAAACATTTATTTTTTGTTACAGATAGAGTAATAGGTTTATTTTAAATTAATTTTAACATGTTTAATTGGAAAAAGGAAATACGTGTTCAATAAATATCTTCCTCTTCTTAAGTCTTTCCGAGGGTTGCCATTGGTAACAATTAACATCGTTTAATCATGGCCAACTTCATTGAATTGCGCTACGCTTATTATGGCCGTTCCTGATCATTGTTTTCCTATATAAAATTTAGTCGTGAGTTTTTTACAGTTTGTATAGATAGTGACATCTAGTTATTTTATTTCAATTAGGAGGATAGTGTAAGCCTGTCAGCGTCCCTGATTCTCCTTGGTCTCCGTCAATTAAAATTATATGTGCAAAATGTGTTCTCAGTTTATTTAAAGCAAATACAACACTTCAAAAATTAAATATTAAAATTAATATTTATTTCTGACAGATAATTTGTCAAAATGGTACAATGTTACGCCGTGCGTGGCGTCACTCGACGTTCTCTCTCTGTAATTTTTGTTTGTGTAATTTTAGTGACATTTGAGACGGCTATAATAAGCGTAGCGCAATTCGATGAAGTTGGCCGTGGTTTAATAAATAGAGTAAATCCGCTTGCCAGCATTGTTAATAATAATAATAATAATAATAATAATAATAATAATAATGCATTTATTTCCAAACAGGTTTAACACCCAATTACAAGGAAAATACAAAACAAATAGAGAATATGATAGTGTACACAAAAATAGTGCATAGTTATTCAAATAACAAACATTTACAAATTTATAAATAATGAAGGTTTAACAAAACAAATTTTCATTCAAAAGTTTCATTCATAATAGATGTGATAAATGATAAGCTATCTTCAAAAATGTCGCATTTAGAGCAAATTTCATTGAAATTATTGCACATAATATTAATTGGAGATTTTTTTAGCAAATTAGTATGTGGTCTTGTGCAATAAAAAGTATTATTTATACGTGAGTGTAAGCGTGGTATATAAATATTAATTTTATTGAGTAGCCAGGGACAATCAATGTTATTTTGAATTAAGTTATATAAAAATTTTACGGAGGCTGTGAAGCGTCTTTTTTGCAGAGATGTAAAATTAAATTGCAGTAATAAACGATCATGTTCAAAACCTCTGCATGGGTAATTTCCTTCTGACAAATAATAAATGAATTTGAGAAACTTACGCTGCACGGATTCAATAATATCTATTTGATTTTTATAAATTGGATACCATATGATACTAGCATATTCTAATCTTGAACGAACAAGTGTAAAAAATAAAATGTATAAAGTAGTATTTGAGAATTCTCGGCAATTTCTATAAATAAAACCATAGGTTCTGAAAGCCTGGGTAGTTATATCTTTAATATGAGGTACAAAGGTAAATTTTTTGTCAAAAAGTACTCCAAGATCTTTATGAACATCAAGAGTATCTAAAGGAACAGCATTAGTTATATCTGGATGTTACGTTATTTTGCCCTCTACAGTAAGTTACAGCTTTGCATTTGGATATGTTTAAATATAAAGCATTTGACTCACACCATGTTCTGATAGCATGGTGTGAGTCAAGTGAATAAAGAATTGAGATTGAAAATTGTGCCGCGAATTTGACGGTCTGTTTGAAATTACAAAAACATACAACGTACCTACCTATTTAACATTAATTTTGTTGACATCTTATGAATATTTGTAAAATTTTCAAAATAGTTATAGATTTGATTGCAGCGTAATAGATTTATGTTAAAAGTAATTGATCTATTACGATTCATAATAGCACTGGCAACACTGCTACACTACTACACAGCACAGCATGGGACTGGAAGCTAAAATTACGCTTTGACATAATCCAACGGCATCTATTGATAAAATGTGTATCTAACTGTGACGTGACGGAAACGAATAAAATATTTTTATTTTTCTTACAAGCGATTTTAGTTTCGATTACAGTAATACAATGTTCTGTTCTAATGTTATAGCTTTAGCAGGTGCTCAATCGAATTATAGGGGCGCTCGAGCGCCTCCAAAAAGGTTTGTAACTACGCTATTGGGGACGACGAACCCTTCTGGTGGCTGACTTCTACGGTGAGATTCTTGGACGACGATGGTTGGGGTGTTTCTCCGGCGAGGTTCTTAGACGACGATAGTTTGTACGGTTTTCCGGTGACGGTGGTAGTGCAGACACGGACCGGATCGAGCGCGGAGCTCGTGCGGCGAAACGTATTGTCTCCAACGGAAACGGGTGGTTGACTTCAGCTGCTTCGTGGCCTCCGTTTTGAAGCTGAATACACCGAGTGCAGTGTGAAGGTAATGGTGCGCGTGGCCACGACGTCGATAGCATCATCTAATCGTGAGGCTGAGTGATAGGCAACCTTACGGCTGATTGATGTCGAATGCTTGTGTCCTTCTGACCTATCGACTAAGTGAGCGAGTTACTGCCTGCTGCCTTAATTCAATTCGAGTCAATTCAAAAAAGTTTATTGGTTTTCATGGTTGTTACAGACAATTACATGGTATATGTATAATTTTAATTATTGAAAATACTTGGTTTTAAGTTTCACAATTATTATATTGACATATTGACATTTCATTTATATTTATTTCATATAATTTAGACATATATATATATATATATATATATATATATATATATATATATATATATATATATATATAATTATACGATAAGGAAGATCTGATGATGCTTATGTTGTAGCGAAACTAGTTATCAAATAAAATAATTGTGAAACTCAAAACCAAGTATTTTCAATAATTAAAATAAATAATAAGTTTCACCATGTAAGAGCTGACACAATTAAAGTATATATGTATAAATATTTTGGGACGCTGCTTTAGGGAAAATATTCCTTTTTCAGCATTTAGTTATGTTAACATTTTTATATTACAATTTTTTTTTAATTAAATTTATGTACATTGTGTAAAAAGAGAAGTTAGTTATGTCGTCATTACAGTTATTTCAGGGATAGGGCTGTTGAGTTCAAAATGGCGTGTAGGTCATCCGGTAGCGCTGTGCTTGGACCAGCAGCATATCGAAGGGGTGCCTGTGTTTCCGTTTGGGGCGGCGTTGGAGGAGTCTCGGTGCTTGTGTCTGGAATGGACGGCGGAGGTTACCGCCTTGTTGGATTTTGCGGGCGGCGTATCTGCCCTGCAGTATTTGGCGGCGCTCGCTGATGGGCTGTGTTGCTGTCCACGTGTATACATGACGCGACGGATACCGATGGAGTAGACCGTGGATCCGGCGAAGAAATCTCCTCTCGAGCGTGGTGAGCTTGTGCAGTTGGGTCTCCGTAGTGGCCGCGTGGACAACTGCTCGGAAGTCTGCTACGGGTCTCACGAATGTTTTATATGTGTGTTCCGCAACTTGGACGCTGCAGCCGGATGGTTTATTGCGCATCTTTGTGATACATGCCCGAATGTTCTTCTCTCAGTTCAATGTTCTGGAGAGTATGAGCCCGGAGTAACTGGCTGAATTTTGCGACTCGATCACTTCTCCATTTAGCTTGATCCGAAGTTGTGCCTGCAGGCGGTTTTGACGATGATTAAATAATATTTCGTTACATTTATTTGGATTCTCCAGGTTAATTACAGCCTGTGTCGTCCGCATACTGCTGTTGTTTAGTAGACTGCGCGGCTGGAGATGGCAGGTCGTAGCAAAAAATGGCAAATAGAAGCGGCGACAGAATGCTGCCCTGTGGGACGCCAACACTTATGGTGAATTCCTCTCCACATTTGACTGCTGCTTTCCGGTTGTGCAGGAAACTGGCGACTACCTGAATGAGGGGTCTCGGGACTTGAAGGTTCACCAGTTTTTTATGGATTCCGGCGTGCCACGCCTTGTCAACACTGCTGCCTATATCGCTGGTCCTTTTATACATGCTTGGCTAGATGCGGCTGCCACCGCGTAGTAGGGGGATGCGCTCCTATTGGCTGGTTTCACCGCCCGCTCGAGCAGTGCATGACGTCACTACTGGAAGGCTGTCTCGCGGCTTGATGACACGAGTTCGCTACAAAGTTACCCTTGAAATTGTCAGTTTTTTTAAAAATTTAAATAACAAATATGGGGATTGTTGACTTTGATTCTAAAAAGTGGGAATTGCCGATTTTGAAACTAAATTCAAATAAAATTTCGCTACTTTTTGTACATTATATCGTCGGCTTACAAGGAGAAGACACTAAGTCAAAGTATGTTATTTTTGGAAAACTGCATTTTAAGAATTTGTATCTTTTTCCTTCAATTTAGGGTTTATGCGGTTTATTGAATAATTTTTATTTATTTTAATAGTTGCATATAATATTTCTGCAAGTGGTTACTATCATACCATAAGTTGAAAATTTTATTGATGATTAACTTTGATAATTATTTATAAAAATCACACGGACTTAATACCTTTGCCCAGATTTAATTGACTTGGTGCTTTTTCTTTGTATAGATTTATAATAAATTACAAGCAAAAATGACTTAGGGCCGGTATTTTCACTTGCGAATAAAGGTTTAGATAAATTTATCCTTCGGATAAATATTTTTGTCGTCTTTTCACTTGCAAATAAATTTATTCGAAAGAATAACATCTGTTATTCGCGAGATAAATTATTCGGTACTTGGGTAGCGAATAACCGTTTATTCGTAAGTTCATTACATTTCCACATAGTGCAGATTTATTAACAAAATGGATATATTAAATATTATGATGATATTTTCAACTATGAATTAATAAATAACGTGAGAAATCGATCACGCACCATCAGACAGCAACATAACCACATAAATGAAATATTTTTTGACAGGTTCCGATTATGAAAACAATTTAGTATCACATATTGGGGATCGCATTTGACCTCAACGAGTAAATAGGTAAATCATTATAAAGATCCTGTCATTTGACGCTGGCAACATATTTTCGAATTTTGGATACTTTTGTTGAATACATTGACAAACATTTACTTTGAATTGAAACAAATATACAAAAAGTACAAGAAGAATTTTACAATACACATATCCCGTTTACCGCATATGTGCTGAATTAGATGGTACACTTGTTAAATTACAGTCTTCCGGGGTTAAAAATGCATAATATAGATCACATTGACATTAAAGATGTCAAACAAAATTTTGACAACTACGGATTCAAAAGTAGTTGACACATTTCATCCTTGTCTGCTTAACGTGGCTACGCCAAACTCTATCCTTCTCTACTGACACAAATTCACACTGCAAGGCTACCAATTCACGAACGTTAAAGTTATTCGACAGATAGCTATTTGTTTGTGTAAAATGTGTGAAAAGACGCAATGGAATTATTCGTTGGATAAATATATAGAATAAATTTATTTAACGAATACTTATTCGAAACTTTATTCGGAAGTGAAAATACCGGGCCTTAAGGTTTAAAAATTAACAAAGCTCTTAAAGATATTAATATGTATTGTTTATTCCAGTTTATAAATAATTTAAGTGGTTACATAATTATATAATATAAAACTTTTTTGTAAATACTTTATTACCAGTTAAATCTCTAACAAAGTTGCATTCGTAACAACTTGCTGAGTGTTAAAATAGTGGATATTTTTTTGGCAGCTATTAAAATATTTAAATTAAACGTTTCGATGTGATCTTGTCACTGTTAGCAAGGTATTGCGCTAACAACTTTGTTAGAAAATTGATCTCTTAGTTCCCTAGTCTGTTTCGTCATCTTTGGAATCCAATCGCGCTTGTTCAGTTGTTCTTATGGATTTAACTACCGAAGGTAGATTTTTAAGCCAAATGTTCAGCGGCTGAGGGATCACATTTTCTTACATAGTGTTATGAGATCTTTCTTTTTGGCTTGAGCAATGGGCAGTTGCTTTGAATAAAGTTTTGGTATTAAAATGTCACTAATGTCAGTTTGATTTTCACTCTTTGTGCTCGTTTTTCTTGCATTAGAAGACGAATCATTAATTTTTTTATAATTACTGGAAAAATCATATCTATATTTAATTATATTGGGTAATGCTTTTTCATACATAAAACACTTCACTTTCAGCCAGTTCACAACGTCACCGTCTTCGTCGGTTTTTTTTATTATTTTGTATGGTCATTGTTACCGATTTCTTTAGATCAAAGAAATCCCCGTAAGTCATCTCCTTAGTGATATAAGCGTTGCGCTTTCTTGTCAATTTAAATACATTCTCCCATTCGTGAATGCTGCCAATTTCTATATTTTTTCGAGCAGTCTCGATCGCGCTGTGCATGTAGTCGACCTGCATATAGGAGTGTCCACTCCAAAAAAATTTGTTCAATTTTTTTAATAGTTAGGTGCACTTTTACCAGATGTATAAATAGGGCTGCTATTTTTACGTTTCTGTTCTGCACTCCAGAAGTATCTGAAAAGATTGTGAGATGTTCAACATCAAGATTATTAATGTATTCTGATAAACAGGAGCCAATTTTCACAGCTTCCTCTTTTTCCATTAATTTCCGACCAGAAATAAGAGAACGCATTCTTTATTTTGGCAGCGTCGTATGTTGTGAAATCGTATACGTTTATCTTTCTAAGATAATACGAGAGACTAACACTGGATGATGGAATCTGCAAAACACTTTGCAGGTCACAAGTAATGCTCATAAATTTTTTATCGCTTGCTGCTTTCTGCTTGTCATTTTTTTTCCTGCATAGCTTGATATTTAATTTCCAAATGGCTATTCCAAGTTTCCTTCATTTTTTAATTTTGAGGATCGGCGTTCGCGTAATTATTGCATGTAAGGTACTGATCCTTTTTTGGTTAAAAAAAGACAAGTTAAAATATGTGCAGAATATTCTCTTGTATGTAATTTCACTAACGGCAGGCTCACTATTTTCGTCGCATTTTTCTTTGTTCAGTAAGTACATTTTTGTTGTATTTAAATTTGGATCTAGATGTTGTTTACTAGATTTTCTTGTGTAGTGACTTTCCACAGCAAGAAAGTTTTGAATATGTTCCTTTACTCTTTTCACTGTATTTTCACTAGTCTTGTTGCGCGGTGCTTTACGACCTCTCTTGCATTCGCTCCCATAATGTCCTAGAACGTCCATCTTTTTAAAAGCGTCAATGATTGATTTGTTAGATATAGTTTAAAAAAAAAATCTGAAACAAATTTGTAAGCCATCTTTAATAAACGAATACTTTTTTGTATTACTCCTTGGTTTGGCAGAATCAGATCTGAATCTACGACTCTTTGGTTCACTAGATAATATATGACGCAAAATGAAATCTTTTTAGCCGCAAAATTAAGACTCCAGTATTTAGCACAAAGAGCGCGTCTATCATCTTTTGAAAAATAATTTATGCAAGTGAAACGGCAAGACGAGTAATCTACATCTTTCGGTAATTTTTATTTTTGGTCTTTTCCACGTTTACTTTTGTATGGCAAACCTGATATCATCTTTTTCCTTTCAATATTCCTTTTCCATGAAGTTGGATCAGAGGTTTTCTAACGACCACGCTTCTTTTTGGATACTGGTCCGTCCACATTTACTTAGGTTCAGAAACATTTTCCTGAATGATCCGCTTATTTTTATTTCTGGCTTGTACGAAGGAGGAATCTGAACTGTCACCATTTTTGCTATCCTCTGCCTCCCAGTTTTTGTCGTTAGTGGAATCATCAGAGTTATAGAAAGGATCGGGCAGAAGATGTGAGCAATTCCAATCTTTTGATTTAGGCTCGTTCACTTCATCATTACGTGTCATATCTTGAAAAGGATGTGGATTATCTGCAAGAAAAAGCATCACATCAGGAATTTGTTAAACGGATATTTTAAATCAGTATATACATTAAACGAAACAAATCAACATGAATTATATCCCACCTGTTAACTTTGATGCTGAATTATCCAATTGTATTACCCATTTAAAGGTGCATTAAACGGCGAATCATATGATGTAGATTCTACATCATATGATTCGCCGTTTAATGCACCTTCTACATTGTAGAAGGTACATTCTCTATGGGTAGTAAAGTAGTGAACGATTTTTGCTCATTTTCAACTACAACATCCGTTTTTTTTTACATTCTAAAATACATTGCAAAAATCGGCAAACAAAAAGTAATTTTTAAAAGAATTATAGATAATATTGTACACATTTTAAGACTTACCTATATGCCCCTCTAGAAAAGCCATTATTCTGTCAACTTTCTTTATTTTATATCGTTAAATGAAGTCAGTTAGTACAATTTTCTTGTATAGGAGATTCAATGTTGACAATGCAAATGAAAACTATTGTAATAAGTGCGGTTATTTCGAGAAAAGAGAGGACGTAATGCATTTTCCTTGTTGAGCTTTCCTTGTTAGCTGTTTATGATGTTAACTAAAATCTGACAAATATTGACTTGTGTATTTTCCTTGTAAGCCGACGAACATAAAAAGATTATACATCACAAACTTAAAATATTTAAGAAAAAATAAAAATATTGTAACATGATAGTGTTAAACTAGCAGCATACTATTTAATGAACATATCTGACCTGATAATAACAGAAAATGGAAAGAACGATTTAAAACGCAGTTTAAAATGAAAGTATAACTATATTAACAAAAGATATAATTATAAATAACATATGGAAAACAATTAATTGGAATTTGAAATTAAGAAAATACAAATAATGGTGAAAAATCGAAAATTTATCAAAATAGATAAAATAACCAATATTATCTTTATATAAAAAAATTAAAGGTACTTACTAAAATAATGCATGTTGATTCGGGAAACTTGCCAGGAGATTCACAAAACTCAACCAAAGACCAAGTAGAACTGACCGCTCCAGCGTGTAAGTCATCTCTTTTTATACACCTCTTGTGGGGGTAGTTTTACCAAAATGTTGCATTATAGAATGTTCGTCCGGCACATCTGCTCTACTCGACCAATGCCTGAATCCGAAATTCCGTAACACATTCGCAATTCTAGAATTCTCGGAAAAGGCGGTTAGGCCATAAATCTAATTAATGTACAGACCGAACTTTAAGAAACAAGATTGAAAAGAGTGAAATCTATGAACTAAGGATTGGTAAATATTTTCTAAAGAACAGATGTATAATTTTGAAAAGAACGAAATGTATAAAATAAAAGGCAGATGATACCGTAGCATCCAGTTTCAATAACATATAAGAAATAATTATAAACTATGGTACCGACTTTCGTACTGTTACAACTCTTCCCTCCTTAAATTAGTCATATTATATTTAAGAAAAATATATATTACGACTACTATTATAGCGTGTCCTAGTAGTCTTCCGGCTTCAGGTGCTACTTTTTCTTCCTGTGGTCGTACCCCAATGCCATTGATTCAGAAGCTGTCGGCTTCGCCTCTCTGTCTGACGCTAAATGACTTGCATACTTTGACGTATTTTCCACGAATACGTGGTTCTGCCTTGCCAGTTCGCGGCAGTTCATCACTGGAAGATATTCTCGAAACTTCTTGGTTCGTATTTTGGAGAATGCCATGATATGATAGCAGACTACGCCTGAGCCTTCGGACTTCTTTGACTATGTATTTATTCCTCATTTTACCCTAATACTTATTCATGCACAATAAAACTAAAAGATCTTATTAACAAACTTAAACAAACTTTTCTTTAACATATATAATTAGCTTCTTAACGCATTATTCATTTTCTTATATTAAATTTTACTGCTTATATACTCTAGAGTTTTACATTGACTGTGTGTGTAATTTGACATAATTCAACCTAAAACGATGGTTGCGTACCAAAGGACAGGAGACGCAACTTCTTGAGTCATATCATATTTATATGAAACAGGCTGTCTAGTACAATAGGTTAAAAACTGAATTTTTGCGTTATCGATATTCGTGTTCAGTTGGTAATTCGATTACCTTGCCGGTATTTGTATGCGAATCAAACGACCCAGTATTATTTTCTTTGGTGGGCGCATATACCACTCTAATCTCGGCATTTCCTCGCTGAATGTTCTTTAATCCGCATTTTTTACATATTTTGAATCTAATAAGCTTCTTTTTGTATAAAAACTATATAATGACAAGAATAATTATTATTGGTATAACACAAGTTTTATATGAAAATTACTGTGTCCATAAAACGAAGATGATTCTGCTCTTAGTTCTTTTATACGTTAATGCCATACATCTATATCTACGCCATTATTTAATGTTTCCGTATCAATTTGTTTTAAAATTGTTTGAATATCATCTGAATTTCCAGTTTCGGATTTTTTTCTGTTCTAACTTTATGTTTACATAATTGCTGAGCCTTCTCCATGTTCCCTGTTTCGTATAAAGCGGATATACATGACAAACCGGACATTCTACGAATCGGTCTTGTTGGTGGACAAATTTTGAAAATACCTTTTCTGAAATTGTTTAAATCTGCCGACTCTAATTCCATCTAAAATTGTCCGTTTTCGGAGACGGCTAAAAATTCTGCATTCAGTTGAATAAATAACCTAGTGCTTGTATCATTCTCATTTGCCATATAGGGTAACGACAAGGCTCTATACACATGGAAATAGTGGCCTGGCGCTTTTAATGGGATTTCCATGAATAAGCGTAAAATGTCAAAATATCCAGCTTGGACAGTGGCGACATCGTCACGTGTTTCTTTCGGCGTTTGAAGTTAACAAAAAAACTTGAATTTGTGCTCTTTTTATCACATCAGGACTAATAAAAACGGGGCTTAATTTACTAAGAGATGTAATTTCTAAGGCGTTCCAAAATCATTTACGGGTTCCTCTAAATAATTTAAAATATATTCTTCCACGCGCAAAGCTGAGTGTAAGTTTAGAGCTTTGAACTATTCTTCTAATTTCCATATTATTTTTTAATTGTTCCTGTTTTCGGGTTCAAATTTCTGTTTCATTTTTTAGGAGTGAAAAAATTGTTTTAAATGTATCATAACTTGCAGTTTTTTTTTCATTTTCCCTAACATTAAAAATTAATAATAGATGGAGTCTAAGGTTAAATTTAACTAAAACTATTATAATTACCTCTTAACCTTAAAATTAATTTTAACAAAAACTATATACGTGTTTCGAGAACTAAGTTCTCATCATCAGTAATACAACAAGTGAAAGTTAAACAGAGTAGTCAAGATTACTCAACATGTCAACCATGCCAGAGGTCCTAACAACTCTGAAAAACAAGGGAAAGAACTGGGATTATATAGGGATGGGAGTCATCGGTGAATGATTACCTATAAACTAAGATAATTTGCGTCCAATAATGAGTCATTAAATTTTAAATCGTCCAATAAAATTTAACTTTGTAATAAATTGAAAAGTTTTGAGTTTGGTATGGGACCGAGATCTGCGTTCATCAAATTATTTTTATATTTATTTATTATTAAACTCTCGTTTGCATCTAAATATCTATCGTTATTAATATGTTTTAAAAGTTTAATATTAGAATTGTTAACTTTGTGATTATTAATGAACATATGTTAAGCTACGCTAGATTTTTCTGGATTGCCGCTTTGTAGATGATAAAAATGTTCTTTAAACCGAGTGTCAAATTGTCTTTTAGTTTGACCGATGTAAACTTTATTACAATCATTACAACTAATTTTATAAATACCGGATTTTTTGTTAGTATCTATTTTATCTTTAGGGTTACCTAATAACAATTTAATGGTATTATTTGATTTGTAAGTTATGGTTAAATTATGATTTTTAAAAATTTTGTTTAAACTTTTAGAAGCTTTATCGTACGGTAGTGTTATGTATTTATTATTATTTTTATTATTAGATGGCGTTAACGTTGTAAAATTAGAAATGGATTGGCGATTTTTAAATTTATGGACTAATTTATCGATAGTTTTAACCGGGAAGCCGTTATACTTAGCTATTTCTCTAATATAGTTTAGTTCAGTTTTAAATCAAATTGTTTAAAGGAACTTTAGTTAATCTGTTTATTAAGAATTAGCCGTTATAAATCTATTAGTGTTCGTGGATTTTCTATAGATATCAAAATCTAATTTGTCCTTGTTTCTAATAACCAGTACGTCAAAAAAAAAAACTTATTTGCTTTCAAAGTGGTTAGTCAATGAATTTAGTAGTTTTCCAAATCAACCTCAAACATTTTCCGTACAAAATTGTATAAGTTTAAATTGAAATGAAAAAACATCTGAGCTTAAAAATGATTTAATGACTGAAAAAAATAAAGGTAAATAATGTAATAAAAGAAAAATCCCGTATAAAAATACAAAGTTAATAAACATTTTATTATTTTTGTCATTAAAAAACTTTTTTATGGCGCCTGTATGATTTTGGCAAAAGAAAATTACTTGTCCACAACGTTACTCTGAACATCACTGTCCTGAATATCGGGTTCAGGGACACTATCTTCCATGGTCTTTAAACGTTGGTTACAACTTATAATAGTGATGAAACTCATCCGGGATGATCAGTGATTTGCAGAGCTTTAGCAAATCCTGTTTCTTCTGAATACTGATGGGCCGAGGTTTGGAGTATGCTTTTCTAATTCGATCTCAGTGAGATTAATAGGGCAACCTTTGCCAAAAACGTATATCTCTTTATAATTAGAACTATGATCATACCTGTATAAAATAATACCTGGTTTGGATTTTAAATATCTCAAGCATTTTATTTTAAGTCAACTGACTTTTTCCCCATTCGTGTTTTTGGTTTTATTTCTCATTATTAGTTTTGAGAGCGCTTCCAAATCGTAGAAGTAATTACATTTAAGCTCTTCTACGTTAAACGGCTTTTTATTCGACCTAAACGTCCTTGCCATATGAAAAATATTTCGCCAGTCATGCATAGTGTAAACTGGAATATATTTTTATGCCTTCTCGATAGCGCTATGCATACTATCTACCTCCATATAGCTGTGTCCACTCTCTAGAAATTTCTGTTCTATCAAAGATAAGTTGGGATTTGTTTGAACCAAATATAAAATAATCTGATGTAGTCAACACAACCTCCTTTCAATTCCATGCTTGAAATAGCAATGAGCTTTAAGTAAAGTATCATTTCTGGTTGCTCGCTTGTAAACAATATCTAATTTGTTGTTCCAATAAATATAAAATTCTGTAATACTAAATTTTAGATTTTATTTTATTTTGTTTTTCCTCAAAAATCTGTTAAGAACTCCAAATTTAGTACCACTTCCGGTTTATTATATAGGTATAGTCAAAATATGTTTCAAATTATACACGAGTTTAGAAGTTTTGAATAATGTTTTAATATATTTTTTTCAAGAAAATCTGTTTATAGCTTCCTGTAAAGTAGTACTTCCGGTTTATTAATTTAAGAAAATTTCTAGTATGTCGTTCTCATTAATATATATATATATATATATATATATATATATATATATATATATATATATATATATATATATATATACCCTCTGGATAATTTTCTATAGTGGAGTTACATGAAGAAATAACACCTGCAGGAGCTACAGCTGCTTTACCTAAAGAAACTGTAACAGTTGCGACTCAAACATACTTTCGATTGCCATCTATATAAAAAATTAGCCATCCTTCTGATACTGATATAAGCTCCAGCCCCAGTTCGTCAACACAAAGTGACTCAACATTTAAACCATTTACCTCTTCAACCGATTTGTCTCCAGAGAAAGATTAAATATTTCAATTTAAGCAAATGAATGAATCTTATTCTTCTTGCCATACTTTCTGAACAAATTTTTGTTGATCCAAATATAGCTTCAACTAAACTTCCGTCATAAGTATGACTTTTGGCAGCTTCGTGTATTTTTGAGGCAGTTATTCTGCCGAAATGTGCATCATACCATTTAAATGTTTTGAATTGTTCCACTGTTTATTTTTGTACTACCAAACAATCATCTTCTGTGATATGCTGTTTGCAGAACGAAATAAAACTGTCAACATTAATTTTCCCCTGCGTTTCTTCGGTGTGTCTTTTGTATTTGACATTCAAGCAGTGTAAAGATGTTCGTTTAATAACGTCTCCTTCAAGGAGATTAACTAACAAGCTTTCACTATCCAATTTCTTCCCTTGCTCTATATATTTTTGTCTAAATCGACCGTTTGCAGATTGTACTGTTACCTGAACTCTAGACGGAAACATTTCCGCTATACTACAACTTTTCAAAGTTTTTCCCACTTTGGACAGCTTCGAAGTTCGCCAGTAGCATGTTGTTTCAGTGACTGATGCTTCTTCACTGCGCCTATGCAGCCACATTAAAAATGCTACAGCATATTTACACTCACCTAAAGATTAAAAAATAAATATTAATTACCTTTGTTTACATTACATATTTTTTAATATAAATACCAGAAGAAGCTGTACAATCATGGCATTCACAACTCGTAACCTCTTCGTTTTTCTCATTGATTACAATAATAACTGCATATCCTCTTGCACTGATACGATGTTCCGGAGTAATGCTTGCTTTTACAAAGCAGGTTTCATCATCTCTTTTTAATTATACTTTACCAACTGCATTATCACCGAAAGTTTCTCTTCCATCTCTGTTACAAATAATAAATAACAAATAAAAATGAGTCACAAAATAATTGTAAGCATTTGAACTAACCTTTTCATTTTTACATTTTGAACTACGATCTGTTTACACTTTCTGGAAATGCATGTATTGTTTTATGGAAAATACACCATCTAGCTGCTAAAATTCCAGAAGCATTTTCAATGCACCTCCTTGTCCTGGAAAGCCTGTAATTGTATATACGTAAATTTATGTTAAGATATTTTCCTGAATACGGTTTAAATAATTTTTTTGTAAATGAAATGCATCGTCACCGACAAAGAAATGCGAAAACATATCATGTGTTCCAGGTAATATTTTATCGGTGGGTAATTCCAATGTATTCTCATTTAAAGCTTGGCCAAACTTTGATTCTTTCAGAACTACCCCGTCACTTTCGGAACCATGAGCTCCAATATCGACAGTGAATTTGTAATTTGCATCACATACTCCAAAAAGAATAATGCTGAAATTTTTTTTATAATTAACATATAAGGATCCCGATTTCTTTGGCATATATATATATATATATATATATATATATATATATATATATATATATATATATATATATATATATATATATATAAGAAGACAAATTTTAAAGCGGGTTTTTGACATTCAAATGAAATTTAGTGGGCAGAAATAATTTCGACACTCTTTTTAATATAGTTTATTTAAAACCATCCTCAGGACTCTAAAATTTGTTAAAAAATTTTGTTGTACAAAGAATTTTGACAATTTTAGTGTAATACATTAATTTGAGATTTGGAAGTAAAGTTTTCAAAACCAAACATAATATGCGAATTTAGAGTTGGACTTTAAATTTAAACATTGTCATAGTTAATAAAATTATAAATTTTGTACAAAATATATGTCGTTTTACATTTTAAAACAATAATTATTACAAATATTGATGATGGCTGCGAAACAACAAGAGAAAACCAGAAACTTTTCAACTGGTGGCGCCGAATACGTGGAGTAGGGAAAAAACACCCAATTATGAGTTTAGGCGGGAATGTACAAATGAAGGTCAACTAAGATATAAGAAAAAATCTAACCTCAAAATAATATAAAAAATAATATAGAGAAATGTAAGTTTAATAAGAAATTTTAATAAATAAAGAAATTAACTTATTATGTCGGTATTTGAATTATTTTCATCTGGTGGATATTTCTTTTTCGATAAAAGCAGCAAAAAACTGTAAATATGACTCAAGTTACCCACATCACTTCGTTTGTTCATACTATTTTCATTGTTGTAAATATGTACCATTTCTAGGAAATTACGTTTTGTTGAATTGTGTTCTTTATCTAAAATTTTTATTTCATTGTAAGCAGCAGAGTGTTTGTTCTGTATTAGGTGTTCTGTTAGTGCTGTTGCCTTCGGTTTATGTTTTGTGTCACTTTTGTGTGAAGATATCCTGTCTTTTAATAATCGGGATACAAGGAATACTATATACCACATGCGATTGTTTTAAAGATGGTACAGGGTCTTTGAGTTTGGAAAATAGCTTTTTAATTGCAGTACAATTTCTCTGGCTGATTTTAACAGAATCATCTGAAATAACTTTAACGAGTTGTTTCGTTACTTGAGGAATATAAGGAAGCGATGCATATTTTACTCTACTGTTGTTGTTGTCATTGTTGTTTTCAGTGGGTGTGTCACGTCGAGGTTGGTTATTGAAGAGTAGACTGTTGAGGAGTTTTTTAGGATAACCATTTTCTTCTAAAATATTTCTCAGTTTTAATAAATTACCCTCATGGAATGTTTCATGGGATAATTTTAGGATCCGAGATCTAAGTGCAAGGATAACATTTATTTTTAGATGTTTTGATTGTTCTGATTTGAAATGGATGTATCTTCCTGATGATATGGATTTTTTATACTAGTCTGTTTTTAAAGTCCCATCAGATTCTCTTATGACCACCATGTCTAGGAACGGTAATTTCCTGTTTTCTTCGCATTCCACCGTAAATTGAAGTTGTTAGTTGAAACTATTAAAAGTTTGTAAAATAGTGTCTTGTTTATCAGCCGGAATTGCACAAATGATGTCATCTACGAATTTTTTGAGGAAATTAATTTGAAAATTAAGTTTAGCCGTACACTGTTCAATTAAATAGTCCATTGTGTATTGTGCAATTATGGGACTAATGATTGCTCCCATAGGACTGCCTAAAAGTTGTTTAAAGAAATTGTTATTGTAAGCACAGTAACACGTGTCGAAAACAAATTTAAGTAGGTCTGCGAATTCTTGAAAATTTAAAGTGGTGTGTGGGCATATATCATCCCATTTAGCTTCTATGCTTCGTAAAGCTGTTTCATAACTTATGTTACTGAAGAGTGACACAACATCCAGACTGATTAATATGTGATTTTCTGGTAATTTATGATGATTTATAAATTCTGAGAATTCAAACGAATCCTTTATATAATACGGGTTTTCTTTATTATAAGCGGTAGTTAATACATTTGTAAGATATTTGGCATATATAGACTATGGGTCGTATATTTAAACTTTCTTTATGAATTTTGGGCAGACCGTAGAATTTCGGAGCAACTAAGTTATAAATTGTTAATGTTTTCGCTTCTTCTGGTGTTATTTTCTGTTTAGCTTTCAAGTTGCTAACTATTTTATTCGCTTTTGTTTGGATAGTTAATGTTGGGTCCCTGTTCAGTAACATGTATGAATTTGTGTCCTGTAATATATTGAGTGACAATTCCTGGTACTTTTCTTTTTCCATAACACATGTGACGTTTCCTTTGTCTGATTGTACAACAACTAAATTTGCGTTTTGTTTCAAGAAACTTTTTGTTCTATGATACAATTTGTTCGTGATGTCAGTATTGATTTGTTGTGATTGAACAAAATTGGTAATGATGTTGGTAACTAGAGCCCTACATATGTCCTTACTGTCATTATTAAAGTCTGATATAATATATTCAATGTCGCTAAGGAGTTTTGGTAAATTTATATCACTAAAATTTGGCTTTACACAAAATTTGGGACCTAATTTTAAGCAAGTTTGTACATCTGGTGGTATTTCAGTATTACTAAGATTTTTTAGCCATTTTTCTTGAGTAATCAAACTATTCTGGGCAATTGTCTAAAGAATTTAGTTTTTTAATATTACTGGCTTTAACTTTGAAAAAGTGTTTGTTATAAACTACATTTTGTTTCTGTTTAAACTTATTAAAAATATGTTGTGGGGTTATGTTAATAATTTTGGTTTCTAAATTTTTCTGTTGTTCTTTCAGAGTAACTAAATATTTACAAGTAGTATTGATTTCTAAATTTAATATTTGTTTTCTTAACCTGTCATATGCTTTGTCCATTTTGTCTCGGTTCCTGATGTCGTGGTATATCCTCACCGGGCGTTGATCAATGTTGTTGGTGATATGTTTTGGAAATACCACCAGATGTACAAACTTGCTTAAAATTAGGTCCCAAATTTTGTGTAAAGCCAAATTTTAGTGATATAAATTTACCAAAACTCCTTAGCGACATTGAATATATTATATCAGACTTTAATAATGACAGTAAGGACCAGTGGCGCACCCAGGAATTTGGATAGGGGGGTGCACTATAAAAAAGATAAATCTAAAATTATATTTTTTATAAGCACATTTATTAAATATAACCTATACCAGCGCATACATATAATAAACACAATAAAAATAAATTAAAAAAAAACAATATTCAATAGTTAAATAAAATATTTGAAAATAACTTCCGGAACTTATAATAAGTAAAAGTGAGATTTAAATATCAATTTAAGATTTTTTTTTTAAATTAAAATATCTAGTCTTCTTTTTTCTTTCTGTAATTCCGTTAAAACATTTTCTGGTGATATAAATATATTTTTGTGAATATATAGTAAAGCCAATCCGTTTAATCTATTTTCGGCAATAGTACTACGCAGATAAGTCTTTAGCAATCTTAAAGTCGAAAATGATCTTTCTGGAGTACTAGTTGTGACTGGAAGAGTCGCCAAAATTTTTAATAAATTGTAAATATTTGGAAAAATATCATTTGAACATTTGTCCAAACAGTCAATAGCACTTTTCGGCATATCTTTTATGTCTTGGAATTTTCTTTTCCACAGCTTATATTCTCCTGTTAAAATATTTAAAGTGCAGTTTTGAAGGTCCTCATTGTACTTTTCAAGTAAATACTTTAATTTATCTTCATATTGTTCATCACTGTGCCCGGGAATTAAAATGCTAAACGCTTTTAATACATTTTTATGTTTCAAAAATTTATCGGTTAGATGGGTTAACATTGAATCCAAGAAAGGCAAAAATATTGAGATACGGTAATATTCCTCGGGGGATTGTGTTGTTATATTAACTCTGTGCGTTTGTTTGCTAGTAATTCTTGGAATCATTATTGTATTGCCATCTTCATCCTCTATTTCATTAATAACAGCTTGCGCTTTGTTAAAAATTTTATTAAATATTCTTCTGCGTTGTCCCTAATATGTTTAAGTTCTTCCATTGTGTTTTCAACTACTTCAATAGCGACACTTAAATCTATTGATTTAGACTGTAGCAATTTGCTAAGCGGCAACGTATAGGAAAATAATGCTTCTACAGACAGCAGAGATATAACAAACTTTGGCTTTTTTAACGAATTTAATAGAGCAGTTGCCTTATAGGAATCTTTATCTCTCCAGTTTCCTATAATGTCCAACGTTTTCAGCAATGGTATAAAAAGTTCAACCATTACACTGACCGAGTCGTGACGATCTACCCACCTTGTCGGACACATTTGTTTCAACGATTGCCGCTTTGAAGTTGGACATATTTCCTCTATTTTTGCGGTTAATATAGCAGCTCTTTTTGGAGTGTTAGTCATGTTGTACGATTCTTCTATAAATGATATACAGTCATTGATATCACGTATATTACATGCTTTGGATATAGCCAAATTCAAGCAATGCGCGGCGCAATGTACATATAAAGCTTTCGGATACTTATCCATTATTATAGCTTGCATTCCTTGAAATACACCTGACATAGCGGCCGCACCGTCATAGCCTTGACCTCTTAAATAACGCATATCTATACCTATGTCACTTAAAAATTTAATTAAAGTTTGTGCCAAATCTACACCTCTTGTAGAAGTAACGGGCACAAACTGTAAAAAATGCTCATTGAGTTGATTGGTGATGTTGTTAAAATAACGCACACAAATAGAGAATTGCTCTGTAGTAGAAACATCAGTTGTTTCATCAGCAAGAATAGAGAAACATTTACTCTGGTTCACTTCTTCAACTATATGGCGTAAAATAATATCATTGCAACTATTAATAATTTGATTCTGGATATTCCATGATATATATGTTGCATTATTTGGGGCTGTTTCCAAATGATTTCTTAACTTATCATCACCCGCATTCACCCTAAATCTTAACAGGCGACGAAAAAGGCCTTCATTTGGTTGTTCCTTTGCAAGTTCTATACGCCCAGAATCTCTGTGCCCTCTAAGTGCTAGTCCATTTCTTCCAGAAAATAGTACAGTTTCTATAATAGGAATCAACTTTTGTCGATTTTCTAGTTTTTGTTGTTTCGTCTTATTATCCAATAAATCTATGACGGAGTCCCTATTACCCAATAATACGTCTTTCAAATTATCACCCCGTAATACCGCAAATTTGTGGTAATCCTTTTCTTTATGTTCCTTGAATTTTATACTTGCTTTACGCCAATTTTTAAAGGGCTCTTTCACAAGCTGTCCTAAATTTGGAACACCTTGAAATTCAGTCGCAAAAAATAGACAATATTTACAATATGCACCGTTGTGAATTTTAGAATAACTTAACCATGGATATTCTCTCAACCATTCGGAATTGAATTTCCTTTTTTTCTTGTCATTGCCAATAAATTCTGCAGGAAATTTATAAGATGATGAAGGCGTCCATAAGCTGTTTAAAGTACTGAGTTTTTCCCTGTTTGACAAATTGGAATTTACAAAATTAGCAATATCATTTTTTTCAAAGTCTGTATTTGTACTAGATATTTCGAGTTGAATCGCAGTTTCATTCGTTGTAGAAGCAGAAGCTATCAATATATCTGGGTTTTCTTCTTTTTGAAGTACTTCATCTGCAGTTTCATTCTGTCGTGCTTTTTTCTCTTTTGTTATAAAACCCAAAAGAGTCGATTGATTTTTATTTCGCTTCATATTTCGTTTCTGAAGAAACTGGAATTTTAAAATTATAATGGCGAAATGTTTTTTACAGTTAATTAATTATATTACATTACCTTTGAAACAAAAAAATTATAATAGTTATCGTTTACAATAAAAGAGTATATATAAATCACAATAAAAAGGCAAATTCTCGTTGCTGTAAGTTCTAGTGATCCAGTGTACACGACTGTGCGCTGCGCTACTGCGCATAACTAGCGTCTAGCCGATGTACGAATGGGAGTGTTCACGCCAAACTTTTGTAGGTGGCACCACAAGCGTATACACATTTTGAAAAAGTTTACAGTGTACACTGTAATGAAAATAGTTAAAGTTTTTCATATTACGCTTGCGCGTGTCACAATATTCTGCATGGCTCAAATACAAACCGAAACCAAAATTTGTTTCGTATTTGGCCTGTGCCCTGTATATTTCGCTGTGACGTGCGCGTATAGTGTATACATTTTACAATTTCTTGGTAACTTCAATTTAACTGCCAGGTAAAATAAAAATATCGCATCAATATTAGAGAAATTTACAAAAATTTACACATGTCAATTATTTGATGCGATATTTTTCTTTTATCTAGTTGTTAAATTAATGAGACGCGGGCACACACGTGGTCGACTGTATTCCCATCATGGTTGCCAAGTATACAGCTTGTGTACCTTGCCTATGTTGCCAAATCAATTTGAACTTAATTTTTAAAATAAGTTTTATAAAAATAGAGCGATTTGTGCTCTCATTTCTATTGCGTGTTGTCTTATGTCATGTTGACAGTTGATATTTTGACTGTTTTGGTTTTTAGTTAACTTTTATATTTTGTGTTCCAATTTATTTTAAAAATTAAGTTTATGTGTCAGAAAATAAAACAACATGATATTCATTAATAATAACTAGTTTTACAGTTTTATTTATTAATTTTAAGTTCAAATTGATTTGGCAACACAGGCAAGGTACACAAGCTGTATACTTGACAACCATGATGGGAATACAGTCGACCACGTGTGTGCCCGCGTCTCATTTACACTTTACCGTTTGGTTCGTTAAATTGATTAAATATAACAACAATAACCTCACGTAACGCACACAAATCACTATATTACACTAATAAAATAATAACAGTTGAGAAGTTCCAATAAATGATATTTTTTTAGAATAGTTAGGTTGGTGACACTGATTATTTGGTCCTTTGCTTAGATATTTTGGCTATTTAATGCAGTCACATCAATTTCATAAACAAAATGTCAGCAAAAATCTTTTCTGTATTTTTATTATTTTGTCGTCTATCCAGTTGTCTGATCCCACGAGCCGCCACTTCAAGGGGGGTGCACGTGCACCCTTGCACCCCCCCTGGGTGCGCCACTGAAGGACATATGTAGGGCTCGAGTTACCAACATCATTACCAATTTTGTTCAATCACAACAAATCAATACTGACATCACGAACAAATTGTATCATAGAACAAAAAGTTTCTTGAAACAAAACGCAAATTTAGTTGTTGTACAATCAGACAAAGGAAACGTCACATGTGTTATGGAAAAAGAAAAGTACCAGGAATTGTCACTCAATATATTACAGGACACAAATTCATACATGTTACTGAACAGGGACCCAACATTAACTATCCAAACAAAAGCGAATAAAATAGTTAGCAACTTGAAAGCTAAACAGAAAATAACACCAGAAGAAGTGAAAACATTAACAATTTATAACTCAGTTGCTCCAAAATTCTACGGTCTGCCCAAAATTCATAAAGAAAGTTTAAATATACGACCCATAGTCTATATATGCCAAATTTCTTACAAATGTATTAACTACCGCTTATAATAAAGAAAACCCGTATTATATAAAGGATTCGTTTGAATTCTCAGAATTTATAAATCATCATAAATTACCAGAAAATCACATATTAATCAGTCTGGATGTTGTGTCACTCTTCAGTAACATAAGTTATGAAACAGCTTTACGAAGCATAGAAGCTAAATGGGATGATATATGCCCACACACCACTTTAAATTTTCAAGAATTCGCAGACCTACTTAAATTTGTTTTCGACACGTGTTACTGTGCTTACAATAACAATTTCTTTAAACAACTTTTAGGCAGTCCTATGGGAGTAATCATTAGTCCCATAATTGCACAATACACAATGGACTACTTAATTGAACAGTGTACGGCTAAACTTAATTTTCAAATTAATTTCCTCAAAAAATTCGTAGATGACATCATTTGTGCAATTCCGGCTGATAAACAAGACACTATTTTACAAACTTTTAATAGTTTCAACTAACAACTTCAATTTACGGTGGAATGCGAAGAAAACAGGAAATTACCGTTCCTAGACATAGTGGTCATAAGAGAATCTGATGGGACTTTAAAAACAGACTAGTATAAAAAATCCATATCATCAGGAAGATACATCCATTTCAAATCAGAACAATCAAAACATCTAAAAATAAATGTTATCCTTGCACTTAGATCTCGGATCCTAAAATTATCCCATGAAACATTCCATGAGGGTAATTTATTAAAACTGAGAAATATTTTAGAAGAAAATGGTTATCCTAAAAAACTCCTCAACAGTCTACTCTTCAATAACCAACCTCGACGTGACACACCCACTGAAAACAACAATGACAACAACAACAGTAGAGTAAAATATGCATCGCTTCCTTATATTCCTCAAGTAACGAAACAACTCGTTAAAGTTATTTCAGATGATTCTGTTAAAATCAGCCAGAGAAATTGTACTGCAATTAAAAAGCTATTTTCCAAACTCAAAGACCCTGTACCATCTTTAAAACAATCGCATGTGGTATATAGTATTCCTTGTATCCCGATTATTAAAAGACAGTATATCTTCACACAAAAGTGACACAAAACATAAACCGAAGGCAACAGCACTAACAGAACACCTAATACAGAACAAACACTCTGCTGCTTACAATGAAATAAAAATTTTAGATAAAGAACACAATTCAACAAAACGTAATTTCCTAGAAATGGTACATATTTACAACAATGAAAATAGTATGAACAAACGAAGTGATGTGGGTAACTTGAGTCATATTTACAGTTTTTTGCTGCTTTTATCGAAAAAGAAATATCCACCAGATGAAAATAATTCAAATACCGACATAATAAGTTAATTTCTTTATTTATTAAAATTTCTTATTAAACTTACATTTCTCTATATTATTTTTTATATTATTTTGAGGTTAGATTTTTTCTTATATCTTAGTTGACCTTCATTTGTACATTCCCGCCTAAACTCATAATTGGGTGTTTTTTCCCTACTCCACGTATTCGGCGCCACCAGTTGAAAAGTTTCTGGTTTTCTCTTGTTGTTTCGCAGCCATCATCAATATTTGTAATAATTATTGTTTTAAAATGTAAAACGACATATATTTTGTACAAAATTTATAATTTTATTAACTATGACAATGTTTAAATTTAAAGTCCAACTCTAAATTCGCATATTATGTTTGGTTTTGAAAACTTTACTTCCAAATCTCAAATTAATGTATTACACTAAAATTGTCAAAATTCTTTGTACAACAAAATTTTTTAACAAATTTTAGAGTCCTGAGGATGGTTTTAAATAAACCGAAAGCTTGACTATATTAAAAAGAGTGTCGAAATTATTTCTGCCCACTAAATTTCATTTGACTGTCAAAAACCCGCTTTAAAATTTGTCTTCTTAATTACTCAAACCAGTCGCGAGTACTCTGCACATCTATATATGTGTATATATATATATATATATATATATATATATATATATATATATATATATATATATATATATATATATATATATATATATATTGTGACACAAGAGGATAATTAAAAATGCAAAATTAAACAAACTCCTACCTGTACCGGCACCAGCTAGCTGAAAAAGTAAAGAAATCACAAAACAGAATATAAATATATGCATAGGCTGCTGTATAAATTTAAATGTAAAACATGAATAAATATAAATAGGTAGCGTGCTGATGGTGACGATGTTGTCTGTGTCGACAGTCAGCACATGAAGTCCCCCTCTGGAAGACACAATTCCTTGTAATGGATAATGTGAAAATTTACGCAGTACGAGCGTGGTGTAGAATATCTTGACAGATGATGGTTATGACATTTATTAGACAGTTTGTGTCAAAATTTTAAATAATTTCATTGATTTATAGCAGAGAAAAGACGCAATTCTCTAAAAACTACTGAAGAGTTCTCCAGTGAATCGGAAAAAATATGAAAAGCCAGTAGTTCTTAAAAAATTACAAATGGTAGAATTTCAGATGGAGGAGTATATAGAAAAAGTGGTCTAGCAGAAGCCATAGAATAGAATACCTTAAATATTCCAAAGTAAGTTTTAATGTTTACTTTTCAGAAAAATATGTACTATAATTATCTTATAATAAAGAAATAAAAATATTATAATAATAAAAAAACAAAAAATTTCCAAAATAAATAAAATACAAAAAAATACTTCCTCTGCTTGTGCCTCGTAAATTAAATTTAGTATTTTAACTTTTAATGAACGAATCCTTTTTTATGTTTTATAACTCTTAGTTCACTTTCCACGTTCATCACAAACGTGAAAATCTCATTTTTTGTTGGCGATGATGCTAGCGGTAATAAAATTGGCTTTACCAATTCAATCAACGATTTTTTTGCCGACTGTATAAAATCATCCACAACAGTGGCACTTTCTCGTTTCCTCTTCTACGTCCGAATCGGAAGTTGCCGGTTCTGGAGTTGTTAATTCAATGTCCGTGGCTTCCTCCAGTTTCCTGAATGTGCCCTCAAAAAGCACATGTGGTCTGCTGACTGCGGCGTTGATTGCAAATATAGTTTATGATATTTCATATAAATCTAGCTGTAATTGTACTTATTATAAAGTGTGTAAACTACTTACTTTACTTGTTGAGGGTAAGTTGTCCAAACTATATGTACTCGTAGCTGCCACAGTGTGCACAAGGAAACCTAATAGCGGATATAGCCACAGTTTTGTCACGTAAACGTCCTCAGAAGAACAGTCACTTGTTTTGCTTTTCAGCCCTTTAGCCTGTTCTCGTTAAAATTGTGTCTTAATTTCATCTGAAGATAGTTTGTCGCTAGTTACAGCTTCAAATTCTTCACACATCTTTTTGTGGCTTCATTCTTCTTCAATTTATCCGACAGTCTCTATTTGTAATTATATATAGCTCGAGATAATTCTCCCAGTGCTGTACTAAAACAGTCATCTTCTCACGCGTCCAATTATACACCATTGTCATAATTTGCACAAAAAATGTTATACAAAATGAACAAAAAAAAAAACAAACAAAGAAAAGAAGAATGGCGGATCATATATTAAATACTATGCTAACTGAGGTTTACCAACTGCAATATTTCGATTGGTATAACAAGAAGTAACCAAAATATTATTAAATCTGGGGAAAGTTGCGAGTTGCCGGCAATAAAATTACAACATATCCTATTTAAGGAATGTGTTGTACAACATGAGTTGCTCGCAACTTTGGTTTTACATTCGGCAACTTGTGTTGCGAAACCAGTTGTGCAACTAGTTTTTGGAAAATTTTGCGAATGTAAAATGGGCTGTAAGTGAAAAAGGGAGGTAGGACAACCATAGAAGGTAAATAGGGGGGGATGGTAAAAGGTGTATAGAACTAATAAGGTGGGCTCAGCTTACTGAAATGGTGGGGGATCGACAAAATATGACGTCAGTGCAGTAACTGCAAGCTGATAACGCATTGCAAATGTCTTAGAAATAATGTTATATTACGTATTATATTTATATAGCAAAATAAAACTTAAAGTTCATTATATAAATATGAATGATGAAATAAAGTAATGCAAATGTATAACATTTTCTTAGGAATAAACACTCGTTAAAATCTAATAGGTACATAATAAATAGGTGCATTTTTAAATATTAAGTATATTTTTTTATATTTACGTTCTTCTTGTTTTTTTTTAATTTAGCGGTAGAATTTTTGTAATTTATATATTTTACTCGAATATAAATTGTTTCTAATAAGAAAGATTTAAGAACTTCATTTGGTATATCTGAAAATAGTGGAATATTTTTTCCATTTTATTAACAACTTTCATCCATTGGTCAGTTGGTTGCATTAAACCACCAAATGAAAGATGAATAATCCATGGCGGAAGAGAATATAGATGCTCAGGTTCTCGTATTTTATGGGTGTAATCTATAAGAAATGGATACTTAGTGTGATATTTCTTTGATATCCATCCAGCTAAATACTGAAGTCCATCTTTAGAAGCTTTTGCAGTAACGTATCAAGGGTTCAAAACTTCATGATCATTTTCGCTATCGCTTGAATGATTGGACGGATCAATTTCTAATTCTGTGGGCTCAGGCAAATCTATTTTTACATCATAATTTTTTAGAACTTCCCCAATTAAGAAAAACTTTTTTACATGGGCTACTGCAGTGGCTAGATTAACATACATGTCAAACCGTTGCCTATTTAGTAGAGCAGTATGACCTTTACTATAGAGCAATCTTATATACATTATTTCTTCCTCAGGTATAGTATCTAGATACTTAAGTGCTTCTGCAAATAATACGTCAAGACCATCTAAGCACGCTAAACATCTGTGACGTCGACTCTGCTGGGGGAGTATCGTGGGCCGACAACAAGGCTCTTTTTTCACTAGCGGGGTTTAATCTCGGGCGCCGTTCGGATACCTGAATGAGAGGGTAGCTTGCCTCGGGTGGCTGCAGTGGAGTGAGATTAGGATATTCGTACAGAAACACGTGGATATTATAGACTGTTTAATGACAATTACTAAAAAAATATGTACAAGAGAAAATATAAAATAGAAATATGGAATAGAAAACCTCACTACTATGACCATCTATACGTTGTTGCGCAGACGACGACCGGCCGTGAAGCGACCCGGACGTGACAAAGGTAAAAACAATGATATATAACTGCTAAATTCGCAAATAAACATTACAATTAACTTTAGGACGGACGGCTGATTAGTCTGGGTGTGGTACTCGGAGAAGACTACACCCACCAAAACTCTTCTGTTTTTCGGCGGCAGTTGAACGTCTCATAATCGAGAACCCTTACTGTAAAGAATGTTTACCTATAACAATAGTAAATCAAATCTAGGCTCGAATGACCAAATTATTTATTATTCAGATATAATTCAATACATATCAATCTATCAAAATCTATTTATTTTTCTATATCGTAACTATGTATCTTTTTTTTCTCTAACAAAAACATTTTATAATAATGGAACGTCTGTAATATAAGTCTAGTCGTCCCTGTTCTGTCAGTGTCAATTAAATATGTCAATGTCAAATCTGTCACTCTTATCAATTTTATGTCACTATCATTTTAGCCGTAACATTCTCCCCTGCAGTAACTGTTCTAATTTAGAACATTACTATTGGGTTTGGACAGGAAGAACACAAATTTTTGTTACTGGACGCCGTAATATTCCGTTCTTGGTCTTTATATCCACTACTCTAACATTTCCGTCCTTTCCTGGATATAGAGCTGCAATTCTGCCTATAGGCCATAAATTTCTTTGTCCTTCAGGATCAGCTATTAAAACAATATCATTGATTTTAACTTGTCTTTGTTGATTTTTCCATTTTGATCTCGTCAATAATGTTGGTAAATATTCTCGTGCCCATCTTTGCCAAAATAAATCAGTTAGTCGTTGGGCTGCTTGCCATTTTGACAGAAGACATACATTAGTGTCATCAGTTACCGTGCAGGATAAAGCTGCATATGATGGTCCTATGAGAAAATGGTTTGGCGTTAAGGCTTCAGGATCATTAGGATCTGTAGATACATACGTTAATGGTCTACTGTTTACAATATTCTCTATTTCCGCGAACAGTGTTCTTAGTACATATTCTTCAGGGAATTTTTCTTTAAGAATGTGATTAAGAATGTTTTTAATTATTTTTATTAAACGTTCCCAAGCTCCACCCATATGTGACGCAAGTGGTGGATTAAAATACCATTTTGTCTTTCTTTGCGATAATTTTTCGATAATTTCATTTTGATTAAAATTGTCAAGTGCTTCTTTCAAAATTCTTTCAGCTCCTTTAAAATTTGTACCGTTATCACTATATATTTCATCGGGGAAACCTCTACGACATCCAAATTGTCTATATACATGTATAAAACCATTTGTACTCAAGTCATTGGCTATTTCTAAATGTATGGCTCTTGTAACGAGGCAAGTAAATATGACACCATATCTTTTTTCATGTTTACGTTTATTTCTAATTTCAATTGGACCAAAATAATCCACTCCTGTTTTCATGAAGGGTCGAATAGTAGGTTCTAGTCTACATTCAGGCATTTGCCCCATAATTTGTGTATTGAGTTTGACTTTCTTGATTTTACAAAACTGACAATTCCTAAATGAATTTTTGACAGCTTGTCTCATATTTAAAATCCAATATTTTTGACGTAATTCATTTATTACCATTTCTTTGCCTACGTGATTTGCTTTTTCATGAAAATGTTTCACCAAAAGTTCAGTTAAATGATGTCTTGGATCCAGAATTGCGGGTTTTTTCAAATTTTCATTTACAAATTGGCAATTGTTTAATCTTCCACTTATACAAAGTATTCCCTTTTCGTCAAGGAGGCATGTAAGGTTATATAGTCTACTTGATTTTAACAAAATATTTTTCCTTTTAAGTTGCCTTATTTCGTTTGTAAAACAATCATCTTGAATTCTTCTTATAAGCAAGTTCTCTGCTTCTTTTAATTCATCAACCTTTAGTTCAGAATAGTCGTTTTTCGGTGTTTGTTTTCGGCATTTTTGGATAAATCTAAGCATCCAAGCTGTACTTCTTAAAATTTTATTCCAACTGGAGAAATGTGTTGGTTCTGGCACACATAAATTCTCTTTTGTTGTGGTTACCATTGTGATATGACTATTCCGCATTTCTAATTTGTCTAGTTCTATTTCACCTGGTTTATCGTCTGGAAATTTTATACCTGTGTCTACTAAAAATTTAGGTCCATTTAACCAACGAGAATTCATGGAGAAATCAAAGGAAATTTTATGTTTCTTTGTTGCTTCGTCTGCTACATTATTATTAGAAGAGATATAGTTCCAATCGTTACTATCAGTGAGTTCCTGAATTTCGCTAACTCTTTGTGCGACGAACATCTTGAAACGTTTTGCTTCTGATTTTATCCAGTGAAGCACAGTGTTTGAATCTGTCCAGTAAACAACTTTGTTGATCGGTATATTTAATTCTTTCTTTAAAGAATTTCCCACTTTAGCACCCATCAAAGCTGCTTGCAATTCAAGACGAGGGATTGAAACACTTCGTAAAGGACTTACTCTCGTTTTAGCACAAACAAAGGCTGTCGATATTGTTTTATCATCTTGAAAACGTAAATAAGCGACTGTAGCATAAGCCTCTTCTGAAGCATCACAAAATATGTGTAATTCATTAGTAGATCTTGACAAATTTAGCGTACAGTACTGTCTTGGTAATTTAAATTTATCTATATTTTTCAAATCTCTTAACCATTCTTGCCATTTATCATTTAGAGAATTTGTTATTTCATCATCCCAACCTATACTACTTGCCAAATTTTTTGAAGTAATATTTTTGCTTGGATGACAAAATTTGCAATGAAACCTAAGGGATCAAATATTGACATGATGATTTTTAATATTTCTCGTTTCGTCGGTCGTTTTTCTCCATTTAATAAATTCTTGTCAATTTTGTGAAATTTTAAATTAAATTTAAAATTGTCTTCTACTGAATTCCACCATAATCCCAAAATTCTTTCCGTTGTTATTTCGTTTTGTGGATTTATAGTATTTATATCTACGTTTTGTTGTCCAAATTTTGTTATAGATGGATCAATGTGCTTTAAAACTAAAAAAATTGAAATCCAACTACAAATTATAAATCCACCTCTTTTATGAATTTCTATTACTTCATTTATTAGTTTTATGGCTTCATCTTCGTTATCAGCCCCGCCAAGATAATCGTCCATGTAGTGTTGTTTCATTATTGCGTTTGCTGCTTCTGGAAGCTGATCTTGAAATTCTAAAGCGTTCTTATTTTTTGCCTCTTGAGCTAAGCAAGGCCCACATGTTGAACCGAAGAAAACAACTTGTATTTCAAAAATATCTGGTTCTTTATCACGCTCCATTCCACGCCAAAGTATTCTTTGTGCACATTTATCTTCTTGCCGAACAAGAACTTGTAAGAACATTTCTTTTATGTCTGCCACAAATGCTATCTTCTTAATTCGAAAATTCAATAAAATGTTATATAACGAATTGTACAAATCTGGACCAGTTAATAATTTATCATTTAAACAAATTCCGTTTGATTTGGCTGCAGCGTCAAATACTATTCTAAATTTATTGGGTTTGTTTGGATTTATTATTCCGAAATGAGGTAAGTACCATGTTTTTGGAGTTTCTACCACCGCTTCTTTTGAAGTCAGTTTTTTCAAATAACCCTTTTCAACCATTTCTTTCATTTTTTTGCAATAAGATTCTGCGTATATCTTGTCTCTGTCCATCTTCCTTTCAATACTCTGAAGTCTTCTTAGTGCCATATTTTTACTTTCTGGGAAAACAATTTCATCTTCTTTCCACAGTAAGCCAGTTTCAAATTTATTTCCTATTCTTTTCATGGTATTATCTAAAATGATTTGTGCTCTTTTATCTTGTACTGATTGCATCGAATTTGTTATTTGTTTGATTCCAATATTTTCCAGTTTCCATTGTTCTTTTATCATGTCGTGCAGAATATCTAAATCATCCTTCTCTTTATAAATATGGTGGATATAACTTTTATCATTTCTAAATTTTCCAGTAGTGCCATGTATTACCCAGCCTAATAATGTTTTGCTTAGTGCTGGTCCTTTCCAAGGTCCATGTACTGTCTTTCGATTTGTTAATAGTGGCCAGTTGTCTTGTCCAATCAATACTGTTGGTTTTCCAATGAATTTACATTTTGTTATGTTTGGATGATTTAGGAAAGGATATTTTTGTAAAAGTTCTTCAGTATCAATGATTTGTGTTGGAAGCGACAAATCTTTCATCGTTCTTGCGTGTCGTATTAAAAAACGTCTCGATTCTCTTCCTGATATTGAAAATGTCACCACTTTGGAGTCCAATTTTTGTTGGAAATTTTCGTTTGTCCACTGAATATTCAAAGGTTTCTCTGGTCCATCAAGTCCAATTTCTTCAGCTACTCTTTGGTCAATTAAAGTTACTGTAGAAGCGTCATCCAGCAGTGCAAATGTGTCGATAGATTTCGTTTTTCCATATATTTTCACAGGTAGTATCTTCAGTAATACGTCACTGGTCTCTTCTGACATATGACAGTTAGTTTGACAGCTAACATTTTTATTCTTTTCTTCCTTTTTATTAAATTTGTTTTCATGATGTAGCAGTTTGTTATGGGTTCGCTGACAGTCATTTATATTGCAGATTTGTTTTCGTTCACAATTTATACTTCCATGACCAGGGTTGAGACATGAAAAACATATTCTTTTCTCGGTAACAAATGTCCATCGTTCGTTTACTGAATATGATAAAAACTTCTTGCAATTTTCTAAATGATGTTTTTGAAGATTACAACAAAAACATTTTGAATTTACATTTTTTGTACAGAAAACATTTTTGAATTTTGATTTATGTTTTTCTTCAAAATTTGTTAAATTAGGAACAACAATTTCAGCTGCTGTATCTGCTTGATCAGATAACCATTCTTTAAATTTTTCTAATTTTAAATCTGTAGGCTTCAAACTTTTGCTTTTCTGAATCCATCGCATTTTATAATTGACTGGTAATTTCTCTAGAAGTTCTTGCAGTAGTATTGGATTCTGTAAATGATCAGTTCTGTTCAGTGTTTGTAGGGTATATACCAAATTTGTTACGGAATCAGAAAGGTTTATCAAATTTTCAAGTCTATCGTCTTTTATTATTGGCATTTTTTTAACTTTGTCCAGTAACATGAATATTATACGTTCTGAATTACCAAATCTCTTTTCTAAAACTGCGATTGCTTTGCTGACATTCGATGGTATAATAAGTAAACTGTCAACTATTTCTCTTGCTTTTCCCTTTAAGCATTTTTGAAGTCTACATTGGTTTTCTTCATCGGTAAATCCACAAATAGCTGTCGAGTTCTTATATTGACTAATAAAGTTAGGCCAGTCCGTTGGATTTCCAGAAAAATATGGTAGATCTTTCGGCATTGACTGTCTCGAAAGAAATTTGTGTATTTCTGTTGAGACATTCTTTTCGTGTGTAGTTGTTTCAGCTTCTGTCGTTTTCTCTTGTTCATTTAACCAGCTGTCGATGCTTATCTTTTCTGTATTAATTGAATGATTATCTTCTTCTTGTTCATACTGTTCGTCTATTTCAGCAAGTTTCAGTTGCATTTCCAAGTCTAATAGTTCTTTTTCGTGTTCCTTCTTTCTTCTTTCATATTCGAGTTGTATTGCAAGTTTCTGTCGACGAATCGCAGATTCACTAGCTACTGATGCTACTTTTATGCTTTTTACGCTTCTTGTTTCTTTTATTTTTGTTTCATTTATTTTTTCTGTCTTTTCTGCTAGTTCTTCACCATTTTGTAGAAGAAGTTCAGATTTATTTTCTACTTTTCGTTCATTCTGTTGTGAAGTTTGAGCGTCGTTGTCATTATTGTCGTCTCTTCGTTTTTTATTTCGTCGTGCTGATGCTGACATTATTTTTTATAAATGGAGTGTAAATCCAAAGATGATTCGTCAAGGGCTACGAAGGACCAATGTAAAGAATGTTTACCTATAACAATAGTAAATCAAATCTAGGCTCGAATGACCAATGTAAAGAATGTTTACCTATAACAATAGTAAATCAAATCTAGGCTCGAATGACCAAATTATTTATTATTCAGATATAATTCAATACATATCAATCTATCAAAATCTATTTATTTTTCTATATCGTAACTATGTATCTTTTTTTTCTCTAACAAAAACATTTTATAATAATGGAACGTCTGTAATATAAGTCTAGTCGTCCCTGTTCTGTCAGTGTCAATTAAATATGTCAATGTCAAATCTGTCACTCTTATCAATTTTATGTCACTATCATTTTAGCCGTAACACTTACGAAGAAGTCAGCTCGGATATAGTACTCTGAGACCGAGAGGAGCCAGCAACTACTACTCAAACAAGATTTTAACAAATGAATATTTAGTACTGCATTGACAGAATGTTCACCCATGAACATTTTAAAACTTTACAGACTTAATCTGGTGCGGCGGTTTATACACTGCAAAAACATAAATAAAGACACATTCATCTTTGAATGTTAGTATTTTAATTCGGATATGTTAAAATGTTTTAAAATTAATTAATCAATCTGTTGAACAAAATAATTTTAAATTTAAAACAACTCAACTCGAAGTTTTCAAATAAATTTACGGTACAAAAGAAGAAAATGAGGCAGAATAATAAATTTAAACCAGAATAAAAAAAATTAAGCCATAATAAAAAAATTAAACCAGAATAATAAATTTAAACTAGAATAACCCGTGTCCCAAATTATAGCAGAACATATCTTAGATTGCTGTTTCACCATCTGCTCTCGGCGGCCTCGTCGTTGAGAATGGCGTCTACGGGGTGGCGCGTTCTGCTGCTTCACCCAAATCCACATGACCCCATCTCCTGGGTGGTGTCCCAGGGCCTTTACCCAGCGGTCTCTGAGTGCCGGTTGTGGCAGCGGACATGAGGACGATGTCTTCGGCAGCGGAACAATCCCGTCCATCACGCCCACGGTGGAAGGACCAGCAACACTAGCTGGGTGGACACTTTGCGCTTCTCGTGGGGATATCGGTTTTGCCCGCAAGGCCCTACAGCTGGGTGCCAGAAACGATGTCGGCGGTTGCACCCGAACCGTCAGCGAGACCTTGGCACTGAACTCAGGAACTCTCCAGTGGACATCGGTGACGGGCCGAACAAGGTGTCCAGCAGCTCCTGGTGGTTCCACTTCGGCATCCGTGTCTGTCTGGAGTAGTCGGCAGTGGTGATACATCCAGAAGCAGCCAGTCTGCTAAGGACTGCGAAGACACGGGTGGCGAGGTAGGTGATGCTGGGGAGTCGCCGGCCCGCTTCTGGCGGGTTGGGGCCGTAGCGTTGCAGGAGGGTATTCTGCAGCTCTTCGGCGAACGGCAAGGTCGTCGGCTCCTGTGCTGATTACTTGCCTTAGAGTCGGCTGGAGCTCATGTTGTGGTTACAGGGATCGCCTTCGGCTTCGACTTTGTATAGAGGGACATTACTTGATGGATGTGTAAGCCGTTATAGCGCGATGGTGGCCTGGCGACCGTGGACACCACCGGACGAAACGGCCTGGGCTGTTTCTTCCACGGGCGGAATCGGTTGTCCATCGTCTGTAAAGGCAGGTTTAAGGTCTTTTACATGTATACGTCCTAGTCGTTTATTGTTTGCATCGCGCACGTCATAGGTCACGGGGGAATTTCGTTTCGTCACTGTCCATGGCCCGGAGTACCAAGGGCACAACAATGTCGGAATGTTCCGCCTTTCGGCACTACATTAGCCAAACCATAAAAACAGGGATTGAATATCGTTCAACTAGACGCGTCAGAGCCGAAGCTCTGACTACCAGTTCGCTGTGCAAGCCCGTTTGGGGCCCACTTACTAGCTATGCAGGCTAGTACCCGAGTTATATTGTCACGCAGCTCACACGTGGAAGTAACGTATCACTCCTAAGCAGCATATGCCTTTTGAAACCACAACCTTCCGCCATCGCGCATGCTGCAGACCACAGCGCGCCTCTTATTACGCCGGCCGGGTATAAGTACCCTGGGCACGGTCAGCCCCACAGAGAACCAGATTAACCTTTCGGTTGAGGTTGCGCTGATACAAGGCTGAACGAGTAATGGCACCGACGCCACCATCCCTGGTGACGCACAGCAGCATTATCCCTCCAACCCCAACAGCTACTTAATTAGGCTCCTGCAAGCCAGCCATAAGTATCGCCAGCTCTAGGGGGGGAGTCGCCACTTCCTTGCTTCCACCTGGCAGCTCTTGAAAGAAAACGAGGCTAGTCTGTCCAGTACCACCCCTTGGCCCAATGAAGTGTGCAAGTACCCAGCACTGCAGCGTAATGGCATCTTGCATACTCCCCATTCAAGCTGCACGACAATCATACAACTTTCACCCCGTCGTTTAACCAAGCCTCTCGCACACTTACTTGCATTCCGCTGTCATACCATCCTCCAATGCCGAGATGCTAACCTCAGCGTCCCTCTCCGCCTCACCAAGGAGGAGATTACAGTTCAGAAGAACATGTAGCAAATCCTTATCCGCTCTACCACAATCACACAAACTTTCGTCCTCCAAGCCTCACGCATGCAAAAACGCTCTCATGTTCCCATGGTCTGTCAGCAGATAGTTCAGCTTCAGGCTGGGATCGAACCACTGACACCGGCCGGCAAATGAGACGTCGTGGATGAAAGAGGTTACCCGACCCTTCTCCGATGCGTCCCACTCCCGCTGCCAAACCTCAATGTCCTTTCCCGCCAACAGGGTCTTCACCTGGGGTTGGTTTAGACCCCTAACCTGCCCATCCGCAGCCAGGTCCATGAGTGTTAATGGGAACCCATGCTTCACCCTATACAACCCCGCCCTCCTCTTCGCCTCCCGCCACCATGGCAACTCTCCAATTAGAACTTGCATTGCCTCTGTACTTACCGTTCTACAAACCTGAACGCATGTATACAACACAACCCGCTCACACCTATCAATTAGTTCCCTACCATATCCGTATTCTAAGACGCATACCACACACTGTATGAATATAGTGCGCAGTTGACGAACAACCCTTTGAACAGTACCCTACATGCATTTTTACGCAGCCCGCACTCCTTTCGTAAAACCCTTCGCATCATGCCAACCACTCGTACTACTTTGCATGCATTACTTCCAGGTGCACTCTAAAATTAATTCCCGTGCTAACATTGACTCCCAGATATCTCACTTCGGACACAACATTGGCAATATTAATAAACATTTTAAATCATCCGCATACATAAGACAATTAGCATGCTTAACAACATTTGTAATATCATTTAAGAAAATAATAACTAACAAAGGGCCGAGCACGGAACCCTGTGGGACCCCAGAAAAAGCTACAAATTCCGAAGATGTAAAACCATTAAATTGAACATATTGTAATCTATTACATAAATATGACTCACACAACTTTAATATTGTTTCAAAAAAACCAATTAATCGTAATTTGTAGAGTAAAATACTATGTACTACCGAATCAAACGCTTTTTACCTTCCGTCACCTTTAGGTAAGGAAAGTATTGTCTTTGCTCAAAAATTTTTAATGAATAAGCACGTTTTAAAGTCCCTAGAATACGATTTTACTATTTTTACGATGATGTATGTATGTATGTATATATATATATATATATATATATATATATATATATATATATATATGTGTGTGTCTGTGTTTTGTGTGTGTGTGTGTGTGTGTGTGTGTGTGTGTGTGTGTGTGTGTGTGTGTGTGTGTAGCCCAATAATATTAGGACTGTTGTTTGTTAATTTTATTCTGGAACATGGGATTTTAAATTTACCTTTATTACGGGTATCGTGGCCGTGAATATTTTGGTTGAGGACGTAGTTACTTTTGTTTCTATATATAAAAAGACAGATTTCAAGTATGTATATACTTGGCAGTGTCAGGATATTATGTGAAGAAAAAAGTTGTCTACAGGTATATGATCTACTGATTCCTGTCATACAACGAAGAGCGTATTTCTGAGCAATAAAAACATAAAATACCCAAGAGGGAGCACCCCATAATATAATAGCGTATCTTAACCGAGATTCAATTAAAGCAAAGTAGGCCATCTTAAGCTGAGTGATATTGAGATAGTTTTTCAGATATCTAAGCAGATAACATGACCTATTTACAGAGGTTATAATTACCTCGCAGTGAGGTTTCCGGGTGCCTAGTTCATCAAGGGTAGTTCCAAGGAACGTGGTTTTTTGAGATTTTTTCACGATTTGACCGTTCACTTGGATATCAAAATCAATAGTCTGTCTAATTTGCCAGTTGTGAGTTAGACCGCAAATGCCGCAGATATTTAATTTATTTAAAAGCTTTTTATGATCTAAGCAATCAAAAGCCTTAGATATATCACAAAAAATTCCTGCGACAATTTTTTTATCTTCAATATCAGAGACAATTATTCTGTCATGTGACGCATGAACGGCATTTGTTGTTGACATTTTGGGTCTGAAGCCATACTGATTTTTATTGAGAATTTTTTATTTATCGATGAATTGTTCCATTCGATTTATAAAACAATACTCAAATTTTCGAAAAGATCGAAGTTTGGGTTACCGGTCTAAAATTATTGATGTCTTTTTCTCCTTTTTTATATATTGGAGTGAATTTACTTTGTTTGAGGCTCTCGGGGAAGGCTCCACACCTGGACAGATTTATTAAAAATGTTAGTAGGACTATGATTGTACTTAAAATTCTTTTAACTAAAAAAACTTGGTACATCATCTGGTCCCGAGGACATTTTATTTTTTAGTTTAGAATTTAATAAGGCCGAAGCCTCTGATTCATTGAAAGGTGTTAAAAATAAGCTGTTGGTAACCCTTTTAATAGTGTTATCTAGTGTTTTTTTTTCGTTCGGTATCATGGTCAAAATATTATAGGGTGCAAGTTTAAAATGATTGTTAAATGAATTGACTATCAATTTTGGGTTTTCAATATGTTCATTATCTATTTTAAGTTTTATGTTATCGTCCCTATTGCTCAAATATGACTGATTTATAAAAGACCACAGACCCTTCGTTGTATTGTCCGACTTAGTGATATTTTTTTTGGATAAAATTTCTTTTTGTGTTTTTAACAAGTTTCTTATGTGCTTTTTTTGCATATTCATAATGAATTTTTAATAGTGGATACTGTTTTTGTAAAATATAAAATGACTTTAAGCTTGCACTTGATTAAATTATGTCCTTTGTTACCCAATTTTTTGTTCGAGAGGTGCTATTAAAGAATTTATAAGGGAAACAGTTGTTGTATAAGGATAAGAATTTTTCATAAAATATATTGAAAGCAACATTACTGTCCGATTCATTGAAAATTAGATTCCAGTCAGAGGCTTTAAGTAGGTTTTCACCGGACGTACTAGATGGTGAATTCAAGTAAAGTTTCGATTGATATAGAGTAGTTCTGTGATCTGATAAGATGTTAGTGTCAGTTTTAACATTATTTGATGAAAGATTAGTAAATATGTGATCCAGGGTATTTTTACCCCTTGTGGGAGTAGAAATGAGGCTTCATAAATTGAAACACAATATTGTCTTCTCAACAGCTCAAAATTTCTCTCATCTCTGGTGTGATCAAGATTGAAGTCACCGGTCAGAATAAAATTGATATATGGTTTAAATAAATATTCTAAAACAGATATTAAATTATTATAAAATAAATTAGTCTCCTTTTGGGGATCTATAACAAGAAAGAATTATAGATGGTTTGTTGAATGAATTGTTTGTATTTGGTTTACGAAGAACTCCGCGTATTTCAATTATTTTGTCACAACAAAATGTACTTAAGTCTATAGCAGAGCAAGATAGACTTTTATGATACCAGATACCAACACCCCCGCATGCATGTTCATTTCTATTGCGAAAAGCACCTAGAGTAAAATATGGAAATTGTATGTTTTTGACTGAAATATCATTTCGCCAGAGTTCCGTAAAGCAAAGGAATTTTAGACCAACATTTTGTGTCATATATTCAGAGCTAAGAACATCTACCTTAGTTGGAGTCAGTGATCGACAATTAAGTGATAACTATCAAAATCTGAATAGTCTGTATATATTAAGTCAGTTATATCACTATCATAGTTAATTTCATTATTAGGAATCTGCCGATTTACACTGTCTGCTGCATCATGCATTTCTCCTGCTAGTTGTTCTTGAGTTCTTTCTTGCTGGGGTGAAAAATTCTCGTGATGTATGCTCCTGCAGGCCACCTCTTCGTATCCATGGCTGACTTAAGATTTTGTAGATCGATAACTACTTTGAAGGAAGAGTAGTGTTCGGGATGTTTTGATGGGAGGTCTGTACAAATGACCGCAGGAAAATGTACTTTCAAACACGTCTGGATGTCTGCGGCCTTTGTGCCTGGTTCGATTCGTGAAACATATAAAAAAGCCTTTTTAGGTGCTGTTCGGATACTTCCCAAGTTCGTGGCAGAACCGATTAGTGAGAATTTAGGTTTATTATTATTATTTTTACCTCGAGCGCCTTTTTACCTTCCGTCACCTTTAGGTAAGGAAGGTATTGTCTTTGGTCAAAAAATTCGGTGGTGAGTTTTTGATGAATAAGCACGTTTTAGGGTCCCTACAATACGATTTTACTATTTTTACGATGATGTCTGTATGTGTGTGTGTGTGTGTGTGTGGATGTGTGTGTGTAACAAAATTTTCGTCTACGATAACTCTAATACTCCAATTCCAAAAATTATAATTCTTTCGTATTCTTCTTCGTTGCATCCATATAAAGAGCTGATTAGATTTTGGTTATAATTGGTCAACCGGAAGTACCCTTATTTGCAGATTTTAACAGTTTTTCTTGAAAAAACGATATTAAATATCATTTTTTCACATTTAATGTAATTATAAATATTAAAGAACATTGTATTCTCTATCCGATTTGACTGCATTTTATACTTCATATTAAATGGATATAGAGTTATAAAATTATAAAGAAATTAAATTTCATAAATTAGCCAGCTATGCTAGAAACAGCTACTATATTAAGAAAATTCTGATTGAAAGATGTCAGTGTCAAGTGCAATGACATATTCGTAGTATATTTGTGTTAGGATCTTTTTGCTCGAAATTTTCTGTATGAAATTTGTTTAAAATACATACAACTGTCGAAAGGTAATGTACATACAAGAAATTTATAATCTTTTGCAAAGAACTTTCTGTATGGATTTTATAGAAAATACATACGCATTTACGAAAATTCTATCGGTAGATACCGCATCTACCGACTGTGTTCGAAAGCACGAGTGGTAAAAAGTTACCGTGTTCGAAAATTGTTCAATATCTACCAAATCCATCTACTGGATTCATGAAGAATCTAGTCTCAAAAAAAGGTAGTGATGCAAAGCGAAGCGTGCGCGGTAAAAGTGGAAATGTGTTCAAAGTAGGACTCTGCTCATATTGTTAACTACGTTAAATTTCTAACCTGTTTTAAATTTTCAAATTTTTTCGTAGGTTATGGATCTACCTTGTTTACACTTGCGTTCTTATAATATCGATTCCGGTAGCTATAAACTGATAAAAGCTGTTTACTGGTAACAGTTCACCGGTAGAATTTTCGTGAATACCTCATATAATTGACGGAAGGTAATGTGCTGGCCACATCAGATTTTTTATTTTTATTTATCTCCCTTGTTTTGTTTGGATCAGACATTTTGTTTAAATCTTCTTGTTACTGCCATCCGTCGCTGACTATTATTCTTATTATCATCCGTCGATAACGGTATAATATTTATCGACTGGGGTTTTTTTTTTGTGATGTCATGGCCTTTACTTGTGTCATGTGTTATCACTTCCCTGTAAGATGACGCACTTCGTATTATTTCATTCGGTTTATTAGTTTTCTCGGTTAACAAATCAATTAAATGATTTTTGTCATTTATTATTACATTTTTGTCCTTTATAATAGCGTCTTTAGCACGTATTATTTCTTTTAAATAATATATTTCGCACCGTCATTGTCTTACTTCGTCTGATACGTCTTTCATGTCGTCCGATTTCACACATCTTGTTGATGTACACTGGCTTGCAAAAAAATCGCGTACACCTGTTTTTTGCTGAATTGAGTCGGTCTCGATTATTAACTTGTCAACGTCATTAGTGTCAATTAAGATGCCAAAACTATCAGAAAACGAGAAAGTTATAATACTTTCTAAGTTAGAAGAGGAGTGGTCAATCAGAGCAATAGCAGAACATTTTAATACTAATAAAAGTACTGTTATGAGGGTGAAGAGTCGGTGAGAAAATGAAGGAAGTATGTATAAGAAAGAGAGAAGGTTCCGGACGTCCAAAAATTTTCACCAATGAGCAAGATGAAGCGCTTGTAAATCATTTACGGGAAAACCCTTTTGGAATAGCAAGAGACGCTGCATTTACAACAAATCCCAGGGTCATGGTCAACTGCATGTCGGAGGTTCAAAAATTCTGAATTGAAAAACTCAGCAAGTGCTAGAAAAGCTATTCTTATGGAACAAGAAAAACAAGCGAGAATTCTGTTTAGTTTAAATTATATTTACTGGCCTCTAAATTTTTGGAATAATATAGTTTTTTCTGATGAAAAAGTATTTAAGTCCTGCCATGATGGTCGTTTACGAGTATATCGTCCAAGGAATTCTCGATATCATGAAAGATTTTTCTAGAATAAATTTGTAATTTAGTAGTAAATTAAGCACAATGCAGAACTTGCTCCACGATATACAAAATAGTGACATGACAGTGACAACTTCAATGACAGTTGATATAAACCTATTTAAAAAAAAATCGTATTTACATAGCTAAAAAAAGTAAAAACTCGGTTACTTGATTTTTAAGGTGTACGCGATTTTTTTGCAAGCCAGTGTATCTAGCACAGGTAAATGTTTTTTTTACAACATGATTTATGGAATATTGTATCGCAGTTTTCGCATTTCACTAGTTTATTTAATGCATTTCGGTTGCAGAACTTACATATAATTTTGCCATTTTCATGTAGACCACCATTTCCCACATGTTCACTGCCTGCCGCCATGATACTTGTGTTTTAATGTACAGGGTGTAAATCGAAAAGTGAAACATAGGAGTTGAATTTATGACAAAAAAAATAAATGTGTTGTTTTTTGTCACAAATCCACGGCTGCTTAGACAAAAAGCTCATATATCTGTAACTTTGTAATTAATTTTTACGTTTATATAAAGAGATAAAATAATCGTTTCACATGATATAGATGCAGCCTTTAAATCTCTATAACTTTTATTTAAAGTATTTTTGCATAAAATAATTAGGTAACGTTTGCGCAAAGGAAAATTGATTTGCCATGTTAAACGCCTATATTCCACTTTTCGATTTACACTCTGTACTAGTATCAAACCGTAGCTACCTATATAGGTGACTATGACCAAACAGTGCGCTTAAAGATCTTCTAGTGATAAACAGTGTTTTTATAGACTCATAAGAACACCGAAATAGAAAAACTTATTTTAGCATGTGAAAAAGTGAATCAATTACAAAATATTGTATTACTTACTATACTTTTTATTTTTCACATGAAACATAACATTTAAAAATTCAAATGATAATATTTTGTGGACCAGAAGGTTAGTACCTATTATAATAATAATTTGACAAATGAAACAAGCAAAACAAAACAAAAAAAAAACCAAAACAGACAGAACTGTTTTATAAACAAGGATGGGTATACGGCCAGGCAAACGGCACGCTTTGTATATCTGAATTGGTCTATTCATACAAATATTCCTATGAATCTTCAGGATAATATAGTCATTGCATTTTGTAAGCAAAAATGTCAGGATAATATTAGCAAAATTAGAAACAGAGACTTCCAATAATAATAATTTAAAAAATTATTATTACTGCCAAGAGTTCTTTTCTAGTAACACAATAATTCCTCTCTGGTTTTGACACGGTCTTATTAAAATAGGAAAAACCTTCTCATGCCCGTCTTGTATATGGGAAAGAACGCCTTATTCTATATCATGTATTTGATCTTCGAATGAATAAAATATTATTATTAATAAAAAATTTAAAAAATTGTAAAAGGCTTTTTTAGGTTACCGATTGACCCAGAAAAATATTATATTTATTTTATTTTACATTTCTATCGACCGCCTCAGTATATTATGATTACACTAAAATTTATATGTTATTTTTAAGGGGTTTTATTAATTTAGAACAATTATTATATATTTATTGATATCAAAATAAATAACCTTTCCTCTTAGATACCTAGGCAGACATCTTACGTACGAATTAAATTATCTCGATGGATATTTAATAAAAATATATTTTATTTATTTCTAGCAGAGCTCTTTACATACAAGAAGTTACTAGAGAACGAACACTTGATCTCATTTTACATGCGTTTATATACTATCTTATGATTAATGCCTTATCAGCTAGTTTTAATGGAAAGTTTTACTATGACACATAAGGTGTTATAATTGGGAACAATATTATTGTAAAAGACACGGAGGCACGTACATAATTCCTCCTCACCAAGATTTTGCAATATTATTGTTTCTGTCACATTATAGGATCTAATTCTATCTCTTTATTTACAATGTTTGTTTTACATTTAAACATTCCTTTCTTCTTAATTATAATTCTTACTGCTATTGTTAATAACATTATTATAATTATGGTATATATGATATAAGAATGATGATTGGATTGCTGTAGATTAATGTCTTTTATTAATCGGGGTTCTTCTGGTATTACTTTATATTTATTGATTTTATTCAAGTTAATGGTCCCATTAATTTTTATTTGTTTATTTTCCAAATTAATATTATTGAATTGTAATTCTTTATAAGATTGACTTATTATATTGAATGTATTTCTATTTATTTGACATTCTTTATTTAATTTAAATTTGTAAATTCCTTTTATTTCTTCTTGTTTGTTTTCAAATTTACAATTTATATGAATTTTTTGTTTTTGAGGACTAATGATTATTAAATCATTTGTATTTTGTATTTGTTCAAAGGTATTGTCCATTTGAAGTTGGTGGTAATCGCATTCATCAATCTTTTGTTTGTTAATTATGTTTTCTTGACAATTACTTATCTTAAAATATTATGTATTACACATGTACATTTTATTAACGTTTACACAATCATTAAGTAAATAGTGAATGTTATTATAAAAATATAGATTTTGTTGTTCATTTAACATAATCAGGTTTTAATTAGAATAGGTTGGTAAAGGGGTAAATTGGTATATTGTGTAAGTATTCTGTGTAAAGATGGCTAGTGTCAGAATAATGTGTGGCATTTTGTTTTCTAATTGACAATGAGTTTTTATTAACTCATTTATATTCCAAATGTTCTCATCTAAGCTTAATCTCTTTAGGCTTTCTATAGATATAATGACAGGGTCTAATTTATGAATTGAACAGAAGGTTAGGCTTACTTCTAGTTGTTTTATTATGTTATTCAAGTTTGTTATTAATGATATTAATTCTTGGAATTACATTTTTATCTCTACTGTTCCTTGCCAGTTTGCTTTATCTTTTACTATTGTTGAAACCGTGTTTAATCTATCTTGTAATATTTTTTCATTATGCTCTATGTTTTCTAACTGTTTGTTAAAGTGATTCGTCATGTTTTTCACGTAGTGAATATTTTGCTCGTTTTGTTTTTGTAACGTGTTTTGGTTGGATTTTACTTGTTCAAATATTTTCATGTATTTTTTGTCATCGGATGCGTCAAGGTTAATCCTATTGGTTAATAATTTATTTAAATCTATTTGTTCTTGTCTGTAATTTTGAATTATTTCGTCTTGAATCAAGGGTATTGTTCTAAATGGTATTTGATTATTTTTCCCATATAATATTTCATTGGGTGTTAATTTTGTGATACTGTGTTTTGTATTATTATAGGCTAGTATTACTAATTCTAATTTTTCTAATAATGATTTTTCTTTGAATTTTGTTGAATTATTTATGATTATTAAGTGTTCTATTAGTGTGGAATGGAGTCTTTCTATGGCGTTACTTTTGGGGTTATTTACGCATATTACATGACTGTCTTTATTATATAATTTGAATAATTCTTGTATCATATTATTTTTAAATTCTGTTCCTTGATCAAATATAATTTTTTCTGGTACTTTAAATGTTTCAAAGTATTTAATTAAATGGTTTCCAACAGTTCTTGCGTTTTTCTCAGGTAGGTGGCATATTTGTGCCTGTTTAGAAAATTGGTCATATATTGTTAAGAAATTTTGTTTGTTTAAGGATAATGTATCAATATTTATTATTTCAAATGGTCTTGTGGGTGTGTTGGCGTTAAGTTATCTAGAGCAATTATGGGTTTTCAGTCGTATTAAGTTTAAAAGTTTCGCAACGATTGATATATTCGATGATATCTTTTATCATGTTTGACCAGAAATATTTTTCTATTAGTGCGTTGATTGTTGCTATTATACCTCTATGGTTTGTGAATCCGTTGTGGAATTCATGAATAATTTCCAATTGTTCGTCAGTGTTTTCGATGTCGTTTACTAATTTATTACAAGCTATTATATTTATTGTGTTAAACTCGAAATTTTCTTGGTGTATTTTTGAAAAGGTTAGGTCTAATTTTTCCTCGAATATTGCATAATATTTTACTTTTGGGACTATGTAATTTTTTACAAAGTTTATCATTTCTTCTTGAACATTGTTTATGTTAAATTTGCACATTATTCTAAGTTTCTCTGTCCGAATAATTTTTTTATTTCAATTTCGGTTTCTAAGTCATGGGTTCTTATTATTAGCTGATTGTTTGCTATGTTTAACCTATCTTCTACGAATTTAAGGCCGTTGACTAAATTTTCTTGGTCTGAATGTACTGTATTTATGTTACTATCGGAATTTGAATTTTCGGATTCTAAATGAATGTTTTCTGGTAATGTGTATATTTTAATTTGTATATCTGTGTCTTCGAATATTTTTTGAATTTTTTCTTTTACTTTAATCCATTCTAGTTTATCTTTTCCACAGCCTATTTTGGGTAGATTTATTTCGTTGATTTCATTTAATATCAGGTAGTCTCTTAATTCTTTTAAGGGTCTGTCTGAATTTTTTATTGGGGGATTATCGTAGTATCTTAATTTTGTGATTAAATGGATTATTGTTTTACCTTGTTGATTTTGAATGATTATGTTTTTATTTTCCGTATTTTGTTTTTTACAGTATTCCTTACTGTTGTACATTTCACTGACTTGTTTTGCTAAACCTTGGGACATTTCTATATCTTTTGAGATGCAATGTGCAAAATGTTGGTTTTAGTTACGTCTCCTATTTTTTCTACTATTTGTGATTTTAATTTTTGTCTAGAGAGGTGATCTGCTAATATATTCATTTTTCCTTGTAAATAGTTTATTTCAAAGTTAGATTCATTGAATTCTATTTTCCAGCGCATTAATTTTTTATTTTGATTTTTCATATTGAATAGCCATACTAGTGGTCTATGGTCTGTTTTAATAGTGAATTTTCTACCGTATAGGTAATGTCTGAAATTTTTTATGGATTGGACTATTGCTAACAATTCTTTTTCTATTGTGCTATAATTTAGTTCCGCGCTATTAAGAGTTTTTGAGAAATATGCTATGGGCATTTCTTTTCCTGTTTCATTTTTTTGTAATAGTACTGATCCTAATGCGTAATCTGAGGCGTCAGTTGTTAATATAAATTCTTTATTGAAATTTGCGAATTGTAATATTGGAGATGTGGTTAATATTTCTTTACATTCTTTGAAACATTTCCTGTAATTTTCATTATAAATATCTATTTTTTGTCCATTTTTTAAACGTAGTGTAAAAGGTTTAGTAATTTTTGCAAAGTTAGTTATACATTTTCTGTACCATCCTATAGTTCCAAGGAATTTTTTTTAAGCCGTCTTGGGTAATTATGTATCCTAAATATTTTGTTGAGCTTTGTAAGAATTCTGATTTGTCTATTTGTACTTTTAGATTGGCTTTTCGTAATTTTTCGAAAACTAATTTGATATTTTCTAAATGTTGTTCTAATATTTCTCCAAAAATGATTATGTCGTCCAGGTATACTAGATAGATTTTATTTACTAATTCTCCTAACGCAATAGTATCATGCGTTGGAATGTTGCGGGGGCATTTTTAAGTCCGAATGGCATTCGAGTGAATTCATAATGGCCTGAAGATGTGGAAAATGCCGTTTTTTCAATGTCTGTTTCGTTCATTTTTATTTAGTGAAATCCTGAGTGTAAGTCAAGTGTAGTAAAGTATTTGGAATGTCCTATGTGGTCTAGTAATGAATCAATATTGGGTATTGAGTATTTGTCGTCTTTAGTTTTTGTGTTTAATTTTCTAAAGTCAATAACTAACTTAGTTTTTTGTTTACCGGAAGCATCTTGTTTTTTTGGGACTATCCAAATGGGGGAACTCCAGGGTGTTAAAGATTTTCGAATTACTTTTTCTTGTAATAAATTTTGTATGTGTTCCTCAATATTTTTTTCGTAAATTTGGGGAAGTCTGTAATTTTTTGTGTGAATTGGAGTGTCGTCATCCAGGATTATTTTATGTTGAATAATGTTTGTACATGATAGTCGTTCATTTTTGTTTGGAAAAAGATCTGTATAGTTTTTAATTAAATTATTTAATTTTTGTTTTTCAACTGTATTCATGTGTTTATTTCTTACTTCAATATTATTTATTTCATTGTTAGAATTTTTATTTATTTTTGTTAACTCGTAGGTTTTATTTTCCATGTTGACTGTATTTTTTGTGAAATCTAAATGTATGTTTAGTGTTTTAAATGCTTCTATTCCGAATAATAGATTATAATTTTTGTGAAAATTATAGACATAACATTTTATTGGTTTTTTATTTAAGAATATTGTTGTAAATTTTGTGCATTTAGATTTTCCATTTACTGTTTTGAAAGTTATTATTTCGTCGTATAGTTTGCAATTTTTGTCTTTTACTAAGTCAGGGTGTATGAAATTTATTGATGAGCCTGTGTCGAATAGTATTGTAAAGGGTCCTTTTGTCAAAGTAGGTAATTCATTTACTATGGATGACATTACGTATCGTTCATTGTGTTCATTTGATCTATTTCTAAAAAAATGTCTTGTGATTCGTAATACTCGTTTTCGACTTCTTGATAAAATTCTTCTTCTGTGTCTAAGTCTATTTCGTCTGGTTCTATTTTGTAATTTTGTTTCATTGTTTGTGTTGACATAGGTTGTGCGACTCTAGTTTCTTGTGTCATGGGTTTTGGTGTGAAATTGCTTTTACTTTCGAAAAAGTTTTTCAAGTTTTGACGGGATTTATATTTGAAAAATCAGAATAATTTAGCCGAAATATACCAGGAAAGTGCATGGGAGTCAATGCAAAATGCAGGCTTTGAAGAAACTATGTTAGCTCGAGAAGCGGGCGATGTTGACAAAGACGGTGTACCCATGATAACAGTCATTGCTGATGGTGCTTGGAATAAAAGAAGTTACCGCACAAATTATAACTCCTTATCGGGTGCGGTATGTTGTAATCAAAAATTCTTTAAATCTAGGTTAATTAATTACAATTCTTTTTATAGGGTTGCATCATTGAACAACGCACTGGTAAATTATTTTTAGGAATACGCAATAAATATTGCTGTATATGTGAGAAGGCTAAACATTCTGGGGAGCTTGTGAAACAGCATAAATGTTTTAAAAATTGGGAGGGTACTTCAACTGGAATGGAGAGCGACATTATAGTTGAAGGGTTCAGCAAAAGCATGGAAATGCATGGCATCAAATATATAAAGTTAGTTGGCGACGGCGACAGTAGCGTCTATAAAAAATTAGTTGATGCTCGACCATATGGCAACGGAACCATAATAGAAAAAGTTGAATGTGTCAATCATTTGCTGAGAAATTATTGTACTAGGTTAAGAGATCTTTCGCAGAAAAGATTTAGTTCTCGAGGACATGTAATTCAAGTACAAATGAGACATATTTTCAAGAACAATTTGAAAAGATTTCGCGTAGCAGTGGAAAAAGCAGCTTTATATCGCAGAAATGAAAGAAATCCACATTTAACTGCAATCAAATTATTAAAAGCTGATTTAGTAAACATCCCCAACCATATTTTTGGAGATCACGAAAAATGTTCCAGTTATTTTTGCTCCAAGAAGAATATGGGAGAAAACAATTATATTCAAGAACTAAAAAAACTGTGGGCTCTACCAGGACATCAGGCTAATTTTAAATCGATTAGTTGTAAATTGTTCTAGTATAATTTATAATATGAACAACAATCGCGCGGAACAATATAATTCCGTTGTAGCAAAATTCGTAGGGGGAAACGAATTTGCTTTTCAAAAAGAGGCACATATTCCACGAGGTGTACTGCTGCTGCGTTGTCTTATAATAATGCTGCAAATTGGCAAATGGTAATTCATAAAAATATAACTGGAAGGAGTCCGGGAATAAATACAAAAAAATATATATTATCTAAAGAAAAGAAGCGAAATTATTGTTGTCGTCGACGATTACTAAATAAAACAAAATCAGGAAGGACGGAAAGTGCAAGCGCAGATGCTGATTATGGTTTGAATGCAGTGCAAGCTAATGATGTCCTGGATGATGAAACATACAAAAGTAAAAAAGAAATTTTCCTAAAAGAAATTAGAAAACGGCAATAGAAATTTGGGAAATTCAATTAAATACAATTGGACAGCACGCGAATATATTGTGGCATACAGAAAGACTACGAAGACTTACTGCTTCGCATTTTGGGCGAATATGTAGAATGAGGAATTCTACAAATCCGTCAAAATCAGTACAAAATATTTTATATTCACAGTTCAGGGGCAATAAATATACACAATATGGAGTCGAAAATGAACCTCAAGCTATTAAAGATTTTGAAACTAAATACGGGCTACAAGTAGACGAATGTGGAATATTTATTGACGAAGAAATATGCTATTTGGGCGCTAGTCCGGATGGATAAGTAGGTACTGACGGGATAATTGAAATAAAGTGTCCTGCGACAGCATCAAAAATGACACCTCAAGATGCAATAATTGCAAATAAAATTAAATTTGCCACCTATGAGAATAATGTATTCCAATTAAAAAAAAAACATCAATATTATTATCAAGTGCAAGGCCAGCTGCATATAACAAAAATCTGATGTGGCCAGCACATTACCTTCCGTCAGTTATATGAGGTATTTACGAAAATTCTACCGGTGAACTGCTACCGGTAAACAGCTTTTTATCAGGTTATAGCTACCAGAATCGATATTTTAAGAACGCAAGTGGTAAACAGGGTAGATCCATAACCTATGAAAAAATTTGAAACAGGTTAGAAATTTGACGTAGTTAACAAACTGAGCAAAGTCCTATTTTGAACACATTTCCACTTTTAACGCGCGTGCTTCGCTTTGCATCAGTACCTTTTTTTTAGATTAGATCCTTCATGAATCCAGTAGATGGATCTGATAGCTATTGAACAATTTTCGAACACGGTAATCTTTTACCACTCGTGTTTTCGAACACAGTCGGTAGATGCGGTATCTACCGGTAGAATTTTCGTAAATGCGTATGTATTTTCTATAAAATCCATACAGAAAGTTCCTTGCAAAAGATTCTAAATTTCATGTATGTACATTACCTTTCGACAGTTGTATGTATTTTATACAAATTCCATACAGAAAGTTTCGAGCAAAAAGATCCTATATTTCGAGTAAAATTATAACATAAATATACTACGAATATGTCAATTGCACTTGACACTGACATCTCTCAATCAGAATTTTCTTAATATAGTAGCTGTTTCTAGCATAGCTGGCTAATTTATGAAATTTAATTTCTTTATAATTTTATAACTCTATATCCATTTAATATGAAGTATAGAATGCAGTCAAATCGTATAGAGAATACAATGTTCTTTATTATTTATAATAACATTAAATGTGAAAAAATGACATTTAACATCGTTTTTTCAAGAAAAACTGTTAAAATCTTTAAATGAGGGTACTTCCGGTTGACCAATTATAACCAAAATCTAATCAGCTCTTCATATGGATGCAACGAAGAGGAATGCGAAAGAATTATAATTTTTGGAATTGTAGTATTAGAGTTATTGTAGACGAAAATTTTGTTACACACACACATCCACACACACACACACACACACACACACACACACACACACACACACACACACACACACACACACACACACACACACACACACACACACACACACACACACACACACACACACACACACACACACACACACACACACACACACACACACACACACACACACACACACACACACACACACACACACACACACACACACACACACACACACACACACACACACACACACACACACACACACACACACACACACACACACACACACACACACACACACACACACACACACACACACACACACACACACACACACACACACACACACACACACACACACACACACACACACACACACACACACACACACACACACACACACACACACACACACACACACACACACACACACACACACACACACACACACACACACACACACACACACACACACACACACACACACACACACACACACACACACACACACACACACACACACACACACACACACACACACACACACACACACACACACACACACACACACACACACACACACACACACACACACACACACACACACACACACACACACACACACACACACACACACACACACACACACACACACACACACACACACACACACACACACACACACACACACACACACACACACACACACACACACACACACACACACACACACACACACACACACACACACACACACACACACACACACACACACACACACACACACACACACACACACACACACACACACACACACACACACACACACACACACACACACACACACACACACACACACACACACACACACACACACACACACACACACACACACACACACACACACACACACACACACACACACACACACACACACACACACACACACACACACACACACACACACACACACACACACACACACACACACACACACACACACACACACACACACACACACACACACACACACACACACACACACACACACACACACACACACACACACACACACACACACACACACACACACACACACACACACACACACACACACACACACACACACACACACACACACACACACACACACACACACACACACACACACACACACACACACACACACACACACACACACACACACACACACACACACACACACACACACACACACACACACACACACACACACACACACACACACACACACACACACACACACACACACACACACACACACACACACACACACACACACACACACACACACACACACACACACACACACACACACACACACACACACACACAGACATCATCGTAAAAATAGTACAATCGTATTCTAGGGACCTCAAAACGTGCTTATTCATCAAAAACTCACCACCGAAATTTTTGACCAAAGACAATACCTTCCTTACCTAAAGGTGACGGAAGGTAAAAAGAAAATGCTGTTATTTTGTATGTTGGACACCGAAAGGATCATTGGAAGAGAAGGTATGGGCAGACTAAATTACTATTTATTTCATATAAACTTATTCTATTATTTTGTTCCAGATTTATAGAGACGACAATTTTTGGGCGGAAAATATGGAGGAAAAATTAAAACCATTCTATTTAGATAACTTACTACCAGAAATAATTAATCCCAAATTAAACAAGTAGAATTTTATTTTAGAAGTGTTCATTTTTAAAGTTTTTTTTTGTCATAATCATTATTTTGTTTCCTTGATTAAATAAATCCTTTCTTTTTTCTGTTCAGTACTTATTTTTTAATGTGACCTTAATTTGTTTTAATATTACGTAACATTCGACTGTTTCCTTCTGAGAAAAGTTATTAATTTTATTGTAATTATATTAATTTCAAAATATATTTTGGTACAATTTATTTAATTTTTTATTTTCTTGTTCCAAAAATAATTTTATTTACATTATTATACTTTATATAGGTATTTAAACAAATAATTTTTTCATGGTGTCATTTATATAATTATGTAATGACAATAAGTAATAAATATGTAATATAATAACATAACGATTTGAAAAGTTTCTTTCATCCCTTATTTCATTATGTGTGTTACAAATATAACCCAATGCATAATATACTTTATATAGGTATTTAAACAAATAATTTTTTCATGGTGTCAATTATATAATTATGTAATGACAGTAAGTAATAAATATGTAATTTAATAACGTAACGATTTGAAACGTTTCTTTCATCCCTTATTTCAGTATGTGTGTTACAAATATTATAACCCAATGCATAATAGTTCGACCAAATATTTACAGACACGTCGGTTTTTCTTCGATAGATGTGCTTTGAAAAGATTGAACAATTAGTCAATTTGTTTTTGTGACTCACAGAATGGAAAATGCAATTCAAGTGAACTGGCTTGTTGTACGGACGAGATATTTTGTAGAAGAAAGATAGAAGCATGTAAGTACGCAGGTACTAGAAGGAGAAAACCGAATTATGACCCACGAAGTTGCGAATGCAATCTTAACTTGAATCATAAAACTATATTTCTGAATTCCTATCTTCACCGGGAATGCTCTTAATGACACGGTGGTTCCCTGCTTTACCAACACAAATTAACCAAGTTGTTCCGAGTCACAACCACTTTTCAGTGACCATAACCTTACCACTTGAACCATAACCACGGTCGTGGTTAAGTTACGGAATATACTAAAAATGAAACTTCATTAGAAGAAATGCCAATTGAACCAATTTCAAGTGATTCAAATCAGAATCTAACTTTAAATATTCACCCACAATATGATTTAGATGTAGCTGAAATCTTATTGACTCTTCCGCAAACCCCAAAAATTTAAACAACTAGTTAAAGAAACTGTTGATCGTAGCGTAAGTTCAGAGTGGTGATTTCAAACAAACCTTTTATTCAAAACTGACAACCAATGCCAGTCAACACAGCTACAGGAGTATAAAATTTAAATTTAATAAATACATTAATTAAATTAGTTGCAACATTCATGCTAATGAAAGAATTTCCAATTTATGTATTAAAGTTCAAGTCGTACTAACTCCAATAAAAATTAAACAAGGTTTGAGCTATGCGATGTTATCGTTACATTTTAATGTCTCACTTGTTACGCGTAGAAGAATATTTCTTAGGACTGTGAAGGATTTAGCAGAAATTCTTAAGTGTAAAATGAATTTTCCGCCTAAAGAAGAAATATCAATAAATTTACCGGGTTCTTTCGATAATTTTCCATGTTAGAATTGTAATTGTCTGCACGGAAACGGTCATACAAAAGCCTACTTCTCTATCTTGCAGAATAAAAACTTACTCCTACTACAAATCTAATCACACTGTAAATTTTTTAACTGGAGTCACTCCTTCAGGCTTGATGTGTTTTATTAGTAAAGTATTTAGAGGTAGAAGTAGTGATTAATGATTAAATAATTTTTGAAATGTCTAATATAATTGAACACCTAATGATGCAATAATGATCGACAAAGGGTTCATTATAGACAATATTGTAGAAATATATGGAATTAAAATGTATCGACCGCCATGTCTACATACACCACACTTAACGCAAGAAGATGCCGAGTTGAACAGAAGAATAGCTGCAGCCAGAGTTCATATAGAACAAAGTAATGCTAGATTTAAAATGTTCAACCTAATTAAAAATAATTTGAATTGGAACTTAGCTCCTTATTTTGACGACATTTTTAATATAATTTGCGGACTTGTGAATTTAAGCGCGCCTATAATTGGAATGGATAAATTTGCTCTTGGGAAGAAAGATAAACCTCCTTAAACAAAAAAAAAACAATTTTTGTGGCGTTGGTTTTTCAAAACTACTCTTAAGTATATTTTTAGTAATAAATGTAACAAAAATATACCTATATCAATTTAATATTTAGAAAACATTATTCATTACAATACATACTCCCTCCGTCCGAAAATATGGCAAACATTTCAAATATTTGTTCGAATATATGGTATAAATTTTCATTTGCAACAAATTTTGCAATACGTAGCAGTACGTTGATTAAAAGTTACCTACTTTAACTTGAAATTTCTATTTTTACAATGAAACATAATTTTTATCAAAATCTCCCATTTAGTAAACACAGGGGGGGGGGGAATCTGCTTATATTTTTTTTAAATATGCACATCATATTTTCGGACGCAGGTAGTTTATAAAAAAATCTTATACGCATATAAGAGATAATCTAATAAATTAAATCTATATCGCATATTACATTAACTTTGTTTTTTCTTGGCATATTTCATGAAAGATTTTCGTAAAATATACCTCTTTTACTTTCGTAATCATTTGTACACTAAAATTTCTGTCAAACGTGATGCTGCCAGCAAAACTTGAATATATAATTAAATCTGCAGATGGTTAGTTTAACACTGCCATTCCAAGCTGTACTTGGCCAAAATATTTATGACGTGGTTTTAAAATTCCATTTTTGCCTAAATATTGGAGGATTTCTTTTAAGTCACTTGCAGTCATCGTTTTACCTACATAAGGACATTTTATTTCAATTTTAGGTATACCATGTTCCATAATTATTCCATCTGGAGAATATCCTAACCACCTTTCTTTACCGGTTACAATCATATCACATTCCAGCACTGCATTTCCAGTTACTTTTAAGTATTTGATTCTGCCCTTTGGTTTATTAAGAATACCGTATTGAATAAATTTATTGCTAAATGATTTTTGACCAAAATGTTTTTCTCGCTTTTGATGTCCAATCTGAATTTTTATTTTTTATATAAGTGTAAATATCATAAATTTTTGTACCAGTAATTCTAAATTGTGGGTAAGAATGTCAATTTTTTTTTGTTTTGTGCGGTTTCATTACAAATCTCTAGTGAGTTTTTGAAAGAAAATAACTTTGTGAAAGTTTGAGCACAACATGTAATGTAATTTTTTAGGTTATTCGGGTGTGAGGTTCAAGCAACAGGTTTTCTGGTTAAAAAATTAGCAAGACAATTGGCTCACGCTCTTATTATATTAAACAAAGATAATATGTTACATACAATTAATTGAATAACTTATCTTTAAATAGGGGGGTTTGTGTTTGTGTGTTCTGATTGTCTCCTTCTCCTCGCTCTGTTTCCACTTCTGCTTCCACCGCTTTCACGTCGGCTTCTTACCGCTTTCGGGCCTTCTTCTATTCTTCTATCTCCACAAACGACCACTTCTCCTCTATTCTCTCTTGCTTCGCTTTCTCCTTCAACTCTTTTCTCTCTGACCTCTGCTACGCCACCTTTTTCCGCCTCTCTTCCCGCGTCGCCCGTCCCCGTCTCTTGTTCTTCTTCTCCGCTTGCCTTATTTTTCACCGCTGCCGCCCGCTGGCGCTGGCTACAATATCCAGGACCGCACTGGCCCATTGCATTACCCCCCTATTTGATTATAATTTCTTAACCTAAGGACTTATAATTAAATATTAACATACATGTTATTTACAAAGATTGATACGGTGGAATAAATTTCTTTAAATTTACTACGTTGTGTACCCCTTTTTCTTTATTATTCCCGTCTTTCGACAAATAAGAATTGGGAGCAACAATTTTCGAAACATAAAATGGCCCGTCGTACAACAAAAAGAATTTTTTAATTACTTTACTATCCGCATCTGACAATGGATGAGTACGGACCCACACTTTGTCACCTTCATTAAACATTACCGTTTTCTTCATACGTTCGTGACGTAATCGCCTCTTTGCAGCTTTACTGACTAATTTAGCACGCGATAACTCTATTATTTGTCGCCGGTCGCTATTATTATTTTCGGGAAATTGTATTATTTTAGATAGCTTATTTGCCCATTCATATATACCAAAATGGATATAATTCGGCGTAAAACCAGTCGATTCGTGATATGTATTATTTAATAGGAGTTCACATTTTGCGACATGCCACGCCCATCCCGTATGTTTATCGTAGCAAAAATGTCTTAGTAATCTCCCGATTTCCCTATTGACGCGTTCAGTGGCGTTACCCTGCGGAAAGTAAACCGAAGTCCGTATGACCTTAATACCGATATCATGTAAATTATGCTCCCATTTTTTCAAAAACTGGGACCCATTGTCTGAAAGATTCGCTTTAGGTTTGCCTATTCGTACTATATAATCATTCATAAGCTTACCTAAGATTGCTTTTGTAGTCGCACGTTTTAGCGGATAGAGAGACACCAACTTGGAGAAAGCATCTACCATTACCAACAGTTGTGTAGCTCCGAAACGTGATGCAGGCAGGGGGCCCATCAGATCAATGGTAACCAATTCATTGGGCTCTCTGGGTAGTACACTGTGCATTGGCCCATGGGACCCTTTTGAAATTTTCGTTCGCTGACATATTTCGCAAGAACGTATTATCGCACTCACCTGCTTTCTCATTTGGTGCCAGTAAAAATACGGATTTAACGCCATATAACATTTAGACGTTCCAAAATGGCCTCCTTCATTATGTTCTGTTATTACTAATTCTGGAACCAAAGTCTCTGGAATACACAGCCGATATTCGGTCGGATTTAGGTATTTCTTAAACAATATGTCTCCCTGCACGGTATACCTCTTACTGATCTTTTCATTACCTTCTTCGATTGCCTCTATAATTTTACTCCATTTTTTATCTTCTCTTTGTAACCTATCAATCATCTTCAATTTCTCTATACCTTCTTTCAGTTGTTTCAGTTTTCCGTTTGCTGCTATTTGAATAATTAATACATCTTCTTCAATTTCTTCGTTTTCCTTATCATTTGGTGGATATCTCGACAATGCATCGGCCACAATATTCTCTGAACCTTTGCAATATTCTAGCTCAATATTGTATTCTTGAATAATCATCGTCCATCGTATTAAGCGAGGGCTCAATAATTTACAGCTGTTCAGGAAGATTAATGCTTTGTGATCCGTTCGAACTATAATAGATTTACCCAAAATAAGCGTCCTCCACTTCTTGAGACAATATATGATCGCTAAGGCCTCGATTTCCGTAGCAAAATAATTCCTTTCACTACCTCTTAACGTTCGGCTTGCATAGGCTATAGTTAATTTCTCACCTTCGCCTGATAGTTGATATAACCAGCCTCCAATCCCTTTATAGGAGCTGTCGGTCTGTAGGTAGTATGTTTTCATGGGATCTGGATGATGCAAAGGCTTTACCTCTAAATATGATTCCTTGATGTCCTCGAATGCTCGTTGTTCCTGCTCTGTCCATTTCCACATGATGTTCTTCTTTAGCAAGTGTAATAATGGGTTAACTTTTCCAGCATATTTCTCACAAAAACGACTATCAAAATTGCATAGTCCAAGGAATGATTTTAAATGCTTTGGATTTCTTGGCGCTGGAAAATTGGTAATTGCAGCACGCCTGTCTTCATCGACTGCAATACTGGTTGATGTTACTATGTGGCCCAAGAAATTTATACTGTCCTTAAAAAATTTACATTTTTTTAGTTTAATGGTCAAGTAGCATCACTCAATCGTTTAAATATTATTTCCAGATGCTCAAAATGTTCCTCTTCACTCTGAGAGTGTATTAACAAATCATCCACGTATGGGATGCAGAATGATTCATTATCACCCCCCAATATTTGAGCCAAACCTCGAATAAACGTACTCACAGACGTACTGAGACCAAATGGCAGAACTTTAAATACATATGTTCGACCTTCGAAAGAGAAGCCTGTATATTTCTGATCTTCAACCTTGATGGGTATCTGCCAGTACGAGCATGTTAAATCGATGGTGCTGAATAACTGTCCTTCTTTAAAATTATATAAAACCTCGTTTAAATTCGGGGGTACGGTATGTTCTTTACTCATTAGAGAATTGAGATGTCTAGCGTCTAAACATACTCTTATTGATTTGTCTTTCTTTCTTACGACTACAAGGGGACTCACAAATTCGGTTGCAGCTTCTTTGATGACCCCCCACTCCAACATTTCTTGAATTTGTCGCCTTGCTTCAGTTTGAAATGAATGTGGAATCGGCAATGATTTCTTTATAAATGGTTTATCTTCTCTCATTTCAATATAGTGCTCATACAGATGAGTCAAACCGGGTTGGTCCGAAAATATATGTTCATAATTCTTCAATAAGTTTAACAACTTATTCTCCGTTTCTTTATTTTCTATCTTCATTTTTCCCACGACTTCGCTTCTTCTTTCTTCTGAATAAATTTCTACTTTTGGGCGTTGTATTTTGTCTTCGTCTAGTAGTTGTACCTCGCTTATTTTTACATGTTGACCAGCTTGCGTCACTCCTTCTAATTGTATTATACTTGGTGTTCCCTTGATGACTACAGTTAATTGTTTCTTCTTGCAGTCCAGTTGACCTTGATTCTCGTTCATCCAATCACAACCAAGTATCATGTTGTGTACTAATTTTGGTACGATTAAACAAACTACATTGCTTTCGATACCATTTAATTTGATATTTAACAGAGCTTGTTTCTTCGACTTTGTGGTATTACCGTTCCATGCACCGCCCAAAACTACTCCAGTGACTGGGAACGACGGTATCAGCTGTTTTGCTGACAAATGGTCATAATATTTTTCGGCTATACATGATACTTGACTCCCTGAGTCAATTAAAGCCACTGCTTTCTCCCTTTCAACTTCTAATTTGATCAAAGGTGTATCCTGTATTCGTTTCTTCTCAATTTCTTCTTCTGACAAAATGTCGGCGTCTAAATCTTGATTAAATATGGTCTTCATCCTTTTTACTTCCTCAGTGCGTGTATTAATGTTTTCTTTACCATACTCTTGAGGGTTTTTTCCTTTTTCTCTCCACCCCCCACTTTCTGGAACTTTAAGTCGTTTTTCTGCTTCATATGTACTGTCCACGTTTCTTAAATATCTCTCCACTTCCTCTATCCGGCGTAGTCCGGAAGTAATAATGCCTCTTCTTATTTCTGCCGGAAAATGATTCCCTATCATTTCTATCAGCTTCTCCTATGGCAAACTTTCTGTCAAATAGCTTGCTTCGTGTACTATTTTCAGGAAATAATCGGCGAGGCCGCCTTTTTCATATTGTCCGAATTTAATCTGATGGTAGATAGCTCTCTCCGCATCTGTGTCCCAATATCTAGCCAAGAACATTGTTTTAAAATTTTTAAACTTACCGAAAGCATTTTCTTTCAACATGGCCCAATCACGTGCAGACCCTCGTAAACAATTTACCGCCAAAGCCACCTGTTTATGTTCGGGCACCCCCGCATCTTCTAACATGGCGCTTAGTTTTTTCATAAAACTCACTGGGTGTAAACCGCCACCTGGTGCAAACGTTATATTGTCGCCTCCAATATCTTTCCAATAGGATATATATGCCCGGTCATCTACTTTATTGTTCCGCGGTAAGGGGTACACATCCCTTTCTTCCAACGTACCTACATCAGAAACATCAATTTTATTAACATTTTCATGATTCTTCTTATCACTAGTCACATATTTATTGAATTCTGTCTGCATACTTTCTACATTTTGGGTTAATTTTCTTATCATTGCTTCTAAACTACTAACCTTATTTTCTTACTCATTTTCTTCTACTTTCACATTCCTTTTCTTTTTCGACATATTGAAAAAATGTGTATGTCCACTTATCTCGCGTTTTTTTTAACCAACCTGCCCCACGTTGGGCGCCAAGTTGTAATGTAATTTTTTAGGTTATTCGGGTGTGAGGTTCAAGTAACAGGTTTTCTGGTTAAAAAATTAGCAAGACAATTGGCTCACGCTCTTATTATATTAAACAAAGATAATATGTTAAATTGTACAAATGCGAGAATAAAAATCAGCTGACGCCGGGGTTCGAACCCGGGACCTCCAAATCTCTAGTCTGGAGCTCTACCAACTGAGCTACGTCAACCCTAGCGTCAACTGAAACATTATCTCTCACTTGTATAGTAAAGTCTAATGTGGCATCGTATCAAAGACTTCTCTTTAAGAGACCATCGGTATAATTATCCTTAAATTATCAAAGTCGCTCGTGGACGTAATCATTGTCAATAGCTCTTAAAGAGAAGTCTTTGATACGATGCCACATTAGACTTTACTATACAACTGAGAGATAATGTTTCAGTTGACGCTAGGGTTGGCGTAGCTCAGTTGGTAGAGCTCCAGACTAGAGATTTGGAGGTCCCGGGTTCGAACCCCGGCGTCAGCTGATTTTTCTCTCGCATTTGTACAATTTATCTTAGTAGTAATACTTTAATTACACGCTTCTATAGCATCAATCTTCAATTTAAAGATAATATGTTACATACAATTAATTGAATAACTTATCTTTAAATAGGGGGGTTTGTGTTTGTGTGTTCTGATTGTCTCCTTCTTCTCGCTCTGTTTCCACTTCTGCTTCCACCGCTTTCACGTCGGCTTCTTACCGCTTTCGGGCCTTCTTCTATTCTTCTACCTCCACAAACGACCACTTCTCTTCTATTCTCTCTTGCTTCGCTTTCTCCTTCAACTCTTTTCTCTCTGACCTCTGCTACGCCACCTTTTTCCGCCTCTCTTCCCGCGTCGCCCGTCCCCGTCTCTTGTTCTTCTTCTCCGCTTGCCTTATTTTTCACCGCTGCCGCCCGCTGACGCTGGCTACAATATCCAGGACCGCACTGGCCCATTGCAAACATAATCTCATTTTTACTTCATGATTAAAAGGAAATATTGGATTATTTTTTACACTATTTAAAGGGGTAAAACTGCACCGACTGATGTAGGTATTTGTTCAGTGGTGGAACTCTGCTCTCTAGCGTAGCGATAGTTTGACATAAAAGTGACGTAGAATTGAGATTTTGGTACTCTACTATATCTTTTCCATCGCTTGAATTCGTTCTCCTTACCCCTCGAAAGCGATAGTTTTAAAGCGAGTTGAATGTGCTCTATCCTTTATAAAGTAATGCGAATATGCATTAGTCAGACAGAAAAGGGCTCTAGGAGCACATGTACTGACAAACCGGCATTTCAAAACAAGTGTTGACAGCAAACAAGGTGAGTGTTTCATAGAATTTAGAATTGTCTAGATGTGAAAGTACATTTAAATAATAACTGTAAGGTACAAAAACAAATTTAACTATGTATATAATGTTATTGATAATTTTATTAATTGTTTATCGTGTACTAGCTAGAGAAATAAAGGTTATATTTATGTAAACAAAACATTTGGCGCTAAGCATAAACGGGTACGGATTAAAAAATATAATTACTTTACAAATTGATATATTTTAGAAATATGCTATTAAAACCATAAAATATCAATATTTTAAGTAATGTTATAGTAGATGTTTTTATATGTATATTTATTTATTTAGATGTAAGTGAACAGACATTTAAGACTTGTAATAATGGACTTCATAGAATAACATCCGCAGATAGCAACGGGAAAATTTAAGACTATAATTGGAAGACGATAATTGAATGGACTGTGGCAGCAATTAACAATTTTAAATTCCAAAGGATTTGAGGAAAAATCAACTGAAGGATGGCGTCATGTAATAAATGAAATAATAAATTTGCACTATAACTATTATTATTTTTAGGATTTTACAGACTGGAAGTCAAAAAGTAAACAGAAGTGGAGAGATTTGAAATGTTATAGAGAAGGAATTGGAGGACGTCCAGAAAAAACACTATTAAATGATATCGAAGAAAGGTTAACGAATGTTATTGGATGGAGTTCCGTTGAAGGCGACGAGACAACAGAAGAATATCTACGAGAAGTAAGTCAATTCTAGCTAATAATAAAGAGATAGATTAATACTATTAAAAATATTATTTTCAGGAAATTCCACCAACAAAAAAAGTCAAACTTATGCAAGAATCTACAAGTGCACAATCAAACCATAAACATTCACCTCATTTACAAGTACAAACTACCTCAATATCAAAGAAACTATATGAAAGTATACTACCAATATCTGACACACATTCATTAAGTAATAAAAACATCACAATTTATAAACATACGTCCAGTAATATTAGAGTTTCAAACTTCCGATCTTCTTCCCCAACCAAATATAAATTTACAGTCTTCAACAGTTGCAGAAGCACAAGCATCCAAAGAAAAAGTTGAAACCTTTTATACTACGAATATTCCACTTTCAGTTTCAAATACACGGTCCTCAAATATTATAAATACACAACCAAATATACATACACAGCTTTCAACAGTTGCAGAAACACAATCCAAAAAAAAGTTGAAACCTTTTATACTACGAATATTCCACTTTCAATTTCAAATATACGGTCCGCAAATATTATAAATACACAACCTTCTTCAGCTTCCAATATTTTAAAGACTCAATCACCAAACAGAAAAAGATTAAGCAAAACAACACACAATCCAGACAGATTACAAGAATATCACAATGAGATCATGGAAGTACTGAATAGAATGGAACTTCGCATGAGTGCAATGTCTAATAACATAGGTGATATTGCAGTCTATCAGGTAACTATGCAATAAGACTGAATAAGCATTATATTTTTTTAATAAGAGAATTTATTTTTACAAATTATATTTTTTACATACATACCTATATAAAATATAATTATCAAAAACTAACTAAAATACTGATCTATTAAATTTTGCCTCCTTGCTCGTCCTTCTCCTACGTAATAATTATCTACTGGCTCATTATGTATTTCATGTATATTTTAGTTTTATTGCAGTCGGACTTCGGTGCACATGTTGTGCAAAACAACACATGCATTTGTAATAGCGCCGACTTTTTCAGGAGCATATCTTATACTATGTTCCGTAAATAAATCAGACTAATCGTAATCGGTGAGTTCGGTGAGTAGTTGGTTACTGAAAGTGGTGAGTATTTTCGGAACAGCTTAACCTTGAAGTTCTGTCAGATAACAGCTGACATTTATTTGTCAATATGGAAGACGTAGAAGAAATCATACTTTTTAACAACATTGTTCTTTTTTCATCAGATTCATTCGATGATTCTTCTGATGATGAAAATATAATATGTAAGAATAAATATAATTTATTAGGAATGAAATATTTTGAACATTATTTTGCAGATCCAAGAAATAGAAGGCCAAAGATTGAAAATTATATTGAAGATGTGGTCGAAAGATATTCAGAAGAAGAATTCAGAGAAAATTTTAGAATGTATAGGGATACATTTGAATTTATTGTAAATATTTTGGATAGCAAAATTGCATCCTCAATAGAACATGTCGGTCGGCATACCATAAGTGCTAAAACACAATTGTTGCTATGTATTTGGTACTTAGCCACTCCTGATTGCTATAGGTAATTAATCGATGAATGCATACTCAATATGAAAATTGTACAATTTAGTATTGCACACTTTCTATATAGACTAATACGACTTTTTTTTAGATCCATTTGCAATAGATTTAACGTTGGTAAAGCTACGGGATTTCGTACTGTTCGAAGAGTTGTAGAAGCGTTATTCAAATTGCCACCGCAATTTATAAATTGGCCATCCTTGGAGGAAATTGAAGAAATTAAAAATGAATTTTCAAGGTTTGGGCTGCAGAGTGTAATAGGTTGCATAGATGGGACATACATTCCTATTCCACTTCCTACAGATGACGGAGCAGCATATATTTGTAGAAAAAAATTCCCCGCCATAATTTTACAGGTAATATTGTATTTGGATGATCCTTATTTAAAATACGAATATTACATTAATTAAACAAATCTGCTTTGATTCTGAGAATATTATGAGTAAAATTTATTAATTCCTTTTTTATCTTTTAGGGTATTTGGGATCATAACTTATTATTTTGACATTGTTATGCGGGGAAATTGGATCTTCTCATGATGCTTCAGTATTTCAAAATAGTGAAGTATGGTCGTTTATGACAATTCATGCGGACGAAAAGTTTCCTGAAGGATCGTATATCTTAGGTGATAAAGCATATCCGTGTTTACCAAATCTCTTAACGCCGTACAAAGACAACGGACACTTGACGGCACAAAATATATTTTATAACATTCAGCATGCAGCTACACGCAGTGCAATTGAAAGATGTTTTGGTTTGCTTAAGAATCGCTGGAGATGTTTGAAATTTTTGGATATAAGAAATATTGCTTTCATTCCGAAATTAATTATTGCTAGTTGCGTTTTACATAACATTTGCATTATGCAAAATGACCTAATAGAAATGCATGACGAAGAATTAGAGAACTTTGAAGATAACGAAATAATGTTGCCAAATGCAAATGAAGAAAGAAATTTGAAACAAGCCGGGATATTACGCCGAAATATTGTTTGTGCGGATCTCAATAATAGAATGCAATTAAATATATAGCATATATTTATTTAATAACACTTTTTACTTATTTTTTTAAGAGTAGGTATAATACTGTTCTTTTTTTAAAGAACAAAATTATTATATTCAATATAGATATTTTAATAAATGCTGACTTTGTACCCTGTTTTAAAAATCTTAAATATTTATCAGTCAAGTTAGTACAGGCAGATTCATAAAACAGAATAGTGCTAATATCATTTTATAAAAATTGGGGTTAGTGCTAATCCGCCTTATGAATCTGCTTGTTTACATTACACAAATTCTTAGTTCTAATTGTTACAGATACAGTTAAGTTGCTAATTTTAAGTTTTACTTATACTCTGTTCCATTTAAGCCATTCAGCAGATGGCGCTCGCATCAGCGACAATTTTAAGTAGCCGAAATTACACTGGGTAAATTTGTGTCCAATTGCAGGCAATCAGAGAGGTCAAAACTATTCCCTATTCTCTGCAAAACTGAATGGCTTAAACGGAACAAAGTATAAATGACAAATTTATTACAATCAATTGTATTGTGTTAGATTTAACAAAATACGATAAAATAACAGCCGAACTTATAATTCTGTCGATTCTATGAATTTGAATATATGTGTGAAAAAATATATTTTATATTCAAATTCATCAGTTCATCTTAAAAATAGGCAGAGACGGATGTTACGCGCAAAAAATTGTGAATTACACATATCGCAAAGAAAATTTTGTTGCATTCTCAAAGGACTGCAGAACAAGACAGTATTATCAATTTTAATCAATTGCGTATCTCACTATTTTCAAGATATACCGATAAATATGTTACTAAAAACAACATTGTTATTGATTAGGTACTTAAAATATGATATCAATTCAGTGTTACATAAGTAAAACAGACTAGAATAATCATAAACATGAAAAAGAACAACAGTAATAAAATATAAAACAAGTTTTAGGAGTATTGTACCAAAATCATTTCTCCTTTTTCTCTAAATAGGCCTTGAACCAGTCGAACATCTCTTGCTTTTGCTTAAGTTTTTCTTCATGCCTCTTCTGTCTCTTAGCTTCAAGTTCATGAGCTAATTCAACATGGTTTTTTAAGCGTGTTTTTGGTGTGAACATTTTACTGCTGCTACTGCCACAAGAGTTTTTTGGGGACAATCCAGAGTTTGAAATATTTTCTGGAAGTGAAATTGCTAAATGCTCAGTATTTTTTTCCTTTGGTATTTGAGCTACTGGTTTATCTAATTTTGCTGGTTGAGTGGAGCATTCATTTGTGCACGACGATTTATAGCTCGATACTCCACTACTGCTAGCAGTAGCCAGTGGATTCATTTGTCGATTATTATTGAAAATTTCATTTAAACTTTCATAAAATTTCCAACTTTTGTTATTATTTCCTGTAGATTTATTATGATAATGAATTTTTTTATATGTTGACTTTAAATTTCTCCATTTTTCATCACATTTGGTGCCGTTCTTCTCAACACCATAGGAGAGTAATTTTTCACTGATTTTTTGCCAAACTTGTTTATTGGTCAAGTGTAGCGAAGTGAACAAATACTTGCATTCATCGTAAACGGCTAACAATAATTTTATCTGTGCATCAGTCCATCTATCTACTTGCTGAATTTGTGTGCAGATTTCTTCTGACTGTGTAGTAGGGTTTGGTAAACTCATATTTGTTAATACTTTATTAGTTTCATCGTAATATATTTGTTCACAATTCTTAAAGCATTCATGATACGCAACACTATTTAAATCATTTAACCAAGTATTGCAGTGTGCACAATTATATTCAATGTTGTATCCACTCTTTTAAAAAGAAAAATATATTATCAATCATTTCAACAATTTAAACATACTTAACATTATCACGAATTTTTGTAATGACAATCAACACAACCTCACAAACAAAAAACTTCAGATGGCGCCAATGCCATCTGTCAATTGATGCAAATAACCGAAGTCATCATGCTTTGAGCGCGATGAGTTTGGTGACTAACCAGACTCACCAATTTCAGGTCACCGCGTTCCATAAATCAACTCTTTTCAGGAATTGAATATTTACGGAACGGAAAAACACAATTTGGTGACTTTCAGGTATTTACGGAACATAGTATTAATACACGTTCTCCTAGTAAACATCTGAATCAAGCTTTCAACACTCCATTACATCGTTTCATACAATTTTGTGTTGAAGCATGCCTATTATACCGATCTTCAGGAGATACAGGTGCAGAATTTTGCACAGGAGTCATAAGCCATGGTTGCTGGGGATAGCCCGAGTCACCTAACAGACAAGAATAACGATCTCCATTTAAATAATTATATCTTAATAATTCATTTACTCGAGATCTTTGCCAAATGGCAGCATCATGTGTTGCTCCAGCAAATCTAGCATTGACGGCTAATATTTTTAAGTTAGTAGGTAGTCACAAATTAGCTGCACACTTTTGAATGGTATCCCTTTTTGTTAACATAGTTGTCTTCTTCTGTTGATGGGGCAATTATAGCTACATGCGTGCAGTCAATGAATCCAATTACTCCCGCAAAATTAGTATTTCTCGTAAAAATTTCTTTTGTTAGATGAAAGATGCTAAATATACGAGAGAGGGAGAGAGACAACGCAGAACGAAACGAAGAGTGTCGGTAACACCCGACCACCGCCGACGACTACGAGGGAACAGTACAGCGCAACACATGCGAAACGTAAAAATTACCAGCATTGAAAGAAATAAGAATAAAAGTTACTAACATAATAACAACTGTCACAAAAGATAACCCCACATTTAGCAACGAATAACAACAATAAATTAAATAAATAGAGTAAGAATAAAGTATGAAATTATAACAGGAGAATGAATAGAAGACAAGTAGATAAAAGTATGTTTTGCAGGTATGAAATAAACGAGAATTAGAGCACAATAAAGGAAAGACACACAAAAATAACAAAACGCACATGGACACGTAACAAATATCCCCCTCACCTCGTTGAGGGAAAATTAGAAGAATGTTTTCCTCATGAGAACATACCAAATCATTCGTCAATGTCAGAAAGCGTGTCGTCATCGTCAACAGAAGGGCCTGGTTTAAGGTCTTTCACATGCCAAATTCCTCGTTCTTTACCATTGTGATCGCCAAGTTCATATGTAGTGCTCGATATTTTCTTCTTTATTATGAATGGGCCAACATATTTAGGAGCTAGTTTTTTGTGAAGTGATGAACCGCATTCGACAGTGCAAAATTTCGTCGCCAAACAGTTTGTCCGATATCGTAGTAAATTATAGTGAGTACGACTTAGTTGGTATGCTTTATCTAAACGTTTACGTACATCGGCATATAGTTTCTGGAATCCAACTGGACGCTGTTCGGCAATATTTTGGCGATCATATTCAACATGGCCTTGTTCATCGATTGCTCCTGCCCTAAATTCATTTCCTGAGAGGATTTGTTCGCGACCAAAGTTTATAAAATACGGTGTATGCCCAGTGGCTTCATGAACGAGTGTACGCATAGCGCATGTGACAGATGGTATTTATCCCAACCTCGCTGATTGTCTTTAACATACGACGATAACATAATTTTTAAAACACGGTTTACTCCTTCAGTGGGGTTATTTTGTGGATGGTATAAGGCGTTATACATCAGCGACACACTATACTGATTACAGAGGTTCCGAAACTGTCTACTCTTAAATTGTACACCATTATCGCATATTATATATTGCGGTACGCCAAAAATTAAAAATACATTTTCCTCGAGGTTCCGGACAATAGCAGGAGCTGTAGCTTCACGAAGAGGGAAAGTTAATACAAATTTACTGTAATAATCCGAGACAACAAATATATAACGATTACCATGCGAAGATCGCGGAACAGGGCCTATCAAATCCATACTTAGTAGCTGAAAAGGACGGAATATTTTTGGTCGAGAACCCATAAAGCCTGGTGGTCGTAATTGTACAGCTTTTTGCTCTATACACGTGACGTAATTGCGTACATACGCTGCTACGTCAGCCTTCATCTTCGGCCAGTAATACTTCTGTAACATTTTACGGTAAGTTTTATTGATACCGGGGTGTCCACTGGTTGGTGCGTCATGCGCCTGTACTAATAATTTTTTCCGCTTTTCTTTAGGGATTACTTCCTTCCAGCTATCATATTCGTCGTCAGTGAGCTCGGCAAACTTTGGTTCCACATGTCAGTATAGGGAACCATTCTCGTGTATTCTCCATTCTGGAAATTTATGAGGCTTCGCCTGGATACGTGTGCGAAGTGAATGGTGCCACTTATCAGTGCTGTCAGCATTGACATTCACATTACATACCTGTATTGTTTCGGCCACTACTCCACGCGATAAACAATCAGGTACTATATGCTCTTTTCCTTTTCTATGTACGATATCAAAACTGTGTTGTTGTAGCCGGACTGCCCAACGACACAGTCTGCCTGATGGATCCTGAAGGTTATTGAGCCAAACTAGATAGTGATGATCCGTCACAACCGTAAAATGGGAACCCTCTAGTTACTGACGGAGTTTTTCTAACGCCCACACAACAGCCAAACACTCTCTCTAGGCAGTCGAGTAATTTCTTTCCTGTTTACTCAGTGATCTGCTCAGGAAACATATGACATGCTAATCACCATCGATATTAACACAGCACCTAACCCATAATTACTAGCGTCCGTCTGCACGATAAATGGCCTCGAAAAATCTGGGCATACTAAAATAGGGGCTGAGATCAAACATTCTTGCAGCAGTTTAAAGGATTCTTGGCATTCTGACGTCCATTGCCATTTTTGTTTCTTCCTCAAAAGGTTCGTAAGAGGAGAGCTAATAGTCGAAAAATCTTTCACGAAACGCCATACCTACAAATCGTCTCACATCTGAAACGTAAGTGGGAGTGGGGATATTCAAAATAGCCTGAACTTTGTCGGGATCTACTCTCAATCCGTTCTTGTTCACAACATATCCCAAATAATTTAGTTCTGGCCGACAAAACTCGCATTTCTCTTTACTCAGCGTCAATCCTGCTTTAAACAGCCTGTCAAAAATTTTCTGTAAAATATTTACATGTTCCGCAAAATCTTCTGACAACACAATTATGTCATCTAAATAGACAAACACGTGGGGTTCAAGATCTTGACCCAGAACTCTGTCGATAAGGTTTTGCCAGGTAGCTGGTGCATTTGTTAAACCAAACGGCATTCTTTTAAAATGATAAAGTCCTCTTCCAGGGATTGCGAACGCGGTATATTCTCTACTATTCTCCGCCATAGGAATTTGCCAGTACGCCAATTTAATGTCAAGGGATGACAAGTATCGGGCTCCTTTTAGACGGTCGAGAATCATAGAGACGTATGTTATCGGATATGCGTTTTTTTTTGGTCACTTTATTGAGTTTTCTAAAATCCACACAAAATCGAAATCCTCCATCCTTTTTGGGGACTAGCAATATCGGCGAGGACCAAGGGCTGTTTGATGGCTGAATAATATCATCCGCTAGCATTTGATCGGGCTCAGCATCGATATGTTTTTGCATGTTCGGATTGACGGGATAGTAACGCTGTTTTATGGGCTTGGAATCGGTGATGATTTCATGCTCAACATCGGTGGTACATCCAAGCGAGCTACTCATCCGTTTCCACTGAGTTTGTACTATATCTTCGAGTCTTTGCTGTTGTGTAGGGGTTAACTCTGGTTGGGACACTAAGGCGGAAGTAATGCTAACATTGGCTGTTGTTGCAGAGAATTTCCATTCATCACTCTTCAAGTGCGGTACAATACCCATGGAGCACCAAAAGTCCATACCAAGAATAATAGGACTCGCGACATCAGGAACAACGACAAAATTTACGAGCTTAAGTTTTCCCATGAGCACAACCGGAACCATAACCGACCCAATGGATAAACACGTTTTACCGTTAGCGACTTGACAAGAGGGTGTATCTGAAGTATCCAAACGCAAATCTAAGTTTTTTAATGACTCCCAACCTTCTCTACCAATTATTGAACACGTCGCGCCAGAATCAAGTAATCCGAGAACTTTAGTACCAAAAATGGATATTTCCAGGTAAGGACGTTGGTCATTTTCTAGATGCGACAATATATAATTAACGATCGCGGTATTTATTTGCAGTTTATTGTTGGTCGATAACTTAGAGGACGCGACACGACCGCTTAGCGCCTCCCGGTAGAGTTTCCCGGACATTTTGTGCAAGTACGGATAGTGACGTTAGGTTCGCCGCATCGGTAACAATGTCTCCGTTCGGCTGTTTCACAATCGGCTGACCGGTGACCAACCTTGTTACAGTTCCAACACTTCATAGAGGGGCGGGACGATGGATTAATATTATCGCGCACAGAATTTAATCGAGAGGTATTGGATCGGTACTCCATGCTACGGTATGCTAGATCGGGCTCCAACGATTGGTTCGCGGCTGGTGGTGGCTTAAAACGTTGAGTGCCAATATGGATATCTTCCAGCTGCCTACAAATTTCATCCAACGACTCTACCGTTCTCACTAATTCAAGTCCAAGTGCTTTTTGGAGATACGGAAGCAGATTTCTATTAAATAACCCCTCCACATTGGCTATAAATAGTGCCACTTTTTCCTCCTTACCCTGAGTACGGTTTCGGATTTCCTCCCACAAGTCTAAATCGTAGTCACACGGCAAAAAAATAGATTTTAAATGAAATACCAGTTCATCCCAAGTCGTAACCGTTTGTCTTTTTGACCTAAACCATGTCAGTGCTTGCCCCGTAAATAAATCAATCGCAGATGAGAATAACTGCCCCTTAGAGATACCCCGCGCTACTCGCAACTCTTCGACACGCTCTAAAAAGTTCGATAAACCCGGACCGCCATTGTAGTTAATATTCCACTTATGGACCGATTCCTTATGTGCTTCTGGAGTCGATTGACGCGAAACCGATAAACTTAGTGAAATTGACTCCAGAGCCTGCGTAAGTCGATCCTCCAAATCTGCTTTAGGACGAGGACTAGAACACGCTTCAGGTTTAGCATTCTCTTTTACGGTAGCATCTTTCGCCTCATGAAGATCGTCTGCTCCGTCCAGCAAGGAGTGTTCATGCTCTCTAAAAGAAGAGCGGAAGCTTGTGTGGATAATTTCATGTGAAGTTGCCTGAGATACTGTTCGCAAAGATTTGTTAATTCGGCCAGTTTTTCTAGTTCGACTTTTTTAGAGGAAGTTATTCGACTAAGACGTAATTTAACATGGCTAGTTCGAGCTCCTATACGTTCGTACTCATTCTGATAATTGCCGACGGTAAATTTCTCAAGAGACTCCCCTAAATCTTGCAATTTCCTCGCACAAATCTTTAATTTTGATTCCGGTAAGAAAGGAGTTACTACTATGCTACATTCACCCGCTCGTTCAGTTCTAAAATATTCTCGAAGTCTGCTACGTTTTTCAGGGACTGTACCACTTATATCAGCACCTCTCAGAAGTAGTTCATAGGTAAGTTCATCCGATAGAAGTCTATTGGGGTCAATTTTAATGACCATGTTTTGTGAAAGCGCAATATAATATGACGTAATGAAATAAAACTATTTTTAATCGTAAAATGAATAATTATTACTTAACTAACAAAATTCTAAAATTCCTAAAATATATCCTAAATAAGTCAACAAAATCCGTAAGTATAATGAAATAATTGAAAATTAGTATAAGACAGAGTAAGAGATACAGAGAGAAAAAGATAGAAACAAAATTGAAAAAGTTTATACAATAAAAAACCGTACACCGGAAGTCCTTGAACTACTAATGGGCCCCACGTTGGGCGCCAACTTTATTACGTACCGTAATGGTTTGGTAATAAATTGTCCCCACCAGGGTGAGGCTACTGGCTTGTCAGGGAGAATGGGGTGGTTTGATGAACTGGGCGCCACGTGATCGGACAAACTGCCCTCACCCTCTAGACCACGGTAGTGTGAAGGACAACAAAAATATTTAAAGTGCTCAACGCCAAAATAAATCCTGCAAAATCGTTTAGAGAGGAACCCTTGGGTGATTTTACAATAACAACCAAAATGTACCTTAATGTGCGTGAAAATATATTGATCAACAAATTTGCAACAAATAAAAGTATAGGGCATATAAATAACAAAACAGTAAAAATGAGAACAACGGATGTTCGCGACGCCAATACAAAAAAGAGAGAGAAAGGAGATAGGACGAGGAGAGATCAGGGTAGAAGCGTGTACACCGACGACTATATTTCCCGCAAGCTCTCGGACAACCCTAGAAACCATTGGTACATACAAGGGCCCTAACCTACCGAAGCTGGCTAGTCGTTTTACAAAAAAATGGCGAGAGTAATCGCGGAGAACCGATGTGAAACACAGCGCAGGCGCAAAACAAATACAAAAATGACGGTCAAAACTAGAAGGATAAGCTAATATAAAACTAAGGGCGTCAACCCATAAACATCCACGTTCACACAAAAGCTTAAAAATAAATGAATTTAAATTTACTGAAAATAAATACAAAAGTTTCAAGCTGAAGGCTTATTTTGCACAAAAAGAAATTTTGTGCCACAAGAAAAGAAAAAAAAAATAGTCCGCAGACTCCAATATAAATTTAATGAAACTTTAATATAACAAAAAGGTTTTCGACGAATTCAAAATTTCGATAAAAAAAACTCAACCACACCCACTTATCTCACAACACTTAGCTGTATCTCTCTCGCACGTGTTCTGCAGGCGAGCTGGTGGAAACGCGGAGGATGTGGACAGCGGGGCCAGATGTACGGGCTCTCGGTTGTAACGATGTAGGATGGACTCACGGGATCGTGTGGACAAGCCGGAAGTCTCAAAATCCAGACGACGTTCGCTCAGTAGCGTAAAAATCCCCTCAGCGGGCTTTTCCGGGTAAGACGAAATCAAAATTCTCACACGCGAAAAAATACGCGAAATAAACTTTTATCTCAAAAATTGGAATCGAAACAAATTTCGATTAAGAAAAATTTATCGCACGCGACTACAAAAAAAACGACGCCCAAGGAAAAAAAACTAAACTTGCTTTATCAAAGGTATGCCCGTATCTAACTCGTTACCCCCTGTAGGGTTTTGCATTTTTTTTAAATGTTTACTAAACAAAATGCATTACGCATAAAAAGAGATATGAAAGAAGAGAGACAGAAAATAGAGAAAATGCGCCAAAATGCATTTAACATTCATAGATAGACAAAGGAAAAGAAATGAGATGAAAGATGCTAAATATACGAGAGAGGGAGAGAGACAACGCAGAACGAAACGAAGAGTGTCGGGAACACCCGACCACCGCCGACGACTACGAGGGAACAGTACAGCGCAACACATGCGAAACGTAAAAATTACCAGCATTGAAAGAAATAAGAATAAAAGTTACTAACATAATAACAACTGTCACAAAAGATAACCCCACATTTAGCAACGAATAACAACAATAAATTAAATAAATAGAGTAAGAATAAAGTATGAAATTATAACAGGAGAATGAATAGAAGGCAAGTAGCTAAAAGTATGTTTTGCAGGTATGAAATAAACGAGAATTAGAGCACAATAAAGGAAAGACACACAAAAATAACAAAATGCACATAGACACGTAACAAATATTTCTCTTGATCTGTTATTGCGAATTTAACCCAATGTCCAAAGAGATGGTTTACAATTAGGGTACTTATTTCAGTAACACATCTACTAAAGCCTGCTTCAGTTTATATAACGTAGCATAACACATCATAGCATAGCATTACATAACATAACGTAACATAAGGAATCAGTGAAGGTTTCGTAGTTCCAAGTATTATAAATATCTGTTAACTTCATGCTAAATATTTTGCATATATATTCAGTTTGATGTTGACAATATTTGTTAGTCTAGAAATTAAGAATACTATTATGGATACGGACGATATTGTTGCTATTAATAATTTAGTCCAATCTTACCGGACTAGTTCATAATTTCGGATATTGCAATCCATGCATTATTTTTTTTTTCTTAATATCCTTAAAATCTGGTCGAGATTTATCATATATTAACGCATATTTCTCAATCTTAACAAAGGGAATTAGTAATGCTTCATCCATCTTTACAGCAACTTAAATGTCAAACACAAACTGGAATTGACAATTCAATTGACAGCTATTCTGTTGTTTTGAAATGTGGTACACGGCGACTCACGTACGCGTCCGAACATAACCGATTAACATAACGTATCTGTAAGGAAAAAAATTGGGGCATATTCTATGTTTTCTTAAGTTACGTTATGTTATGTTTCTTATGAAACTCTGAAGCAGGTTTAACGCTTTGCTGACTTATATACATGTTGTGACTGGCCGACAGTTCTTTGATACGACCCAGTTGCAAAGGAATACAAAGCTGTAAAAATTCTTGTATTTTTTGACAGAGCGCTTGATTGTATACGGTCCAATTTCATTACTTAAATATTGAACTAAATCTACAAATTTACAATTTCGTACCCATCTAAGTTAAAGGTATCCGTATTGTTCCTTCTAATTTGTCGTTCAATATTTGTTTGGCGAATATTTACTTGTCTTTGTTCATCGTCTACTTCTTCATACACCATAATTCGAGCAGGCAACATTTATATAAACATAAAAAATTATATATTTTAATTTTACTAAGAAATAAACTATTTACCCTGACAAAAATAAATATAAATATAACCTAAATATTATTTATTTGCTGCCAATGACACTTATCTCACTAAAAATGTCAGCGATAACTTTAAGCTAACGGGAAAAATCTCTAAAAGTGATTCATTTATCGCATTATATCGAAAATACACGAAGTGGATTGCGACTATTAAGTAGAGTACCAATATCGAAGCTGCTAACTTGACGTCATACTATCGCATCGCAATACGAGTTGCACCACACGAGTATTAATTACTGGAGAATGTCGTCCTTTTACATGAAAACTTCATTCAGAACTTGGTGCTGCAAGTAATAACTGTTGTCTTATGCCTGAAAATATACCTATAATTAGATAAGAAATGTTTATTTGTTTGGTAACATTCTTTACACACGGGTAAGATGATATTGGTTCTGGTGCGTATTGGTCTAATGTTTGTTTTTTATTTTTTGTCCACCAACATTTTAAATCAGTATCGGAAATAGGTTTCAGAGTGTGAATATTATTCTTGTAAATAGACATAGAAACCAGAGACATGTCCACTACTTTTTAAGCTAATTAATTTAATATTAAAAATCATCCAATGGCTATTTATTACTACATCATTTAATAAAAGTACATACATGGAAAACATTATGGTTGGTAGTATTTACTATTAATCACTTGTTTAATCATATTTTCAAACGGTAATCATGGTAGTTAGTTATGTTGACTTTAATTTTGAGTAAATACTACCAGTCTATATTATTAAATGAGCAATTCCATGAATAACTAATAGCTTAAATTTTAAATATTCCTTAAAATGACGAATCATATCGAAGCTTTAATTATTGAGTTATCTAATACTGCTGTTAAAATTTCTCATAATTCTTAACAATTTTTATTAAAGTATAGTATTGGTGCTTCTGGGGAATAGCATACAAATATTTAATAGGCAAAAACAATTTAAATAGCCATATTTACCTGATCTCATTCTTGTTTTTAAGTAAGAATAGATTATAAAGTGATACTACCTGCTGCAATAAAACATGACACCTAAAATGTGTTTGCATCATTTACCCAAACCTGCTTTGCAAGAACATTTTGCGTCTATAATTTTTAAATCACGATCTTCTTGGATGATTATCTCTATTTCATGAGGCGTCGATTTTAGGGCACTGGTTTGCAGACAGCGCAAATATATAATGCAATTGGTTCTGCTTCTCTCGCAAACCACACATGATAATGTGCTGTACATTTATTACCTTCTCACCTAATTAAAAATACACATAAGCATAAGTAATGTTATGTATTAACCTCATTAACTCTACAAAACATCTTGAGGTGGGATTTGCATTTAGAAATCTACATAATTCGGCAGTAGTTAATCTCATTTTCACTTAAATAATTTACTATATATGTTTATTTTTATGATAAAGCTAGAATTATCTTCTATAAAAGATAAATACGATAGTTTTGTCTACAGCACCAATACTAATGACAGTAAAGAATACTAAATGAAACGCACGTGTAGTTGACGACGGTGCTGCCACCAACGGTCGTGTCAGTTGTCAATGGGCCCGTCCAAGTCCTCGATTTTTTAGAAATTACATGTCGCATATGAATTTTGAATATAAATAAATGAAAACGAAATAAAAATTGCTATATTAAATGTATTTTTATACCGATAACAATGTAATTAAAGTTTTTAGCGTAAAATGGTCGCCATGTTGTGACGTCAGCGTCATTACAGTCGTCCAGTTGCTTTGTGAAAATGTCACTATACAGTGAACCATGCATATTTTGCTCATAAATTCACGATTGGCTTTACACATACTCTAACATGCACATATTTAATATATCGGAGTAATTTATTATTAACATAAAAAAATTACTTATTAAATAAATTTATATTATAATTTGTTTCAATTATTGTAATCTCAATACTTGTCATTGTTGTAATCATTTAGTAAATTGGAATGTAAATGCTGGATTACCTTTTATTATGAACTATGTTTCGATTATTATAAACAATACTGTCGTTGTTGTATTTAATTATAAATAGAAAATAGTTTAAATACTATGTATTTTAATTATAATACTGACACGTGGTGAGTATGATATTGATAACCTTCAATAGTATATTAAAGAAAGTCTTAGAGACATATTCATTAAAGCGCTTAATTAACCTGATTATGAAAACGAGAAAAAATTATTAATTTTACTTACCTGATTTTTATTTATGCATAATACGTATTATCAAAGGTTTACATAAATTAACATTTAACACCATTCATGTAAATAAACCAAACAAATATATAAATTGAAATGATATAATAACTATCTGGCTTCCTTTATTACCATTAACTGTAAATATTTTTTTCAATTTGTAATGGATACGTATTTTTATTCTTACAACAATTATTGTATATTAACATTTTGATGGTAACGTAAGTCGGTTATCTCAACTTATGTCGGAGTGACGATAACGTCACAACTTTTGCGCCAAAACTTTAATAATTTTTTTAGGCGTTATTAAGCATAATTTCAAGAAAACAAAAAATACAGATTTACTATTTTTAAATTCTTCGTAACATATAAAAAATTCGAAAAAAGTTGGACGGGCCCATTGTCTATATGTATTCTCTCCTGAAGGACCTGAGGTGAATGCAGTTGCCGATGAACACATAATGGCATAGTTTCCATTCTTATTTTGCACCCTCACTCCGTCAATTAACACGCTTTACTTGCGTCAATTTCCATTTTAACAATTATTTTTAATTAATAAAAACATTCTTTAAAATGAAATAAGTGAGAATACGTCTTAACACCACTAAATATAAATTCGGAATGTCAGATTGACGAATAAGTACATTAGACTAATAACTAAGCAGACTGCAGCCGTGTATTGCAGCAGGCGTCATGTACTCTTGTCCCAATTAATTTGCACAGTACTGTACGTTGACTGGTTCTACACATCAAATTCAATATCTTCAAGTGAATCGCTGCTTGAAAAGAATGTTTCATCTTCCTCTGAACTGCCGGAGTCGTCTTTTGGAAACACTTCTCGTTTTATTCCTTATATTTTCTATATGACTTTGCATTTGTTTTTAATCTTTTTCGCTGCTTCATTCTTTTCTATTTCCTCCTTTTCTGGTGTCAGTCAACACACGACAACTGTCAGGCTTGGGTCCACCATGGCTTACATTTCTTGTTCCAACTTTCGGAAACGGCCGTATATGCTCTTGACTCTTAGTAAGATTTGTCTGTAAAGATCTAGACTGCAGCGATTGTACAGAAGACTCAGCATTTGAGATACTACTGAGAGACTCGGGATCCGGAGTTGGTTCTGTGTAATTAGTTACAGATAAGCTTAAAAATTCGTATAATCTTGGAATATATTGGAATTATAAGGAAATATTCCATTCACCCTGAATCCCGCCAAGATACTTTGAGGCCTATGTGCCAAGGGAAAATATATTCCTAGGCATTAACACACCATAAATAGTCATTGGTATAGGACTATTTTTCAACAACCAGCCGAATTATAATTCTTTTTAAGCTCGGTTTTTCCATCTCTAGATAAAGTGTTAGATCATTTAACTGCCAGATAAAAGAAAAATATCGCATCAATATTAGAGCGTAAATTGACAAAATTATACACATGTTAATTTTATGATGCGATATTTTTCTTTTATTTGGTAGTTAACTATAACTTTATCCACACATTAAAAAACGGGCCTTAAGGTCCTGAAACTCCCCTATCCAGTGGTTGGAGCTTAGAATGGTATGAGGTGGGAACGTTAAAAGTATCAGTTTGGCCAAATTCAAAACATCTAGTGTAATATGACTTTTATGATTGTCCAGTAATAATACTTTTAGGTCCATTTTGGATCTGGTGTGGTTAATAAAATGTTTATGAGATCGTAGGAAAATTTTGAGTTTGACTAGCCTGAAATGTGAGCGAACCCGATACTTCCTGGGGGGTGCCTCCTTTAGTGTGTGCTCCTTGAAATGCACTCTCGGGAACACAAAAGCCGGGGAAATCGAATTTCCTATAGCATTTACGCTCGCAATCATCGTTGCGTCATGTGACATACTTGTATGTCTGGCTATGACGTTGTTCGGAGTATGGACTGTTGGCATTCCTGTTATACACAGGAAAATGGCTTCTGTCCATTAAGCCCTTTGGTTTGGCTAAAAAAGCGGAAACATTGTGCCTGTTGAAACTGGTAGAATGCGACAAACTTTTAGCCTGTGGTTTGCGAAGAGAAAGAGCATCCTTGTGGCGATGTATAAGTTCATAATACTAATTTTTCGCGCAAGAAAATGCAACAATGACCTATTTTAATTTGACGCATTTTTGTTCGTCTTTTAAGCAGTGTTATTTCCTTATTTGTACTTGTTTTATTATTCAATAACAATAATAAATTTTATAAAATTTATCAAACTATTATTTTAAAGCAGAACATTGTCTGTGTTCGAGCAAAATTTTTAAAAAAATATCTTTAAACGTACGGGTGAAATTAAATATTGAAATTTAAATTTGACATTTTTTTAAAAGAGCGTTTTAGTTAAGATCGTGATCATACTACGAACCATTATATTTAACTGACTTTTCTGAACCTTGCATTTCTTGAAGGCTCGTAGATTCTCGGAATGATGCACCCACAAGGGATTATTTTAAAATCCCAGTTTGCATTAGTACAAAACAAGAGGGTGAGACGGTCTTTCATGGGCTTGTGACCAGGCATTGCATTCTCTTCTATAGTAATGTAAGTCCTCTTTGACATCTTTTTCCAAAAAAGCCCCTGTCTCGTCGCAGTTAAAAACTTGCTGCGGTAGGTAACCCTCGGAAATCATGAGTTTCGGGAATTCGGTGGCGAACTACCAGCTTCTCCATGTCGCACAACGCTATGGATACCATTTCTTTTCTTAAAGTTCTCAAACCAGCCCCTGCTCTTTCTGAAGCCTTCTTCGTATCTTGTCGAAGTTTACTTATGAGGTCGGCGTACAAAATTTTTGCCTTCTCGCAGACACAGTTTTCCATCACAGTATCACCTGCTAGTTGTTTCTCTTTTATCCACACGAGAAGCAACTTCCAGAACACATGGCCATTGCTTTGATAGTCGCGGGACTCCTTTTGCTATATCTAATCCTCTTAATTATTTAATATTGTACAAATCGTCGTACTTCTCGATGATTTCCTTCTTAACTTATACCGTAATCATTTTCCGCTTTTATCACCTTCTTTTTCAACAATTTTCTTTTTGGGAGTCATAGTTACAGTACTGTTATCAAAAAATACTAACTACGTTTAGGAAGAAAATAAACAAAACTTCGTATGTTTGTTGAGTAAATGTGTGGAGCACATCGACACCGACCGACTGAAACCGAACGTGACGGTTGGTAGACATGCGCATACGTGTTAATCGTATAACAAGACTTTTCTCGCTTATCAAGTATAAATTTATTTTAAAAAATTGCTTGTCTTGCAACTTACTCGCAATCCAAGGTTTTATTGTAGTTAGCTTTGCTGAAGTAGCTGATGGTAACAAAACTGAAGGAATTGAACCTAGCTTGAAAGTCAACCGTTCAAGTGTACCTAAAGTAAATTTAAATAGCATAATATATTTGATTTTAATATTACTAATATTACATTATAAACAATACCAAGCACCAAGCAGCTTATTACGAAAATTTCTTTCATAATCATCAAGTATAAAGTGTTCCGAGCAAATTCGACTAGTAGATGGATTAAATTTATTTTCGAACTATAGCAGGTGGAAATAGCACAACTTGTTCCTCCTTTCCTTTTTTCGGCTCACTCATGTCAACACTTGCGTACTTTGAAATTAATAAAATAAAAATTGAAACATTTAGCCATACTTACTTAGCACTATCACTATTATGATATATTTAATAACAAGCTACATACACCTAATTCCCAATAGAGAGCCTCAACGGCTCAACTATGTAAGGTATAATAATTTATTGGTAGTAAACAAGTCCAGTCTATACCCACTACAACATTGCGTTGCCGTATACACGAGTATCCTGTCCTGTTTATCATCCTTGATCTTTTCGCACGGATATAACTGTATCCACAGTTTCTTCCACTTTATAACTAAAAACAGGATCATTTTCTTATCACAAAGATTACAATATACAACAGGTATGCTCAATCAATAATAAATATTTCACAGGTCGATGCAGCTGGCTATGACAGATTATTCGAGTACGCACACAGAGCCATCTAGACAAATGGTCGAACAACGAAATATGAAATCTAGCGGATTTATTTTATTTTGCATGAAATATTAAATCAAAATTTATTTATCTGCTAAACGGCATAGGTCTATTAATACCCCTTCATCCAGATTTTTGCCTCTGAGAGGTAAATCAGGTGTGCCGAAAAAAATGACACAAGAAACATCTGACGCCAATACTTTTTTGTTTTTTTTTTCTATTAGTTTTGCGAAGATTGGTGAAGTAAGATGTCCACTAGAACGGCCTCCATAAATGATTTTGCAGATTCCATTACAGCTCAATGTCCCTGTGTCTGTATATGTGCTTTGCAATAATCGTGCACGTCCTTGTACTTAGTGAAGGGTCTGATGATAAAAGAACCCCAACCACCTCTCATCATGCTGACTGACGGTGGAAACAACACATAATATTTACAGAAAGCACCTCTGAGTCGTCTTGAGTAAGCTAACCATGGTGAATATATGCCCAGCCATTGGTGATTGAATTACCTCTTGAGGTGTTTGGCATCTGCCGCAAAATCGTAGTTTTTCGACGGTACCCAGCCATTTTTCAGAAGATGTTTTATCTTATCAACAGACATAGTAGTTGCCTGGCCGACATATTTTCCAATATCATCTTTATGATAACCGTCGTCTTCAGTTTCACTTTTACTCTCTGGCACCATGATTTAAACCGTAGAAGGCCCCGCAGTTGCAGTGTCTGAAGCAGAGGGTGGTTGTACTTCTGTCCTCATCACTGCTGTTGTTAGTTCTTTTCTTTCGTTTTAAATTCACTGAAAAGATTAATAAAATATAATTTTTACCAGACGTTGATGTGGACGCGGCATAACACAAGCAACCGTAGATAACCAAATAAACGTCATTACTTACCAAAAAAATTTCTAATATCCATTTGTAATTAAGTGGATGGCACGAAAAAACAAAATGAATGTTGTGTAGAAACTGCCAAATGTAGGACACAAAAACACTGAAGGCTTGATAAAATACTTTACTGTAAAAAACACAAATAATACACGTACAAATAACAATTACAAAATTGCACAAACTATCCTTTCGTAAAAATTTCACATAGAGTTTATATTAATATAAAAACGCTTTGCTAGGTTGTACGAAAGCGTTAACCTAAAAAACTGTTGTTTTGATCTGAACTTGCAATCAAGGAAAACGATATTCAGGTTTTAGGTCAGAAAACTTAAAATTGAAGTTCTTCTCCCAGATGGTCCTAGTGTCTCTATTTCGTAATTAATATCTTTAAAAATGTCGAAAGAACAACAAACCAGAAAATAAATTTTTCAAAAATTTGTTATTTGTATTTTTTCTATTTTATTTTAACTTTTTTCCACATTGGAAGGGGGGGCAGCTGACCTCCCTTGTCCCCCCTTGTATACGCCCATGTGTCAGGGGTGTTAAGATCACCCTCGTCGAACAAACTAGTGACCAATCTTCGCCTATCCTTCTTGTAGGGGTCTTGTATTCTCTTGTGCTCGGTCGAGCGAGCCTGGTTTCTATCCGTAGGCTTCGGAGTGGCCGCACCCGGTGGCTTTGCGGATTTTTGTTGAGCAGTTTTGGCAGTTGTCGACACGGCGGCGGTCGACTACTTAGTCTTTTACGTTGGAGCGATCACGCGTATCGGCTTTCGTCTTTCTCCGGCTTTGGATGCATGCCACATAGACCCCGTACTTACCGGGTTCAGAAATTAGAGACAGATAATCCCGTACGGGATCTGACTCTACAACACAATCATTGTCCGTTACATTATCCCATGGGCCTTCAGTTTCAGTGTCTGAAAAGTGCACAGACGAGTCGGTACTTATATCGGCTTCATCTGATTCGGACATTGAGCTAGTCTCTTTGATCATTCTAACTCTTCTTAACAAGGATAAAATCTGAACAGACTTTTTGTATGTCGTATTCCGTGATAACTCGATAGTCCGATTTGTCTGGGCTACATGGCTCCACCTCTGTAATTCTTCGAAGACGACTAACCATTGCATCATATTCAGATTTCTTTAAAATTTTAGAATTATTTGCTTTCTCGTTGATATTGGTCACAATTAGCTTATTAAATTCTTCCTTATGAGCCATTGTTTTAAGACTTCCAACACAATAACAATAGGCAACCGCTAGAACAATGTAGAACAAAATATACTAATCTCACTCTTTTCGCCTCACTCTCTGCCGATTTTTTAGTTTGTAAAATAACCAAAAACTTGCTCATATTAACCATCATTGCGGATGGTTTTTATACAAACTAGTTAACACACTTGGTTAATATAATTACAAAAACATTAAATCTTTATTTGCCACAACAGTTAATACATGATTTGCATACTAATCAGCTAGTTTGGACACTAGCGGCTGGTTGCCCCCTATTGTGTTAGAAAAGGCTAAAGAAATTACTTGTGGATATTGGTACAGACATTTTGAACCATAATCTGCAACAAATGCCAGAATTGTACAACATACCAATTCAACAACAAATACCATTGAGTACATATCCGAGGCTCGTACACAAACGTGTACACATATTTATGTGGTCATAGATTTATTTATTTGTAAAATATTATTTCATTCATAAAATAAGGTATATGGTTTCTTCTATTCAACTTCACATCTTTGAAATCTGGTTGATTAACAGCTGAAAGTGGTCCACCAACCAAAAAGTGTCCAGGAGTCAAAGGAAGAAGGTCATAGGGATCATTGGATAGAGGAGAAATTGGTAGTGAATTTAAACAACCCTCTATCTGTACAATAACTGTATATAGCTCTTGGTATGTTAAATGAGCGTTGCCAATTACGCGTCTTATGTGTAATTTTGCTCATTTCACGGAAGCCGCCTATAGGCCACCAAAATGTGGCGATCGTGGTGGTATCAAATGCCACTGGATGTGATCTACGAGGAGACAATCCGCTATATGTTCCTGTTGAGACTTATTGGTAAGTATTTCTCCTAATTCTTTGAGTTCACTGCGTGCGCCAATAAAATTACGGCCATTATCTGAGAAAATGTCTTTACATTTTCCTCTACGAGCGACAAACCGTCGTAAACAATTTATAAATGCTTCAGTAGTAAGATCTTTGGCTAGTTTTAAGTGTACTGCCTTAGTAGAGAAGCAAACAAAGACGCATAAATAAGTGTTTGTTAACTTCTTGCTTCGATAACTGCCTTCTTTTATAAAAAGAGGTCCTGCAAAATCAACTCCACAGGAAAAGAATGGCCGTGTAGGTGTCACACGTTCTACTGGAAGATCTCCCATTATGTGATTGAGCTGTTTAGGCTGAGCCTTGAAGCAGGTGACACAATTTCGAATTACCTTCTTTACTGCGTTTTTTCCTGACAAAATCCAGAATTTTGTTCTTATTGATGTAAGTGTTATTTGGCAACCTGCATGCAATAACTTGTTATGCTCATACTTAATTATTAACCTTGTCAAAGGATGATTCGTTGTAATGATGAATGGATGCTTCTCGTTGTAGTCAATATTTGCATGCTTTAATCTACCGCCTACCCTGATCAGTCCATGCTCATCAAGAAATGGGTTCAATGATAAAAGCTTGCTGGTTTTGTTTATTGTAGTGTAATTCTTCTGGAAACATTTGACGCTGTGCCATTAGTAATAAACGATTCATTGAATAACTCTTCTACAGTTAAACATTCTATGACTATGTTTTGCTCGTGTTTTGCAATTATTCATGAAATGAAAACAAAAAGCAACCACACGTTGTAACTTTTTGAGCTTTTGAGTATATGGTAAAAATAGATGTATTACTTTGAACTGGCAATGCAATTATTTGACGTTTTGTAAAATTTCATCACTAGACAACCATGATGGTCCTGTCCACCATAGAGTTGTTGCAATGATTTGGCTTGGCAATTTTCCTCGTGTCAACATATCAGCTGGGTTTTCTTCTGACTCGACATGTCTCCATTCTTTTACATCAGTAATTTCTTGAATTTGACTTACTCTGTTTGCCACAAATGTGTGCCATTGAGTAGGATTTCCGTTGATCCATGCAAGCACAATTGTGGAGTCCGTCCACAAATGAATAGTGTGTTGAAACTGTAGTATGTCTGAAACCTTTTTGCTTAATTGTGCTACAAGGAATGCACCACACAATTCCAGTCTTGGCAATGAAATTTGTTTCAGTGGGGCTACTCTGGTTTTTGAACATAACAATTTGCATGAAATTTCGTTTTTATCATTTACTGAAAGTAAATAAACACATGCTCCATACGCTTTTTCAGAAGCATCTGAAAAGCAGTATAGTTGAAAATTTATAGCATTATTGATTGGTATTACACACCGCTCAATTGACCCTCTGCATTTCTAGTGGTATGTTCTTGAAAATGCTGTTCACATAAACTTTCCTCGGGTGTTAATTTATGTGAAACGTTTTCTGTTTCCCGCTTTTCCAGTTCCCAAAAATGCTCAATTTTGAATTTAACTGCTGTAAACTTAGATTGCAAACTGCGTTCGTGTTATATGACCTTCTTGTTGTTGTTATTATTATTGGCCCTGATAGAATCCATCCAAGTTTGGTTTTATGCATTATTGGCATGTTTACCCCTAGTTGAAGTATCAGACTTTTGTTTCCTTTGTTCAAAATGTAACAGAGTATTATGATGTCCTTTACATTTTCGACATTTCGAACTTTGACAATATTTTGCTGAATGTCCACTCTTTAACCAATTCATGCAAAGTTTTAGTGTTTTAATTCTGTTCATTTTTTCTGAAATGATTTCAAAAATTCTGCGCATTTGTAAACTTGATGTTCTTCCTTACAAATTTCACATGTTCTTTGAGTTGTAAAGAAAGTCTTGTAATGTGACTTTGGTTTAGCATCTACCTTGGTAATATTCTGTTCACGACTGTAAAGCTTTTCAGTTCTTTTCTTCAAGAAACTCTCAAACTCTTCGAAAGTAGGGAGTGAATCCGGGGATTTACTCTCATCCTATTTAATTTGTGTGTATTTATCTAATTTATTGCATAATATGTGAATAATTAAACTGTCAAATTGTTCTTTTGCTGTTTGAATAGCACTCCAAGATATTAGATGTTTGTCGCTTCATCTAATAATTTGTTCAACTCATTGAAAGGTTCCTTTTGTACTGTAGGTAAATTTATAATTGCTTTTATGTGGTTTGTTACGATCATTGAATTGTTGTTAAACCTATTGCACACGAGTCCATGCTGACACGTAATTTTTGGCTTTAAATGGTATTGGCCGCAATGCCCCTGCAGCACTGTCTACAAGCTCTGACCGTAAGTAATGAAACTTCTCAAGTTCATCTAGCTCTGAATCGTTATGAATCAGTGTCACGAATGCAGTGGAACTTGTTGGATAGCACTGGAACTTGTTGGTTGGCACCGGTATGGTCACCACGCCCTTTCTACCCGATGTCGGCGCACGCTGCATGCTGCTTTGCTTGGCTGTACTACGCTGATGCGACGATTCATTGTTGTATGTTGATGCACAAATTTGCACTATTTTTTGGATTGTTTCACCACTTTTGTTATGTTATGCTTATTAACAAACAGTATCCACGTTCGAAGGACCAAATGTTGAATTGTAAATAAAACTTGCTGTTAACTAAAACAATTCTTTAATTTCTCATAGAATACATGTTGTCACAACGACTGCTCTACACACACTGTTCCGCGCACAGCGCGTTTCGTTCGCTCCCCTAAAGTTGGAACTCCAGTGGTTCACAAAGGTTTCTACACAAATATAACCAAGTTTCAAAATATTTGACATTTAGATGTACAATTTTAGACAAAAAAATTTTGCTATCATAATCAGAAATTGTTTAAAAAAATTTTCAGCATTTTTAACAATATAAAATATGACGTTACTAGCAATTTTTAATCCTTCCCTGTTTTTAAAATTTGTAAATTCTGACGCTGCAACCATAGAACAAGGAAGAATCAGAATGCAAACTCGATGTTGCCGCCTTTGATCTTTTTCAGCACGTTTGCGTAGCGGCGGCCATGTTATTAGAGTAAAAAGTTAAGTCTGTATTTAAAAATTATGTAAACATCAGGTCAGGTATGTGCATCCATTATTTTAAATTCAAATGTTATGAATTTACGCATCTGAAAGAAAAGTGCACAACATAATATAAAGATTTTAATGGTAATTTATTAAAAGACATTTACAAAACTGGTAATACTATTCTTATTAGTAGGTTTAAAAGAAAACATGAAAGGAGAAATAAATACGGGAAATGTAAACAACAGATTTCCTTTTTTCTAAAAAAATTATTTATGTAAGTTTTTTGGACTTTTGACATTTAAAATTTTTATTAATAAACTTAACAGCATAAAACAATCTTAATCTATAATAAAGTTTAATTAAATATATATGAGGAAAATTTCTACAAGGATGTTGTAAAGATATTTCCCTGCTCAAATTTATTAATTGTTTTAGAATATCTTTCTTTATGCATATTTGTTCAAATTTAATTTGAAATAAAATTTCAAGTTTAGTAACATATATAACAAAATTATCATCAGGCATATTTAAATTTCCACTTTCATAAGCTTTCAAATAACAAAATAATGTATCGTCTAACTTTGCAACTTTATGGGCATAGTTTTCACAAATTGAGCATGTGTGGATATTTAAACATTTCTTAATAAGATAGCCACATACATAACGTTGAAAATTTTGTTGTAAAATGTCGCATTTTTGGTAATCAACATCGATAACTATTTCATTATCACCATTAGAGGAATGTAAAATGGGAGATTCTTCAACATAAACATTATTTTGAATGTCATTCAACTTAAGCAACATTTTATAAGTATGACCTTCACAATTCTCCATACCAGAGTGGAATAGCTTTACACACAGGAGTTTTTTGAACGATCTTTTAAATTGAATGGCAGTGGGATTGACACAGTTTCCGTTTTGTTGACGAATGGCTCCAAAGAAATTTTCCAAACAATCTAGGTTATGTCGTCTTGTAAAGACAAAGGTATATTTATCCCATAAATTTATGAATCCGTTAATTGTAATTTGTATACAATCTAAAAATATAAAATACGACTTGTGATATCAGTACCGCCTTTATCAATAATTCTTACTTCACTGAAAAACTCAAAACATTTGGTCAAAAATTCTAATTGAAACTGTTCTCCCTTAAAAGCCCTGTTAATTTTTTTGCATTGGATGTATGAGAAGAGTTCAAAAAGTCAAATAATTTGTCAATCATGTCTAAAAAATTTGCTGTTGCTTCATTAGTTCCAGGTATTGCTTCAAATCTCATATATAACTTTAAGCCTGCTAATACTGTTTGGCTTGTGCGGCAAATTTAACCTTAATTTTTTCAAAATTATTAGGGTAAATACGTGAATCCGTTAATTTGGGCGCAGCTCGTAGAGGGTATTTTTTTTATGATGGTTGTAAAATTCTTCAATATATTTCCAAGAAATTTCCTCACCATTTTTTTTGCAAAATTATGTTTTCTTAAATTATTCCTAACAGTTTTAATTAAGTGCGGAATATCGAACATATACATAATTTTTTGTTCATGAACAAAAAAGTATGGTTTTTCACGAGTTACCTGCAAGAGATTTTTAAGCTGGATATTATTTGATCCCATGCCCGTTATTAAAACACAAACACTTAAACTAATGTTTGTTTAGTTACTATGTTGTTTATTATGAATTTTAATTTTTTTGCTAGACATGTTGAGTGGAGAAAATTATAAAACAAAGGCTGGCTTCACTTATTTTTAATTCCCCTAATCATAAAAACTGTCGCTCTTAATGCCAACATTTTTTGGTCTGTACCATCATCTTCCAAACCAACTATCGCATCTAAATTGGTAGCATAATACAAATTTGCCTTTATACTCATTTCATTCACGCATAATACACAAAGTTTATCTTCATCAGGAAGATTACTAACTTTCATTTTCTGCAGCATTTTAAATAATTCAGGATTGTTTAATCCTGGTTCTACTTTTAAGTTTCTTACAAGTTGCAACAGAGTTGTAGGTGTTGGTAAACGAAATTGTATCATTAATTTTTTTTTGTACAATTTTGGACCTGTAAAATACATAGCAAGGCATTCGTTTTTAAATTCTAAAGAATACCTGCGGCCTTTCGGATGTTTTTGAGCATGTAATACTTGACCATTTATAAAATTAGCCAGCTCTTGGGATGGACAAAACTTATATGTCAATGACATATACTGCTGGATCTGTAATATTATTTGAGACCTCCAAATCCTGTTGCAACTTTTGGATTTTCTTCTTCATATGATTATTCTGATTTGACAGCTTTTTAATAGAATTTCTTAATTTTCTTTTTCGTAGTGTTCCTAATGACAAATGTGATTCCGTTTGTGTGCTGCCAGGTGAAACCAGTGCAGATCTTATTCCTATTAGAAAAGGTGATGTTGGTACAATAGACGAACTTGCAGACGTACTCGTAGAAGGCCCAGATGATAAAATGCACGCCCGCTGACTTGACTATTCACTAAACATGGCTACGGTAGCTGCGCGAGTAGATGCGCAAACTTATCCCGCCAAGAAGAGTTTGCATTCTGATTCTTCCTTGTTTTGCGCTGCAACTTTTGTTTCTTCAATAAAATTAAAGAAAAGTAAGCAGTCATTTTAAATTATTTTTTTAAATTGTTTTAATATACATATCCTGATATATAAAATATAATATTTTCTTGTAACTCATGTAAACTTGATTTATTTGCAAGTAATATCAGGCTATCAAGTTCATTTGAGTCCTCGGATACATTGTATTCTTCGATTGATTTAAAATTTCTGTCCTTAGATCTGAACTCAAAAATAGTAGGGCAATAATGTTCAATATTTATGCAATTCCCTTTACTCCCCAGTTGAATTATATTACTAAATAACATTTGCCTTAAGGCCCACATAAATTGAAGAGTATTTGAACTGTTATTCCCATCACCCCTTTGGCGAATTACTGAAAAATAAAGTTCCAAATGATCTTGTGACAATTTGAAAGTCAAAAAACATTTAACTTGTTTACCAAAGTAAATTTTGGCGACTTGCAAGGCACTTCTCATGGATAAAATAAAACCTATAGCAAATGTCTTTCTTCCATGTTCTAATACGGGCGTCCCATCGATTAAAAATGACTAAATAATTTACGGTATTTTGAAAATAATTTTCAATTGTATTCATTATAGTTTTGTCGCACATACCATTACGGGCTAATTTTAATAAATGACATAGGTCTAATATACAATTAATTTTTGTTTCTCCATACGGATGATCAATAGAAGATATAATATTGTCTTTTGCTAAAACGCATCCTAGTTCACTCAATGTCTTCATATTTGAGATCCATCACAAGTGATGGAATTTACTAAGCTGCCAATGTCATACAATAAAATTATGAAAGTTTTAATTAATTGTGTTTACACAAGACCTTGTAAGCTATTAACGAATAAAAAGGCAATCAGGCATTTAAATTTATGAGTATACGATACTATTGAAAATACTAAAGCTTTTTTTCACTAAATTTTGTTCATTTTCTTCCATGTTACCCTCATAATCTACCAAACCAGAAAACGAGACGGTATTTTTATTGTAAACCTATTGTGACCTAATGTGCATTGAGTCAAAAATTAATAAAATGCTCCTTTTTTACAAAACAAAATACCTCAGACAAGAATCCGGGACTGAATAACCATCGGCCCAAGATACTTTCACATAGTAAAGTTAAATAATTTGATATAAACTTATAAGATTTCAGAGAAAAGTAGTGCAACGTCAGTGCAAACCGTTTCATGCTACCTAAATAGCTTGCACATCCGACTTGCTCCCGTAACAATTGGTCATTTTTCAATAGATCAGATGAGCAGTAGACTTTCAAAATGCATTATGTATATTTAAAGAAAAAATCAGAAAATGAGAAAAACTGTAGTGTGGCAAATACGTGATTTGTGAAAAATTTGAATTTGTCAATGTATAGGAGGGGAAACATTGATAAAAATGGAAATGTGTTAAAAATCAATAGTTTTTAATATTCCATTTATTGAAAAAAGATTAATATAAAATGCACTTTGTTTATCCAGCTTGGACAAAATGAATTTTGCTTGTATTTACAAACAACTGCATTAAACTAAATATTAACTTCTTTAATGTGATAGAACTAAAAATGAAATTTTAAAATAAAAATATTGTTTTATTACTTGAAGCCACCATTATCATCTTGGCAGTTGCATACTGCTTCTTGTTCATCATCTTCAACAATATTGGACGCATCCAGGACAATTCTGGGTCATTTCTCCATTCCTTTGTTCCCAACTCCTCTAGGAGTTTATGTAAACTTTTTAACTTTTTTGATTTTATTGGGTGCACTCAAGGTACCTCCGGCAACGTAATATTTTGTAGAATCTTCCCTTTCTTTAATAGGCTATCGTATTTTTTTGTTATCGTCATTTCGATAGAATATTTCAGTCTAAACTCCAACCCCTTTCTTAGTTCTTCTTATGAATATTCTTTTTGCTTCGTTGATTCCATTAACTTTTTTAGGTGATTAAGAGCTTCTTTCAAATCGTATAATTTCCAATCCTGACCTAATTTACGCACTACAATTTATGAGTACAGATCCCAATATTTCTCTGGAGACTTTATGATGCTGTGTGATCTTATCAGTTTTTCTGTCCTTCCAAACACACGGTCTGCCGGCAGAAATGAGTGCCCTCTAACAGGAAAGCACATTTTTATCAAATGTATTGTTTTTGGGGAATGTTTGTGTAACCATATCATCAACATGTGCACTATGTGGCTATTTTTAATTTGGCCAGCACAGCCAACTGAGTAAAGTCTTATTTCCTTAATATTTTCGGAAATTCTCCTTTACGGAGAAAATCAAGAAGTGCTGAGCCAATTTCTATTGTTCCACGTCCAGCCTGATTTTCTAGCCATGTATGAAATATGGGAGTTTTACTCGATATATCGGTCACGCAAAATGAATAGAATGATAACTGCTGGGCATAGAATGCATCCCCTATTGGAACTTTGGGCAAAACTTGTAATTGTTGCAAATCGAAACAAAACGAAAGAGTTTCATGTTCTTCTTCTTTCATCATTTTATAGAACTGCTTGGATCGAAACTTGTGTATTCTCAAGTTTGTCATAATTTTATTTCTTTCCAATGGATCTTTACACATATGAATTTGATTTTGCTGTCGCGTACAAAATCCGCATACATCTGTAGCAGGAGTACCAAATCCAATATTGAAATCTGAGTTGAAAAAACGGCAAAAAATGTGTAGTTTACTTGGAAATTTGTTTCTACTGATTTGTTGTATAGTTTGTGAAGCTATGTGATGTTGTACTCTGAAGATAAATAAATTCTTCGACATTTACCTTGTCCATAATGACTTTCCGTTCCTTTCAAATTTCGAATAAATTCCTTTATTTTTTCGTTCTTTTCTATGCTTTTGTTTGAACGTGTGTCTCCGCATCTGTTCTCTTTTATACCTGAACCACTTTTCATTTTCTGTGAAATCATCTGCACTCTTCGCTGACTGATATCAAATACAGTCAAAAATAATTTTTGGCTTACATCTATTTTCCCATTTTCAGTCCATAACTTGTATTTCACAGAAAGCTTGTGGTGCTTTTCATGCTGTGGATTTCTACTTCTTTTCCTTTTAGGTGTACTAACTACCATCAAATGTGAAAGTGATTTTTGCTTGGGCAATAAACAATCCTGAAAAAAATCAAAGGATGAATTAATGATTCACATATAAAATTGTCCTGAGAAAATAACGGTTAAACAGATTAGTATTAGGTGCAATTAGTATAGTTAACCAAAATAGAGATTTGTTGTAAATTTTCTGAAGCTGTGAATTTTGCTAATTGGAAGGTTTATTGGATAGAAAGCTTCTTTGTTTTTTAAAAGTTGTTTATTATGTTGACAACTAAAAGACGACGTTTCGGCACATGGTTATGGCCATTATCAAGTCTACATACAAAAGGATAATTAATGTTATGAAATTTTTTTAAAATAGAATTACAAACTTACCAGAAAAATTGAATTTACATTCAGTCAATTTTTAAATTATAAATAAATTTTAAATTAACCCATGATTGAGTTTAAATTTTTTGACAACCGCCTGCGCAGGTCGGTGAGTCAACGTCGACTGAATATAAAATTTTACAATTCTGTACACGAAAGTAACAAATGTACAACTCATGACCTCTAATGTGAAGACAAGAAACTGAATGACAACCGCATCATGAACTTTGACCTTAGAAAAGTACACGAAATACAAAAAATATTTATTTAAATTTTAGGGCTATCGAAAAGTTTGATATTTGGATATAAAGATTTGGATTGATTGTAATCTGATTTAATGTTGATAGTTTTATCATCTAAATTAATGTAACAACTTTCTAAGAACAATCTTTTGTTTATATTGGGTTCGTAATGAAGAATCTTATAGTTTTTTATATCTAATTCGTGTTCAAGGGAAATGCAATGATCCACAATGGCACTATGTGTATTGTTATCATTTTTTAAATGGTATTCATGTTGTTTGAGTCTTTCATGAATATATTGTCGTGTTTCACCTATGTAAGTAGAGTGACAATCTTTACATTTTATTTGATAAACAATATTACTTTGGAGGTCTTTAGTATTTTTGTCTTTTAAACTAGAAAACAATGAAGAGGTGTTGCAGGAAGATTTAAAAGCTAAATTTAAATTTAATTCATCTGTAATGGCTTTAAGTGGTTGGTGAAGGTGTTTGTAGTAAGGTAAAGATATGTATTTCTTTGATATTTGGTTACCTGCCGGAATACCAGATACATTTAAAGAATTTGAGTTAATTTTTTTAATTCTATCGGAAATAGTTTGTTCTAGTAATTTAAGGGGGTAATTGTTGTTACGTAATGTTTGAATAATTAAGTTAATATTATCTGTATGGAAGGACCTATCAGAGAGAAGAATGGCTCGGTCTGTTAAGTTGTTAATGACTGATTTTTTGTATTTCATAGGATAATACGAATTGAAATTTAAGTATCTGGATGACCAGGTGGGTTTCCTGTACCAGTTAGTGATAATTTTATTATTATAAATGATTAAACTAATATCCAGAAAATTTATTTGATTGTTGGTTTCTATTTCTAGAGTGAACTGAATGTGATTGTTGAAAGAGTTGAACGTGTTAAACATGTTTTGTATCTGATATTCCGGCAAACAACACACAATATCGTCAACATATCTATAATAAAACACGCAATTGAAATGGTTGTTGTTTAACAAGATGGTGGATTCCAAATGATACATTACTAGTTCAGCTAAAATGGGGCTTAAAGAGCTTCCCATTGGGCAACCTAAGATTTGGAGGTAAAATTCGCCATTAAATTGTAAATATGATGTGCTTAGGCAGAAATTGACACATTGAAGAAATTCTTGTAAGTTTAGCTCAGTATTGTTTTCAATTTCCGACCAACGTTCAGTGATAACTGTGCGTATTAACTCATGAGGTATGACTGAAAAAAGTGATTTTACATCAAGTGAAATTAATTTACAGTTAATAGGAATTGTTATATTTTTGATTTTATTTATTAAATTAAAAGAGTTGTCAATGAAATATTGAGATTTATATTTTAAATTAGATAAAACAGAAGCTAAATATTTAGAAAGATTACTATTCGGGGTGTTAATGTTTGATACAATAGGTCTAACAGGACAATCCGGTTTATGAATTTTAGGTAAACAATAAAGTTTAGGGCTTACTGAGTTATGGGTTTTCAATTGAAAAGCTAATTTTTTGTCAATACTATTTTGTTTTTCAAGTTCCGACACCAATTTATTGTTTTTTAGTTGAAAATTGTTTGTAGGGTCTTTATTTAAACGTTTATAAGTAGTAGTGTCCGATAGTAGGTCATTGCATTTCTCTTGATAATCATTTTTGTTAAGAATAACTGTAACATTACCTTTGTCAGCGCGTGTGATAATAAGATCACGATGGTTCTTAAGAAATTTGTTAGTTTGTTTTATAAGATTAAGAATTATGATATCGGAGCAGTGTAAGTTGGTTTTATTTAGATTGCTATAGTGTAATTTAATTAAATTATTAAGCTTACTTCTAAGATTATTTAATAATTCAATATTTTTATGATTATAAGAGAAATGATTTTCAAATGATGCCAAGAGATTCAAAATGTTTTTGTCATTCAGTTTCCTGTCTTCAAAATTAAAGTAATGAAATGTTGGTCCTAAAGCTAAAATACATTTTATATTAAGCGGAATGTTGACGTTGGATTTTTTTTTTCTTATATCTAGAGGTGCTTGTCAAGCGGAATAATGCTGTCACTTCTTTCGTCTGGGTTCTTCTTCTTCTTCTGAGCTGGATTCTTCATATCTTCTCCTCTTTCTCTTCTCTCTGCGTGTCCCTTCTTGGGTGGTGATGGCAATTCCCCACTTTTCGAGCTTCTCTTTCATTTCTTGTGTGACTGAACTTGAGTGCATTGCCAGGTTTCCTTCTGCTGCTAGGTGCTCTAGGCTCTTCTTTGAAAGTTTGCATGCTACATCTGAGCTGACATATCTACCCTCACTGCCCACCAATCCTCCTGATTTGGCGTCCCACACCGCTAGTGTGTATAAGTCCGGGTATATGCTGTGGTTCAGCTTTTCTGCGTCATCGTGTTTTACGAGTCTCAAGTAGCGGAATTTATCTCCGTGCTTGGTTCTCAATTCACTCAGCTCCTTCTTGAGTTCCACAGACTGGTCTAAGATTACTGAGTTTAAAAGGCTTCGGGGTCTGGAATTACAATAATTCTCCATAAGAAGAACAGATTTCAATCCTGCGTGGTCCCATATCATGGTTATTTAACCCTTCAAGCCGGATGGAATTTTCTCAGATTTAAGTAACGCCTTTACCCATTCTCTTCTGGCGTCGCGTTGAATTTCGAAGAATTCTTGCGTATCAGTCAGGGAATCTTCTGTTTTATCTAATTTAAAATATAAATCTCAATATTTCATTGACAACTCTTTTAATTTAATAAATAAAATCAAAAATATAACAATTCCTATTAACTGTAAATTAATTTCACTTGATGTAAAATCACTTTTTTCAGTCATACCTCATGAGTTAATACGCACAGTTATCACTGAACGTTGGTCGGAAATTGAAAACAATACTGAGCTAAACTTACAAGAATTTCTTCAATGTGTCAATTTCTGCCTAAGCACATCATATTTACAATTTAATGGCGAATTTTACCTCCAAATCTTAGGTTGCCCAATGGGAAGCTCTTTAAGCCCCATTTTAGCTGAACTAGTAATGTATCATTTGGAATCCACCATCTTGTTAAACAACAACCATTTCAATTGCGTGTTTTATTATAGATATGTTGACGATATTGTGTGTTGTTTGCCGGAATATCAGATACAAAACATGTTTAACACGTTCAACTCTTTCAACAATCACATTCAGTTCACTCTAGAAATAGAAACCAACAATCAAATAAATTTTCTGGATATTAGTTTAATCATTTATAATAATAAAATTATCACTAACTGGTACAGGAAACCCACCTGGTCATCCAGATACTTAAATTTCAATTCGTATTATCCTATGAAATACAAAAAATCAGTCATTAACAACTTAACAGACCGAGCCATTCTTCTCTCTGATAGGTCCTTCCATACAGATAATATTAACTTAATTATTCAAACATTACGTAACAACAATTACCCCCTTAAATTACTAGAACAAACTATTTCCGATAGAATTAAAAAAATTAACTCAAATTCTTTAAATGTATCTGGTATTCCGGCAGGTAACCAAATATCAAAGAAATACATATCTTTACCTTACTACAAACACCTTCACCAATCACTTAAAGCCATTACAGATGAATTAAATTTAAATTTAGCTTTTAAATCTTCCTGCAACACCTCTTCATTGTTTTCTAGTTTAAAAGACAAAAATACTAAAGACCTCCAAAGTAATATTGTTTATCAAATAAAATGTAAAGATTGTCACTCTACTTACATAGGTGAAACACGACAATATATTCATGAAAGACTCAAACAACATGAATACCATTTAAAAAATGATAACAATACACATAGTGCCATTGTGGATCATTGCATTTCCCTTGAACACGAATTAGATATAAAAAACTATAAGATTCTTCATTACGAACCCAATATAAACAAAAGATTGTTCTTAGAAAGTTGTTACATTAATTTAGATGATAAAACTATCAACATTAAATCAGATTACAATCAATCCAAATCTTTATATCCAAATATCAAACTTTTCGATAGCCCTAAAATTTAAATAAATATTTTTTGTATTTCGTGTACTTTTCTAAGGTCAAAGTTCATGATGCGGTTGTCATTCAGTTTCTTGTCTTCACATTAGAGGTCATGAGTTGTACATTTGTTACTTTCGTGTACAGAATTGTAAAATTTTATATTCAGTCGACGTTGACTCACCGACCTGCGCAGGCGGTTGTCAAAAAATTTAAACTCAATCATGGGTTAATTTAAAATTTATTTATAATTTAAAAATTGACTGAATGTAAATTCAATTTTTCTGGTAAGTTTGTAATTCTATTTTAAAAAAATTTCATAACATTAATTATCCTTTTGTATGTAGACTTGATAATGGCCATAACCATGTGCCGAAACGTCGTCTTTTAGTTGTCAACATAATAAACAACTTTTAAAAAACAAAGAAGCTTTCTATCCAATAAACCTTCCAATTAGCAAAATAGAGATTATCAATTTCTAAATACCTCAGCATAATGAACAAAAAGTTTCAAAGATTAACTATAAGAGGTATTAATATAATTGGCCATGGAAAATATAATCATTTTTAAACAAATGTTTTAGGAAAATACAAAGATTAACACTACGGGAAATTTGGATCATTAACTTATTTAAGATTAGATTGTCTATTGCAAAATAAGTTTTAAGAAAATATAACGGATATAAGCTGAATACATACCATTTCATAACAATGAACTTCATCCATATTTATATTGAAATCTTCCTCCTCGTCTTGATCCATGGTGGCGGCTCGGGGTGTGTACTCTACATCTCCTTTTGCTGATATTTGATCACACTAAAAATATAAATGCGATAAATATGAAATGTATCTTTTATTACTATATGGGCACACACCCATTAATAGCAAACCAAAAATATAAAAAATGTATGAATTTATACTGGACGTCATTTTATTGCTTGAATAATAACAAGATATTCTTGTACTTACCGATTCAGATAATAGTTGAGAAGGTATCGCATCAGGTTTTAAAAGTGCTTTTTAGTACTTTGTTTGTAATCACTTTGTGAAAAGTGAGCACTACAAATTTTACTAGTCTTAGATGGACTCCATTCAAACTGTTAATAGCACTAAGCCACACAGCACATAACCCCTCGCCAGATATTTTACCTGGTTGTACGCATAAAACGAAAAATATTTTTAAATACAAATACATATATTCATGTCGCACTACAAAATAATTCTCACATATATTTGCAAAATCTATGGGATATTTTAATATAAATTATGTATATTACATACATTTACTTTATATTCAATATCCTGAAATTTTCTTTTTCTCTTTTCCTTTTCTTTTTCTTTATATTCGTAATTTTTTCGCAAATTCCTTTTATATTATTTTTTAAGTATATTCTTTTGCGTTGTTGACTTTTTTATTTTCACAATCTTCATAATGATGTACAAATATTTTTGACAGTGGCATACAAATGTTTTTGACAGTGGCATTTATGTGTCAATTACAAACATTTGAATTTCTTGCCTCGAAGTAGTTGATCTGAGAATATTAACATCAAATTATTTTATATGCATTTCTTTATCTCTAAATCTATAGAAGATATAATAATGAACTTATATTTATCGAATAAAGAATTTAACGTTCTTTAATAAAAGTATTTACCTAAATTTTCGATAAATAATATTTCATAATTTTTTTCTTGTAACTACAACTTCTGGTTGTCCAATTGTTACCCAAACTTAATCAACTCTTCCTATTATTGCTAGATTGAGGAATCCGTAGTTAAAAATGTCTTAAGTCTTATAGTATTTGAGAAATCGTGGATCCAACATCCACACACACACACACACACACACACACACACACACACACACACACACACACACACACACACACACATCCACACACACACATCCACACACACACATCCACACACACACACACACACACACACACATCCACACACACACATCCACACACACACACATCCACACACACACACATACATACACACACACACATACACACACATACACACACATACACACACATACGGACATCATCGTAAAAATGTTATAATCGGATTCTAGGGACCTTAAAACGTGCTTATTCACTAAAATCTGGATATGCGATTTTTAGCATGAATTCAATACCTCTCTTAGCGAGAGGTAAAAATGGTTGAAGAGTCAAACCTAAAGCAACGTATTTCGTTTTCTTTCTGACTATAATTTGTGGCGGGTCACTATGCAACTAAAATTATTTAATATTAAAATAATGCAATGCATACCACTCCTGCCCTCCTTTCCTTTATTATAGGATTGACCTTAGAACAAATAGTTATATATACAAGCGGTATATATACAAAGAAATAGTCTACTAACATGTAAGATGATTAAATTAATAAATAAATTTATTACACGTAAGTTAATATACTCGTAATTACTAATAACTGGTATAACCTCTAATAGGGTTGGGAATGCTTAAAATTAAATTTCTGCATTTACAACCCTTCTCTGCAACAAATCCCAAGCATTTTCTAACGAATTCATATCCCGGGCCTAATGAGTCCGTAACGACAAGGAGCCGTTACTAATGTAAAGTGTTAAGTATATTGTAAAATTATAAAATATACATACAAACGATTTATTTATTAATGCTTACACTTTGAGTGTCGAAATATTACTGAATGTTTATTTTCCTTTTGGTCGTTAAGTAAGTTAAACAATCCCCAAAGCTATTTGATATTTCCCGTTCACATGTATTTGGATGCACGTTATATTACTTCCCCGCCAGACGAAAAGAAAATAAGCATTTTACAAATGAAATAATATATTTATATAATCTTGTTTTTCTAATCGTCCTTTTCCAGTTCTTTGATGACGAGTGGTGCAGTTGAGTTTTTTTTTTGTTTTCTGATGTTGGTTTGATGTAGGAAGGCGGGTTCAAGTCTGTCTATTGATATGTTTTCATGTGTATTGTCCTTTAGAATAGTAAAGTACTCATCGCATCTAGCGACTATTGTGTAAGGTGGTGCGGTAAAGATTTGGATTTGCATAATAATGTTTGTTAGACGCGCTTTCTTTAGGAGCTACAGCTATCAATTGAGGCATGTGTTTTTTTAACTTTCCAGATATAGAGGTAAGTTTATGTTGTCGATGAATTCGGTAGAAAAGGATTTTGGAATTTCTCCGGGTAATCGTAATTTTGCTCCGTAACGAGTTCTGCGTAGCTACAGATCTATGGTAGTAATGGGAAAAATTTGGAAACAATCTTGAAGTTTGGAGTTAAATAAATAGGCCGTAGGTTCCTTTTTTACCTCCCGCTACTCTTGGTAAGGGATGTATAGGGATCGTGCTAAAAATCGCATATCGAGATTATGGTAATTGACCACGTTTTAAGGTCCCTAGAATCCAATTTCAACATTATCAGGATGATGTCTGTGTGTATGTATGAGTGTATGTGTATGTGGATCCTTTACTCTAACTCAAATACTATCATTCAGAAAATTTTGAAACCTTGTATTTCGAACTTTTTCTGTACTGGAAAGAGCCCATTAGATATTGGTGTAAATCGGATAACCGGAAATTTCACTTTACTATAGAAACTCAAAATAGTTTTTCTTCGAAAAATATCTTCAAATAATATTCTTTCGAGATTAATGTTATTATAACAATTAAAGATTATTAAATTTTCTACAGTTTTGCATTAATACATTTTCTATATATTTTATAGATAAATTCATTAATTTATATATAATTTAAATCCCGGACCTACGCTTTAAACAAATAAAACTCCTTGGTTGCACACTTATTCAAATGTATGTAACTGACAGATAAATGTCACTGTCAAAGAACTAATCATTTCAAATTAATAACAGTAACGTATTTAAAAGAAAAAAGTAAATAGAACAATAGGAAAGGAAATCAATACAGTTTCCAGCATATGTAAATATGTAGGTATATATTTAGATTAATAAAAATTAACGATTCGCAAAAAAGTTTACGCTAATTCTCATCTTTTTCTCCCGCTACCCTTGGTAAGGGAGGTAAAGGCGTTGTGTACATTTTGAGCGTCAGCGCCTCTAACGGCTACACTGACATTTTTGGTTACCGAATCAATTTTGACATTTCGAGAAAGTAATACAATTTACAATTTTATTTTGAGTTGTTGCTATTGTATATGAATATTATACATCATAGTATATTGAAATGAATAAAGAAAATATTTAAAATGCTATATCACATCACAATGTGACAATCAAAAAAGTCAAAATACCAGCTAAGGTACTGTGGCAGAAAATATAATTTTTCTCATATGTGTGATTTCAGTAAACCATTTTATCATATTTAAATTTATATTATAATTTATAATATTAGCTGAATGTTGCAAGATTCACAATACATGGAAATTGAGATTAAACAGTTGGAAAACTTCAATGATTGGAAAGAAGAAAATTTCTACATATCACGATATCAGTGTATGATGTTAGCATCTTTCTTTTACATTCTCAATAAATGAAGAAGATTCTTCATTGAAAATATACCAGGCTCTAAGTGGAATCAGTTGCACTAGCTCGGAAAAGAAAATACACGAAAAATACGAACCATGTGAATTTCTACCTTTAACATTAACATTACATGTACGAAATCTATAATAAATAGACAAATTATGTCAAAAATAGACTTCTATTTCATACAACTGCATATTATATTATCACAATTATTATTATATTATATATTATGTTATTATACAATTTTAATACAATTTTCTGCTTCTTGTATTATATTTTGTTCAAATATTAACTTAAGAAACATATTTTTATATAATTCATTATTGCAATCAGACGACTATTGTTGGAATTTTATTCATACGATAAGTATCTTTTACAATGAGAAAACATGTATACCTAAAACAATTTGTCATGTTCGTAGAAGAAAAAGTTATTTTCTTAAACATCTGTTTCTTATATAATCATCTAGGAAATTTATAAAATTTGATACTTCAATCGGTAATTTTGTGAGAATTATTACATCCCCCAATGCATCACATAATATTTGACATTATATCATTCGCATTTGTTGCAAATATTTTATAAAATAGAAATTGCAAAATTATTCTGACGTAAAACATAACCTTGCTAAGTTTCAATGAGTAACCATTTTTGTCCGCTGTCGGCGCTGAGTACTTTTGTGCACACCGCCTATAGGGATCGTGCTAAAAATCGCATGTCGAGATTTAGGTAAATGACCACGTTTTAAGGTCCCTAGAATCCAATTTTAACATTTTCACGATGATGTCTGTGTGTTTGTGTGTGTGTGTGTGTGTGTGTGTGTGTGTGTGTGTGTGTATGTGTGTGCGTGCGTGCGTGTGTGTGTGTGCGTGTGTGTGTGTGTAGGTGTGTGTGTGTGTATGTGTGGATCCTCCGCTCTAACTCATACTATAATTCGGAAAATTTTGAAACCCTGTATTTCGACTTTGTTCTAACATGGAAAGAACTCAGATTTTGGTGTAAATCGGATAACCGGAAGTGGCACTTTATTTTAAGCTAAACATAGTTTTTCTTCTAAAAATACCTTTAAATGTAATTTTTTCGCGATTTATGTTATTATAAAAAAAAGATAATTGAATTATGTACAGGTGTACATTAATTCCATTTCTATATATTTAAGGGATAAATTTATAAAATAATCATTATCATAAATCCCATAGCCTATGTTTTATAGGTAAAAAAATTCCTTAGTTGCATAGTTCATATAAAATTTGACACATGTCACATTATATGCGAATTTATGTAATAAAAAAAAACAAATACTGGTCATTTATTATTTTAAAATAATAGTAAATATAAATAAGTATACATATAAGTATATTATTATACGTATTTTTATAATTCATTGAAGATTGTACCATTACGTTATTATACTCATTAATTATAGAAACACGATGAAAAGTAAAAGAAAATCTGTAAATCAGACAAACAAATTCAATAAAAGAAAATATAATGATGATGAATATAAAGAAAGTAAGAAGGAGACAAATAACATACATAAAAGACAAAAGAGACAACAAGAAGAATATAGAGAAAACGAAAGTAAAAAGAATAAAGGACATATGAAAATATTAAGACAAGATATAGATTACAAAGAAAAACCCGTTATATCTATAATATTATTAGCCAAACTCTGCGAATGAAAATCTTATACGTTTGCTTACTATACTGTCTTTGTGGATGGTAACCGTTATATCTATCATATTATTAAAATCTCCTTTATAAGTCAAACTCTGTGGATGAAAATCATAAACGTCTGCTTCATGTACTGTCATTCTGGATGGTAATCGTTATTTGTATCATATTATCAAAATCATCTCCATCAGCCAAACTGTGTGGATGAAAATCATATAGCTATGTTTGCTTACTGTGTTGTCATTATGGATGGTAACCGTTACATATATCATATTATTAAAATCTCCTTCCAAACTTTGCTTATGGGAATCATTTTCCTGCCATTAATTTTAATTTTACGACTGCCGCATGTACTTTCTTAATGGATGGTAACCGTTATTGCTTTCATATTATCAAATTCTACTTCATCTGTCAAACTCTGCGGATGGAAATCATTTTCCTGCCATTAATTTTAATTTTACGCCTGCCTCATATACTATCTTTATGGATGGTAACCGTTATATCTTTCGTATTATCAAATTCTCGTTCATCTGCCAACTCTGCGGATGGAAATCATTTTTCTGCCATTAATTTAAATTTTACGCCTGCATCATATACTCTCTTTATGGATGGTAACCATTATATCTTTCATATTCACAGTTTCACTGTCTTCAATTCGATGTGCGTACAGTAGGTACGTAAGATCGTGCGTACTTATTACCATATGTATAGTGAAAGTAAAATTGTTTTTAAGGCCCTTTTCATAATCAATTATATGTCTATTTTATAATTAAATTTAAAATTATTTCTGCGTTATGAATTAAGCGTTGTAAACATTAATTAATCAAATAATATTAATTGTCGGCTCCGGTGGCTCAATGGTTAGAGCAACGGCTCTTAGTCATAAGTACGCTAAGGGTTCTGGGTTCGAATCCCACTAAGGCATGGATGTTTGTATATGTAAACCTCTCTGTAATTGGGATTTAATCCTGTTGAGAGTTTTTTTTTTAAATATATATATATATATATATATATATATATATATATATATATATTAACTGTTGTAATCAATTAATGTATTAATTGTTGTAATCAACTGTATTTCATTAAATTTCATAAATTTATACTGTATTTCATATAAGAATAGACTCAGTAGTAAAATAGAGCTTACGATTCCAGCTTTCTGAATGGTCTAAATGCAAACCAAGTTTACAATAGCAATTTGTAAGCAGGTACATTCAGGGCCGCTCCGTGGGTATAAGGCGCCTTTGTACAAAGTTATATTTTAGCGCCTGACAACCCCCCGCCCTCCATGATGTAAAATTTGCAAAATAATGTTTAAACTATACTTTTTATTCTTCAAAAATGCTAGATTTAATATATTGATGAAATTTTCTTAGATTTATTCTTGCAATCAATAGGTCATAATAAAAATTGTACGTTGTAATCAACAATTTTATAGTTATAGTTACAACAATGAGAGAAAATTATCCGTTTGGCAGGATATTTCTTTTACTTTTTATTAGTAAATAAGACAAATTCAATATCGGTAGAAAATAAAAATTTAAATATTTCACTAAGACTTGCAAAATGTTAGCAGGTATTTAAATATTAGATTCTGTGTGAGATCCATTCTTGTAATCAATATTTTTGAGTTATAATCAATTTATTCTTCGTTGTAATCCACATTTTCACAGTTGTTATTTCAATATAACAATGCTAGAAATAGAAAAATAACGAACAGATTGGTACGATAATTATTTTACTTACAACTACAGCTCTAATGCAAACAAATTAAAAAATATATTGTTCACTTCTATCACGTAAATTTGTAAGTTGTATACCAATTTTGTCTTTACGAATAAGAGCATTTTATAAAAATGTGCTATTATTTGCTTTACTGTATTGATACGGCGCCCTTCAAAGTCAGGCGCCTTTGTGCGGGGGACAACCCGCCCACCCGCACCGACCGGTCCTGGGTACATTATTTATTTCATTTTGACTTTCTATTGAACAATTTTAAGTAATTGTTTACTTTCTAAAGAATTAAAAATGATCAAATTTTGACGTTCCGAGCTGTCAAGTATGTCATACACGAAACAAAACTAATTCATAAGTTTTATAAGTGTGAAACAGGTTGGCTCCTCAGCGCCACTAAGTCTATTCTTATCTGAAATACAGTAAAGTAAAATTCTTGCTCGAGAATCCATAATTTTGACTATAGATGTCAGCTCCACCGATTTGATCAATCAGCTGTACTACCTGGCTGATACAAATTAACTAAATGACATCACATTGAAATGCCATTTTTAGAACAATTTTACTAATATTTTATATCTACAGACTATAATATATAAAGTTTCGATGACATATGATACCTTTTCAATATTTTAATAAAATGTCAGATGACAACAGTTGAATATCGTCGTTTTTAATTTCGGTTATTTAAAACTGACGCTGATGAGAACACCTGCGTCATCTGCTGAATTGGTTAGATGGAAAAAAAGTATAGATAGTTGAGGTGATCTAAATCCTAAAATTACTCGGCGGGAGGTTATGTGTTGGCCACATCAGATTTTTTGTTTATGACATCAGTCATAAGTCTTTTATTAAATAGGACGTTTCGGACACTATTTGTCCATCCTCAGCTATACAAATGCAAGGAAAGAAGAAAAACACAATGTTACAGCAAAAAGAGGTACATAAATAAATTTCGACTAACCACATAATAGTTATTTGTATATCAAGACCGCGAAATCACTCTTTAGCGTACCGAGAGAAAAATTGTCGCCGAGGCCGCTTGCGGCCGAGGCAAGACAATCTCGAGGGTACTAAAGGATTTCGCGGACAAGGTGTACACAATATTTTTTGTGCAACCGTAAAAATATGTAATTACAAATTTTATTAATTTTAAACAGTTCCATTGTATGTAGAAAGTTAGCTTTCACGGTGGCTATGGGATTAACATTTGATAAACAAAACCATGCAATTTTCAAGTGTCAAAGTGATTATTTACCTAATTTCGCGGCCGCTACCATGACAACGTCCGCGAAATGAATTTCGCGGCCGTTGCCATAACAACGGTTGCGAAAAGTAATTTCGCGGCCTGTATTGCGGCTGCGAAATGCTTATTTCGCGTCCGGTTGCACAAAAACATATTTTAAATATAATAGAAATGTTTGTCAACATAACTTAGTGAACTACATTGTCACAAACTCAGTGCTCGCCCAAAATTCTGTCAAGAATTATTGCAGAATATAAAAGAAGAAGTTAACTTCAGGGCAGCAAGATGAGCACTAACTCAAGTGTGAAAAACATAGCTATAAATGCGCATGGCATAGTGGGGGGAAACAGAAAAAATAAAAGAAGGGGTAATCTCAATAAAAATTATAAATTTAAATTATTTATATATTGGTATTGAAATCTGTTTTGAAATTATGAGAATTATGTTTGTTGAAAGTAATATAGCATGTTTCATATAACAATCTAGGATATTTGTATTTGACATTTTCTAATATTTTTACATTTTCTAAATCTGGTAGATGACCAGTTTGGCATACATGTTTAGTCAGAGCACTATGTCTGGGTTATTTTTAATGCTATGATACTATAACATTTATCACATACGTTAAAATTATTCTGGTAAACTACGTCATTTTTTGAATTATGTTCTATGGGATCTTTTAATGGTGTGTAAACGGATTTAGTACAAGTATACTAATATTAGCAATTTTTATATTAGTATCTTTGAGGGTATTATGTAAAATTTTATTTAAGGAATGATCATGAGGTATAGTGCCATATACTGTTCTCTCTTGCTGTGACGTCATTCTAGCATCTCCGTCAGGTAGAACATTCTGCATGGCAGTTAATTTAGAAACACGTGAGGTGAAAAGTTAATTAAGAAAATTAGGTGGATAACCATTGCATTGAAGAGTATTAAAAATATATTGTAAATTGTTTTGATGATACTCTGAATGAGACAATAAGATTACCTTGTCGACTAACGCATAGATAACACTTTTTTATATTTTAAATTGGTGTATGAGTTGAAATGTAAATAACTTCCAAAAGTTTGTTTTCTGTACCAGTTAGTAGTTATACAATTATTATGGCGTATTAATGTGGTATCAGGGAAGTTTATTTTGTTGTTATTTTCCAATTCAATAGTGAATTTAATTCTAGGAATAAGTTGTTGAATTTATTTAGAATATCATCAACGCAACTAGTGGATGCAATTAGTAAACAGTCGTCTACATAACGCTTGTAATAAATAATGTTCCAATTATGTTTTGGGAAAATTGAAAATTCCATGTATTGCAGTATTGACTCAGCGAAGGTGCTGCTGATAATGGAACCCATTGGTGAACCATCACATTGAAATTAGATGTTGTGTTATTAAAAGTGAAAACTGCAGCTTCAAAGCATAGGTTAACAGCTTCAATAAAATGTACCAATGATAATTCTGTAAACTGTTTAATACAGTCTCATTTATCAGTTATACATTGTATAACTAAGGGCTGTGGTATAGAGAATATGTGACGTAACTTTTCCCTAAAGGGATAATTGAGTCACGGATACTCCACAGGGATGTTCTGTTGGGAGGCCGCCAGCTTTTAAACAGTGGAGACGGGCAAGGTTGAAAACCATAAGTATGGTTATATAAAAAAAAGGAATAAGGGCGCCACGTAATTTTTAACCTTAAATTACGGAAAGGACGGTACTAAACCAAAATACTACAGATCTTACCTACCGTCACGTTGTTGCCTGAAAATGACTGAGGTTTGCGAAATAAAAGAAATAATCTAATAAAATAGAATTTAATGAAAGCTGCTAATCAAAACGTGCAGAAGGCACGGTGAAAAAAAATGTAGGAAAAAAATTGTAAATGTACAACAATGTAAATATGAAAATAAAGTGAGCTCTGCAATAATGCAAATCGTAAATATTATCAAAACAATTTGACGGCTCAAAAATGTAAGAAAAAATTGTAAATGTACAACAATGTAAATACCAAAATAAAGTCTGCAATAATGCAAATCGTAAATATTATCAAATCAATTTGACGGCGCGAAAAAGCCCGTAACCCGATAGACATCTATACGACTATTCAAACTATGGCGCCAAGCGGTGGTGCATCTATGTGTTCTATTTGTAATTCAAAAATTAGTCGTTATGATGACAAAATCCAGTGTAAGAAAAAGTGTCTCGGTTTTTTTCACATTAAGTGTGCTAAATTAACAGTCGAGGAAATGAGAAATCTGGAGAATACTGAGTGGTGTTGTAAAAATTGTGACTTAACCTCGAATCATGATTCAACTCCGCTAAACGAGGAAAACAATATTGAAGGAAAAAAGGCTCTGGAAAACAACAATAAGGAAGATATATTAACATCTAAGGGCAGTATAAACAAATCTGATGATGTGATGACAGAATACACATGTGGAGATAACATATCTGTAAGTACTCTTATTAATGAAAACAGTATTCTTAAAAATTTAGTAAAACAAATGGAAACAATTAATAAGTTGCAAAACGAAAAAAATTTGCATTTAGAAGAAAAACTAAAAAACTTTGAAACAAATAAATTTAATGGAAATAATGATAAATCAATATCCGTAGAGACATCTAGTAAACCATCATATAAAAATGTTTTTCTTCAAGCGTATTATAATATTCATATTATGCTACTGTACACACACTATAGAAGATATTCATTGTCTTACTAGTACAAAAATGTTGTTATTGTTGTACTAGTAAAAAAATGTTAGTGCCTTAGTTCACCGTTGGGGGCGGCAGTCGTCACAGCAACACAAATTATATTGAAAATTGTTGTTTGACAGTTGTATCGTTTTTGTTTTGTAGTGTACACAGCCAGCTTTGGCTGAAATTGCAAACACTACAATTAAAAAATACCAAAAAAAATGTCAAAAAAATCTTTTAAACACTTGAAGAAAAAATAGTATATGTCATTCGGAGTAGAACGCCCTTTTTGTGTTTTACCCAGCTTGCCTAGCCTCGGCTAGCGCCTCGGCCGCAACAGCTGGGTTCAACACAAAAAGACCGCTTTCTACTCCTAATAACATAATATACTATTTACAGTCAAACTCAGCTGATAAAATTTTAATAATTAAACCGACAAACACAGAACAAGAGCCGACAAAGTTGCAGTCAGAATTTCGCAAACTAATAAATCCCGCCAGTTTGTCATTGAGCGTTAATAAAGTAAAATCAACAAAAGATGGCAGTTTGCTCATAAATTGTAGTAATTCTGAAACTGTAAACAAATTAAAAGCCGAAATTAATAATTCTTTAAAAGATAAATTTAGCTACCATGAACCAAAAAAGATTCTTCCAAAATTAGTGATTTTTGGAGTCATTGCAGATGGAGATGATAATAAAATTTTGGAAAACATCAAATCCCAGAATAATCTTGATATAAATAATTTCAGTCATTTAAAAATTGTCAGAAAAATTGCAGTTGATAAATTGTTTAATATTATAATAGAAGTAGACCCTAAAACACGTAATACTCTTATCAGAAATAAATTTGTCTTCATTGGATGGCAGCGATGTAAATGTGCAGATTCGTTTCATATTATAAGATGCTTCAAATGTTCAGGATACGGCCATATTGCTCAACATTGCAAAAAAACAGCCCTTGCTTGTGCCAAATGTGCTAGCTCTCATGAGTCTAAAAGTTGTACTGTAGAGGATTTTAAATGTTGCAACTGCATTCAATCCAATAATACTCAAAGCACAAAATTCAGTATTCATCATTCAGCAGCTGATAAAAATTGTCCTGTGTATCAAAAAATGATTTTAGAAGCAAAGCGACGGACGAACTACGAAGAAGACCTATAGCAATTACAGACAAATTCAAAAATAAATAAAATAACTGATAAACATTCTGTCAAAAAATTAAGAATTATGCACCAAAATATTCAATCATTACCAAACAAAATTGATATTCTAGATGTCTTCTTACAAGAATACAGAATTGATATTTTATGCTTAAGTGAACATTGGTTGCGAGAAAGCGAACTACAATGTCTTGCCATTAATAATTATAATTTAACTAATTACTTCTGCAGATTACTTCAAATTCATGGAGGAGTGGCCATATACTGCAAATCATATTTAAATTCTTCCAATGTAGATATTTCTCAATTCACTATTGAATCAATAATCGAATGCACTGCTCTTAAAATAATACTGAATAATAAACTATATATTATTATTTGTCTATATCGACGGCCAAAGTCAGATATTCAAATATTCTTCTCACAGCTTTCTGATCTACTTTTCCATATGACTCATCATCATGACAAAGCTCAACTCATCGTGTGTGGAGACTTCAATGTGAATTTTTTAACTGACTCTAAACACAGGAGGGAAATAATAGATATTTTTTATCATATGGTTTAGCACAAACAATTTTCGAACCCACACGACTTAAGTCTTGCATAGACAATATATTTACAAATATGGATGAAATATATTGGTCAGCTTCAGTGGTAAACAATGGACTATCAGATCACTCTTCTCAAATCCTATTAGTGGACTATGAATGTCAAGGTGATGTCTTTTCAGTGGTACGTGACTTAAGAAACTTTAATGATAACAATATTGACATTTTTAATTGGTGCCTTTCGCGTGAAACCTGGAGTGAAGTGTATAATTTAATTTCAGTTAACGAACAATTCAACAAATTTTATGAAATTTTTAATTATTATTTTAATATGGTGTTTCCAAAGATGCCGGTTAAATCAAAAAATAAAGCGAACACATCGTGGATTACACCGGAAATTAAACTATCTGCTCTAAAGTTAAAAGATATGTTCAAGTTAAAAGTTAGTGGATTAGTCAGTGACGAAGACTATAAAAAATATAAAACAATGTATTCTAAAGCGGTAAGACTTGCAAAACGTAAACATAACGATGAAATATATTTAAATTCCTCAAACAAAACAAAGACAGCCTGGCACATGATCAATAACACAATTACATCAAAAAAAGAAGTGAAAAGTGATTCCTTTCTCATCAACGGCGAACTTACAACAAATAGGAAAGATATTGTAAATAATTTTAATGACTTTTTCGGTAACGTATCCAATAGTGTCTCTCAGAATTGTATCTCAAATTATTTTCCTCTAGAACAAAATTGTAATACAATATTCCTAAATAACGTAGATGAAATTGAAGTTAAACACATAATTTTGTCTTTAAACAATTCACACTCTACAGGTATTGATGAAATCTCAACTAATTTCTTAAAGAAAGTATATCTCTTTATATTAAAACCAATTACGTTCATAATTAATGAATCATTCCAAAAAGGCTGCTTCCCAGAAATACTAAAAGTATCTAAAATAAAACCACTATATAAGAAAGGTGATTGTAAAGATATTAGCAATTATAGACCTATATCTCTGTTGTCTGTTTTTCATAAAATAATGGAAAAGGCTATACTCAAACGACTGCTATCCTTCATGTCAAAATATGATATAATTGCAAATGAACAGCACGGTTTTAGGAAAAAAAGGTCGACCATCTCTGCACTAGCTTCTTTTTTACATGAAATTTATAAAAATCTAGATAAAAATATTGAAACTCTAGGAATTTTTTTAGACCTTTCAAAAGCATTTGATTTAGTAAACCACAATATTTTATTGTCAAAATTATATGCAGTAGGTATTAGAGGAAACTGCTACAATTGGCTGAAATCATATTTATGTAATAGGCGACAACTAGTAAATCTATTTAATACAAATTCTAATGAAACTATTATAAGAACTGGAGTACCTCAAGGCTCGATTCTTGGACCTATTTTGTTCATATTGTATATCAATGATATTAAACAACAAACAGCCATTACTAATTTTGTATTGTATGCTGATGACATATCTTTATTTATGTGTAATAAGAACTTACATGATTTAATACTCAACACCAATTTACAGCTCGAAGAACTGGAAAACTATATGAATAAAAACTTACTAACGGTAAACAATAATAAATCTGTTTTTATGCATTTTTCAATCTATAATAAAAATTCTGATGACCGTAGTTTGCTAGTGAAATATAATTCGACCTCTTTACACCAAGTTAGTAACTTTAAAGTTCTTGGCCTAACTATAACAGAAAATGTTAATTGGGAAATGCATTTAAACATTCTATGTAGTAATTTGTCTAAAATATGTTATGTTATTAAAAGATTAAGTAATGTATGTAATATAGATATTGTTAAATCATATTACTTTGCAAAATTTATGTCGATATGTATGTATGGAATAATATTTTGGGGTACATCATCATCTTTTATAAGATTATTTAGAATTCAGAAACGTGCCATACGATTCATGTTCAAATTAGAATACAACCAGTCATGTAAAGACACTTTCATAAAAAACAAGTTACTCACATTACCATCTTTGTGCATATATCACACTTTAATTTTTGTAAAAGAAAATCTATGCAACTATATTAAAAGGTCTGATGTACATAAATACAAAACTAGACATAATCATCTGCTTCAAATTCCACAACACCGCACTGCTTTCTTCGAGGAGGATCCATATTACTGGGGTATCCTATTATACAATCAACTATCTGAAGAAATTAAAAATTCTAAGACCCTCTTAGCATATAAATCAAAACTGAAAGAAAAACTTATTAGAAAATGTTATTACGATGTACACGATTACTTTGATGATCCTTGTTAATTGTTAATATTATGTATGTACCTGCATTTATGACATGTCTTATATCATGTATATGATCTATTGGATTAATAAATTATTATTATTATTATTATTATTATTATTATTATTATTATTATTATTATTATTATTATTATTATTATTATTATTATTATTATTATTATTATTATTATTATTATTATTATTATTATTATTATTATTATTATTATTATTATTATTATTATTATTATTATTATTATTATTATTATTATTATTATTATTATTATTATTATTATTATTATTATTATTATTATTATTATTATTATTATTATTATTATTATTATTATTATTATTATTATTATTATTATTATTATTATTATTATTATTATTATTATTATTATTATTATTATTATTATTATTATTATTATTATTATTATTATTATTATTATTATTATTATTATTATTATTGTTGGCCAACCATACGACGCAGGCCATGCACAAGCCAGCTGAGACCGGGCAACGGACAACCCGCGCAAGACAAAAATATGCGTGTTCGATTGTATAAGAATCTTGTGTGCTAGGCACAACAATCAATACTAACAATGAAACCTTGAATGCCGTCCAACAATGACGACTTAATAAAAATTTACATATGACAAATAAATTATTTATGAAGTTCTCCAAAAGAGGATAGAAAACGATGTTATAAATATAGTAGTTTTCAGGGAACAAAAATGAAAGATATATAAAAAAAGGCCTGCAAAAACTTATCCAGATGCAAGTGGCGGTGGGTAACAGGAGTGGCGGGAACTGGGCAGCAGCTGAACGTCTGGAGTGCGGACAGTGGCGAACGGCAACACACCAGCTGGAGATGTCCACGAAAGATGACGTGGGAAGTAAGTAATCAGGATCCTCCGAAGGGCCGGACTGCTTCCAAATGTTAGAATATTAGTTAGCCATGCTGTCTCCATAGAGACTTGTTACATATATGATTGACAATTATTCTGTTTTTATAAAATATTATGTCATGCTACTTTGCATAATTTGTATTAATAAAATGTCTTGTTCATGAATACAATCTTTTAATATAGCTGTAATACTAAAAGGTTGTGGGCCCAGTAATGCCCAAGTACTGAATAGAAAGGATAAAGATAAGTATATATAGAAAGTCAAAAATGTCAAGCTGTATATGGTACAATATGCTTTACTGTGACAACGAATAAATGAATAGGTATGTTACTAAATTGTCTCCAACAATATACTTCATATGATACAATTTTGCAGCTAAGCTTGAACAATATTAACCTACAAAAATGTTATCCAAATGCTAACAATATTGCCATGAAGAGTTTGGAAAGAATTGAACAGAATGAGTAAGAAGGTACACAGGAGGAAATAAAGATTAAAGAAGATGAAAGAACGAAACGGAACGACAGCCAAAAAAGTAACGTAACAAGTACATGGTGTAGTTATTAGTATTTAAAATATTTTTAACGCCATTAACAAGAACAAAAGAATTTTAATTATACATTCTGAATCAGATGTAATTTTACGAATAATGTTATTAAGAAATTTGGAAAGAAAATAAGTTGGGGTATTGATTTTATATACTTTGTAAACAAATTGATCTTTGCTGAATTAGTCCAGGCAGCCACCCAGTGCCAACGTCCAATAGATGTCAGCACTGCAGGTCACTTGTATTCCAACGAACAACAAATAGCTGTACAGGCATAACTTACCTCATTCTGATACAGTTGCACTTCTTATAATTTCATTTAGGTGTATTTTATATATCTTTGCAATTCTACATTGGTCTTTATACATATAGTTTGTTATGGTCGTTAAATTTATTTCTTACATTTTGTAGAAAGCTAATAATATAATTTTTGTAATGAAGAGAAATATAAGAAATAATGTAGTAAATATAATGACTATTTTTTGCTTCACCTGTAAATTAACAAAGAAGCAAAAGTTAACACCAGAACTGCCAATATTCTTGTACAATTATTCACATTAAAAATAAACTTTGTTTTGAGACAAATATTAAATAAAATAATTAATTACATTTAACGATTGTAAGGGTACCTAATAACAAAACGGTGGATTAATAAAAAATGAGTTTTTAAATCAAAATGTATTTACTATTTAAAATAACAAAATAAGTATTATATAAACATATACATACATACTGGTATTATTTATTTGTCAATATTCTTATCTTTGCATTGGGTTTAGTTACGTTTTTTTTTATTTGAAAATTCGTTGCTTATTAATTTGTACTTGTAGAAATTTTTTGTATTTAGTAACTTGTCGATTAAAAACAATTTATTCTCTCTGCATTCTTCCAACCAAGATGATATTTCACCGTTCTCAACTATTTTTATACACAGTTTCTTCTTTACATTATATTCAGCATACATTTTCAAAAATTTAAGTTCAAATTATTATTTTTATTTGAACTTAAATATTAATTTTGGAATAAAACGTGTAATCTCTGAACTTAGATTATCACATAAATATGCAGCGACGGTCATTATAGATGGTATTAAATATAAATTTGATGCTAGAGTAAATTGCACCTGTAACATGCAAAAAAAGGAAGATCTCTTCCATTTTCTTTTGGAATGTCCCATATATCGTCCAATTAGAGAAACGTACCTGTCCGGATACTCTCGCAACCTATATGCTTCTAACTTTTACCTCCTTCTCATAGATTTCAGTCTAGATAAAGCAAAGCATATCTTTTATTATACCTCTGGTGCCCTTAAATTCCGAAGTTTTGCCCTAAATGAGTAATCCAGAGTCTCTTCGTGATACTGTTACAAAAATAAACAGTTCCTTCCAACAGAATTTGTATTTTTGATATTCACATTGTATTTAAATTTCGTTACAATTACACTTTTGATTGTATATATTCAATTTTCTTTTATATATTTTTTATACTGGTTTGTTGTAAATATTTTGTATTCTAATTTTGTTACTTACTATCTTCATATTAAAATAACGCCAACAAATTGTATCTTGTTCACAACTACTTGTTTATAAATTTTTTGTATTTCTGATATGGGTATTTATATCATAATAATTATATATTGTAAATGCATTTTCTCAACTCCTCTTTATGTAAGACAAATTATTTAAAAATATATAATCTATTCTATTTTATTTTCAAAAATTTCTAAAATAATTGTATTCTAAAATTTGTTGATGGTGCATTTAGGCCCTGTCCTTCCTCAATTTTAACATTTTTGTATGTTTTATTTGGAAGACGAATTTCATTTTTATCATTTAAATTTAATATACTTAATAAATTTTTAATACAATTTTGACACTGATATTTGTCAATATATTGCGACATATCCAGAAAAATATGTTACTAAACATTCTTCTAAAGATTCTACGTCAAATTTTTCCGGACTCGATATACATGAAGAGAATGACGATGAATTACTCTCAATGTCTGAAACTGTTGCTTCGGTATTATCTATGTTTGAATTATTTATGGAAATACTAGTTGATGATGTTAGGTTCATGGTAATAACAGAATCGGTCTCGCAATTTGTTGATTTAGCAGGATTCATAAATGAATTTATTACATCATTTCGAAACATTGTTCTTAAAATTCTTGAAGTAGGATTTCGATTATACCCGCCTTTTTGTCTATAAATCGAAAATAAATTTTCCAACACGTCTTGAATTAATCTGTATGTCAGTAAAAATTTAGTTTTACAATATTATTTTTTTCTTCAAAAAGTTTTAAGATTCCGTATATAGTTTGAATTAAACCTATGAAACATGGCGGTGTGCTATTTTTTTTACTTTTCCTTTCAATTTTTTGTAATGTGTTTAATTTAGTTATTGCTTCTCTTATGGTTTTTTGAACCACATTATTTTCTGAAAGAGCGCATGAATACGAATTCGGAGAAAAAGGTGATGTACTGTTTAGACAATCAAACAAATTATTTAAAAAAGTAATAAATTCTGTTGTGTTTTCTGCTGTACTAGACGGTTTTCCGTTGGTGGCGAAACAAGTTTTAATAGTAGCTGCCATTGTATTGTTGAATACTTGCAACGCCATTTTTACATTCATACGTTGAAATGTGTAAGGTGAAATATGTGCATCTGTAATTTTTTTAAAGCTCTACTTTTCGTATTTTTCTTTTCAATATCATAGGTTTGCTTGATATCAAAAAGGAAACCGTTTTATTTTCAAAAAGGAAATTGCGATTTAATAAATTATTGCGAATTTTTTTGAATAAATGTGATACATCAAATAGGGCAATTTTTTGATTTTTCATTTCAAAATATGGCTTATAATGAGTTATATTCAGTTTTTTAACGCACTTTGATTGCTAGTTCCGTGATCACAAATTATAGCTTTTGGGAGCAAGCCCACACGAATTAATTTTTCTAAGCATATTTTCATTAATTTAATTAAGTCCCGCGCTTTTACAGCAGTAGGTAATAGAATGTATGCAATAGGCAATTTCCAGAGTATGTACAAACCTTTTATCATAAAAATCAAACAGTAATTTGCAAGAAGTGGTGCCCGGCCCAAAGGTCCTAGGTCTTGCAGCCCTTCGATAATGTCAACATCAGGAGATTATTCTAATTAATTCATAATACACATTTCGTCGAAACATATTAAACAGGACTTTTCTTTGGATATAGAAAAAGAATTTTTTTTTGTAACTGATCAAACAATTTTGGGCTAAATCCAGGTTTGAACTTATATGATTCAATCCATTTTCATACTGTACATAACGATGGCAAAATGATTTTTAAGATCGAAAAAGTTTATAAATCGTTGGTGACTTGTAAAAATGCATTAAAGCTATTTTTTTACAGATACTGACCATTTCGCACGTTTTTTGCGTAACTGCATTTGGACTGAAGTTTTAGAAAATTTTGAAGAAAATTAAAATGAACCTGTTAAGCTATCCATGGTATTGAGTTTCTGGCAGTTAAGAACTTTACGTTTTGATTTACAAATTTGAGATCTCTTACTTTTTATTTTAACTTTTTTTCTTTAAGTTCCAGTTTAAGTTTCGTTTTGCGCGGAGTATCTTCATCGTTAAAATTTAATTTTCTTTTAGTAGATTGTAGACTAGGTATATCAGTTATAGACGCTAAAAATTTTCATTTTGCTTCGAAGGAGAAATTGGGGATTCTGAATTTGAAGCAAAAAGAGTTGGCGAGTTTTTCTCTTTTCTATTTGTTTTTGTGGGTATTTGTATTTTTAACATAACGGGTGAATATTCTTGAATTGATGTAGAAGTAGAAGACCTGACAAAAGCAGACGGTGATTCTTCCTGCATATTGAATTCTTGTTGAAAGTGAACAATTTATCTCTTGATGATACGGTATTGGAATCACTGATTTTACAAGTGTGTTTTTTGTTTCATTCATAAAATTGCTTTGTGTAAAATGAATTTCGTACAAAAACCTTTATTATATAATTTAGCCAGAAACAAAGCTACGCATAATTCTAACCGGGGAATGGTAATAATCTTTAACAGGGAAAACCTTGATATCTTACACTAAATATGTGAATCAATACAACCATTTAATTCAACTGTACGCACATAAACGCACGCTCCGTATGCCGATTTGGAATCGTTTGCAAAACCATGGAGTTTGATTCTTACGGGATTCTGATATATAACTTTACGTGGAATTAGTTACTTTAAAATTGTTATCAACTGAAATTTTATACATTAATTTATCTGTATATGGAGCCCAAGCTAAGCACAATGTCTTAGCGTATTCATTATGCCCAAAATTTATGACTGTCATAGATGAGGACTTATTTAAAATATTCTCAAATACTTTAGGCTCGTTAGAAAAGAATTTTTTTTAAAGAAAATCCACCTATTTCTAATATTTTGGATACGTCTGAACAAAGAGTTTCAGCGCTTTCAATTGTATCTGTTCCAGTCAACCAATCATATATATAAAAATCCGTTTTTATGCTATATGCTGCTACTCTTTCTCATTATCAATCGTTAATTATATTATACACCGTTCAGCTAAAAAATAAATAGCCGTAGTTTCATATGTAACAGTATTTAAGTTAAAAATTTCTAGCTCTGTTCGAGTCAGATCTTCTTAGTATTCTCTGCAAACATCTTTCTTCGGGGTTAATTAATACCTGCCGGTACATTTTCTTCAATATCCGCGGCAATGACTATTTCTTAATTCCTAAACCGAAGAATTATTGATAATAGGTCCTCCTTTCATTTGAATATGGTGTAACGATAGACTTGAAGGCGTAGCAGTAGAAACGTCAAAAACTACACGGAGCTTCGTTGTAATGCTATCAGTTTTAATCACACAATGATGGGGCATGTAATAATTACACTCGGAAATATTTGCTTTATCAACTTTGCTCATGTGATCCAGAGAAATGTACTCTTGTATGAACTGAGTATACATATCATTTATATTTGAATCGCGCTGTAATTTATTTTCTAAAGACTTAAATCTACGATACGCTTGCGTATAAGAATCTCCTAAACTCGAAGGGAATTCTTTAAAGGGAATACTAACAATAAATCTACCTGAACTGTCTCGCGTAGTATTTTCAATAAAATGCTTTTCACACGCGAGTTTTTCTTGAGATAACAATGTGCTAGTCGCGCATTCTTCGATTTGCCCATATTGTTTTAATTGCTCCTAAATGTCACCATGGGTTTGCACGAAATTATAGGATACACTTTTATTTAGACTAATATCAATTTGTCCTGAAACTACCCAACTTAATTTTTTTTTTTGCAAAACACGTTTATTTGGATCTAAATTCTTCTGACTTACGCAAATAAGCTGCCAAAATAGGTCCGCACTTATTAAAATGTTTATTATTCTGGGTTTATAGAATGTAGGATCTGCTAATATTGCATTGAGAGGAATATTAATATTGTTTACTTTTACTTGAGTATGAGGTAACAATCCGCTTGTAATTTCAGGTATTACAATTAACTTTATGCACGTATTAAATGCATTGTGCATTGACTGAATAACAGTTATACAATATGAATTTTTTTCCGACGCACTGTGATTTAGACCGGTAATACAAACATTTGTTTCGTACCGTTTCAACTTTGGACGTTTACATTAGTTTTCTGATATAAAACTACTTTGGGACCCGCAGTCCAATAATGCAAGCACTATCCATACTTTTATCACTTTTATCCAGTATATAAACGTATGCCGTTGAAAGAAAGACATAATTTGAAATCATACTATACGCGGTTAGTGACGTAACCGTTTCTATACTTGTATTGTCTTTTTCAGGATTTGAATCCTGTTTATCTATGTGCAATAAAGTGTTATGCTTTGACTGGCACTTTTTACACGTAGCCAATCTACATTGTCTAGAAAAATGGGCTGTTCTTAAGCAATGTGATGCTTTCCCTTGTTCTGCGGTGTCGGTTATAGTCTGTACAGAATTCTACCGTTATTGCTTTGACTTACTAAGCCAGTGGTAGACCAGGCACAGCGGGATGTAGCACTACCTGGCGTAAGGGTCGGACTCCGAAAAATTTAAATTTGCTAATCTTTGTTATGCATTACGAAATTTCAAAATTGTTAGCTAATGAATTCACAGAATCAAATTACGTATTTGACCATTGTTACAAATTAGGAACAAATAAGATTTGTTGAAACATGCTGTGACCATAGATTAAAATTAGGGAAAATAAGATTAGCAATGACGTACCAAACGTATATAAATGAGTTTTCAAAATTTTAAAATCAGTATTACTTTACTTTTCGTACTGAGAGCAATTATATAGACACTTACTATGTGGCGACCATTTGAAGATGATAATGATAGTTTACCCGTTGAAGAAGATCGCTGTGCAAAACTTAAACGTACGTGTTTGCCGCTAGAAGCGAAAGAAATAATTAAAAATGTGTATAACTATTTAAAAGATAATGAAGATGAAAATTCGGCCTTAACCAAAACATGTGAAATGACGAAAGTGCCGTATAATACTGTTCGTGATATAATAAGTGGTGAATTGAGACCAAGAAAGAAAAGACGTGACGCGGGTAAGTCGAGAGTAGTGAATTCTTTTGAAGAAGATATAATTCGACGTAAAATATACACGATGTATACTGAAAAAACGTTGCCGTCTGTACGTACATTGTACCAGAGACTAAAAGATGATAAATGCGATATAAATTGCTCTGTGGCTACTTTGCATTCGACCCTTCGTAATATGGGTTTTCGATTTAAAAAAATTAATAAACGGCAAACTATAATGGAGAGTAGAAGAATACGTGAATGGCGCTTTAAATTTTTACGTGATATAAAGAAATATCGTGCTGAAAAACGTCCGATAATATATTTAGACGAAACTTGGTATGATAGTCACGACACAGTATCAAAAAGTTGGACAGACGGTTCAAAGGATTGTAGTGTCAATGTTCCACCAGCACGAGGAAAACGATTTATTATACTTCATGCCGGAAGTGATCAAGGGTGGATAAATAGTGCGCGATTTTTAGCTGGCCATAACACAAAAAAAATTTTGTTAGACTACCATGACAATATGTCTGCAGATATTTTTGAAAAGTGGTTTAGTGAGAATTTATTGCCAAATTTGCCAAAAAATAGTGTTATTGTTATGGATAATGCTAGTTACCATTCGCGGCAAAGTGTAAAAATACCGACAAATTCTTCTACGAAGGCCGAGATTCAAGAATATTTAATTAAAAACGATCTCTACTTCGAGGAATCGTACAGCAAAAAACAATTATTGGATGTTGTAAAAATTAAGCCTCCTGTAAAACAATACGTGTGTGACAACTTGGCAACACAATTTGGACATGATGTACTTCGATTGCCCCCTTATTATTGTATTTTTAATCCTATAGAATTGATTTGGGGGCAATTAAAAAGTAATGTAAGAAGGAACAATGCATCACCGACAGTAAGTGATAGTGTTATTGAGTTAATAAAAAGTGAAATGGACAATATAACACCGGAAAATTGGGCTGATAGTGTGCGTCATGTGATTAATATAGAAGATGAATATATTAATGTTAATAATGTTACAAAAGATTTTATTATAAATATTCAGGACTCAAGTGACAACAGTGATATGGACAGCTACAGTGAAGAAGATATTATTATCGATTAATTATGTATGTGTATATTATTTATTGTTACGTGCAATATTTTATTAAATGACAAACTGCTCCGCAGTGTATAATTTTAACTAACAATTTTCGTTTTTTTTTTACTATATTATGTATTTAATTTTGTTTTTTATGTATTGTTTGTTCCATTATTATTTAAAAAAAATAAAAAGATTTGTTTCATTATTAAATGACAAACTGCTCCGCAGTGTATAATTTTAAGTAAGAATTTTCGTTTTTTTTTACTATATTATGTATTCAATTTTGTTTTTTATGTATTCTTTGTTCCATTATTATTTAAAAAAAATAAAAAGATTTGTTTCATTATTAAATGACAAACTGCTCCGCAGTGTATAATTTTAAGTAAGAATTTTCGTTTTTTTTACTATATTATGTATTCAATTTTGTTTTTTATGTATTGTTTGTTCCATTATTATTTAAAAAAATTAAAAAGATTTGTTTCATTATTAAATGACAAACTGCTCCGCAGTGTATAATTTTAAGTAAGAATTTTCGTTTTTTTTTTACTATATTATGTATTTAATTTTGTTTTTTATGTATTGTTTGTTCCATTATTATTTAAAAAAATAAAAAGATTTGTTTCATTATTACAAAATAAAGTAAAATAAAACAGGAAAACATTTAATACGTACCTGTCCTTTCCCCGCTATAAATCAAGCTTAAATCCCTAACAGTAGACCTGCTGTGAGGGTAATAACGGTAGATTTCTAGACAGACTATACTCGGGCGTCTTTCAGAAACTGAGCTGAGGGAGGCAAAGGGGGAGGCAGGTAGCTCGTCGGGGGGTCAGGGATACGAAAACAATCACGAAATGTTTCACCTTAACAAATAATGTATTTACACACTCTATGTACAGAAATAAAAATAAATAATAAATAAATGATCGTGAGAAGCTGGAGATTTTATCTTTATATATGATTCTAGTTTTAAGTTGAAATCTGACCGCGTAGTTGTTAAAAGATTGCGTCTTAGACTTCGTGAAGCGAAGTTAAAGAAAACGGACGCTGTATTTCGTACGACAATTTAAAGTTAGTCTCTGAGAGATTAAATTACAAACTGTGTTGCGGACTTAGTATATTTTGCTTTGAATTTGATATATCTTACTATGTTGGAATGGAATCCTGTGAGATGACGCACTCTCGCTCGGTTTCAGCGACTATCTCGCTGAGGTCAGTTCGCGAAGCGCGTGTTGGGCAGTTCTGGGCTACAGATGCTGTAGGCAGACTGTTCTTGTTAAGCCGAAGCAGCTGTCACAAGAAGTGCCTTCTGAAGCTCCGCGACTGGTACTTATACCCAGATTTGGTTAGATTCGGTTGAAATTTGCGCGTTAAGAAGAGGGAGATGTTACCGGCCATCTGATTGGTGCAGAGGCGGAGTAGTGTCGCGATGTCTGATTGGCTGATGGCCGGGGTTCGTAAAATGTTTATTTTAGGGTTTTAAAATACAGCAAAAATAATTTTCCAGCTTTCCCGGGACAGTTATTAGCAGGTAATATTAAATAATACAAGTAACAAATGAATACAATAATTATAATAAATATATTTCAGTCTGCCTTGAAGTCAGCGGCTGACCGTAGCGCCAACATCGCTCAGCTGTTCTTGCAGTTGTCAAAGGGATTTTCCGGGTGGTTTTCTCCAAGTTCTGTGCAGGGAATTGTGTCCTTAAGGATCCTATTGTGGTCCAGACAGCTAGGCCCGGCCCGTGGATTATGGGTATGCCGGTTGGCAGTAGTTGTACATCCTCACTTATAACCTGTAAGTTTTCTAAGCGTGTATTGATGAAAAACATGATTTCCATCCCGATTTCTTAGCAAAACTTTAAGAAAAGTGTCGAACGATGTTCTCTGCCCTGAATGCAAAGCCCATGGACCGGCTAGGAAGAGTGGAGATTACTGGGAAGCCTGTGAACTTGGAGGTTTTGCCAACACGTGTTTGTGGAAAATCGTGGCTCTCTCGCTGTGGAAAACGGATCGACTTCATCACCGTAGGCCAGGGAATGTGATTTCGTCACAGCAATTAATACACAATTTTAATTCTTTAGCTCGAGAACATCTTTCTTCAATCTTTAACTTTTGAAATTCCGGTCAAAAATAAATGTGATGTTCTTTTTTACATATAACGCAATTGGCTTTACTTGCTAAAAAAGATCTACAATTAGTTTGCTGCCTAGTACATTTCTGATTAGCATTCTTGATTTTGAGTGTTTATAAAAAATCTGCTCTCGATTTAAGAAACTTTCTAAGATCATCTAAGGTCGGGAGTTCTTTATTTGATTTGTATTTTTCTCATTCACGTAAAGTAGTATTATCCAGTTTTAAAGTAACCAAGTAAATAACTAGAGTATCCCAATGCTCTGTGGGCTGCTCCAATTGTTCTAAAGAACGCAAACTTTTGTTAATACTGTCAACTAGCTTTCGAATGTTACTGGATGATTCTTTTTGTAATGCAAATGATAACAAAAAGAGCTTTCATGTGATTATTTATCAATAATCAATAATTTTTTGCCGATAATTCTATACACCTAATGACTTGCGAAGCGGTGCCTTTCAAAGGTGATTTTAAGTAATGATACTTTTGTATATCACCGATGCCTTGATTACTATGAATTAAACATTCGAACGTATCTTTACACTCCAGCTTATTTTTAAACTCTCCATTAAATTTGGGTAATTCATTAGTGGGCAATTTAATAGAATTTAGCATGACTTTACTGTCACTGCTGTTGCTAACAATACAACCCGAACGCGGAGTTGTACCTGCCGTAATCGCGTGCTTACTTTCGTTAAACTTACATTGTATTGTTTTAAGATTACGTTTACGAGCGCTAATTCTTTGTAAAAAGGCCCTCGCGTTTACTGTACTCGCTATTTAAATCAGCTACTATCAGCTCTATTTGAATTTGTATTTTATCTAATTCACTTGAGAGAATTCGTACGATCAACTCTATGGGCTAATGCTGCCCTGTCTTCATCTGACAAAGATTCTGTTTTATTTATCATATGTGCAATTGTTTCTTAAAACCCGTTAACTTGGCTTTAATTGCGCCTCGTCTTCGTGATAAGTTTTCTTCTTCAGACGTAATGAACAAAAATGCGAAAACAAACACTTGACACGTGTGATTCGATTTGATAAACAATAAAAAACGCACCTTGTACTTAATAATTAATAATTTTGCTTGTACATAGGAATTTGTAAAAATAGGAACGACTCACCCTCGATTAGAAAACACTAACACAATCCTTGCTTTTACATATGTATTTTCGACCTGGCACTGCGCTGCGAGCTTAGTTTTGTAGGTTAAACACGGCGTGGACCACTGCAGAAAACTATGCTCTTGTCTTTTCTTACCCAGATATCCGGTTTGATGGACCAATGTTGTAGAACTTCAATATAGTGGACTGTATGGATATTTTTTGGTGAATTAATATGCAAAAATTACACAAATTTGCTGATGAGAAAACAGAACAGACTTTATTTATTGCGCGCCAAAATGTGCACACACACTTCCTCCTTTTATAATGGTGCCACCTCAACTAAACAACAAAAATTTCCTAGCTGAGGAAACACCCAAACAATAAAGGTACTAGTATACAAAGAGAATGTAACTGATTAAATATTTGTTGACGTAATTGTTGTGGAATATGTGGTCTGTGAGTTCTGGTTTAAATGTAACATAACAAGGTGAGGGTATAATTTGGAATTTTCACATCTTGAAATTGTAATTTGGTTTCTTTTTAATTTTGTAATACTTTTTGTTGATTATTGTGTCGTTGCGCAGAAGCTATGTTAGAATAATTAATATTGTTATTTAAATGTAAAGCATGTAGTCTGGGTAATGCGTCAACGACTGGATTGTATTTGCCTAAGACATGTTTGACGTCATTTGTGAATTTAAATATAAAATCTTAAATGTCTGATTTCTCTTTGTGAAAATGTGTCTGATATTTTCTTGACGAATGTTAAAGGTTTGTGACCTTTAAAAATTGTAAAATTTCTACCTTCAATGAAATAACGAACTTTTTAACAGCTGAGTATATTACTAATAATTCTCGTCCAAATGTGCTGCATTTCTTTTCAGTTGAAGATAAAACTCTAGTGTAAAATGTTAAAAGTACCCAGTTATTGTTTGTAAATTTTTGTAAAATAGCTCCAATCCCAGTATCAGAGGCAGCAACCATAATGGTTGTTGGAGCATTTTTTTAAAAAAGAAAGTGTCATATTATTTGGTAGTTTGTTTTAAATTTGATGAAAAGCATTCCTTACCTCTTTTGAGGATGAAATATACTTTGATCTATTCGGTGTATTAGTTAAAATGATGTTTATTGGTTGTAATATATTTGCAAAGTTTGAAACAAAACTGTGATAAAAATTGATTAAGCCTAAAAATTCTCTTAACTTCCGTTGAGATGTGAATAAATGAAAATTTAAAATAGTATTAACGTCTAGTAAATGTTTGCACGGTACAAATATGTCATCATCATTACCAAAATCTGTGTTCCAAGCAGATTCGCACACCCAGCAAGGGGTAATATGCCGTAATGATATATTTTATTTATTTATTTATTTTATCTTTTAATGGTTGTATACTATTTGAAGGAATTTTAAGTCCTACAAATTCAATTTGGTTGACACTAAATTGACATTTGTTTTTATTGATTAAAATATCGTACTTTTGAGATGCTGTAAATGTATTTTACGAGATTCACTTGCTATTAGAATGTCGTCTATATAGGCAAAACAGAAATCTAAACCTCCTGTAACTTCATTAATAAAACGTTGAAAATTTGGGCGCTGTTTCGTAAGCTAAATGGCATGACAAGGTATTCGAATAAACCAAAAGGTGTAATTATTACAGTTTTAAAAATAGATTCTTCGTCCATTGATAATTGATTATAGGCTTTAACTAAGTCTAATTTACAAAATTTGTTTTTATCATGTAGATTAACTGTAAAATCCTAAATCTGGGGAATTGGATACCTATCGGGAACAGTAATAACATTCAATGCTTGGTAATCACCGCAAGGTCTCCACTCCCCGGTCTTTTTTTAAAACTAAATGTAAAAGTGAAGCCCAGTTGCTAGAGGACGGGCGGAGAATTCCCATTTCTAACATTCTGTCAATTTTTTTTGCAATCTGTAATTTATCTGGGGCTAAACGTCTGGGACATGCAAATATAGGGTAACTGTTAGTAATAATAAAATGTTTAACATTGTGAGGAATTTTACGCTGTGAATTGAATTGATACGTCGGATTTTCTTCCTCCTGTTTTCAATATATCACAATGAATTACTCTCGCTCTCTTCTTCACTATAGATTTCCATCCAGAAATCACCTAAATAGGAAGCAAAATACAAACCATACCACAAAATAAAAAATTTATTACCCCGTTCCAATCTTTTACTGATTTTACCGGCCCCGCACCACAACTATTTAAATAATTTGTCAATTTTTCCCATTTTTGTTCAATGTTTTTAAAATTTGTTGGGTGAGTCTTAGAAAAAATAAGTTCGTGGTTCTTTTCCAAGTAGTTTATAATAATTTCAGATTGTTGAGCCGTTCTTCTTCTTTTACTATCCATAATTTATTTTAATCAGAATAAAATCTTTTACACTGGTTGAATACGAGTATAAACTTTTCTTGTACAAGTTAAAGTTTTATATATTTATAATAAAACAATTGATACACTTACCGTAAATGACAGCTACTTGAAATGAGCGCGAAATACGCATAACTTTCAAATAAATGACAAAGATAGTGATTGAATTATTGGCAGCTTGTAAAGTTAAGATTTGTTTTGAATGTCTTTCACATAATAAAACTCTGAGAACACTTACTTTAGCACCAGAATCTACGAGGAAGCAGCATCCCGAGATCCTAGCCGTCAAATAAAGTAGACGTGACGATAAAGTAATAGAGTTTGTTGCTAGAAATTGATGGAAAGTTAAATAAATAAATATATCATATATTAACCATTGCTGGGTATGCCAATCTGCTTTGTACGCAGATATCGGTAATGTTGATGACATGTTTTACCGTGCGGGCGTTTACCAGGTGTCACCTCATGGGCACTTATTGCTGGCGTGGAGAGTGCACCACAGGAGTCAATTTTGTGCCATTTAAAATTCGAAATATTTGTCGTCGGTAGGGATCGAACCCGTAAAGATTGTTTTTTAAAATATGAATTATACTTGGCTGGAAAACTTCTTGACTGGATGGGGATGATGTGGAAATAAATTTTTCTACGGCCTATATACAAAGTAGCCATTTGCGCTCTCTTTTGTCAACGCAAAATGTCACTCGCTCGCTCCTCAAATTTCTAACTATACAATGTTGAGAAATGTTACTTGGCTACATTCTTAATGGAAACGTTTAGTCAGGAATTAATGACACTGTAGTTACACATTACCCACTTAACAAGTCAATCTGACATATAACTGCTCTGTCGGTATGTTACATAACCAAACAAAATGCCGCACTGCTGTGAAAATAAAATAGGGCATTCATTTACGTGCCTGAGTGTCTGGTCGCGAATCTGGGGAACCGGATTCGATCCCGACCGACGCCAAATATTTCCAATTTTGAATGGCACAAAATTGACTCCTGTGGTGCACTCTCCACGCCAACAATGAGTGCCCGTGAGGTGACGCCTGGTAAACGCCCGCACGGTACAAATATGTCATCATCATTACCGAAATCTGTGTACAAAGCAGATTGGCACACCAAGCAATGGGTAAAATGCCGTGATGATATATTTATTTTATATTATTCATTTACAAAAACGAAAGTATAAAATGCTTAGATTAGATTGAAGCAATAGCTCAAGAAGAATGGAAAATACCGATAAGTAAAAATAAATAAAAAATAAATTTTTGTTATGGTGGAGGACTGTAGAAAAAATCTTGTGTGTGTTTCGAGCGCAAATGGACATTGTCGATTTCGAGAGAATGCCTCGCTCCTGCGTCGCGCGGCAACAACCTCTCAATCGACAGTGTCCAATTTTGCGCTCTTAATACACAAATAGATATTTCTGGATAGCAATCAAATAAATTTTATTTTATTCTTCGGCCTCTACAAGTTTCGGCACCGCATATGCCTTCTTCAGGAACTACAAACGTTTTGTACAATTACAGCAATTTTTTTAAAACAAATGATGTGGAAAAACTTACGTGATTTTTTTTTTAATTGGTTGAAAAACATTAAAAATAAACAACACGAAAATAAATAAAGTACACATCTGTGGTCGTCGAAACAATAACAATAAATAAATAAACACATTAAAAGACTCTAAAATTCGTCAAAAAATGTATGAAAAAATATTTTATGAAAAAACGGGCGCACCCAGTGAAAAAATAATATTATGTTTAAACAAGTTTCGAAAAATACATGTACTATAATGGCGCTAACATTTTTTTTTGTTTTTAGTTTTGGTTTTATTTTAATGTTTAAATATTTATTTTTATTGTATTTTAATAACTTACTGTAAAAAATTATTTTGAGTGAGTGGCGTCTGTTTTTTAAATTCAGGTTATTTTGCTTTTATTGTATTTTAATATATTACTATAAATTTTACTGATGTCAGTGGTGTCTGTTTTTAAATTTATGTTATTTTCTCACTGGGTGCGCACTTTTTTTCATAAAATATTTTTTCATAAATTTTTTGACGACTTTTAGAGTAATAATAATAATAATAATAATAATAATTTTATTAGATTCTGTAGACACAATAATACAGTGTATAGAACAAGTCAGATAAATATACTACAAATTACATGTTAAAAAATTCATTCAAATCATAGAAGCTGTGTCCAATTAGAAAAGTCTTCAATGATTTTTTAAAAAGTTTGAAATTATTTTCGTTTTTTAAGTTTTCAGGCAAGTTATTAAAAATTTCTAAACCCAATCTGTTTGGAGAGTTTTTAGTAATATTTAATCTAGAATTTGGGATATAAAAATTGCTCTTATGACGAGTATCATAATCGTGTAGACTTGAACTCATGGTAAATGATGTTTTATTCTTATAAATGAACAGACAAAGTTCGTAGATGTAAATTGAAGTTAAAGTCATGATATTTAATTCCTTAAAACTATCTTTACAAGAAGTTCTCGAGGTTATATTTGTAATGCAACGTACAATTCTTTTTTGCGCTACAAAAACTTTGTTACCTGGATTTGAGGCACCCCAGAAATAAATACCGTACCGTAATCTAGACTCAACGCTCGCCGAATAGAACATGACTAATTGTTTTCTGTTTAAATATTCTTTAAGGTGACGGATTTGGTAGCATATGATATTTAATTTGGTCACAAGCTCTTTGCACTGGGGGCCCCAGTTCAAATTACTAGTGAATAGTAAACCCAAAAGGCGTACAGGGTCATTAGTATCCTGTAAATTATTTCGTAGACAAATATTAAATTGAGAGTTTTTATTGCTTGCCATTTGAAATTTAACTATTTTTGTCTTGCTATGATTTAGGAGCAATTTATTGTCTTGACACCATTGTTCCATTGCTTCTACGTTTTGATTGCATTTGTTAATTAATGTGCTTTTATTTGGATTTGAAATGACTACGGAAGTGTCATCTGCATATAGTGTGGGAAAGCAATCATCAGGTAAAGCAGTAATTACATCATTTAAAAAAATAATGAAAAGGACGGGAGCAAGTACTGTACCCTGAGGTACACCGATATTTGTAAGTACTGAATCAGATCTAGAAGTTTGTATTTTTGACTTATCGCTAAAATTGATTGTCACAAATTGACTTCTATCTGATAAAAAGCTAGAAACCCAATCCAAAGGAACACCTCTAATACCCATACGATCCAATTTATTTAGTAATAGGGGAATGTTAACACAATCGAATGCTTTACAGAAATCGTAAAGAATGGCGACTGGAAATTCACCTTTTTCAAGATTTACAATTACATTTTTGTAGAAGCAGTTTAAAGCATCTACCGTAGAGCTATTTTTCTGAAACCAAATTGTTCAATATTAATAATACGATTTTGTTCTAAAAAACTTAATAGCCTGTCAAAGAAAACAGTATTCAAAGATTTTTGAAAACCCCGAAGTTAGCGCAACTGGTCTGTAATTATCCAATGAGGTCTTATTACCCTTTTAATGTGTGTATTTATTTATTGTTATTGTTTCGACGACCACAGATGTGTACTTTATTTATTTTCGTGTTGTTTATTCTTAATGTTTTTCAACTAATTAAAAAAAAATTCACGTAAATTTTTCCACATGATTTGTTTTAAAAAAATTATTGTAATTTGTAATTATACAAAACGTTTGTAGCTCCTGAAGAAGGCACATGCGGTGCCGAAACTTGTAGAGGCCGAAGAATAAAATAAAATTTATTTGACTGCTATCCAGACAATTTATTTCCACGTCATCCCCATCCAGTCAAGAAGTTTTCCAGCCAATATTTTCGCAGGATATGTGGCACCCCAACACTCACCAGAACAACACACTATGGATAATATTTTTAAAGAAATCACGAGCACATACGGTAGTTTAGCTAAGTATCACCTAAAACAAATGTTAAATTTTAATAATAAACTCTCATCGGCAATTAATCAAAGGATATTTTTGCTAAGGTGCAAGCAAAATGACATTGTTCCTAAGCACATTTCAAACAATTTTAGATGTTTAAACAATTTTTTAATAAAAGATAACCCATATAAAAATTATACTAATAATATAGTTAAAAAATTTAAAAGACAAACTCTAAACCTTGAAGTCAAAATCGCATGTTGGCGCGTCAATTTGTTTGAAACCAAATTTTATCACCATGATGAAGCATTACGACAAAATGTCAGTTTTATATATTGGCGTAAAATTCAAATAGTATTACAAAGGATATTTGAAATCGCTAATAATAAATGTAAATCCATACAAATTAAAAAATTCAGTGGCTTATTAGGTAATGAAAACATTATAGCAACACAAGACGCAAGCGTTAAAGAATGGATTATGAACAACTTCAGTAAATTTCCACCTGTTGTTGCAGAGTCGTTAGCACTATGCCCTAAGTTTAGCTTACCACATGAACCGAATGATTTAACCTTGTTTAAACTTATTGCAGACACAGAATTTATTTTAGGAAGCTCAAAAGAAGTTGACGTACAAAATTCCATCCGAGCACAATTTACAAACATCACAAATTACTGTTAAAAACAACTAAAAACAAAGAAAACAAGATATTAAATAAAAATTATAGTAAAACCAAAGCATTTTTAAAAAACATGACAAGATTTTGGTTATCAAAGCGGACAAGTCAAATAAAACAGTAGCTATTTTCAAAAATGAATATGAAAACCAAATGGAAGAGATATTAGCAGACACAAACACATATAAGAAAATAAAAGGTGACATTACCAAAAGCAATAAACTGATAAAATCACTATATGAAAAACAATACATAGATCTTGCTACAAAGAAAAAATGGACAAATGAAAACTCTATTCCTCCTAGTATTTACGGTCTCATAAAAGTCAAAGATTTGTTGTCAACTAATCGACGTAAAAGTTGAGTTACTTTCTTGTCACCAAGTTTAGAATGTGTAAATAATAATTGTAATTCTTCTTTATCAGAAGATGAAATTCGGCTAATGATAGCTTTCTTTAGTTCAGAGTATGGATTATTAGTTGGACGAGTTTCGATCAAATCCCTGACTTCGGAAACATATTAAGGATGAACAGTTTTATTGAATTTAGCATATTTTGTGATGTGACGAGAAGATATACTCCATTCGCAGAAACCTTAATTCTGGGTTCGCTGGCCAGAATTCTGGAACTTTGAAGGTAACAGCAGAAACTTCTAAGTTAGAAGGGTCTTTTCCTTATCCGACATTATTTTAATGTCGACCACGGGGTCACCAATATTAGAATAAGTTACTAATACAAGACACAATGGACAATATAAACATGTAAACATAAACTATAATTCAAAACACAAAGTTAACAAGATGAATTATAAAACGACTTGTTTTCACAAATTCTGAAAATAATGTTTTATATATATCAAATATATCACCCTTGGTGATCAATTCTAACTAGGCTTATTTATTTGTAATACATAAAGCGGCTAGATACCGAGATAACAGATCGATGGTATCTGGAATTAGACTAACTTCGAACATATCAAAATATATGGCAACCTTTTTTTCAAATTTAGAAGATGATGAATATCTGGTAAAGAATTCATTTGATTTTGTTGATTACAACCAAACAATAACGATACCTGAAGACTGTTCTAATTTTATTAGATGTGTCGCACTATTTAGAAACATACCATTAGATCTAATGTTAGAGGCAATTAGTTCGAAATGGGACATTAATCACTCAGAACGAATATCCCAGAAAATGAAATTAAATTTGATTGAATTCTGATAAAACAGCTATTTTTGTTACGATGAAAAATTCTTTTTCCAACTGTTTGGCACAACAATGGGTTCTAACATCAGCCCTATTCTCGTAAATCTTGTCATGGATATGTTGCTAGAGAAATGCTTGCAGAAATTAGAATTCATCCCTCCGTTTTTCAAGAAATATGTAGATGATTTATTTACAGCTGTACCTAAATATAAAAATGAAGTAATATTCAACAATTTCACCAGTAATAATCATCACTTACAGTTCACTATAGAAGAGGAAATCGAAGGAAAATTATCCTTCATAGACGTATTCTTCATGTGAAACCAAACGGGGATCATCCAAAAACCCAATGGTATAAAAAAACGACTACTATCACCAGGATTTTAAATTACACGGCAAATCACCCGATACATCAGTTAGTAAATGTTGCCATGAACTTAAAAAATAGAGCTCTAAGATTAATATCACCTTGCCTGCATGACAACATAAAAAAAAAACAACTTAAGCACTTACTTCTAGACAACTACTTGAAAACACTAATAGAATTATAAAAAAAAACAGCCCAACAACAAACCAAAATCAAGAAGTAAACAACAATAAAAAGAATTTAGACTACACGGTCACATACATATAACTATAGCCAAACATTTACCTGTACACATTACATTCCAACAACAGAAAATAGTCGGACAATTATACAATAATACTAAACACCCAACGAACGTAATGAATCGTTCAAACATCATAATTCTCTGTCAAGACTGCGACAAGGTATACATTGGAAAATAGATCTTTCAAGACAAGCCTTTCAGAAAATGAAAGAAACTCTTAAGAAAAGCACGAACATTACGAAATATGCATTGGTCAAACATACCCAAACCCAAAACCATACCTTTAACTTCAAAGAAACCAAAATTTTAAAATAGGAAACTAATTAACCATTGAAATGTTAGAAAGTCTTAAACACAAAATCGCCATATATTCATAGACCGATATGGAGCATTTAAGTTTTATTTACAAAGGAATTTTAGAAACAAAAAAATATATTAAAAAATAAACCAAATTATAATAAAAATTTATTAATAATAAAGTGAAAAACAAATTAAAACCAGTTTTTTTCCCAATTTGAAACTACCACGGTCAATGAACTGTGTGGGAGCCCGATGCATCTTTTGAAATATCTGCAACAATATGTATTAGTTTAACTTTTGTAGCTCTAATGTATGCACGCATTTTATCACTCTTAAAATGTATGACGATATCTTCATCCTTGTATAAATTCATTTTCGTAATATAAATATGTTTTCCCAATTATATATGTATATGTAAGTAACAAATTTTTGTAAAATATTATTTCCTAAATTATTTGTACTATGTATAAAACGTATTCCAGGGCCCTGATGATGGTTTATTAGGAACCGAAACGACGGATTGTTAATTGATGACAATTTAATAAAATCATTTTACCAAGACTGCATCACTAAAAAATTTTTCTCTAACATTTATTAAGTTATACATAGCGAAATTGAAAGCGTTCAATTTAGATTCATAGTAGAATAGAGATACATCTCCCTTTGGAAGTTGCTTTGCTGCCTGTCAGATGTTGGTTAAACTTTTCTTCTAGGCTCTGCTTTTCTTAATTTTCTGCATTGTAAAACGCTACACATGTTTATCACTGATCTTTCTTCGAAACGAAAATTGAAATATTATGTTTCTTTGTCAATATTCTATAAAATGAAGTGTAATTGGCAAATGGTACCTTTTCCTTATAAATGGCCACATAGTCTTTATGAATGTTTGTAATCAATTTGCTTCCATCAATGAAGAGCCTTGTCGTATGTGCCCTGGCAATGACTTTCGATTTTCGGTATCGAATCTATGTGCTGCCTCCTACCCTTATTATTGGATCCAAAGATTTCTGCTCACCATGTTTTCCTCTTCCTTCAGGTTCCAATAGAATATTTGCATGTGTATTCTGCTTTTTCAACACAGCACGAATCGGACAGTCATTAGTGTCCAAGATACTTTTGAAGAACAACTTACATACTCCAATTCTTCCGTTGTTTTGATTAAAATGAAAGGTATTATTTTTTCTTGAATTCTCGTCCCTCCCACACGAATATAGCGGTATATATATATATATATATATATATATATATATATATATATATATATATATATATATATATATATATATATAATGTGGTGTCTGAAAATGGCGGCTGTTGGTGTTAGCAGTTACCAGTGGCGCAATTTTTTTTTGCAAATAATAAAAAAGGAAATATACTATTTTATAGTATTGAGAATAGAATTGTAAACAGGATGATATAAATCTGATAATTGTAAAAGTTAATCTAATAAAGTATCACGATTTCTAATAATGTTTATTTCAATAATTATGCTTATCTCCATTGAATATTTGAGAAGACAAACAATAAGTATAGAAAATTAAATATGATTTGTCGTTTCAAAAAATTATTTTGCAAATACTAAAATATGAATAATTTTTTCTTTGCAATGAAAAAATATTGTAAACACAAGATATTAAATATGAAACTATAAAAGAGACGCCTGATGTCTAATAAATTATTGCGATTAATAATAATATTTATTGTAGCAATATTTACTACCTTTCTTAAAAAATTTGAAAGGAATTGAAGAAATTAATAAATCACAAAATAAAACATTCAAATGGTATTTGTTGGCACTTTTACTGGAATATTGCTATATTTTTCTTCTTTAGATACATTTTTACAAATAAAATAAATTCTATACTATACATTTCTCATGATCTAGAAAATAATTGAAGGAAGTGTAAACGAAAAAAACAACTTTGGATTAAAATATAGGAAAAAAAATATGTAAGAGCAACAGTGAAAACCTTAGTTTTCTACAGACAATACTTGAGATATTTAACCGCGAAAATGCGGTAGAGTAGCGTGTGACATACCGACACGAGTTGGTTGAGCTAGCCCGCTGTATATGAGTGCAGTTGCGTAGTTTCGGTTGTGTAGATCTTACAAGGTTTACTAAAATATATATTCTTCGCTATTTGTTGTCATTCCGCCTAATTCGGAACAGGAAATAACCAGGAGTAATTGGAATCATTGATGGTACATACATCAAAATAGATAAGCCTGCAGATGATCCCTATTCTTATGTAAACAAATAAATTTTACTCTATTCGGGTAATTTGATGTGTATTTATATATTGCTGGCGATTAAAGTTAAGAAAGCCGGAAATGGTTATACAACATTCTATGATTAATTAATTAATTAATATTATTATGTTGAAATTGTAATTAATAGCTTCCTAACTAATTAGGATCTGATTGTGATGTAACGACTAGTTTAAAGACCAGACGGGTTACCGCAGACGGGGCAGTGTTTGTTGAGCAGTCGGGTTACCGACAGTATGGGTGTATCAGGGTTGCTATTTAATAAATTGGATTAGAGTGGTCTTTTTGTATGGTTCATACTACTTCTATCACAAATGGGATTAGCCTACGGTCCGCAATATAGTTTGTGGGCTTGTGTTTTGTTGGCGAATTATAAAGTGAAGTGCAAGGCCAAGAGGATTAAGATGGAAGAACCGTCTAGCATTTTTGCAAGTATTTATTCTAGGGCATTGACCAGAAACAGGGTTCCGACTGTGCCCCACCAGGAAAGTGGTGACGTAATTATAACGGTTAAGTAGAACCGTGAGTAATGAGTATTGAATTTATGGTAAGCAGTCTGCCAATACTGGTAAGAGATTTTATTGCAAGGCGCAAGATATCGTTGTGCGTGATGTTGGTTTCGAGAACTACGCATAGAAAGAGATACGATTTATTGTTTTTGTATACAAAATAACATTATATGTTGTCTGAATATTAAACTATTTAATATATTAGACATTTTTATTAATACTCCTACATAAATACAGTGAGTGTAATAACCTTTCTAAATGTTTAATGTACGTATTAATATAAGAACATGTATTCAAAATCTAATTGGTGCATTTTTGTGACCAAGGTATCTGTCTATGCATGCTGGGCCGGAAGTGAAAGAATCTGCATTTTGAGGTCTGCCCAGAAGTGTAACAACGACGTACTTTATTGCATCCATTGCAACATTTGTTTATGTTTCATATGTGATGTGTATAATTCAATACTTGCTCTTATTATTGAGTCAACGGCAAAATCTTCTTTAATATGGTAAGTTTATGTAACTATAAATATTTTCATTCTTGAACGTAAATGTTTAACCTAAAAGTAAAACAGTGACCTCCATAGAAACTTTGAAATGGACACCGTTAACTAGACCAAATTCGCAAGGAGTCATGACCAAGGACTGCATCAAGTCAAGGTCAAAGTTGAGGCCATCTAGCTCTTTGATAACATGAATCTGATAAGAAGACTCAAGAGGACCAAACATTTCTAGCTTGTTTGACGTTTACCGTAGTGCAAAACCAGAGTATAGTGCAGTATAGTGCTTGTGTACACGTTAATATTAGTGTAAATATGATATCAGTGTTAGTGCAAAAGCATAGCATAGTGCTGGTTAGTGTATATATTATCATTGTTAGTGCAAAGCAGAGCATAGTGCTGGTGTACACATTAACATTAGTGTAAATAAGTTACCAGATAAGGGATACTGAGTGAATCCTCCGCGTTAAGTGTGTACAGTCTCACTCTGACCAATTTTGATCGTAATTCGAAGAAATACACTAAGGGGTGTTTAATGTATTAAAAAAGGAAACTTCTTCTCTACTCCTTCCATCCTCTTTACTGACAATGTAAGCGTTGGCGGTACACTTATATAACATCGTGTATAATATAATTATATTTAACTCTATTTGTTTATTGTTATTTCTCCTGATTTTTATGTGTGTTCATCATTTATTTGCACTAATATTATTTTTATAGTACAGTGTTATGTTTTATGATTGTTTCCTTAGTATGACAAATAAATAGTTAATTTGCAATAATTCTTAAACTTATTTGAAGTACATAAAGTATCTATGTGTAAATGAGCGGTGAATTTACTATTAAAAGATAATAAATAATAACTAATTTTGAATTTATAAAATAATGTCTCGTTATTAAATACAACAGAATTTTGTACTTCTATTATCTTTTATTATTTAAGTAAAAAACAAATAAAATATGTTATTATTTGTGTCTTTTAGTTAAATAAAAAAAATGGAAGTCCAAAATTCTATTTTATGTAATAGTAAATAATATCGTTTGTATTTAGTTGAAGACAACATATAATTGAATGTTGAGGTTTTACATTATATAAACGTATAATATATTATATAATCAAACGTAGAAGTAGAGTAAGAACATACGTTCGTATTTAGTTGAAGTCAACATATAATTGAACGTTGAGGTTTTGTATTATATAAACATATACCTTATAGTCACATGTTGAAGTAAAGTAAAAAATATATGTTTATTAATCACTTTTTCTACGTTACTTTTTACTTGAAATACTAAATTGTAACTACGTTCCTTTGAAAGGTTATATCTACGTATAAATGTATATTATGTTAAACGTTAAAAAGCAATGTTAAATATATATGTTGAAATATACATAATAAAAACGTTGGTTACGAATAACATAGAAATCTGGCGATTTCTTGCGTTGATTCACCGTATATTTTTCAATAGTTAATAACGTTCGGTTATGATAAATTTACGTTATTGTAACGTACGTATTAACAATAATTCATAATTATACAAAATAATGATGGAATAACAATTATTTAAAAAGAAAATGGTTCGTTCACCGTACTAGTCAGTATAATATCTAATAAGTTGGCAAACAGGATCACGAACACACACATGATTTTTTGGTTTAAGATTTACTGGTTTAGACAATCATAGCTAACGAAACAAGAAACAATGAAAATAAACCATATTCACTTGATTAAATTTGTGATACTACGCCAGACAATTTTTTGTTGTGTTTGTATGGAAATGAAACATATGTTTAATGACATAGGCTGTCAGTAGCAATAACATGGACTATACAATTTTTCCCTAACTTTGTAGGTCCGCGGACCCCTTTTTCCTAGATAAAACTCATCTTGTCTTGGATTTGTACAAAGGCGCATACGCACAGAGTAACAATCTTGACCATCGAATTTAAATTTAAATTACGTCAGTCCCAAAAAATATATATTATATGTAATTTAAAAATAATAATTGTAACATTAACCGACTTACCTGTAAGGAAGGTTGATCGTAATTTTCCGAGCTTGTCCTCCGATATAATTACTATGTAGTGTTGCGTTATGTCCTACCCGTCGGTACATTTGAAAGTATATAATAAAAAAACACCCGATGTAACACCTCATTACAGCTCATTTAGTTACTAATTTCGTTATTTGTGATACGTATTTCGCACTTGGGTTCTTCGGGTGGGTGGGCGTTTCGTAATTATATCAGAGGACAAGCTCGGAAAGTTACGATCAACCTTCCTTACAGGTAAGTCGGTTAATCTTACTATTTTCCTTCGCTTATCCTCCGATATAATTACTATGTAGATGTTTAAAGTGATAAGTGCGATATCGTGTTGAATATTATCGTATTTAAAACAGTTTTCGTGCATTATGATATACATAGCCCATACAAGCACCATCCCGATTTGCAATAGTCTATACATAACAATAGCCCCTTATAAATCCCAAAAATTTAAACTAATTCTCTATACTTATTTGCAAAAGTTGACTATTAGGTAATTACGGGTTTATTATAAAACTTGATTGAATATTGAGAATTCGGTGTTCAACATATCGTGTCTGTATTAACACCTGTTCTATTTGCTACATAGATGGCAGCGTGTCTAAAACTATAGCCTGGAAAAATATTAGTAACTATACGGCTCTTTTTTAATACTAGCTTTATCCATGTACTAATACATAGTTTGAAAACATACTGGATGACTCGGTTTTTGGCATGTTATAATTAAATATCTTTGGTCATTTGAACGATATTTAGATGTGATACAAATGTAGAGAACAATTGTTGACGCAGTGTAAAATTCTGTTTTTTCGCGGAAAAATGGAAAAACAAGTAGATTGTTGTCTAATAGGACCTGATATCTTTATTCGTTCACTAGTTTCTATTTTATCTTGTATTCTTGTAGTAAGGTTTACATTTATTGATGATAAGAGTCTGCACCTTGCGTGCACTGCTAAGAGCCATTAAGGTAACTAGTTTGATAGTGGTCCTTGTAAGGGAAAATATGTTTCCGATATATTTTAGAATTCGAACTCGATTCTATGTAACTTAATATTTTCGATTTGCTGATCTTGTAATGTAAATTTCTCTAATTTGTCTTTTAATTATAAATTCATCTTCGCTTTTACCGATAGTATTAGATTGAGAGCTGCTCGATAAGAAATTCCTGTGTAGTAGGAACTCTCTACATGAACGGAGTTAGATATAAAATTTATATTATATTCTAAACAATATGAATATGGGGAAAGAGGATCATGACAAATTGTCAGTAAAGTAAATAACTTAGGAAAGTTTTTGAAAAATCAACTGTCACCGCCGGGGCTCGAACCCGGGCGTGGCCCCACATCTGGCAGCGGTGACACTGGGTTATTTCTTTTGGGTTTCTGTGCCTCTCCCAAGATATGCGAGTATGCATAAGGTAGCGTACATCCTTCTGTAGGCTGGCCAGGGTCACCTCGGATAACGTCACAACCAGGAACAGCGGCCTGAAATTAGTTGACATCCTATATATTTTCTTAATCAACTTGTCACTTCTTCGGGCTCCGGGTCACTATCAAGATCCCGAAGCACGAAGGCGTGCATCTTATCATTAGTGTCAGTATATGTGTGATATTGTACATTAGTTTCTCGGAGGTTATTTACGAGCGCGCTTTTATCGTCGAGATTATCGAGGTAGAGATTGGTATTGTTTTTAGTGTACGTAATGGTGAAACCTTTTTTAATTGTATTTTTTAGTGTAGCAACTAGTTGCTTGTGGTTATTTGTTTTGCCCCTTATTATGACAGGGGCAGGGGCTCGTTTGGCTCTCCGGTTGTCTCCATCGCATCTTCTATTTCCTCCTCGCCGTCGGAGCTGATGTCCGTGTCAGAGTGATGGGCGAGCGGCGAGGGGCGCGTACTTGTTGCTATTGAGCATGGTTGGAGTCGCTCTATTTGCTTGTCTCGCTCTGCGCGTCCGCTTACGTTGTGGTTTTGATTGGTCGTCTCCGATCATGTTGGATGTGGATGCGGTTTGAGTGGGGATGGTGTCTGTGAGTAGAGTGGGGCTTGAGCTGGCAGCGCGTTTGTTCTGCGCGGGGGTCGCTCCATGGACGTAAGCAGACTTACCGATCACGAACAGAGACTTAAGCGAGTTGAAATTTTCACCCGCATTTGACATGGCGGCGCTTTCACGCGCCTCGTTTTCGTTTAATTTTTTGTCACAGATCTGGTCCACTTTTTCTCGGAATCTATCCACTTCAGGATCTGTGCCTGTGTCCCCTTCGGTGCCTGTTTGATTATTTTCACTCACAGATACACATTTGTTTTATCACTTACACTCTCACTCACACGTGTGTCATTTTCACTATTTATGGTTTTATCAGTCACTGTCTTTTTTTTGTTTTTTAGGTTTCACTTTGTTTCTCGTCACACTTAATAATTCACTTCACTTGAGATTATTTACGTTACTAGCAAAATTCATATTAGATGAACGTAAGTATCGTAAGAAAACACTCTGTAACTCTCTGCACACATGCAACTCGCACGGATGCTGGACAGGGCGGGAGCTCTACCAACTGAGCTACGGGCCACCGACGATGTCAATTGATTTCTCTTGCACAACTATGCTAGTACTGTACTTGAATATGGCGAACTATGCCGTCTATACTCGGAACAGTCTAGTATGACGTGCTCATGGCAGGTAGCCTACTGGATAAATTGGGGAAAGAGGATCATGACAAATTGTCAGTAAAGTAAATAACTTACGAAAGTTTTTGAGGAATCAACTGGCACCGTCGGCGCTAAAACCCGGGACCTCCCACTTGCCGGGCAGGAGCTCTGCCAGCTGAATTATGAATATGGTTCTAAATTTTTTGAGCAAAAAAATTTCTTGGTTTTTTTCTTTTTATTTATTAATATTATTTATTTATTAATATTAGGGAAACCAACAGTATAACCAATAATAGGTTTCCACTATAAATAATACAAATTAACAAAAATATTGTACAATATTATGATTCAATCATTAAATCTAAATCTAAGTTTTGTGACAGCATCCATAATGTTCCTTCGGACAACAATGACATTATTAAAGGCAGAACAGCTTGAGAAATGTTTTTATTTATAAACACTCTCCGGATAATATCCCTTCTATTACGGCAAGATCTTTGGACAATCAATGTGTGTCTCTGAAACGTGATAAGAGTAAGGAATTTTTGATTCCACAAAATTTGGAGTTTCTGTGAGCAATCTTTGGAATAATGAATACCAACTATTAAAATACCGATCGCTTTTTCAAGTATTATTATTTCTAACTAATTATTGAAAAAAAGGCAAAAAAGAGCGTGAAAGTAATACGCGTAATTAATTGTAAAGGTATCTACTGAGAAGTCTGGAGTGCGTAATTTTTACATTTTGTGTTAATTATTCTGGCATATAGTTCAATTTGCAGTTTCCCGAATTTTGTAACCACACAAGGTGTCCATGATAATTATTCCAACATGGGAAACTCGAGAAAAATAAGAGATCCGAAGCCTGTTAAATTAGATAAAAATTGCCCCTTTAGAACATCATATTAATGGTGTTTTATTATTTGCGAAAAAAGGCTAAGGTCACTAAATATAGGCGAAAATGTAAATTTTGCTGTTTTTTATTTTGCAAATACTTCTAAGTGTTAAATAATACTGGATTTTTGGTTTGTACATCTTTAGGGACCTTTTTATATTTTTTCGACTGGTGAGGCTCAACTTTTCTTTATACTGTATATTTTCGAGTTACGATGCGAAAGTTTTAATTTTTATATGGACGCCATATTGAAAAGTTACCCCAGTTATTTTTTTTCCTTCCAACAATATATAACATGTCTGTGTTCATTTGTTTTAAAATTCAAAAATTCAATAATTATTAAGTTTATGGATTAAAAACAGTGGTTGTTGCGATAGAAAGCTGCTAAAAAAATCCGGACAATTCGTGCGATAATTTCGTTCCTGCGTGTTGCATTATCCGCGTGCTAAATTAAATTCATTTCAAGTTTAAACCTCTTATTGTATGTGACACAGAATAAGCGAAAAATGACTGCATCACCAATTATGATGATTTTTGCGGTAGTTTGAAATGGTCATTTTTCTGTTAAGTTTTGCTAATAGTTATTTTCCTTTCCCTTTTTCCAAATCCCAGAAACTTTAGTTCTTGCGATGGATTGAAGTTACATATTTTTTTCTGTTAAAAAAGAATTACAGTGATTCACCGACCAAATATCTAAAGAGAGACCGGACAGTCCTATGTATTTGACTTATGATAGACTTTTTGTGCCATCTACATTTACATTTTCGTACTAAAAGAAAGAAACCATGATAGCCATGGCTCACTTAATCTAAAATATATTATTTTTTTAATATTAAATAAATAAAAGAATTTATTTTTTCAAAAATTATTTATTTGTAAAATGAGTATAATTACAAATATTTTGGTATTATTATCAACTTAAAGAAAATTGGTACACGCAACAATAGACAAAGCGCTGTGACGATAATATTATTTAGTATTTATTTTCATTTTATATTCATTTATAAATAAATATCGTTGAGCAATTAGGGTGAAGCTTTACATATTTTTTGGTTAGATTTATACATGCAAGCAACACGTGAATATGTTTACAGGGACAATAATATGATTTGCAGATTCGCTAGGGCTCGAGTTCGATTCCGATCAACTTGAAAATTATTTTCAATTTTCAAATAGCACAAGAGTGAGCTCTGTGGTGTATTCTCCACCATAAAATTACGAGCATGTGAAATGCCGCCTAATAAATGCCTTTGACGACAGATATGTTTTCATTACCGAAATCTGCGAATAAAATGCAGATTGGCACACTCAAAACTGGATAATAAACCGTAATGATAAAATATCTCTGTGATTTTCGCATGGACATGGCAACGTCCGTTGATTTAGTGCATTTTCAATAATATAATGCGTGATGTTCGGAGAGCTAATAAATTGGGGAAGTAATGAAAATATAAATGAATGTACTTTGCCTACATCATCAATTACTTCCTGAGTTGGATACACAAGTAAGAGATTATTTTCTGATCCATAATCTTTAAGACGTATTCCACTGTGACTGTCGTCTGTACGAAATTTGGTTGTATAAAATTCAACACATATTTTACAGTCACGATGTACTATTTTTCTGCCAATAAAGCCCGGAATGTATGCTGTCGTGTTAAGACGAACATGTTGTAAAATTTCGTATATCCTACTATGTGATGGCGTAAAATGAGAGGAAACAGATGGAACGGATGTAATTGGAATAGATGAAAGTGACGTATCGGGTAGGGACTGGGAAGAGGCAGAAAGAAGAAAATTTAGTTCTAATAAGTATGATCCGCCATCATCTTCACAATTTGAACCTATAGTGTAGTATTATTTATAATACTTGTTTTAAATGCAGAGATAAATTGAGAATATGTAGGATTGTCATTTTGCCCACATAATCCTCTAATTACACCAAAATAATTGTCTAATGGATCTTAGTTAACGAACTTTGTTAAAAAGTATTTAAATTTATATTTTTTCAAGGTAGTCCATAATTTTTAAATATTGTTTGCATGGAGGAATAGATAAAATTTGATTATTTTTTGTAAATGATAAATTTGCTTATATTATTTTTGCTTGTTCCCAAAATTCATGATGGTTAGAATTATCTTCAACTAAAGAAATCTGCTCCCTGGAATAATGTTCTTCCTGGATTAACAAATTTAACAGAGTCGCAATATAAATGAATTTATTAAGAATATAAAATGACAACTAATATTTATTTTTACATGTCATTTACTATATATGAAAAACTCATATTTCGTATCTATAACAACATATTTTTATATGTGATTACTTGATTCTAACATCCTCACTTAATCAAATATCAAAATATTTTATGGCATTTCTTCAAGTCCCAATTTTTCCACGCAGAACAGATGCTTCGGTTTACGGAAATTTTTCACTTTGTGAACTTCCTTTTTCTAATTTTAAATTAGGTGTTAAAGGAGTACTCACCGGTTTTGAATCAGTCATTCCAAATTTCGTTAAAATTTTCTCTATATAATGACTCTGATCTAGTGAGATTTTTTCACCTTTTCTGTCTCTTGTTATTTTTATACCTAAGCATTCTTTTATTTCTCCAAGATCTTTCATTTTAAAATTCTTTCCTATTTCTTCCTTTAGCTTTTGAGTTGCTTCCTTATTATTAGAAAATATGTAGAAATCATCCACGTGTAATGCAATAATCAATAATTGGTCTTTATTGTTTCTTGTATAAACACATGAATCATATTTACTTCTTTTAAAATTGATTTTTAATAAAAAATTGTGTATTTTGGTATTCCATGACCGTGCTGATTGTTTTAGGCCATATAAAGCTTTTTTTAATTTACATACCTTGTTTTCATGCCCTTTTGATATGAATCCAGGTGGCTGCTCCATATATATTTCTTCCTGCAGATTTCCATTCAGAAAAGCTGTTGTTATATCCATATGATCTATTTCTAAATCCAATTCTACGGCTAATCCGAATAATAATCTGACTGTAGAAATTCTTACAACTGGAGCAAATGTTTCGAAATAATCTTCTCCATATTTCTGCGAGAAACCTTTCGCTACCAATCTTGCTTTATACCTTTGTACTTTTCCATCAGCATCCATTTTTAGTTTGAATACCCATTTACATTTAACTACATTCTTTCCTTGAGGACGAGTTACAAGATCCCAAGTATTATTATCAGATAAAGCTTGTAATTCTTCTTTCATTGCAATTTCCCATAAATCTTTGTCTGATCTTGATAATGCATCTCTAATATCCACAGGATCCACAAAATTTTTGGCTAAAAATGTAGATATGTTATCATTTTTCTTACTTTTTCTTTCTCTCAAATCATATCTCTTTTCTTGTACTTCATTTTCAATATTTTCTTGTTGTATTTCTTTTTCTATCATTTCATTTTCAATCTTTTCTTCAGATTCTCCTATTAAATCATTGTCATCACATTTTGTTTCCGATATTATTTTTATTTCCTGTATATCATGATTTTCTTTAGAAACATTATTTTCAATTACATTTTGAGAACTAGAAATATTATCACCTTCTTTATTTTCAATAAAAATAACATCTCTCGCTTTAATTATTTTATGAGGATTGTTGATGTCTATTAAACGATATCCCTTGGATGTTTCGCAATATCCTACCATTATATACTGACATGATTTTTTGTCAAACTTCTTTCTTTTTTCCTTTGGAATATGCACTTGAGCTTGGCATCCAAATATTCTTAAATGCGACAAATCTATTTTCTCATTGGTCCAAATTTCTTCAGGAACTGCATTTTGTAGCGCCGCTGTAGGTGACCTATTCTTTAAATAAATAGCTGTATTTAATGCTTCTGCCCAATATCGTTTGCTAATATTTGCATCAAACAATAGGCATCTGGCTTTTTCAACTATTGTTCGAATAGTTCGTTCCGCTACACCATTCTGCTGGGGTGTATACGGAATTGTTGTTTGGTGAACTATTCCATGAATTTTCAAGAAATTTTCAAATTCTTGATTGACAAATTCGGTCCCATTATCACTTCTTAAACATTTTATTTTCTTGCCTGTTTGGTTTTCTACTAAAGACTTAAATTCTTTAAATTTATGAAATACATCGCTTTTTCTTCTTAGCATGTATCCAAAAGTTTTTCTACTAAAATCATCTACAAAAATTAAACAATATTTAGCTCCTCCCCATGACATTTCCTCCATAGGACCAGCTACGTCTGAGTGTACAAGATCTAGTACGTCTTGTGCTCTACTTGTTTTATTCTTTGTAGGAAATTTTTGTACCGCCTGTTTACCTTCAATGCATCTTACACACGGTTCATTACTTTCTTCAGCAAACTTCATTCCACTAACTATTTCTTTTAGTTTCCTCATTCCTCTTCTGTTTAAATGTCCTAATCGTCTATGCCAAAGCATATGATTAGATACCGTTGCAGTTAAAACTCTCGTTTGCTCATTATTATTTCCTTGAGCAATATATAAACCATTTTTCAAAATTCCTTTAAATTCAACTGAACCACTTGCTCTATATGTTGATTTATCATACACCTTACATTGTGATTTATCAAAAACAACAATATAACCTTTTTCAGTCATTTTGTGTACAGAGAGTAAATTCGCAGATAAATTTGGTACATACATTACATTTTTTATAGTCTTTTCGCTTTGTCCAAAATTTATTTTCACTTCTCCGATACCATTAGATAATAGTTTCTCCCCATTGGCTAAAGATATGTCATTGTCTGATTGGTTATAATTCTTCATCCAGTCTTTCTTCATTGACATATGTGATGTAGCACCAGAGTCTATTATCCAATCAGTTGTTGAAGCCATTGCCATCAAAGCAGATGAAGTACTCAACAATGTTTGATTGTTGTATTTCTTCTTGCCCATCTTGTGATATACTTGATTATTTGTATTTTTGTTTTGAGGACAATCTGACATTTTATGTCCAACTTTTCCACAAGAATAACATTTAAACTTTTTCTTGGGATTACCTTTATGAAAATTTCTTGAATTTGAATGCAAAACTGCTTCACATTCATTATGTTGACTTTGAGACTTTTTTCTTGAATCTTCTTCTATAAGTTTTGATTTGACTTCTTCTGCAGAAAGTTTCTTATTATTATAAGTTAAAGCCATCACTAAAGGTTCATATTCTGAGCTAAGACCATTTAACATTACAAACGCAATAAAGTCATCTTCAATTTTTACGTCAATATCTGCTAATTTATGAACAGTTGACATGATATCACTGACGTATTCTTCCATAGAATTAAAATCTTCACGCTTTGTACGAAATAAATGTCTTTGCAGATCAAATTTCCTATTCATATCTTTCGCTTCAAATGCTTTTTGTAGATTACTCCAAGCTTCTTTAGCTGTTTTGGCATGATACACATGTACATAACATGTTGGCTTTATACATAAACTTATTTTTGCTAATGCCCTGTTATCACTCTCTGGACTTATGGCGACATCATTATTCACACCATTTTCTACTGTTTCCCACAAACCATCTAGCATTAAACTCATCTTCATGGCAAATTTCCATGATGCATAATTTGCTTGTCCCTCCAACTTTTCTATATTAGGTAGTGACGAGGAGAAAGACTGAACAGTAGTTGTAATATTAGGTGAATTAGGCATAATGATACCAAAAATAACAAAACGATATAACAAAACGATGAACAAATACTCTACTCTACAAAAGGTTTTATAATTAATAAAATGTTAGGCAAAATTCTGGGCCCATAACCTAAAGAAATCTGCTCCCTGGAATAATGTTCTTCCTGGATTAACAAATTTAACAGAGTCGCAATATAAATGAATTTATTAAGAATATAAAATGACAACTAATATTTATTTTTACATGTCATTTACTATATATGAAAAACTCATATTTCGTATCTATAACAACATATTTTTATATGTGATTACTTGATTCTAACATCAACCCGACAAGCTAAAGGACGGGAGGCAATTAGGGTAGAATTCAGACTGTCGCACGGATTATTCATAAACAAACAAAAATCTGCTGTCATGGGCAGATAGTACATGGGAGTTCGACAACATAGTTAAAACCGCATACACGGAGCGTCTAAACACTTGGGCAGCAAAACTAACTTTCATTTTCTTTTTACCTTCAGGTACAATATGGTGTTTCGTCAGTTTTGTTATTTTACTATCTTCGGTAAAACCGTCAATATCATATAACATTTTTATGTCGTCTCATTTTACTATTTTATCATTATTTACAATATTTTTAGTTAATAAATTATTTGTCATACACTTATGTAAATGCGGAGTATCAAAAATATGAATAATTTCGTGTACACCAACATTGTAAACATATTCATCTGATCGGCCACTCTGCTGACTCAAAGATCTTATTGCACTTCGATTACTACTGCCCATATCGCTGACAGATGTAACCACAACAAATTTTGTCTGTTCATGGACAGCTTTAATAATTTCTGTAATACGTGCCTTAAAAAAGGTTTAGCCAGGACTGTACAAAATAGAACGCAACTGGTTGTTTCCATGATTTGTGTAAGCCACGGATCATAAATACCAGGGCTTGATCTGCAATTTTATAATTGCATTGATTGTTAATCAATCTTACAATTTCGTCCTGACCTTTATTGTATGCCAAATGTGGACGTAACGACACTTAATCAAATAACAGTGTACAATACCTGTGAAGAGGGTTTTTATTGGTGGAACTTATATTTATATAAGAAAATAATTTACCATTAACTCCCGGACGTAAATTAATGTTCGCAAGGCTAATATTTAATGTTTTTGAACTGGGCAAAGGTAAAAGTTTGGATAAAAAGCGATACTCTCTAGGACTACTTTTTAATAACACAACATAAAATGCTTTTTCATCATTCGTGTACCTTCTGGCAAGAGGTTTTTTAATATAATTTGTTATTAAACTATTAATAAAAGTTTTGATCACAACAGGCATCCTGTGAACTTTTCGAATTGTTTGAGAATCCTATTTTGAGACAAATTAGTGTCTCTATATAAATTCGTGGTCCGGTTGTTTTAAATTTGTTATTAATTTTCTTGCTTTTAAATATTGTCCATATATTTTTCTTTTCTTGGGAGACAAATCTCTTGCTCTCGTCACGCCCATTCCTTTCAAAATACTGCCAGGTTGATTTTTTCGGCTTCTTTCCGAAAATTTTGGTAAACGTTTTTTCCAATTCGCGCCGTGGTGATAAAGTAGAAAATATCACAGGATTCAGCATTTGCTGCTCACCGGATAAACTTAATGAAATTTCGTGCATACTCCTGTACACGTCTGTAAGACTTGTGAATCTACTCAAGAAACAAATAATATCTTAGAAATATGCCAGTCTCATAATTATGTTCACTCATGTATAAAAAGAATAAAAAAATATTTATATAAAGAAATGTATATTTAGAGGAAGCGGAAGGATTAGATTAATATGATAAAAATAATAACTCTTAGAAAGTATTATATAATTTCTAACTTTTATATAACTGCCGATATCTTGGCTATCATAAGATAATCAGATGTCAGATATGCACATGTCATGTTTTAATTGTAGAAATATACAGTAAATGTAAAATACATACCTTCATTGCCAATTATTGTTAGCACAGCATTACGATTTAATTTTATTCGTAAATGTGTTGTTAAATATTCGGCCGTAAAATGAAAATCACTAATTCTATAATGCGCAGTAGTGGTTTTTGGTTTTCCATTAAATAAAGAATTCAAGTTCATATTTTCCAACCATTTTTCAAGAAAGAAATTACGGGTTATTAAAGCTATAAAATCTTGATGCAGGATTATTTAAACTGGATATACTGCAACCAGGAAAAATGCACTTCATTTCTTTCATTATTATAATTTAATTTAAAAAAATTATATCAATGCATTGTTAATAATAAGTTCTGTCGCAAACTTTGATATTAACTGAAAGAATATTTTTAATATATATATATATATATATATATATATATATATATATATATATATATATATATATATATATGTGTAAATGTAAATGTAAATGTGTTGTTAAATATTCGGCCGTAAAATGAAAATCACTAATTCTATAATGCGCAGTAGTGGTTTTTGGTTTTCCATTAAATAAAGAATTCAAGTTCATATTTTCCAACCATTTTTCAAGAAAGAAATTACGGGTTATTAAAGCTATAAAATCTTGATGCAGGATTATTTAAACTGGATATACTGCAACCAGGAAAAATGCACTTCATTTCTTTCATTATTATAATTTAATTTAAAAAAATTATATCAATGCATTGTTAATAATAAGTTCTGTCGCAAACTTTGATATTAACTGAAAGAATATTTTTAATATATATATATATATATATATATATATATATATATATATATATATATATATATATATATATATATATATATATATATATATATATATATATATATATATATATGTATATATATATATATTAACCTACGTGATCTTCAAAACATAAAATGCCGCTAAATTGAATGGTGTTGGCATCTAATTTTACATCATTGAACTATCATTTGCTAAAAAATAACTTCATGTGAACTCATTTGGAGTACCTAGCACTTAGATATAGTACCTATAAAGAGTAAGTCAGAAACAGCCTATTCATGTTTTTAGTTGACTGTTTCCAATAACTGTTTTTGGAATAGAATTTTGAAAGGCATATTTTTGAAAGGTATAGCGAATCTGTTTACTCAGATTAGGACAACTTTGTCTTGCGTAAGAGCCTACCACTTACATCATTACACCAGTAATTAGATAGGGAACCAGCATAGTTTCTCATGTATCTCTTGTCCTTTTATTGCCCTGTGTTTAACGCCTCCTTCCTCTCTTTTAGCCTGGTGAAGTTCCGATGCCGCTGTTAGTTTACATGGTTTTGAATGAAGGAGTGTTCGTTTTTAAGTCTTCATAAAGATTTTTGTTGAAGAAATAATCTCCTTGCCTATTGTCTTTCGCCATTTTACTGCACTCTGTATTTTGGTCAGGTGAGAAAATGTATTTTCTGTAAAGCAAGATTGCGTTATGTACAATTGCGACATTATCCATAAACTGAGAAGCGGCTGCCAATTTTGGCAGAGAATCTGCTACACCAGTTAGAGTTAGGGCGTTTGTTAGCACGTTACTCATTAAAATAACCAAAGCTAAAAAGGCTATGAGTAATCTATTTGTAACAATACTGTTATTTATTGTTATTTAATTAAACAACACCAAATTAAAATTAGAAATTCGTATCGACAATCTCATATCTTAAATATGCTGCCACCATCTGTGTTTTTACTAACAAAATACAGGAACTAATTTAAAAGAAACTCGAAACTCTTTTTAAATAACAATGTATTAATTACCGTAATAAAAATATATATTTACATAAACAGATTTAAATAGGAACAATGTTGAAAAATACAAAAATGTATAAAATAACTTACATAATCTAACATATAGGCAATATTAGACAAATGAGCTCTTTCCTACATACTTACTGACTAAACTATCAAAACAAAACTTGACACTTTTGGGTCGTCATTCTGATCATCAACCTCGAACTTGCACGACCTCATACTGACTACCGACTAATAATAATCTCCCCTTTTAAAAGCCTTACGCTCGAATTTATGTTTTTATTGTTATACAAATGACATCAAAATAGTGACTAATTTATAACTCTACGTCATCAATGGTAAATATCCCTTGGGAAAAACAACTTCTTACTTCAATTCGAAACCATGAATCATCAGAGCAGAATTTGGAATCCAGATAAATAACAAGATAACAACTTTAATTTAGATAAAATAAATATAGAAACAATTTGTCATACTGCCCCAAAGTCCAACTGTTACATATTCATGTAAGGAAAATGTCTTGTTTGACCACTGTTTCCGGTATGCACGATTGAATTTCACCAATTAGTTTAAGTGGGTGCAAAGCTTAATAAATGGGTACCAACGGGTACTTGTCAGCCATTTCTTCCTTTAAATTTCTGTTAATTATTACAATAAATTCATCTTGTACTCGTATGTTTACGTTTTGGTCTTTATTAATCGATAGGATTTTTCTCCAAGAAGGAAGTAAATATTTGTTTAAGACAGATACAGAGTAAAAAACTTGTCTCCGGAACCATGTACCTGGGTAAATTCTCGTTACTGCACACCGGATGAGCATGTAGCCATCTCCTTGTATTGAAACAATATGAGTAAAATATAGGGTTCGTAAGTCACGTGACAAACTACTTGAATCAAGGAAGGTTTGATGTTTACATAACAAATGTAACACTGAACGTATGTAACATTGTTACCCATAGGAATAAGCCAACACTAAACCTGGACTATGGAAGGGTACTATAAAGTACTTACCTTAATTACTAAAAATTGGATAAACACATTTTTATCAGGAACGCAGCGATAAGTCACTTGACTATTTGGTTCAGATTAGTGTAATTATACGCCATAATGAACCACATGTCCATCAGATCTAAAGGAGTAAGTCCCCTGATTTCAAGATCCGAATGTTATATGAATACCAGATCCTTGCCACAACAAAGTATCTAGTACTTACTAGGACTTCAAAATCAGTTTTCTTTTCAATCTATTTAATTCCTTCTCCAACGCAGCATAGCGGCAGCCTGAAGGTGAAGAGTGCCTTCTTTTTCACAATATCATTATCAGTACACTTTATTTAAAAAAACACAACACATAACCATTTGTTGAACGTTCGTATCCGACAGGTACAAATAACGGAATGAGTAAATAAATGAGCTGTAATGAGGTGTTACGTCGGGTGTTTTTTTTTTTGATTATATACTTTCAAATTTACCGACGGGTATGACATAATGCGACACTGCATAGTAATTATATCGGAGGACAAGCGAAGGAAAATTCTGTCATTTTTTATGCATAAGAAATTTATTATATTTTTTTTTTCGGAATAACAACATAATAAACACATCATATAGTACCATAACAACCATTCAATGGCTATTTTGTAATTGTAGAGTGATTTTCCAAAACGTGGTAAGTCATTTTTAGGCGAACTTGAAATAAACACAAGTGACAGTGCTTTTTTTTGAAAAAAGCCTGTAAGTTTAATACATAAATTGCATATGATGTAGATCCGTTTGAATAAAATATGTATACCCATTAAATAAAGTTTGAAAAACTGAACAATGTGACATAAAAAAATAGATTCCCTAAAAATAAGCCAGTACGTTCTGGAAAATCATTCCTCAATTTAAAATAGTATATCAAATAACTTTTTGTGTCAAACAATGAACTAAACATAAAAATTATTTAATAATTCAAAAAAAAAATTGGTATTACACTCATGGCTACTTTTGAATATTGTATAAAATTAAGTAGCTGCGTTGCTACGGGACTATAAAACATGAGTAGACTAATATGATGTTATATTCCACACTCGTGTAATAAATAATTATTATTAGCATATATAACACTTTTCTCAAAAATCCTATGGACTTCCAAAGGAACAGACTGCGGACCCATTGGGGGTCCGCGGACAACAATTTGGGATATATTAAACTATAATATACGTAATTTTTTAATTATTTTATTGAATTGCTTATTATATATGCGTATTTCCCATTATTGATGACGAAAATTTTAAAAATATCAATTTATGTGATTCTAATTATTAGTAAACCCCACTGTTTGAGAAAAAATTAACTTAAAAATATATTACGACAACGTATAACACTTTCTAGACCTATAAACCACTTTTAATTTAGATGAAGTTCCACAAATAATAAAATTCTAAATTGTGGAGGCCCTATTACATTTGCCCAGGTATCATAGTGGAAAACATTTATTCTAGAAAACAGTAAAACAAACATTCAAACAAATATAAGAACTAAATTAAAAATGGAGAGTGCACCATAACTTTTGTGCGTAAATAATTGAGCCCGATCAAATTCGAATCAGGGGTCATCAGAATCATAACCCGCCACTAACCTCATACTGAGTATTGTTGCAGCTATTGTTTTATATGGAAAATACGTATACAAAATATTATTAAATAATAAGATTAAATTGTAAGCATAGTAAGCCCAAAATACATTGAATGATTATTATTTTACTTTTGGGGTCCCAAAGTAAAGAATATTCCATGTGGTGATAAACTTTTCCAATTCTTGAGAAGTACGCAGTGAAAATATATAATAATTAAATTTAAACATTTTTGCTTTCGGTTGAAATATTTTGTTAAGATTAATCACATAAGCATATTTTATCTGTTGTAATATTTCTGAAGATATATCATTTGTAGAATATAAGAAAGCAACATGACTTTCTAATGTTTTTAGATAAATATCTCTAAAACAATTTACTCTCAAAGGTAGCAATGCTAAATTATTCATCTTACTGTAATATTCTTTGATATTAAGAAATAAAATGATTAAAATTAACATTTTCGCCATTTATTTCAAAATGTTTATAAATTTTTTTTAATACTTAACTTTTATACAACGTTGTTTAAAATGAACGATACGTGTTATGTATTGCAAACAAAACCAGCGTTGTGTAAGAAAATTTATTTGTGTTTATATTTCATTTCAATCAGATTAAAAGCAAATAAAACTGTTGTAGTACTCACTAAATATTAATATTATACTATTGTTATTTAAGTATTAAGGGCAATAAGTGCTTCCTATCGATCAATAACTTGTAAATAATACCTACTTCTTAGGAAAACCTATCGGTAAACATGAAAAAACCGAATGTGGAAAAAATAAATTTTAATGGGGGATTCTCCATTTTTTATTATTATTATTATTATTGTTTCTATCATTATTATAGATTCCGAAAGTGATGACGTCAAAATCGAGCGGGAAATAGAAAACCTAAAAGGTTTCGGGTTTCATTACTGCATGTTGAGAGTTTATTGTGAATGTACCGCACTAGTGCCAAATATAAATAGCTGTTATCTGTCAAGTGTAAATACAAAACCTTTTTAGAATTAAAAAAATATTTCTTATTAAGCTTATTATATAACACGATAAGATTTTTCAATTTAATCAATTAATAAAATTAAAAATGCATTTGAAAAATATTGAATATGGAAAATAAAAGAAGTAGGTATGCAAAATTTGAAAAGTAGGTTATTATATAAATCTGATATGGGCAGCACATTACCTTCCTTCAGTTCCAAGTATTTCGTACAAATTCCACACTGAAAGTTTCTTGCAAAAGATTCCAGATTCCCAGTACATTACCTTTAATGAGTTCTATGTATTCTGTACAGAAAGTTTCTATATTTCCAGTAAAACACAAACATATTGTCTCAATTGCACTTGACATTGACATCTGTCAATCAGAATTTTCTTAATATAGTAGATTTTCCATGTTTATAGCACAGCTGGCTGTTTTATAAAATTTAACTTCTTTATAATTTTGTAACTATTTATCCATTGAATATAAAGTATAAAATGTAATCAAATCGTATGGAGAATATAATATTCTTTAATGTTTATAATATTAAATATGAAAAAATTATATTTAACAGCGTTTTTTCAAGAAAAATTGTTAAAATCTTCAAATGAAGGTACTTTCGGTCGTCCAATTATAACCAAAATCTAATTATTTCTTCATATGGTTGTAAAGAAGAGGTATACGCAAAAATTATAATTTTGGAAAGGTGCTATTGGAGTTATACGATCCGAAAAATCGCCATACACACACATACATACATTCATACATCCATTCATCCATACATACATACATTCACACAGATATCATCGTAAAAATAGTAAAATCGTATTCTAGGAATCCTAAAACGTGCTTATTCATTAAAAACTCATCGATTTTTTTGACCAAAGACAATACCTTCCTTAACAAAAGGTGACGGAAGGTAAAAACATATTTTTTTACATGTGTTAAAAAGAACTTTTTTCATAATAGGTTTATAAAGTACGCCTTTTTGGATTCATGCTAAAAATCGCATATCCAGATTTTAGTGAATAAGCACGTTTTAAGGTCCCCAGAATCCGATTATAACATTTTTACGATGATGTCCGTATGTGTGAGTGTGTGTGTGTGTGTGTGTGTGTGTGTGTGTGTGTGTGTGTGTGTGTGTGTGTGGATGTGAGTGTGTGTGTGTGGATGTTGGATCCACGATTTCTCTAATACTATAAGACTTAAGACATTTTTAACTACGGATTCCTCAATCTAACAATAATGAGAGTCGAGTCAGTTTTGGTAACAATTGGACAACCGAAAGTAGTAGTTACAAGAAAAAACTCATCTAAATATTATTTATCGAAAATTTATGTAAATACTTATATTAAAGAACGTTAAATTCTTTATTCGATAAATATAAATTCATTATTATATCTTCTATAGATTTACAGACAAAGAAATGCATATAAAATAATTTGATGTAAAAATTCTTAGATCAAACTACTTCAAGGCAAGAAATTCAAATGTTTGTAATTCACACATAAATGTCACTGTCAAAAATATTTGTATGCTACTGTCAAAAATATTTGTACATCTTTATGAAGATTATGAAAATAAATAAAAAGTCAACAACGCAAAAGAATATACCTAAAAAAGTATATAAATGGAATTTGCGAAAAAATGACGAATAAAAGAAAAGGAAAGTAGAAAAAAATTCAGGATATTGAATATAAAGAAAATGTATGTATTGTACATAATTTATATTAAAATAATTATTTTGTAGTGAGACATGAATATATATGTATTTGTATCTAAATATATTTTTCGTTTTATGCGTACAACCAGGTAAAATATCTGGCGAGAGGTTATGTGCTGGCCACGTCAGATTTTTACCTGGTTGTACGCATAAAACGAAAAATATATTTAGATACAAATACATATATATTCATGTCTCACTACAAAATAATTATTTTAATATAAATTATGTACAATACATACATTTTCTTTATATTCAATATCCTGAATTTTTTTCTACTTTCCTTTTCTTTTATTCGTCATTTTTTCGCAAATTCCATTTATATACTTTTTTAGGTATATTCTTTTGCGTTGTTGACTTTTTATTTATTTTCATAATCTTCATAAAGATGTACAAATATTTTTGACAGTAGCATACAAATATTTTTGACAGTGACATTTATGTGTGAATTACAAACATTTGAATTTCTTGCCTTGAAGTAGTTTGATCTAAGAATTTTTACATCAAATTATTTTATATGCATTTCTTTGTCTGTAAATCTATAGAAGATATAATAATGAATTTATATTTATCGAATAAAGAATTTAACGTTCTTTAATATAAGTATTTACATAAATTTTCGATAAATAATATTTAGATGAGTTTTTTCTTGTAACTACTACTTTCGGTTGTCCAATTGTTACCAAAACTGACTCGACTCTCATTATTGTTAGATTGAGGAATCCGTAGTTAAAAATGTCTTAAGTCTTATAGTATTAGAGAAATCGTGGATCCAACATCCACACACACACACTCACATCCACACACACACACACACACACACACACACACACACACACACACACACACACACACACACACACACTCACACATACGGACATCATCGTAAAAATGTTATAATCGGATTCTGGGGACCTTAAAACGTGCTTATTCACTAAAATCTGGATATGCGATTTTTAGCATGAATCCAAAAAGGCGTACTTTATAAACCTATTATGAAAAAAGTTCTTTTTAACACATGTAAAAAAATATGTTTTTACCTTCCGTCACCTTTTGTTAAGGAAGGTATTGTCTTTGGTCAAAAAAATCGATGAGTTTTTAATGAATAAGCACGTTTTAGGATTCCTAGAATACGATTTTACTATTTTTACGATGATATCTGTGTGAATGTATGTATGTATGGATGAATGGATGTATGAATGTATGTATGTGTGTGTATGGCGATTTTTCGGATCGTATAACTCCAATAGCACCTTTCCAAAATTATAATTTTTGCGTATACCTCTTCTTTACAACCATATGAAGAAATAATTAGATTTTGGTTATAATTGGACGACCGAAAGTACCTTCATTTGAAGATTTTAACAATTTTTCTTGAAAAAACGCTGTTAAATATAATTTTTTCATATTTAATATTATAAACATTAAAGAATATTATATTCTCCATACGATTTGATTACATTTTATACTTTATATTCAATGGATAAATAGTTACAAAATTATAAAGAAGTTAAATTTTATAAAACAGCCAGCTGTGCTATAAACATGGAAAATCTACTATATTAAGAAAATTCTGATTGACAGATGTCAATGTCAAGTGCAATTGAGACAATATGTTTGTGTTTTACTGGAAATATAGAAACTTTCTGTACAGAATACATAGAACTCATTAAAGGTAATGTACTGGGAATCTGGAATCTTTTGCAAGAAACTTTCAGTGTGGAATTTGTACGAAATACTTGGAACTGAAGGAAGGTAATGTGCTGCCCATATCAGATTTATATAATAACCTACTTTTCAAATTTTGCATACCTACTTCTTTTATTTTCCATATTCAATATTTTTCAAATGCATTTTTAATTTTATTAATTGATTAAATTGAAAAATCTTATCGTGTTATATAATAAGCTTAATAAGAAATATTTTTTTAATTCTAAAAAGGTTTTGTATTTACACTTGACAGATAACAGCTATTTATATTTGGCACTAGTGCGGTACATTCACAATAAACTCTCAACATGCAGTAATGAAACCCGAAACCTTTTAGGTTTTCTATTTCCCGCTCGATTTTGACGTCATCACTTTCGGAATCTATAATAATGATAGAAACAATAATAATAATAATAATAAAAAATGGAGAATCCCCCATTAAAATTTATTTTTTCCACATTCGGTTTTTTCATGTTTACCGATAGGTTTTCCTAAGAAGTAGGTATTATTTACAAGTTATTGATCGATAGGAAGCACTTATTGCCCTTAATACTTAAATAACAATAGTATAATATTAATATTTAGTGAGTACTACAACAGTTTTATTTGCTTTTAATCTGATTGAAATGAAATATAAACACAAATAAATTTTCTTACACAACGCTGGTTTTGTTTGCAATACATAACACGTATCGTTCATTTTAAACAACGTTGTATAAAAGTTAAGTATTAAAAAAAATTTATAAACATTTTGAAATAAATGGCGAAAATGTTAATTTTAATCATTTTATTTCTTAATATCAAAGAATATTACAGTAAGATGAATAATTTAGCATTGCTACCTTTGAGAGTAAATTGTTTTAGAGATATTTATCTAAAAACATTAGAAAGTCATGTTGCTTTCTTATATTCTACAAATGATATATCTTCAGAAATATTACAACAGATAAAATATGCTTATGTGATTAATCTTAACAAAATATTTCAACCGAAAGCAAAAATGTTTAAATTTAATTATTATATATTTTCACTGCGTACTTCTCAAGAATTGGAAAAGTTTATCACCACATGGAATATTCTTTACTTTGGGACCCCAAAAGTAAAATAATAATCATTCAATGTATTTTGGGCTTACTATGCTTACAATTTAATCTTATTATTTAATAATATTTTGTATACGTATTTTCCATATAAAACAATAGCTGCAACAATACTCAGTATGAGGTTAGTGGCGGGTTATGATTCTGATGACCCCTGATTCGAATTTGATCGGGCTCAATTATTTACGCACAAAAGTTATGGTGCACTCTCCATTTTTAATTTAGTTCTTATATTTGTTTGAATGTTTGTTTTACTGTTTTCTAGAATAAATGTTTTCCACTATGATACCTGGGCAAATGTAATAGGGCCTCCACAATTTAGAATTTTATTATTTGTGGAACTTCATCTAAATTAAAAGTGGTTTATAGGTCTAGAAAGTGTTATACGTTGTCGTAATATATTTTTAAGTTAATTTTTTCTCAAACAGTGGGGTTTACTAATAATTAGAATCACATAAATTGATATTTTTAAAATTTTCGTCATCAATAATGGGAAATACGCATATATAATAAGCAATTCAATAAAATAATTAAAAAATTACGTATATTATAGTTTAATATATCCCAAATTGTTGTCCGCGGACCCCCAATGGGTCCGCAGTCTGTTTCTTTGGAGGTCCATAGGATTTTTGAGAAAAGTGTTATATATGCTAATAATAATTATTTATTACACGAGTGTGGAATATAACATCATATTAGTCTACTCATGTTTTATAGTCCCGTAGCAACGCAGCTACTTAATTTTATACAATATTCAAAAGTAGCCATGAGTGTAATACCAATTTTTTTTTTTGAATTATTAAATCATTTTTATGTTTAGTTCATTGTTTGACACAACAAGTTATTTGATATACTATTTTAAATTGAGGAATGATTTTCCAGAACGTACTGGCTTATTTTTAGGGAATCTATTTTTTTATGTCACATTGTTCAGTTTTTCAAACTTTATTTAATGGGTATACATATTTTATTCAAACGGATCTACATCATATGCAATTTATGTATTAAACTTACAGGCTTTTTTCAAAAAAAAGCACTGTCACTTGTGTTTATTTCAAGTTCGCCTAAAAATGACTTACCACGTTTTGGAAAATCACTCTACAATTACAAAATAGCCATTGAATGGTTGTTATGGTACTATATGATGTGTTTATTATGTTGTTATTCCGAAAAAAAAAATATAATAAATTTCTTATGCATAAAAAATGACAGAATTTTCCTTCGCTTGTCCTCCGATATAATTACTATGCAGTGTCGCATTATGTCATACCCGTCGGTAAATTTGAAAGTATAATATCAAAAAAAAAAAACACCCGACGTAACACCTCATTACAGCTCATTTATTTACTCATTCCGTTATTTGTACCTGTCGGATACGAACGTTCAACAAATGGTTATGTGTTGTGTTTTTTTAAATAAAGTGTACTGATAATGATATTGTGAAAAAGAAGGCACTCTTCACCTTCAGGCTGCCGCTATGCTGCGTTGGAGAAGGAATTAAATAGATTGAAAAGAAAACTGATTTTGAAGTCCTAGTAAGTACTAGATACTTTGTTGTGGCAAGGATCTGGTATTCATATAACATTTGGATCTTGAAATCAGGGGACTTACTCCTTTAGATCTGATGGACATGTGGTTCATTATGGCGTATAATTACACTAATCTGAACCAAATAGTCAAGTGACTTATCGCTGCGTTCCTGATAAAAATGTGTTTATCCAATTTTTAGTAATTAAGGTAAGTACTTTATAGTACCCTTCCATAGTCCAGGTTTAGTGTTGGCTTATTCCTATGGGTAACAATGTTACATACGTCAGATTTTTACCTCTCGCTAAGAGAGGTATTGTATTCATGCTAAAAATCGCATATCCGGATTTTAGTGAATAAGCACGTTTTAAGGTCCTAGAATCCGATTATAACATTTTTACAATGATGTCCGTATGTGTGTGTGTGTGTGTGTGGGTGGATGTGTGTGTGTGTGTGTGTGTGTGTGTGTGTGTGTGTGTGGATGTTGGATTCACGATATCTCAAATACTATAAGACTTAAGACATTATTAACTACGGATTCCTCAATCTAACAATAATGGGAAGAGTTGATTAAGTTTTGGTAACAATTGGACAACCGGAAGTAGTAGTTACAAGATAAAAATCATCTAAATATTATTTATCGAAAATTTATGTAAATACTTATATTAAAGAACGTTAAATTCTTTATTCGATAAATATAAATTCATTATTATATCTTCTATAGATTTATAGATAAAGAAATGCATATAAAATAATTTGATGTAAAAATTCTCAAATAAAACTACTTCAAGGCAAGAAATTCAAATGTTTGTAATTGACACATAAATGTCACTGTCAAAAATATTTGTATGCCGCTGTCAAGATTAAGGAAATAAAAAAAAAGTCAACATCGTAAAAGAATATACGTAAAAAAGAATATAAGAGAAATTTGCGAAAAAATGACGAATATAAAGAAAAAGAAAAGGAAAGTAGAAAAAGAAAATTTCAGGATATTGAATATAAAGAAAATGTATGTATTGTACATAATTTATATTAAAATATCCCATAGATTTTGCAAATATATGTGAGAATTATTTTGTAGTGAGACATGAATATATGTACTCGTATTTGTATTTAAAAATATTTTTCGTTTTATGCGTAGGGGCCTGTTTCTCAAAAAATACTAGTTTACTAGTTACAAGTTACTAGTTATAAGTGAAATTTTCAATAGTACTAGTAAATTTTGTTTCTGAAAGAATGTTTCTGAAAAATATTTTACTAGTTTACAAGCAGTTCACAAGTTAATAGTTACAAGTGAAATTTTATTAGTCAAGTAAAATAGTGTTCCTGAAACATTTTCAATAGTCTAGTAGTTTTTTACTTCCTTGTACGAAGTAAAGGAAGTATTGTAATCGCGAAAAATTTCGGTTTTGAGATTTCAACGGAAATATCCATTTTGACCATCCCTGAATCCATTTTGACTAATTTCGTCGTGACGTCTGTACGTACGTACGTACGTACGTACGAACGTACGTACGTACGTACGAACGTACGTGCGTATGTATCTCGCATAACTCAAAAACGGTAAGCCGTAGAAAGTTGAAATTTTGTATTTAGGACTTCTATAGCATCTAGTTGTGCACCTCCGTTTTTGGTCATTACATAATTTCCAGAAATGGTACTTTATTTGAAGCCCATAATAGATTTTAATGAAAAACTATATTAAAATATAATCCAAAACGTTTCAAATTTGGTATATAAGACTTTTATATCAAATGGAATAACATAGCAGATTTTAGTTAAAACAGGCTAACCGGAAGTGATATATTACCTGAAGTTGTTAACAGTTTTTCTTGAATAAAATGGTTTTATTTTGATTTTAGAAATAAATGCTTCAAATAAGAGTTTTAGAGAATTAAATTCTGCGTCTAGCACATCAAGTATTATTAAAATAGCCCTTTGTATAAGCGAGATATGTAAATTTAAAACTTAGATACTTTTTGGTTTTTGTAATGAAGCTTGCTATGGATTAGGACAAAAATAACAAAAAAATAAAAAATAGATGTTAATGTCAAATTATGTCAAACACGTGCAATTTTATAATTGGGTCTATACTTCATCTTCATATTGGTCTTGCGTACAAGGAAGTCGTGTGGTGTCCACATCAGATTTTTTTTTTTAAATAATAGCATTATATTCAAATATTCTTTAAATCAAGTGATCCAATTTTCTGACTGTCATTTTCAAGTGTTTGATATTGACAATAAATTATTTATATTTCAATGAAAATGTCTTCGCTGGATGCGAAACTAACTATTTTGGGGATGATTGAGATGCTAAAAGTATTTTATTTGGAGCATTCTCTAATAAATTGTCAAAAACCGACAAAGTAAATGAATGGACAAAAATATGCCAAACATGTCACGCTTTGGGTTTGGTAAGACAGGAGAAGGATTATAAATATATTAGGGACGCATTTTGGCCAAATTTTAAAAAAACTACATTGGTAAGATTATTTACCTATGATAATTACGCTAAAGAACTAAATAATATTAAGATAAAATTCGTTAAGAAAACACTATCTTGTAGACGTAATCTTAAATAAACTAATAGGCCATATTTATTCCAATAGACTAAAATTGACAATGCTAAACAAACTGGAGGAGGTGGTGGAAAGAAATCTAAAAAAACTCCTATTGATGATATTATTTTGAAAATAATAGGAAAAGAATCACCATCAATTATTGGTTTAAATCAAAAAGATTTACTAATCGAAAATAAGGAAAATATGAGTAACATCAATAATGAGGTAGATTTTTTTTACTTTATTAATTAGTATCCTAAATTAATCGTTGTCATGACATGTAGGGCATACCACTCGTTCTTCCTGTAAATTTACCGGAAATCCGACAAAAAAAATTAAAGAGATTTTTGACAAAAGGGAGTTTATCTTTTGAAGAACGCGAAACCGATTTAGGCCTAAAGAGACAAAAATTAAAATTACAAATTGAGTATTTGGAGTTACAAAATTATAAAGCTAAATTGGAAATTTTGCAAAAAGAAAAGGAATTGGGATTTAAAAATAGATGTAAATTTACAGTAGGGATAAAAGACGAAGAAGAAAGTTTAAGTAATGATAAATATAATGAAAATATTTTTACGTTAAATGAAAACGGAGAAATAGTGGAAACAGATGGAAGGAATTTTTTTTAGATTAAGTTAATAAAGTTTTATTAATGTCATTAAAAAGTAGTAATAAATAAAATTAAATTATGTTCGAAAATAATTTTGAATTCTTTGAAACTTTTTAGCAGCTTGCATATCCTCTTCTTCCGCTTCCTGTAGATTTTGGCCAAAATTTACATTGCAGTCATCAGGATCAGGTTCATTTCTAATAGCATCCAATTCCTCATGATTTATATTTCGTGCAAAGTTGCACTGTGTTACACAGCAATTAAAAATTTGGCATGCAAACGCTGGGTCAACGCGTAAATAATTTAAACACGGAATTTTTTCTTTTAATACTCCAATGGCACACTCTATCACTCTTCGTGTTGCCTTATGAGCACGAAGAAAGCGTAAGTTGGCATCATCATTTATATCGGTCATAATTGGAGGTATTAGCCACTTTTTTAGTGGATATCCGCTGTCTCCAAGAATAATCCCATTTGGTATAGGCCTCCAGCCTCCTTCCATTCTATTAAACAACCCACTCCTCCTTAATACCCTCGCGTCATGCGTCCTGGCCAATTGGCATAGGAATAATAGAATTTTAAATCTGGTCCACACACCACCATACAATTTATAGAATGGTTTCCGTACCGGTCTACAAATTGTTCCTCATTTTCTTTGGGGGCATCTATTTTAATTAAAGTTCCGTCTATACAGCCGCAAACCATTGGAAATCCTCCAAGTTTAAAAAATTGTTCAACAATGCTAGACATATTTGTTGGCCATTGCACAAATTGTGGAAACATAATATCTAAAACACTTTTCACCACATTATGTACAGCTCTGCTTACACTTGCCTTGCAAACACCGTGCATATCTCTAACAGCGTGAAATTGAACGCCTGTACCAAGCCAATGAAGAGCAATTTGTAGTTGTATTTTTACGGATAATGCATGGTTTCTGTTCGTATCTCGCTGAAGAATAGGTCCCAATAAATTGATTAATATTTCTAACTTATTTGCCGTGAGTCTAAATCTCTCGTTAAACTCATATGAGGTTTCTATATAGGCATAATTTACTCTTGATTTAAATAGTTTTTGACGACGCACCACTACTTTCTTCATCACTAGACTCGGAGTCACTTGACCACGTTATTATATTATTTAAAAAAATATATTAACATTAAACATAAACAATGACAGACACTATATGAAACTAAATTAACATTAACAAAGAAACATTGAATTACATAAGAAAATACACGAACTCTAAAATAATAAGACTAGTAAAATTTATATTCAAAATTTACAAGACTTTTGACATTTGAAGCTTTTCTCTAGTAAATTCGAGAGGTAATGTCCAATTGGCCACACAGATTATGGGGTCTCGTGGCCGAGTGCTTGAGTGTCTGGTCGTGAATCTGGGGAACCGGGTTCGATCCCGACCGACACCAAATATTTCGAATTTTAAATGGCACAAAAATGACCCCTGTGGTGCACTCTCCACGCCAGCAATGAGTGCCCGTGAGGTGACGCCTGGTAAACGCCCGCACGGTACAAATATGTCATCATCATTACCGATATCTGCGTACAGAGCAGATTGGCACACCCAGCAATGGGTAATATGCCGTGGTGATATATTTATATTTATTTTTAATTATTTTCTCTAGTAAATCACTAGTCTGACAGAAAACTCAAATATTTTTAGAAACAAAATACTAGTATTTTTTGTCAAATACACTAGTAAATTAACTAAAACTATTATAATTACCAATTACAAGCGTTAGGACCTCTGGCATGGTTGACATGTTGAGTAATCTTGACTACTCTGTTTAACTTTTCACTTGTTGTATTACTGATGATGAGAACTTAGTTCTCGAAATACGTATCTAGTTTTTGTTAAAATTAATTTTAAGGTTAAGGGGTAATTATAATAGTTTTAGTTAAATTTAACCTTAGACTCCATCTATTATTAACACTAGTAAATACTAGTTCCCAACTTGTAACTAGTATTTTACACTTGTATATTTCAGAAATAAAAACTAGTAAACTTCACTAGTATTACTAGTGTAGGGACTAGTAATACTAGTCCCGTATTTTATGAGAAACAGGCCCCAGGTAAAATATCTGGCGAAGGTTATGTGCTGGCCACATCAGATTTTTTAATACATGAAAATGTGAAAAAGTGCACTTTTTTAACGCTGCGGAGTGAAATAATGAAACGCTACGGCACTTTTTTCACGCTCCCATTTCAGACGTAAAAAAAATTGTATGGAACTCGTGAGTAAATTATATCTTTTTTCACTCGAAGGATTTGCGCACTCGCCGTCGGCTCGTTCGGCAAATTTACCTGCTCGTGAAAAAAGGTATACTTTACTCTCTTGGTACATAAATAGCTATTGTCACACCATAAATATAAATACATAAATAATATACAGCATGAAAATGAGTGCATGTTACAAATATATAGGGTATGTAGGGGATGCAAAAAGTTCAAATAAACAAAATCTATGTGATAATGAAGGATATGGAACAACTTATGCACTGTAGTGTCAATCGTTTTCTTTTTCGATCAGTAACAAGCCGAATTCTTTACCGTAATGTTGTAGTGTGCGTGTACTACTATAGTGCTGATCATATACCTATTAACTAATATATTGCGGATCCTTTACTTTTCTTGAAGCCATAGGTGCCCACAGGGGGGTGGGGTCGAAAGGGTCGACTGACCCCCCTTTCATTTATGGACTGTATCCATTTTTAAAAATAAAATAATAATTTTTTTATTTCAATGTATCATTGTATTTTTTAATAATTATTCGTAATATTTTCTTATATTTTATTTATTTATTTATTTAACATACACTGCTCAACAGATAAATCCAATTACTGAGCAGGATAAAAATCATCACATAAAAAAAATTTATAATATAAAGAACATAATAAAATACAACACAACGTAGAATACAATTACAAAATGTAGATTAACATACAAAAAAGTGAAATAGTATTACAGAAAGTAACTAAGAAAAATTGATGATAGGCTACTAAACAATGAAAGAATGAAATTTTTTAGGGGAATACTGAAAGACATCTACATCACTAAATTTAAGTTGATAGATTAAGCACATCTGGAAAATAGGTGATTTATAAGAAACGTTAGTACGGACAGAAGGTAAATAAAATGTTTGAGAATTTCTCGTGAACACAGAAGGAGTATGAAAATTAATAAGTGAAACACATCGAGAGTCATCAACTGTCCCGTGAATTAATTTAGATAAATAGTGAACACATAAAACTTGCCTACGATGTAGTAAGCTACGAACATTGAACGTATTAAACAAGTGCTCATAAGGCACTGATCTATCAGGGTAAACATTATTTCGTTTAAAATATAAAAATCTAAGAAACTTCCTTTGCACTTTCTCCAAAAGATCCTGATGTACTTCATAAAATGGGTTCCATATTACGCCAGCATATTCAATTTTGGAACGGACGAAAGAGTTATAAAGTGTTACTAGACAAGAAAGATTTGCAAATTGTCTTGAATTTCTAATTATAAAACCAAGTAATTTTAACGCACTTTTAAAAAGTTGTTGAATATGAGTACCAAAAGTAAATATTTTGTCAAATTTTACACCAAGATCCACAATTTGATAAAGTGTTATTGTTTAATTTGTAATTAAATTGTATAGGTAATAACTTTCTTGAGTATGAAACTACCTTGCACTTACTAATATTTAAATGTAAATTGTTCTGTAAACACCATTCATACAAATTGTAAAGATCTTGCTGTAGAAAAGTGCAGTCAGAGTACGAGTTGTCAGAGTAAAATATTTTCAGATTATCAGCGAAGAGCAAACTCTCGCAATTTAAGACATTAGTTATATCGTTCACAAATAATAAAAATAATAAGGGACCCAGAGTAGATCCTTGGGGTACACCGGAAGTGGCTATGAAAGTGGGCGATTTGTTGTCAAGAAATTGGACAAAGAGTTGTCTATTAAGAAGGCATGATGGTAGAAGAGAAATGAGAGGTTGAGAAAGAGAGAAGGTATGAAGTTTGCGAATTAAGACACAGTGATCAATCCTGTCGAAAGCCTTAGCAAAATCAGTGTATACAATCGACCTGTCTCCTACTATCCAGAACTCGTGAAACATAGTGCGAAAAATACATTAGATTACTTACAGTTGATCTGTTACGCATGAAGCCATGCTGTGCTGGCGTAATAGAATTTCTAACTTTATTATAAATAGAGTGGTAGATAATCTTTTCAAAAATTTTGCTAAAATTAGAAAGAAGGGATATACGTCGATAGTTCATAATATCCGTTGGATTACCACATTTAAAAATCGGAACAATTTTAGTTATCTTCCAACTGTCGGGAAAAACACTAGTCTTTAAACAAAGATTAAATATTTGAAATAAGGCTTTCGATAGAGGATATGCGCAGTCTTTAATGATTAGGGCTGGAACAAGATCTGGGCCACATGTAAGGTTGGACTTGAGTTGCTTAATAGAGTGCTCAATATCATCTACGGATATATGATTAAGATTAACAAAATTTTTAAATACAGAGTGAAGTTGGTCTGAAAGAGAATTAGTTGCAGTTGAAGAAGTGGAGAAAACAGATTTCAAAAATGTATCAAACGAATCAGCCATTTTACCAGATGAAGTTAATTCAGTGCCGTTAAAATACATAGTTTTAGGAAAAGTAGATGTTTTTCGTTTAGAATTAATAAAATTCCAAAATTTACTAGGGTCTCTTATTGTATATTCACAGTTCTTAATATAGTTATTGTAAGCTAGTTTAATATCAGACTTTAATTTATTTCTTAAATTGATGTAATTGTTACAGTAATGTTGGTTATTAGGGACATTATTATGTAGCTTTCTGTAATGCTCTTTCATACGAATGGTGTGGATTATATCGCGTGTAAACCAAAGTGGGTACTTATTCCTACAAGTAACCTTGCGTGGAGCACATTCATCAAACATAGCATAAAGAGAATTACAAAAATAATTACAGGCATCATTAACATAATTATATTGCTTCAGTGTGTCCCAATCAAAGTCACCTATAAGACTATTTAATTTATTAAAATCAGTCTTTCTGAAATTATAAGTGAGACATATTTTTTTACTTAAAAAATTTCTAGAGCTGTTGATAAGAGTTGTTATATCGAATTCCGTAACTAAAACGGGTTCGTGATCATACTCTATATTAAATAAAAATTCTTCGCTATGTCTGACAGTACAAGTGATATACGAGACAACAACATCTAGGATCCTGTTATTTTTGTTGAGTATTGAATTAAATTGATTTGCATTGAAAAAATCAACAAACCTATTAAATGAAACAACTTTTTGGGAAGGTGTGTCGGAAACTAAATCAGGCAAATTAAAATCACCAAAAATAACAAAATTGTCAGCTTGTAGAAAATTAAGGCAGTCAAAAAATTCAAAGATTGCATTGTAAGATTAAATATCTGAAGCAGGTGGAATGTACGTAACAAATACATAAAAAGCGGTATTATTTAACATAATTTTTGCACAAATAATATCGACATTTATAGGAAGAATGTTTGTAAAGTCACTAAGATCAACAGAACATGAAGAAAATTTATTATTAATCATTAGTAAAACTCCGCCATCGCGATTAAGATTGCATAATTTGAATTTTCTGTAGCTGCGATGAATTGAAAAACAATCAGTAACTGAGATCAATACACTTTCAGTGAGCCAAGTTTCTGTGAAGACTAAGATATTATAATCAACTACATGAGTAAGGGCTTGAAGAATATGTATAACTTAGAATTCATACCTTGAAAATTTTGGTAATAATAATTTAATTTTTTTATCAAGCTGCAAGACTTACTGTGATTGCTATTCAGAACCAAGGATGCTTTTCTTAAATTGTTTTAAAGTATCTTTAAAAACATGACACTCACGGTCCCAAGCGCAGTGATCAGTGACGACATAGGTTTTATGAGACTCGTTAAACTTAATAGCAGTGGCGTGCGGTGAAATTTTGGTCGGGTATGCGCCAAGGATAGGAAAAGATTTAATTTTTGTAGTTACGATATTTATTGAATACTTTAATATAACAGAAAAAAAAAACAATATTAATTTATATAACTAATTATTTGTAAATAAATTCCATTCTTCTTTCTTTTTTACAAAATTCTTGAATTATTTCAGAATGAAAATTATCGTTAGTTTGCATTTCACATAGATAAGATTTCTCAATGGACAACAGTCCTAAGCTTGACAATCTTTCTTGTCCCTGGGATGATCGTCTATATGATTTTATGCGCTTCAAAGCCGAAAATGAGCGTTCAACCGAAGCTGTAGAACTCGGAAGTGTCAGAAATAGGCAAGCCAGTTTATAAATTTCTGGCATACCTTTGTTTAGTTCTAATGAACACATATGTGTAACTAATTCATGTGGATATTTTTCCTGGAAATCTTCCCATCCATAAGCTACTATTAATTCATTTTTTAGTCGCACGTAATCAAATGTATCTGTGTAAATTTCTTTTAAACAATTAAGTTTCATTTCCGGAAAATTATTTTTAAAGATACTATACTTTGAAGGATTCAATAATTCTAAAAATTATAACTTTTTCATGGAGTGAAAACGGTCATGGAAATGAACTATAAGTGCATCAATGATTTGATAACATAACTGTCGATATGAATCTTCACTGCATGGTCCTTTACGTCTTTTCCTAATTTCTTTCATTTCTATATTTAAATTTTGTAATTTCTCATTAACTGTGTTCCAGTATTTATTAAAATTATTTCTTTCGTCAAGAATTAATTCTGCAGTTTCTTCAATTTTTTTAAAACAAAATGATATGTCAAATGATTTCGCTTGCAAAACTTCATATAAAACATCAGTATAGGAAAATATTCTGCAAAATATTGTTAGAAAGAAGCAACTGTCTGCATTTGAAAGGAAAGAATAAAAACCCTGAGTTTTTACTATAGTATCTTCGTCCCAATTTGTAGAGTTTTCCATTATATGGTTAAAAGCTCAATCAATTCTGCATAATAGTCGTGAACGGTATTAATTAAACGTGAACTAAAATTCCACCTAGTTGGGGCTACTCGTGTTAATTTCCGAGACATAAATTTATTTAGTTCCTCATTTCTTTTAGGTGACTTAGAAAAAAAAGCTGATAGTCCCGAAAGAGTTGAAAAAAATATTTTACATTCTGAGATATTTGTAAATATTTGTTGTAAAATTAAATTTAATTTATGAGCAAAACAATGTATGAATATGGCTTTTGGATATACAGTTTGCACTTTAGCACATAGACCATTCAAGTGACTTGCCATTACTGCGGCACCATCATACGTTTGGCATACTAGCTGATTCCCTATTCCATATTCATTTACAATATTTTGAACATGTTTAAATAATCCTTGGGCCGTTTTGTCACTACTTACGTCTACAAATCCAATAAATCTCTCATAAATTTTACCATCCTCTGTAACGTACCGTAGTACTGTAGATAATTGTGACAAATTTGAGACATCAGATGTTTCATCAATTAAAATAGCCACAAAGTTAGATTTCTTAATTTCTTTTTTTATTTTATTTAAAAGTACTTTGCTTATGGATTCGATTAAATCATTTTGTATGTGATTAGATGTTCCTTTAAATATTGTCGATGATTCCATATGAGATTTAAGAACAGGATCATAATTGCTTAATAAATTTAAGGTTTCGACGTAAATCCCTCGATTTAATGAATCTCTGTTTTCAACATGCCCACGAAATGGCAGTTCTAATTTTGCTAAAAAGCAAACTACATCTATCAATCTTTTTAAAATTTCTCGATTTTTTTTACATTTTCATTGTGCATTTTATTTGCTCTCTTCGATTCTTCATTAATTTCTAATTCAATTCTAACTTTCCCGAATGTTTGTAATTGTAGAAAACATTTTAAATGGTTCTGTGATCGCGAATGTTTTTGAATTGCAACTGAATAACAATTTAAATTTTCGAATCCTTGTTTGTTCCACACAGTTACATCGGTTGAAATTAAAAGGCATGGCCAACAAAATAATTTTCCAAATTATGCTGATCCACATAACCAGGAAACTTTTTCATATTCTGTTACATGAAAATGTCGTGTAAAACTTTTACTTTTGTCCTTCTGAATCGTTTTTAAATTTTTTAATTCAGGAGTAGGTTTTCCACTTTTGACAATTTTATTTTTCTCGTCAAATGTTCTTCTCGAAAATGGCTTTTCTAATAATTTTTTAATAATGCAATTCATAGTTATCTAAAATCATGCGCGGTATTATAATATTGTAGAAGAAAATCATTAAAAGCAAAATAAATAACAATATCTATGTTCTTGTGCCTGTAGACTAACAAAAATTTATTTTATTATGTAATTCTGTATGGTGGACAGCAAAATATACCCGGGTAAGCGATGAATTTAGCGCTTACCGGCTCACCTACCACGTGCACTCCCCTCTCCTATTTCTCTCAGTTCCTCAAGCGTCGCCCTGCCCCGATCCATCCTCTAGTCATGCGGCAGAGTTTAGCGCTATCCGCTAGCCTTTTTCCAGTGTTATTCATATTATACAAGTAGAACTAAATAAAATTTAAAAATATAGAATTTATTTTACATATAATTAAAAGTATTTACATGTATTATGTAAAAGAATAACATTATAAAATTTAATTAATTTCTAAATACGAATGGGTATGCGCCGCATGCCCCGCATACCCTGACCGCACGCCACTGCTTAATAGTTTACACATTTCTTTTTTCTTATATACATTTTATTAGCAATCAGAATTACAACATATTCTATAGGCTAATGAGCTGTCTTAAGAAATACTTGGTTCTTGATTGGTTTGTGAAGGACTTCTCCAATGACAAGTCCTCTCTATCCTTCTTTCAGGTCCGCTGGCCAACTTCTTTTTAGTCGCCTTTCATTTCGTCTTCTTATTTCTAGTAGTGGTTGTAGTAGTGTGTTAAAATGTCCTTCCAATTTTGTATGATGCCTTCTGCTTTTCTCTATTATAACGTCCTTGACGTAGGGAACTCTAAGATCTTCATGGAGTGTTTGATTGGTGACATACCAGGGTGCATTCGTGATCATGCGTAGTATTTTGGATTGACTCCTTTGTATTATTGCCACATTTGACTTACTAGCACATCCCCAGAGTTCGGCACCATATAACCATATTGGTTTGATTATTGTTTTGTACAATAATATTTTATTTTCTAATGAGAGTTTAGAGTTTCGGCCGATTAACCATTGCATTTCTCATATCTTCAAGTCTATCTGTTTACGTTTTTTTATTATGTGTAATTTCCATGATAGTCTGTTGTCCATATGCATACCCAAGTATTTTGTGTTCGAGGACAAAGGTATTTGTATGTTATTCAGGTAGACTGGAGGACATAGATCTTTTCTTAAAGTAAAATTTACTTGTACGGATTTGGTCTCATTTATCTTTATTTTCCATTTGTCTATCCAAATCTGTATTTGATTCAGATGGTTTTGTAAGGTAGTGGACGCTATTACCGGATCTGCATCAGATGACAGGATTATGGTATCATCAGCAAAGGTGCCTATTGTTGTATTTTCACTGGTTGGTAGGTCTGCTGTGTATAGAACGTATAGCAGTGGACCTAAAACGCACCTTGCGGTACACCAGATTTTATTGGAAATTTTTCAGATACATTTTCATTAACTCTGATTCTAAATTCCCTATCACTTAAGTAGGATTTTAACAGTTCAAAGTAAGTAATGGGTAGGAATTCTTTGATCTTATATATTAATCCGCTGTGCCAAACCTTATCAAACGCTTGACTTACGTCTAAAAATACTGATGTGCAGTATTTTTTTTTGCTCAAGTGCTTGATTTATTTTGTGACTAATTCTATGAGTTTGCTGTATAGTAGAATGATTTTCGCGGAAACCAAACTGGTGTAGAGGTATCCATTCTTCAATATTTGGATCGGTGATTATTCTTTGCAGCAGGAGTCTTTCAAGTAATTTTGAGATAATAGATAGCAAACTTATAGGACGGTAGGATGTTACTTTATTTGGTTCTTTGCCAGGTTTAAGAATAAGAATTATTTCAGCAGTTTTTAGTTGTTTAGGTCAATATTTTTGTCTTAGGATAGCATTAAATATATAAGTAAGACTAATCCCTTCCTTGATATTTCCTTTAACATTTTCGGTGTCACTCTATCTATGCCTGGAGCTTTGCGAGGATTTAGTAAACCGATTTCCTTTAGAACCTTTTTGGGAGTAAAGAATTTAATTCCTGGTATATTGGTAGGTATATCAGTTAATTGTGTTTCTATTTCGTTATTTGTAGTTTGGTCATTAGGTGTAAATACTTCAGCAAAGTACTCTGCAAACAGTACTGCCCTTTCCTCATCACTTCTAGCCCATTGTAGAGGTATTGTTGTTTCGTTGCGTAGAGGAGGTATTGGTACTTTAGGTTTTTTAAACGTTTTATTGGTTTCCAAATCGAATTATCATATCTGTTGAGGCTAGTAATATAATCATAGAATGATTTTTCTCGCATTTCTTTTATTTTATATTTTAATTGGTTGCTAAGTCGATTTAGCATAGTTTTGTCCGCAGGTGTTTTGGTTCGATGCCACTTCGCTCTAGCTCTCCTTTTTTCTGCTATGAGTTTCTTGATCTCCATTGGTACAGCATACGTTTTGTTTTGCATATTTGCATGAGGTGTAGCATTCTGTGCTGCCTGCTTAAGGGTGTTTATTAGCGAAGTTAATGCTGTGTCAATTTCACTAGGATTTTTCAGGCTTACGTTCAGATTTACGTCCTCTTGTATTTTGTTCCTATATTCTTCCCAATTTGTGTTTTTGTTGTGTAATCTAGGTATTAGTTTTTTGTGGATGACATAACAACTGATTGTCGCAATTATCGGTGAGTGGTCTGAGGAGAGGTCGTAGCTTGGAGTAACATCCATATATGATGGAGAAATCCCATTAGCAACAAAGAAGTCCAGAAGGTCAGGATTTTTATTGGGGTCGGTCGGCCAATAAGTGGGAGTACCCGTTGATAGGAAGGAGTATTTCTGTTCGTGTAGCAGATTATACAGTTCTCTACCTTTTGTTGTTACTAAACGGGATCCCCAAAAGGTATGCTTGCTATTATAGTCTCCGCCTGCAATAAATTTATTCCCTAATGTCTGGAAAAAGTCCTTGAAGTTGTCCTTTTTAATGTTGTGCCGAGGTGGACAGTAAACGGCGGCGACAGTTAATTCGTATGGGAGCATCTTTACTTTAATGACTGTGGCTTGTAGGTGATTTGTTTCATACTTAGGTAGTTCTGTGTGGATAATGGTATTTTTTATTAATATAGCAGTGCCAGCATGGGCAGTATTATCTGGGTGATTGGTTAAGTAAGTTAAGTAATTTGGTATACGAAAGTAAGATCTGTCTGTGAAATGAGTTTCACTTATTAGCATGATATCCACTGAATTATGATGAAGAAATATTTCGACTTCATTTTTATGATGTGGAAGGCCATTGGCATTCCACAGGGCTATTGTAAGAAATTTAGTGAATTTTACTAATCAACGTTGTAAGCATGTTTAATACCATGCTGTTTTGCTGTATGAGTTGCTGGAACATAGCCCTGAACTCTTCTAAAAATTTGCTCAAAACAGTGGATGTATTTTCTGTAGTTTGTTCATTGTTTCCTCCTCTTACATTTGAATGTACAGTATCTTGTTCTCTGGTTCTTTTTTCATTCAGTGCACGTGAGTAATTCATGTTTTGTTTTATTTGTGTTGTTTGGATTTGGTTTACTGGATTAATGAATGGTGGTGAATTTTGTTGGATGTTTAATCTGTTATTAACATTGTTTGGCTTTTTGAGTATACTGTGGTAGAATTCGCGTCCTCTATAGTTAGCTGGATGCGGCCCTTTGCATAATGCACACTTTGCAGGCGTTTCTCTAGTTTTTTTACAGCTCGCTGTGCTATGTGCCCCTGCACATTTTACACATACGTAATCTTTGTTACAGTATGCTTTTGTGTGACCATACTGCTGACAGCGCATGCATTGTGAGATACCTGTACTCTTTTTGGGTGGTTCTATTACAATTATTTGATTTTGCAGTTTTTGTACTTTGTAGACATCTTTATTGTTGGCTGCAGGTTCTAAGTCAACGAAAAATACATTTAATGGATCTTTTGTAACTCGATTTCTTGCATTTAGTATGTTTCTGACTTTATGTCTTATCTTGCTAAGTTCTTGTTTAATTTCCCCAATGTCAGTTGTATGATGTAGGTGTTTCAGAACCACTCTGTAGGCTCTTTCCTCCTTAGGTTGGTATGTATGATGTACAATTTTCATTTCTAGCAAAAAGCGTATTAGTTTGCTATATGTATCAGTGATATGGCAGTTAATTTTTATTGTATTATCAGTAAGTGTTTTTGTACTATACTGTTCTTTTTCTACTACTTCACTTAATTTGGTTATCATTTCTTTATAATTTATTACTCCATATACAAATATTGGAGGGGGTCGTGGGATTTTGTTTTCTACTGGTTTGTCGTTGGTAGTTCCTACATTTTCTACAGTTAGTTGGCTGTATTTATTATTCAAAGTGATATTTTGACTGTTGGTTGAATTTATTTTCCTCCTCTTGGTTTTTTTTTTTAACTTTTTGCCATGGAATTCCATTTGACTCTTGTTCACTTATATCTTCGTCGGTGGTTGAGGACATTCTGTAACAGAACTGAGTATTGTTTGGCAACTGCTGTGAAGAGTGAGCTGCTGAGTTAACATAGTGTTGTGATAAATATAAGTTGTTGTCATTTGGTATAGACTGAATCTGTTGTGGAAAGCTGTAGTGCTGCGGCATATTCATTGGTACATCCTGTACAGGATTGTTATTTGGAGCACTAGGTATACTGTAACTAAAGCCTGGGCCGTTGCAGGCAGGTAACATGGTGTTTGTTATTTTATTTCTAAATATAATTATATAATTATATTTATATTATTATATTATGTATACACTGGAATTAAAGGTATTGCACAATACAACGGAGCGATTAGACAGCACGTCCGTTCGCTTCGACTGTTCGTACGAGAATTGTCAGTTTACACATTTGAACTCAAGAGCTTTACAATCTTTGTATGACTGATTACCTGAACATTTGGGACAATGTGTTACTGTTTTGGTACAATTTTTAGCTATATGGTGAAAACCACAACATTTGAAGCATCTACGTAACTCGATAGCATCATACACCGAACAGCAATCATAACCTACAATGACTTCACCTCTAGCTATTAAATTGTGATAGGAATTATTATCTACTTGTATCACAGATTAATAAACATTATTTTTATTTTTAATAGAAAATATGTCTAAAATTTGACATTTAAAACCATTCTGAAAACATGATTTATTTTGTTCGGTCAAACGTTCATACATTGCATCCTTATCCAGTTTTTTTAGATATTCCAACGATTTTGATACGGGCATGTAAATTGGAATATTGGAATTAAATCAAAAATTTATTACATTTATTACATTATTTCAGCGGAAGGTCATGATGCTGCAAATTTTGTTGCATATACTTGCAGTAAATTATGTATTGTTAAATGTGTATTGCAATTATTTTTATATTACATTACATTATCTTCGGTGTTGTATTTTCTTTAATATGCCGTAGTTTATTCTAATCATTTTATCATCACGTTCTTCTCAAAACTTTCAATATTATCGATTTTACTGTTATATAGAAATAAATAAATAGAAAAGTAAATAATGAATAGACATTGCATATTTATTTATATTAAAAGTACCTACGTATAATTAGGGGTTGCCGTATTTTGTGAGGAGCGCGATTTAATTAACATTTAATTATTATACATTTTATTTTGAGCAGTTCAATAGAATAATTATATTGTTACTTAGTAATATAATATTTTAATTTAATGCAACATTGTATTTACAGATTGTCTGTTTGTGTAGTTATTGCTTATGCTCGCATCTCGCATCATAAAGCCTAGTAGAAGGGGTAATTCTACACTATTAGAGCGTGCATTTGCATTTTCGCCATAAAATATTGATTTTAATTTTTTAAGAATTTGTTAAATATGCTTCATTGTAAAGAACTCTATATTATCTTACTTTGCATTAAAACACGTTTGACCTTGAAAATTATTAAAAATTGCCCTGCGGCGCATATTTTCTTTCAACAAAAATATCGACCCACCTTGTAAAAAAGTCTGCGGGCGCCCATGCTTGAAGCCAACACTGTAAAATGGGAATATCATTGCTACATAAGTCTATCTCACACAAACACCCAACCTGGAATTATACGTATGCTCGTATACCTTGACTACTATTGGCTAACGCTGACATCATGATCACTTTTATCATTTAGATTGCGATTCACAACCCGAAGGAACACAGCTGATATACTATCGACTAGCACAAGAAATTTTTAATTTTAATTTGAGAAATTAAGTAATGTACCTACTATTTATTTTGTGTGTAAATTCTTGAATATAAATATTAGTAATAATAAATAAAAATTACATATTTTAGTGTTAAATTTAAATTAAATATATAACTGTAAAAAAATAGGAGTGCAATCTGGTCACTATTAATTTATTTAGGTGACAGTAAGGTAAAAAAAATTAAAGAAATAATTTATAAAATATTTATAGATTTTATTGACTAGCACAATTTCGATGATAATTATTTCTGATATAATCATCTCTTTCCGACAGTAATATCGTTTCGTGATAAAATCTAATTTTTAGAAATCTGTCAATAATAATTTTCAAAGCAATACTTTCAAAATACAAGTACAGACAGAAATGAAATCAAACGTCAAACGATGTGCTCGCTGCACAGATTTGCCATAGATCCATTTCCGCTAGAGGACGCTTGGTTTTCCGCTAAATTCAAATTATACTTTTTCCGCTAAAATCAACAATAAAAATGAAATTTTCCGCTAAATAATAAATATGTGAACAAATTCAGTTTTTTAACATAATTTATTATACATATACATACATGAGTATAACAATTAGGCTTCCATACTAATACATATTTTTTCAGCAAAAATATTATGGCTACTATTATTTAAATCATTAACTATTTGCTGTATAACTGTATCGTCGCTTGTTGGTTTCTGGTATTTCTCATTGGACGTTATTTGACGTAAAATCTCGTTAGAGAATTGAATATTATGGTAACATTTGTTTACTCGTTTGCAGCCAAATCGTAGTGTTAATATTGCATTCATCACATCGGTTTCCGAGCGCTTCCTTATTTTGTTTTTCACGATATTTTTTTTACTGAATACTCTTTCAATCATTGCGTTCGAGTAAGGAAGCACGAGAACAGTTAACACGAAGTCTACCAATGTCTAAACGGATTGATACCTGACGTATCAGTATATATATATATATATATATATATATATATATATATATATATATATATATATATATATATATGTATATATATATATATATATATATATATATATATATATATATATATATATATATATATATATATATTTGCAATACAGAGTAATTATCCGGTAACCTCTGTTTAGGGCCAGTTGTACAATCAAGGGTTAAGGCAAGAGTTAGTAATTAACAACTGGTTAGTCAAAAAATGTGTTGTACGATAACAGGTTAAGCGTAATCATGGCTCTTAACCAGAATATTTTTAACTTTTGATGAAATAAGGGGTTAATGACTTAACAAAGTGTTAACGCATGACATTTGACGTTTGTTTAACTATTTGTAATGGCTTTTCGGCGACGTTTGGTAGTTGAATCTGATTCTGAAGATAAATCATTAGAAATATGTTTTTAAGTAGTAGGAAAGCCAAGAAAATTAGACCGAGGCCTAACCATTTTAACGAACTTGACGACACTGATTTTTTTACACGTTTTCGTTTAACGAAACCAACAATGCAGCTGTTATTAGGCCAAATTTATCAAAATTTGTCTCATAAAAAAGATAGGTACGCAATTAATTTTTTTATAATTTATTATTAAATTATATATTTACATATAATTTATAGAAATTTTTGTATTACCGCTGCTATTGACATTGATATTTTTGGCATGTGGCGACATATGCGCTGGGGACTTCGCTGGTATAGAAAGACTAATATTTTTTAATAATTTGTTACACTCGTTAAAAATTTATTTTAAAATATTCTGCAGGAAGCGAAACATCGGCTTTAGATTAAATAAAACTTTATACATTGACTGCTTTCCTGCTTACTTCTTTTATCCAATAACCAAGAATACTTCATGCACTTTATATAATAATTTATTTACCTTATCTTGTGTTGGGATCGCATCAGTTTTTTTATTCTCTATTATATCTTTATACTAGGCGACAATATCCACTAATTTTAAACAATCATCTTCCATAAAATTAAGAGTTCTATTACGATTAGTTTCTGACATTTTGTAATTTTAATTGCTAGGTAACCTTTAGAAAAATAGAAATGGTACAACTAATTGTATTTTTTAACCAGTGGTTAGATTAACTGTATATTACGTAACCGTAGATACTAACTGTGTATTGTACAACTGGCCCTTAATGTGTATAACTAACAATAAAATACAGTCTTTGCATTTCTGCCTAATATATTCTTCATCTCTTGGTTGCAATTTCTTGTCTTTCCTCAGTTTCTCCAATTTTTTCTCAATGTTGAAACCTAAATCGGATCTAAATAGTCATCAATACTCGATTCACAAACATTGACGCGGCATGTCGGTAAAGTTATTTTTTGCGCCAATAATCAAATTAGAAGAATTAAATCCTCCAAAAGTTTAGTTGGATCCGCTTGGTTTGATTGGAACAATTTATTAACTTTTTGAACTTCTGTTAAAATTGCTCTGAGGAAAGACAATTAAGCCAAATTAAGTTTATTTGAAATAAAGTTTCCGCAGTGAAACATTTTTCAGCATCTTTTGCTAATTGGAAGTGCAATTTTAATTCCGTCCACTGATCAACAATTCGATCAACTGCTTTTTCAATTGACAACCAACAAGTAGTTGCCACCTGAGGAATTTTCAGTGGTTCCTTGCCATCGTTGAGAGTTTGGTAAAGCTTTTTATATGAATTTTGACGTAAAACCGATATGGAAAACCAATTGTGAGTCTCATGTACGAGGAATTCCAAATGACGGTAAAACATTCTCAACAGTATGGCAGATTGCAAGTTGAAGAGAGTGACAAGTACATCTGCTTAAGATCTAATTTGGGGCTAATTGTTTCAATTTGGCATAAACGCCGTTATTGACGCCGGTCATAACACTTGCGTTATCAATGCCAAGACCGTACATATTTTTTATGTTAAGTCCCAAAGTTCGAAGAGTATCTACGACTGCTGCAATAATTGCAGGTGCATTGCAAGCTTCCAGTTCAACTAGAGTTAGAAATGTTGATACTACTTTTCCTTGTGAAACACTGTAATAAATAATGGCTATACCTAATAACTTCGTTGTTGAAATATCATTCGATTCGTCGAGAAAAAGCCTGAATGGATTGTCACCAACAATTCTTATTGAAAAAATGGAGCCCTTCTCAATAATCGCACCGCATTTTGTGCGATGCACCTTCATTTGCTGGGCATTGTTGCTGTCATGAAAAACTGCATGTGACAATTATGTCAAATGTTTTGCGGCATGGAAGGTAATGTGAATACACGCAAATATAGCCATCAAAGCCTCGGCCTCGGAAGATGCTTCAGTTTTTATCAGAAAATCCATTTTTAGCTGCCGATTAGACGATAAAGGTTCTGCAGCTCTAATGTGCTTTTTGGAACTTGCATGGTCTAAAAGACCTGAATGTTTAACTTTTAAGTCACATTTACAATAACTAAAAATTTAAAAGATTTATTAATGAAAATAAAACACAGATATATATATATATATATATATATATATATATATATATATATATATATATATATATATATATATATATGGATGACATTCTCGTAGCAAAAAAAACTGTAGAAGAGAATATTCAAATAATTTCAGACTTGTTCAAAAGAATGCAAGATTATGGATTAAATAATTTAAGATTGGATAAATGCAGTTTTCTACAAACAGAAATAGAATATTTGGGATATAAAATTCGTAAAAATGAAATTAGACCAGGTACAGCAAAAAATCAAAGCCGTTGAAAAATTTCCTATCCCTACCGATCGTACTCAGTTGCGAAGATTTTTAGGTCGGACCAGATATTTTCGTAAGTTTATCCGTAATTATTCTATTATAGCAAAACCACTCTCTGATCTTTTACGAAATGAATATAAATTCGAAATTAAAAGCGGACAATTACAAGCCATGAAAAATCTTCAAAAAGTTTTAGTAAATGAACCATTGTTAAGAATGTACAATCCCAACAACGAAATAGAACTTCACACCGATGCAAGCAGCGCTGGACTTGCAGCCATTTTAATGCAAAAATGCGAAGATAATCAATTTCATCCAATTTATTATTTCAGCACAAAACATCGCCATTGGAAGCAAAACTTCATAGTTTCGAATTAGAATTGCTAGCAGTTGTTAAAGCAGAGGAAAAGTTTAGGATATATTTGTTAGGTAAATATTTTAGACTTGTAACCGACTGTTATGCGATAAAACAGATTCTAAAGTATATGGATGGAGTTTAATTTTACAAAATTACGACTTCGAAATAGTACATCGAAGTGCAGAAAAAATGAAACACGTGGATTGTTTAAGTCGACAAATTTATTATGTGGAAAAAAATAAAAGAAATAAATTGCATGACGACAAAGTCATGATCAAGATAGGTATCATGGATAAAATTACAAAACTTTTGGCAGGAAATCTAATTTCGTCATTTGAAATAGTGAATGGTAAACTAATGAAGAATATTAATGGAAAACTTCTTTACGTAGTACCTAAACAATTTCGAAGAGAATTGGTAATGAAGACACATGAAAATTTATCACAGTTGGGATCAGATAAAATTATTTCAGAATTACGAAAAACTTATTACTTTAAAAATATGGTAAAGTATGTAAAGAAATGTCTAAATTATTGTATTTTATGTTTAGAGCATAATTATAATGCGAATACGAATGAATGCTATTTTCACAGCATCGACAAAGGAAACCGACCATGGCAAACTATACACATTGATCATTTGAGATCTTTAGAAAAGACAACAAAAGGACATAAATACATTTGTTCAGTTATTGATGGATTTTCGAAATTTAACTCCTCGAGCCAACTGGATCTACAAATTCAAGAAAGGTAATTAATTGTTTGGAAAATATGTTTAAAATATTTAGCACACCTGCCAGAATAATTGCAGATCGAGGTGATGCATTCACCAGTAAACAATTTAATTTTTTTTGGACAGATAGAAAAAAATGTTTCAAGCAAATATTGTAATAGAAAGTTTATGGATTTTAAAAATGTTTTATTTTCGAAAATTCGGGTGGTTTTTAAAATATCTTGTTTTGAAATTTTTGATTGGTCGCCATTTTGTTATTTGATGAAATAGAAAATAATTGCAAATACATGTGTTTTAGAGAACCGAAAGCAAATGCTGAAAGTTTTTGTATTTTTTAAATATTCCTTAAAATAAGGGAGTTATGACGATTTTTCGAAAACAAGAGAACGCCAATAACTATGAACTGGGGCTCCAAATCAAAAATTTGAGCTAAGAAAAGTTGTTTGTTTTAATGAGTTCTATATACCATTTTCGGGTGTAACGACTTAGTATTAACATCCTGTATATATAAATATATATGTATATATATATATATATATATATATATATATATATATATATATATATATATATATATTTAATTTCTGTATGCATGTTTATACATTAAACTTGACGATACTTCTTTTCTTTCAGCATATTTCAATCTTCCCTTGATTTTTGCGCCATGGATAATATCAGGATTAATTTCACATATGAAGAAATGAAGTATTAAAAAATTGTCTTTATTATATATATATATATATATATATATATATATATATATATATATATATATATATATATATATATATATAATAAAGACAATTTTTTAATACTTCATTTCTTCATATGTGAAATTAATCCTGATATTATCCATGGCGCAAAAATCAAGGGAAGATTGAAATATGCTGAAAGAAAAGAAGTATCGTCAAGTTTAATGTATAAACATGCATACAGAAATTAAAGATCAAATCAAATAATGGATTTTGCGGATCCAGAACCAAGTCATTTACGCAGTAACGGTGTTTATAATACATTAAAAATCAAAATACGAAAAAACGATATTTACATCTTGATTCTATTTTAGTAATTTGGAGCATGAAATATACCCCACCTTTCTATGGATCTATACATAATTGTGGCCTGGATCCTTTTTTTATACGTTATTAGACTCACTATCAAAATGATATGTATAATAACATACAGAAGTATAAATATATAACTTTATACATTGATGCAACTGGTGCAATAATTAAACCTCCAAAACTAAACCCAGGTCCTTGTGAGTTTAATAAAGCTAAAGTTATATATCTTCACGGTATGTTATTAAAAATGGATGACAAATCTAACCCAGTTTCTCAAATTATATTGCATTCACACGATATTGAGACCATAACAAGTAGGCTTGGTAAATGAATAAAAAATAAAAGAATGCCAAATGAAAATGTTGTTGATGCATCCGCAGCTTTGCTAATTATATTGAAAATGTAACAAATATTTTTATTTTTAAGAAAGTTTACTCAAATTTTTGTGTTATTAGAATTGATAGATGTCACTTTATAAAAACAATAACTAATTGGAAATGTTTTCGAAAAATAACATATAAAAGAATAAAACAATGTATTGGATTAATAGTAGATTTAACATCTATGGAAGAATTATCACAAGTAGAAAAAGACATTATGTACGTGACAATGTCACCAGAACATATATGGAAATCCTGTCGATAGCGAAAAGCTAAAGATAGATCAAATAAATTTATCATGACACCATATGCATATGGATGAAATCACTGGTGATAATAACTCTTCAAAAATTGTAAGGGAAAGTTATACAGTTTCGGATGAAGAATTATTGCAAAACAATGTAAACAGATGGCATCAAAAAATGTTTTCATTCCCAATCCAACTACGGTAGTGAGCAGACGTCTTTTGTGTGAGCTCCGTAAACATTATCTAATTTCTAAGTATTATCTAACCAACAGTGACTCCAAATAGTGATAGTGCATGAAAACAGTGAAGTGAAGTGTAGTGGTTACCTCCACAATACTACTATCTAGTAGTAAAATGGAGTACACCAATCCAGAAACAAACTCCAATATGTCAGCAAACCAAAACGAAGCAACCACCCACATACAAAACCAACAACAAACGAAAAATTATGCCAACATACTCAAACTAAACATGAACACCACACATCCATCCAAAGAACAAGCAATAGTCATCACAGCCGTAAAAGAAATACCATTAAAATCGTATATCATAGCAATTGGAAATATTGTGCAACCCAAAAATATAACCTTTGCGTCCAGAATATCGCACAATCGTGTCTGCATTTATTTAATAACCAAACAACTAGTGGAAGATCTAACAAGTAAGTACAAACACATCAGCATAGATAATCAAAACTTTGAATTAAGAAGATTAATCACCCCAACAAAAAGGATCATCATATCTAACGCATGCCCATCAATTCCGCACGACACAATAGAACAAGCACTAAAACAAAGAAACCTTAAACTAGTGTCTCCAATCACCTATCTAAGAATAGGCGCGATCGGAGATGACTACGCACACGTGTTAAGTTTCCGCAGACAAGTTTATATAATCGAAAAAGAAGAAACATCTCTACCAGAATCAATAATCATAACATACGATAATACCGACTACAGGATCTACCTAACTGGGGACACTCCCACATGTTACAACTGTAAACAACAAGGCCACACTACAGCACAATGCCAAGCAAACCTATTACCAGAACCCACAAAAGATCTATCCATATCTCAGACACTGCCAACAACTACCCTAGTACAAGAAAGAAGTCAACACGACACAATCACACAATTTGTACAACCAACGCTAACAATACCACCATATAAACCAAATCATACCCAAAATTTCTACCCATTCACCCAAGTCTCACAAATACCAGTACTAACTCAAAAAACAACAAATGAAAATACAATAACAATAAACAATACACTACCAGAAGAAACAAAAACGGCGATTAACTCCAAGAAGACGAAAGAACAAAACAAACCTACTAATCCAACCACAACCAAAAGATTAAATGAAGAACAAATTACTGCAGAAAATACTGATACAACCTCCCAAAACACTATAACTAATGAAACAAGGCGAAACAAAAAACCAAGATCAATTAGCACGAGCCACAATCTAACAACCGACGAAATACTACAAGTACTAAAAAATGAAATCAACGACAATGGAAAACATTATCCACTAACATATGAAAGATTCAGAGATTTCATTGAAAACGCCACGAGTAGCTTAGATCCACTCAAAATATCCAGAGACTATACGCCCAATACAAATGAACTTCTAACCATGATGAACAAACTCTATCCACTTTTGAACAGAAAGCTTTCTAAAAACAGATTCACACGAATACAACACAGAATCACTACGCAACTTATTGAAGAACAAGAAGAGATTGAAAAACAAAGTACAACTCAAACTTAATGAATATTCTGCAGTGGAACAAACAAACCCACATATTATATGTCTTCAAGAGACAAGACTACACAACCACCAAAAAGCAAACTTAAAAAACTTTACAGCTTATAGAAAGGACAGGCAAAACACTACTAATGCAAGTGGGGGAGTCGCCATATTTGTCCATAATGCAAAATTCGCAACAGAAATAAACATACAAACAAATTTAGAAGCAATCGCAGTATCCACCTACCTACCCATAAAAGCAACAATTTGCACTATTTATCTCCCACCAAACCAAACAATCCCTATAGAGGAAATGCAACACCTAATTACTCAGCTGCCAAAACCTCTCATCCTATTAGGGGACTTCAATGCACACAATAATATCTGGGGAAGCGAAAACACTGACAGGCGTGGAAAAGACATCGAAACCATAATACAGAACAATAATAACATCATGCTACTAAATGACGGGTCAAGTACCCACTTCATCGCAAGCTCCGGAAAACTATCAGCTATAGATTTAACACTTTGCGACTCATCTCTCACTCCCAGTCTGTCATGGACAGTAATACCCCTATCCTACGTAGGAAACCACTTCCCTATTAAAGTTACTTATGCCTCGGAAGATATACAAGAATACACAAACCAGCCCAACATCCATCCCAAATGGACCACAAAGAATGGAAACTGGGAAATATTTACGGAAAATAGTAAAATCACAAAACCACTACAAACCGAGGATATAGATACACAAGTTGAATTCCTTACAAACACAATAACCGAGGCAGCAGATTTAGCTTTTAAAAAAATCAGGACCACCAAACGAAAGAAACAAGTACCGTGGTGGAACCAGCAGTGCCAAGAAGCTATAGATAACAATAAAAATGCCTTAAAAATATATAAAAAATATCCAACAACTGACAACCTAATATCACTGAAAAAAGCAAAGGCACAAAGTAGAAGAGTAATACTCAATAGTAAACAACAATCATGGCAAAACTATACTTCAAGCATCACAACCACAACCCCTATACCTGAAGTATGGCAGAAAATAGGAAGAATCAACGGCAAAAAAACTACATTACACACAGACATCCTAATGAAAAACAACGAAATAATAACAACATCACAAGAAATTGCAGATACTCTTGCAGAGCAATTCTTCCAAAATTCAAGCAATACACAATATCCGCCAGAATTTCTTATACACAAAAACAACATAGAAACCGAACACATCGATACTAATCAAAACAACAACCACCCAATCAACGACCCTATCACAAAAACCGAACTTCATTCGACTCTAGAAGAAATCAAACACTCAAGTAGCCCTGGACCCGATGGTATCACTTACGAAATGATCAAAAATTTACCAAAAGAAACAACGGACTACCTATTAAATGTATATAACAACATCTGGACTACAAACAAATACCCAAAAGCTTGGAAAGAAGTAATAGTGATACCATTACTAAAACCAAAAAAGAACAAAACTATAGCAGAAAACTACAGACCAATTGCTCTCTCAAACTGTCTTAGTAAAATATTTGCAAAAAATTCTAAACAAAAGACTCACATGGTTCCTAGAAAGCAACCAAATACTAAACAATTCCCAGAGTGGTTTCAGACAAGGACGGTCCACAAATGACCATGTGATAGCACTACAGTCTGAAATCCATCATCCGTTTAAAAACAAGCAATACACTGCCGCGATCTTTTTCGACATATCCAAAGCGTATGATACTGTTTGGAGGTATTATATTATTAAAAGTATGACAGAATACAACCTGGGCGGAAATATTTTAAATTATATAAAGAACTTTATAACAGACCGCAAATTCAAAGTAAGATACAATGGACACTACTCCAAAACAATGACCCAAGAAAATGGTACACCGCAAGGTGAAATTATCAGCGTTACTCTGTTCCTAATAGCAATCAACAAAATAACGGAACACTTACCACAACATATAAAAACATCACTTTTCGCAGACGACCTTGCAATCTACATCAACAACAAGAATACAAAAACCCTAAAACAAGAACTACAACGCAGCACAGATAGACTGTCAGAATGGTCTAAACAAACCGGGCTACAACTCTCAGAACAAAAAACCAGACTAATGATCTTTACAAAATTAACAAGACCCTATATTATTCCAAAAATAACACTGAATAACAAAACGATAGAAAACACAAGAAAAATCAATTTTTTGGGAATGATATTAGATCCCCGGCTAACATGGAAGTACCACCTGGAACACCTTAAACAAGAATGTTACAAAGGACTTAACATAATAAAATGCCTATGCCACAGCAAATGGGGGTCGCACAGAGAAATATTAATTAGAATATACCAGGCATTCATCCAGTCGAAAATAGAGTATGGATCAATCATATACCAAACAGCCAAACAAAGCCATCTTAAAATACTAGAACCAATTCTGAACACAGCTATAAGACTCTCAATTGGCGCATTCAGAACTAGCCCAGCCATAAGCATGTTAGTTGAAGCCGGAGTGGCACCATTAGAATACCGTCGATACCAACTTACACTCTCCTATATTGCTAAATTAGCAAAATATCCTAACAACCCAGCTCACAAATATATATTCCAACGAAGTCATAATATACTTACAGTGCCAAACCAGACCCCTCTTCAACAAAATATAAACAATATTCTATCCTTATTAAACCTTACCATACCTCCACTTGAAAAACACTACGACGACAATATACCACCATGGAAGAAAAAACAAGCCAGCTACATTCTGGAACTCACCAAATATAGCAAAACCGACACACCAATAGAACTCATAAATCAAGAATTTTTACGAATATGTAGCCAACAAAATCAACCGCAAATCATTTACACAGACGGGTCAAAAACAGAAGAAGGAACCGGGGGAGCAGTGATAATCAACAAGAAAGAAATAAAAATACGATTCCCAAACAACACATCTATATACACAGCAGAAGCAAATAGCATACTAACAGCACTCTCCGAAATAGAAAAGCTGCAAAGCTCTGGCCAAAACTACATAATTGCCACAGACTCACTAAGTGCCATACAAAGCATCAAAAAAATGTATACTACACAACCAATTATCCAAAGAATACAAAACACAATACACAAAATAAGACAAAAGAACAATGTATCATTCATGTGGACGCCATCACATACCAAAATCGAAGGAAATGAAGCAGCGGATAGAGCAGCGAAGAAATCGATACAGGAAGAAATACAATGTAATCCCACCACAACTAAGGACTTTCAACAAAATGCAAAACACAAAATACGACACCACTGGCAGGGCGCATGGACGAGAACCACAAATAACAAACTTAGGAAAATAAAACAAGACATAACCAGAGGGACACACCTGTCTAACAGAAGCGACCAAATTAAAATTACGAGATTGCGTATCGGCCATACAAATCTGACCCACAAACATATTTTTGAAAAAACAGACCCCGAAACGTGCAATACATGTAACACGATGATAACGACAGAACATCTACTCATACACTGTACCAAGTTCACTCAACAAAGGATAGAGAACAAAATGGCAACGACGATAGAAGAAGCGCTAGGAGACAACATCACAAACCTAAACCATACCATAGAATATTGTAAAAAGATTGATATATATAAATACATATAATTTATTAATGTAATAGTGAATGTAGGTACCGAACCGGGTACTAATGGCCAAAGCTGCCGATGTACTCAGAACATTAAATAATAAAAAAAAAAATGTTTGATGATGTACGGAGTGCAGTAGCAAAAAGTGCTCAGGGTAGAAAAGACAATATGCATTATCTTCCCAAATGCGCAGAATTGGTAAATAAATTATTATATCGAGCGGTATTGTGGAGTGCAGTATTGAATGAATATTATACATTCCCACAGTAAGATTCATGATGATGAAGAAAAGGAAGCCAGCAGAATGGAAAATATAAATCAAGTAAAAGGACAAATAATTTTTGATGAGAATAGTGCAACCAAAAATTTTAAAAAATAATATCCCAATGTAACGAACCATAAGGAAAACGAAAATATAAAAATACTCGTCCAGAAGTCATCAGGAAATATACCTTCGGAATTAATTTTTAATTCAAACCCTAGGCTAGAAGAAAATTGGAGAAATCTATCCATTGGCACCGTCTCCTCCAACTGATGTTTAACCAAACAAAGTGATTGGATGGTAAAAAATTTAGGGATAGTTTTAAATAAACCAACCATTTCGAAAAATGGAAATATATGTAAGAGTATAAAATTTGATAATCATTATTATAGTTTAAAAAATACATATGCATTTAATGCAATTTACCATTATACGAGCCCCTTCCCATTTCAATTGGCCCACCTAAGATTTTTCGAAAATTCGTTGTTGTGGAGCAAAAATACTACTACTATATCAACTTAAACATATTTTATTTATTTAACAACATTTATAATATATATATATATATATATATATATATATATATATATATATATATATATATATATATATATACAGAGTGTCCCATTTAAGATACGAATGCATTGGGATCTCGAGAACCGTAAAAGCTACGAGGTTGGTTAAATTAGACAAAAGTTGCCCCATTAGGAGACCATTTTAATGGTATTTTGTTATTTGCGAAAAAATGCATAGGTCACTAGATATAGGCGAAAATGTAAATTTTGCAGTTTTTTATTTTTGCAAATAACTTCGAAGTGTGAAATCATACTGGATTTTGGTTTGCACTTCTTTAGGGCACTGTTTTTATGTTCTTTCGACTGGCGATGCTCAATTTTTTTTATCAACGTTGGTTTCCGAGAATTGATGTCAAAGTTTTAATTTTTATATGGACGCCATATTGGAAAGTTACGCCATTGAAAAGAGAATTTTTTTAACTTTACAATGATATAAAATAGTAATAATTTATTTTTATAATTAACAGAGAAATTAACAAAAAATGTTATTAACACTAAAATTTAATTGAGAAAAGTAAATCGAAGGCTGCTATTTAAGAAAATAACTACGTAATAAACAAATAAAGTTAAAAATACAAAAATAATTTACAAAAACTTCACAATAAATTTTCTATTAACCCGCCATTTCGTTCTACGCACTTCTGCGCCTTCGTTCTGTTCCTTTTATAACTTTTCTCAGAATTTGATTTAGGATTCTTACTGCGGCATTTCTTAAGTCATTTTCATTCTGATATTCCTGAATAAAAAGTTTATTTTTTAAGTGTCCGTATTTAAGTAGCCTTCGATCTACTTTTTTCAATTAAATTTTAGTATTAATAACATTTATTGTTAATTTCTCTGTTAATTATAAAAATAAACTATTACTATTTTATATCATTGTAAAGCTAAAAAAATTCTCTTTTCAATGGCGTAACTTTCCAATATGGCGTCCATATAAAAATTAAAACTTTGACATCAATCCTCGGAAACCAACATTGATAAAAAAAATTGAGCATCGCCAGTCGAAAGAACATAAAATAGTGCCCTAAAGAAGTGCAAACCAAAATCCAGTATGATTTCACACTTCGAAGTTATTTGCAAAAATAAAAAACTGCAAAATTTACATTTTCGCCTATATCTAGTGACCTATGCATTTTTTCGCAAATAACAAAATACCATTAAAATGGTCTTCTAATGGGGCAACTTTTGTCTAATTTAACCAACCTCGTAGCTCTTACGGTTCTCGAGATCCCAATGCATTCGTACCTTAAATGGGACACTCTGTATATATATATATATATATATATATATATATATATATATATATATATATATATATATATATATATATATATATATATATATATGTATACCGGGTGGAACATCATACCTGTGTACATAGGCGATTCATATGAGAAAAACAGTTTTTTCGTGCGCATTGCTCCCCAAATTATTTTAGACAAAAATGCTTCAATAAATGTTGTAGAGCATAAAATTCTGCATCTAAATCAATAAACAGAATTACTTTTACATGCTTTGTGACGACACAAATTAAATAAGAAAATATTTAAAATTACGTTGAAAATATCAAATAGCCATGGAATTGAAACAAAAATAGAAACAAATAAATGTCTGACGTTTGACAGATAAATAACTAATTTGACGGTAAAATATCAAAATGAATTCAGTTTATTCTAACGAAGAAAGGGTTTTTATAATAAAAACTTTTTATAGTGGAAATTGTTTACGTATAGTTAGAGATTTATTCGCCGTGAAATTTCCAAATAGGCCAATTCCAAGCGCTACAACAATACGCGCGTATGTTCAAAAATTTGAATCCACGGCAAGTGTTGCGGCGGAAAATAGTACAGGTAAATTTAAATTTGAATATTTTTTAAGAGATTTACAAACAAATCATATCTTTATTTATAGGAAATAAAAATAATCGCATTAATTTAGAAAACGAACCCTTATAAGATGCAATGCCATCAAGACATTTCGCCCATTGATGAAGAAAGTAGGCGAGTTTTTTGTGAAGATATGCAAGAACGAGCAAATCGGGATCGTGATTTTCTTCCATCTATTTGCTTTACCGATGAGTGTACTTTTACATTAAACAATGAACCAAACGTTCAAAATGATAGGCACTGGGCTCTAGAAAATCCAAGATTAAATGTTACCACCAGAACGCAATATCCTCAAAAAATTAATATTTGGGCAGGCATTTTTAATAGCAATATTATTGGACCATTTGAGATTGTTGGCAACTTAAATTCTGAAACATACTTAGAACTCTTAATTAATGAGATCGGCCCTGCATTAGACAGCGTAGCGCGCGAAAACCAGGAGGTTTGGTTTCAACAAGATAGCTGCCCAGCTCATTTCGGAGTAAGTGTTAGAGATTATTTAAACCAAGCATTTCCAAATCGCTGGATTGGTCGTGGTGGAACTTTAAATTGGCCAGCCAGATCTCCTGATTTAGCACCTTGCGACTTTTTTTATGGGGTCATCTTAAATGTAAAATTTATAAGCAGCGCCACCCAAATATTAATTCATTGAGAGAAGCTATCATGGAGGAGAGCGCCTTAATCACAAATAGGCAGCTCGCTAATGTAAGAAATTCATTCTACAATAGACTTGGTTATTGCTTGGCTGAAAACGGAGGATTATTCGAATATTTGTTATAATAATAAATTGTAGTGATTATTTTATTCAGAGAATTAGTGTTTGAAATTTGAATTGTAGTAGATAGGTCTTAATGTTTACATGAATTATTTCCAATTTAAAAAGATTTTCAATAAAAATCCTATAAAAAATAAATATTTCATTGAAATGTACAATTGTCGTAATAATAGGTATGGAGATTTTTGTATGAATTTAATTTACCTATTTATTTGTTTCTATTTTTGTTTCAATTCCATGGCTATTTGATATTTTCAACGTAATTTTCAATATTTTCTTATTTAATTTGTGTCGTTACAAAGCATGTAAAATTAATTCTGTTTATTGATTTAGATGCAGAATTTTATGCTCTACAACATTTATTTGAAGCATTTTTGTCTAAAATAATTTGGGGAGCAATGGGCACGAAAAAACTGTTTTTCTCATATGAATCGCCTATGTACACAGGTATGATGTTCCACCCGGTATATATATATATATATATATATATATATATATATATATATATATATATATATATATATATATATATATATATATTTAACTACAAGAAACAACTACTTAATGACTAAAATTAATAACTAACAAAATATGACCAAAATTAATTAAATGAATAAATGTAAAACTAGTTATACAGTTTACCATTGGGTCACATCGCCTTTATTTTTTATAACGCCCGAAATTCTTTGCGGCATAATGTTTACTAAACCTTGGCAAAATTCTGGTGTGAAGGAGTCCTATATTTCCTGAAGTCTTTGCTTCAATTCAGGGATCGTTCTAGCAGGATGTCTCCTCAGTAACTTTTTCATTTCGTGCCACAAAGTTTCGATTGGGACAAATCTGGACTACTGGAAACCCATTTTAATGGTGGGATACTGTACTCCTTCATCCATTTAAATGCTATTTTTGGGGTGTGGCATCCAGCACCATCCTGCTGAAATATAAAATCGTGTCCTGTTGTCAAATATTTTTCCATCGTGGGTAAAAGTGATTCTTCTAATATCATTAAGTATTTGTCTGTGTTTACAGTTCCCTCTATAAAGTGAAGTTTCCCAGTCCCCTTTGATATGCTGCCCCAGACCATGACCGATGCAGGAAATTTTACTTTTCTCATAAGACAGTCAGGATGAAAGGCCTCATGTTTTTTTTTCTTTTCGTATAACACGACTTCTACTGTCTCCAACACTAACTTCAAATCGAGACTCATTACTCCATTGTACTGCATCCTATTGCTGAGATGTCCAATCTTGATGTCCCTTCGCCCATTTAACTCTGTTTTTCTTTTGGATTGCCGTTAAAAGTGGCTTTTCTTTGGCCTAAATTCAAATCGTTAATTCTAGGAAGGTTTTTTTAAATAAAAAGTACTTACCTTGTACCTCCCAAACCCCAACTTGTGAGCCAGCCTGTGAGTGGTAGACCTGAAAATTCGCCTCCCAACTGCATCACTCCAAAGAGCACTTATTTCTAAATAAATTGCACGGCGATTTTTCTCAATAATTCTCTTTAAAGATCTATCAGCATCGAAAAATGTAGTTTTCCTCACATTTCGAGGCTTTGTGGCTATTGAACCGATAGTTTTGTAACTTTTAACGATATTTCTGACACTATATCGTGATAATTTCAATAAATTTGCAATTTCTAAATTAGATTTCCCAGAATTTGATAGATTAATTATAACTGAACGTAGTTTTTCATCAATTCCCTTTCCTCTAACCATTTTAAAGAGCACAACTAGCTTCAAATCTTTAATAACAATAAAATGTACTCTGACAGCTATTAGCAATTGTTTTTGCCTCATTTTTTTCAAAGCAATCTCTGATTACATGTTTAACTCGTAGGAAAATGAATGTGGGTTGGTATACGAAAATACACTTTATTTGGAGTATACATACTCCATTATTTACTAAATTATTGTTAAATAGACCTTAAAGTAGTGTGTTTTCTATTCCATATTATTAAGTACATCATGGTACTTGATGTAGGATATAACAAATATATATGGTTTATTTTAATTCTTGGCGGTACGCAAAAATACTTAGGTAATTTTAATAGGTAGGCCAATTGAAATGGGAAGGGGCTCTTATTACAAAATTCAGATTGTGGGCATTACTGAGCTTAATATGTCACCATCATCAAGTAACTGGCAAATGTTTGATGACTTACACACAGTCAAAGAAGTCCAACAAAATTACGTCCACAAATTTTTATATACTGTTTATTATAAGTAATGTTTTAAATTTATATATCGGTGTCTACTTTTTTTGTGATCCATAGGAAATATAATGGCAAAATTTTCATATTGCTGTAAATTCTGCCCAATTAATTTTAGAAGAAAAGTGTAAATACAAAAAAATATTTATAATTAAAATCTGCATCTAGCAAGTCTAAAATTATTGTTTGCAAAAGAGAGCCGAAATAAAAGTAATATTTTTTTCCTATTTACAGAGTGCCATGAGCAATAGGACAAAGTTTTAAACAGTTGTATTGGCTGAGTTTGGCAGATGCCATCTGTCATAATGTTTTAATAATTATTGAATTCACTATTTATTTACCTCACAGAAAAAATTCAATATAACAATATTAACAATGGAGGAAGTTCTCGAATTTTTATTATTTTTATGTTAAGATATTTTTAAATCTAAAGCGATTTTACTTTTATATTTTATAAACTTTTAAAAAATACGTGCTTTACACAGAAGCAAAACACGGCCACCTGTTTATTTGCATTTGACACTTCACAATTTAATTTCTGTATTTATCGACAACGGCGAACCAAAAATGCTGTATACATCATCGTATTGCAGGCGATTTAGCTAACGATAAATTTAATATCGTTTGTACAAAAAAATACGCTATACTTTATTACTTCCCAAGCAACACAACATCGACGTGTCGATGGATGACGTTTAGGCGACGTGTTTTTAATGTAAAATTTTCGACGTTTCTGGTCGATGCGACGTCGTTACTTGCCGTCATTATTTTGATGTTGAAGAAACGTTCGACACACGTTTAATATTGACTTGTCAATGTTCACGTTATAGAAACGTTCAGCGACCGTCTGTTTTTTGTAAATTATATGTATAGCTGTTTCAACCAAAAATATATATATATATATATATATATATATATATATATATATATATATATAAATAAAATAAATGAATATATCATCACGGCATATTACCCACTGCTGGATGTGCCAAAAAATATTATTTTAGTATATTTGATAATTATCTTTATGTTTCTTGATCCTGAAAGCAATGATAAATCTTCGTCTATTTAACGTCTATAAACGACGTCAAATTTTCGTCGTTAAACCGCGTCGATCCGACCCACGCATAATCGTTTTTGTGACGTCAACAAATTGCGTCATATATCCGTCGATATCACGTCATTTGGTTGCTTGGGTTTTATTGCACTAATAGTAATATTGTATGTATAGTATTGCAGTAATGTACAAAAATCATTACATTTCAACATGACTAAACTTTCCCATTAAATATCAATTAATAATTTTTTTTTTGTCAAAGTCAAACAACACAACTATTTGAATTGTATGTAACTAGTGGCAAGAATTTACAGCAATATTAAAATTTTATCATTGTATTTCCTATGGTCCATAAAAAAAGTAGACACCCGATATATCTCATCGTGTACATGTAATATATTTGTAAATATATATTTTTTAAGATTAAACAATAAAACCACAAATATAGTTCTTATGCATTTATTATGTTATATTGCAGAATACATTTTTTTGTTTAATTTTAAAGTAAGTCTGTTGTAATATAATAATAAACATTAATTACAAAAATATCTCCAAATGGAAAATAAATTACCAAATTCTGAAATTTGAGAACAATTTTTGCACAACTTCTTAGTACTTTCAGAATATGCATATCTTTTTCAGTTTAAAATATCGATAGCGGTTAGTTTTAGAAAAAAAAAATGATATGTTATGCGACAATAAAATATATTCTCTATATGTAATAGTTATTTTTACTTTAAAATTCATGCATTTTATATTGACATAAATATTTTATAATATAAGTTTACTAGAATATGAAGTGTAGTGCAGTATCATAAACTTTATGATTATGATTTGCCAACATCAAAATTCAACATAAATGTTAGAAGAGACAACATCATCTTCGAGACCTGAAAGAACGTATTAGAATTATACATTTATGCCTGTACGTGTACAGTAAGCTCAAGAAAATTTGAAACATGTGATTCATGGTCTAATTTTTCCTCACAATAACTTCTTTGGTACACTGGCTTGCAAAAAATCGCGTACACTCATTTTTTGCTGTATTGAGTCGGTTTTAAATTTTGACTTGTCAAAGTCACTAGTGTCAATTAAGATGTCAAAGTTAACAGAAAACGAGAAATACATACTTGGTTGTTCTGTCATTTTTCTGGAATTTATATACTTGTAATTTAATAGTAACTTAAAACACAATAATGAATTTACTCTATAATAGATCAAATAGTGACAAGATAATGACAACAGTGACAACTCCATTGACAGTTTATTAAAGAAGCGTATTTACATAGCTACAAAAAGGTAGACACTCGATTACTTGATTTTTAAGGTGTACGCGATTTTTTTGCAAGCCAGTGTACACGATAAGCAGCTAACAAAAAACAGGGTGTGTTAAACTGGACGATGGACAAATGGACGATGATTACATGGGCAGCGGTCATCTAGGCGACAGAAAATTAAAACTTTTGGATTTATCAGAATTTGGTCGATTTTTCGAAGCAGGAACAATAATTAAAAGTGAGAGCAGCTCTACAATTGCCCTGGAAAGAGAACTGTAAGAAAAATGAATAGTATGGTTTTTAAATGTACACATGCACAACAAGATTCCGAGAACGGGAAACTAAACGTTGCCCGTGAACGAGAACGGTAAAGTTCGCCAATATTCAACTTTCTCGCTTCCATTACGTTGCAACAACGAATAGAAAGACAGTATGATGTCATTCTCCATAATTCCTTGATTTGTCAAGTTGTTTTCCTTTGAAAATAATATAAAGAAAATAGCTAATATCCTAATACAAATATTGCACAGCTGAAAAAACAACAAGTAAAATCAAAGTTCAGTTTATCTGTCAACAATTCATATTAATTCCCGTTTTTGTTCCCGTGCAATTGGGCATCTGATAGCGATTTTGCTACGGCTTTTAATCTCGTTACGTCTCCGTTAGCCGAAACGTGAAATTGTTACCTATCGTTTTTGTTGATCAAAATATTGGACAGATGACTATTTAACAACTGTACCGGAATGTGAATTAAAGTATAGTATGTATTAATTTACCAAAATTTAAAGAATTTTAAAGATGATTCTTAGCCGAACTTTGGTCAGATTATTTAAAATTTCATAAAAGAAATAATGTAACCAAATAGACTGTGGGGCACTCGTCCCAGTTTGAGCGAATCTCCAGATGCTAAGTAGTCAACATTTTATGGAAACAGAGAGAGCGTATAATCCCCTAAATGTTTCTCAGGTGCAATTGATTGAAGAGTTTTGGGTATTTCTTAACAGAAGAGTATGCAATAATGGCAGGGAATTCAAAACGAATAATAGTTACAGATAATATTTCCAACGATCCGAAAAGTAAATTTAACATGTCCAGAGACAAATGAGAAATGGTCACCCATTAGTGTTGTAAAATTAGATTTCTAATCTCGCTAGTTTATAGGAACAACTCCTAATGTCAACGATTAAAAAATTCTTCCTATTTGATGAAGAGGTATAAATATTTTCTTAAAACTTGTTATATATGTTATTTATTTATTACTATAAAAAATATTGCATAAAATTACATTTAAAATACTTTTTAAAAAATGTAAGACCAGGTCATTCCACATATCTATTATATTATAGCCTAGACGTCCAGCGCCCATTTGGCTATCGCCCAGTTGACCATCGCCCAGTTAACCGTCACCAAGTCGCCCTAGTCCAGTTGACCGTGTCTGTTCCGATCATCCAAACTTTGTTGGACTTACTATACGTACAGTGTGTTTTGTTACCTTAGTGAATGTCTCAAGACAAAGTATAAATAATCCCCCCATGGTAAGATTTACCAATTTTTGCGATCTTTGAATAACTAAAACTAAACTCAGACGAATATCTTTATCTGGAATGTCTTGCCAGCGAATCATATAGACTGCATCAGCCACAGATTCTGTCTGCAAAATATATCAAACAAATAAAATAAGTATTCAACTTTTATGGTTAGTTCTCTCTTGGAGATAATAGGTTTGTTCGTAGTGTAGTTCGAAATCGTTTCGAATTGAACGACGCATGCGCATTCGTTATTTGGTGTTCGTAGTGCAAATTCGAACGGTTCGAAATTTGTAATCCGCTGTTCGTAGAACGGTTTCGAACTGATTTCGAACCGTTTTAAGAATTCCCAACTCTTGGAAGAATTTTGATTACTGACATGCGCAGTGCTGTGAATGCACTAGTAGATTTTTGGTCCGTGACTAGTAGTAGAATTAATGGAGAAATAAATAAAGTTACAAAAGTATATGTGTTTTATTTATTAATATTATAAATACACTTACAAATATTTAAATAAACATAATTATAGATTTTCTACTACTTTTAATAGTTCTTTATGTGTGGCACTTATTTCTCTTAATGATATTTTTATATCATTAAATATCTCAATCTTTTTTTTTCTTTCTTCATTTTTCTCTCTTCTTAATTCTATTAGTTGTTTCATAATTTCCATTTTTTTTTCAAATCTGTCTTTCTTCTCTTCTCTTAATTTTTCAAGAACGTCATTTCGCTTGTGTATTTTTTTGATATTTTCTTTGTTTCTAGTTTGTGTCTCTTGTGGGAGTTCAACAGTTTCTTTTTCTTTCTTTGATGCCGGTGGCACAGCAATGTCTTCTGTCCCTATAACAATTTCGGGCATTATATTCTTCTTGTGCCCCAAAATTTCCCCCATTTCTTCAGCGAACTCAAAGTTTCTTCTGCCCCTTTCGGTTTTCTTCATATTGTCAACATACTTTTTGTAGTTTCTTTCTAGAACTCTCCATCTATTCAAACAGTTTTCGGGGCTACAATTTAGATTGTGTAATGTTTTCATATCGTCGGATATTAACGTCCACATTTTTTTAAAATTTTTTATCTTCATTGTTCCCACCTCATCTTTATATTTTTTATATAAATCTAACAATTTTAACGTATTATTTTTATTCCACATGTAGGAATTTTGCGTTTCTGTACTTCCATTATTGTGAATTTCATTATTATTTGAAGATGGGAAAACCAAATATTCTTGTATAATACCTATAAATGTAAATAATTAAGTAAATAAGTAAACAAATAAATAAATGTCAAATTACCTTCCATTTCAATTTTAGGTTAACAGCTGTTCGCTTCTTCTCACAACAAAACAGTACACATCGCGTTTGTAGTGTTCAAAATTGCGAATCAGTTCGTTATTTTTCATGCGCGCGCATCATGAATCACAAATCAGTTCCGAACTGTCTCTACGAACAAACCTAATATGATATACATATAGCCCGTTTAATCTTACTTGATAGTGAAATATGGTACGGACTAGTATGGCGAGACAAAAACTATAAAGAGATTTAAAAGTATATTAATTAGGCATGCATTAATTAATCAAAGCCGCGAAATTATGGCGAATATTTTTGACTTTATGTAACGCAAAAGCGATGCAGGTAAGTATGTATGTATGTATGTATGTATGTGTGCAAAGAAACAAAATTAATTTTTAATAAAAACTTCTTCTCTTTCCCCCGAATACTTTCTCTCACTAAGCATGAGATAAGTGAAAACTATCATGTAGCAATGGACAAGCTATACATTGAATATTTATGCTATCTGCTTATTACCTCATTTTGAATAAGTTGTCCCATACTGCAATAAACAAGTAGTTGCATCATACCAGATATAAATATGAAAGCATAAATTATTCTTCCCCCTCTAAAAACAATAGAGAAAAAATATAAGAACATTTAATATCATCAATTATACAGGGTGATTCATCGGTCTGTCCTCTCTCTATAACTCTTTAATTTTAAGTTGGATAGAATAACTCTTCAAATATAATTTATATGATATATTATTGTCTATCTACGTACCATATGCATTTGTATACAGGTACTCCGATTAAGCGCAACAAAATGTAATTTTATATTTCTTAATGGAACACCCTATTTATATTTATTTATTTTGATAGTAAATTAGATTCCCTTTTAAAAAGTATTAAGTAATAAAGGGTCCATATTTATAAATTAAGAAGTTATTTACGTTCATAAAAAAATAGTAGTTCATAGCAAGATCTCCAGATATAACAAACACCACTGGATTTTATCCTCTGGGGTTACATCAAAACAATAGTTTATAGGGAAACTCCAACTACGTGTGAAATTTTTTTAAGCATATCGCCTGATATGGTGCGTTCTATACAAACTAATTTTATAAGAAGAATAGAAAAATATATTGAAGTTGAAGGACAAGTTATCGAGCATTTATTATAATTTTGCATTATTTATTCTGTCACTAAATTTTAATAGCCTCTTTGTGATTAGTATAATGTTTAAAATAAGTATAAATAAAAAAGTATCAACATTTTGTATTAAATTGTTATTTCCACTTAGAACTACTATTTTTATGAATGTAAATAACTCCTTAATTTATAATTTTAGACCCCTTATTACTTAATACTTTTTTAAAGGGAATCTAATTTACTATCAATATATATATATATATATATATATATATATATATATATATATATATATATATATATATATATATATATATATATATATATATTGTTCCATTAAGAAATATAAAGTTACATAATGTTGCGCTTAAACGGAGCACCCTGTATACAAATGCATATGGTACGTACATAGACAATAAAATATCATATAAATTATATTTGAAGAGTTTTTCTATTTGTCTCAAAATAAAAGAGTTATAAAGAGAGGACAGACCGATTGATAACCCTGTATAATTGTTCTATAAGTTTCCACCCGTAGTATTAGTTTATAATTCTTGTACGTCGGGTGCAACGTATAAAGCGAGCCATAGACGTTTATCTAAGGAATTTAGTTTTTCCTTTAACAAAAGTCCATCAATAATATATTTTTTGCACGTATTGTACCCAAACAAATATAATTTCTGTCATCATTATTGAAAATGAAAAATTATTTACATGAACAAAAGTTACAAATTATTATGTAGTATTATTTTGATGTAAATTAAATTTTATAATTACGAATTTTTCTTACAGGTTAATAGTATATTATTCAACGAGCGTATTATGATGGCTATTATTCACGAGGATGATTTTGGAATACGAGCCGTACGCGAGTGTGGTAATTCATCCGAGTGAATAATAGCCATTATACGCGAGTAGAACACGATATTTTATCTACACCTGCAATTGAAATCATATTATACTGGATGACACTGAAAAATGGTCCACTTTAAATAACTTTCTTATTTATAATTATTTTGTACTTAATTTTATTTTTTTTTTAGATTTTTCAGGTAATAAGGATAGTGAGGTTATATCAGCTGGTTCCACAATTTCCGGAGGTGTACACATTTTTCTTCGGTTTAAAATTGTTTTTTTGCGCTTCCGTCAAGTTTTAAGCATCAAAATCGTTCAGGAACTGTCAGATTACTGCAAACTGAAATAAAATGAGTCACTCACTGTCGTAAAAATATTATAAAAAATCTATAGTTGAGTATTTTTAATACAAGAAAATAGAATATTTATAGGTTTTGAACATAATTGTAAGTAATTATAATTAAATTTGCAGTGAAATTTTTTAATAAAATTATGTTGATTTTTCAGGTTATGATATAGGAATGAAATGCCGTGAAACGTACAAAGAAATGAATTATGTTGATTTAAATAATGTGCACAATGTAATAAATATATAAAATTCATTAATTTGAAATTAAAATATTCTGATGTTATGTTACCAACACAGAAAATTTCCCTAGAATTTAGAATTTGAGTAATAAATAACAATAAATAGAAAAATCGGCACATAAAATCTTGTCTATCACATGTCCAGAAACGGTTTTGCGAGTATTTGCATGCGCATAACCGCTAAATGAAGATGATTGTGAACCCTCAACAATAAATTTGACAGTTCCGTGTCTTATGTAACCTCGCCCCGTGGATTATGACTCATAATCCACGGGGCGTGGTTAATGGACGGTATTATGTATCCATGGTTACGTACATAATCAATATATTATTAAACAGGTGTAGATAAACGTTATTATATAGCTCTCACGCGTTGAGTTGAGACTAGACCTGCGCATCCTAGCCAACTTTAAAATATCGACTGCAATTTCTTTGGCTTGTGAATGAATCCCCTTTCCCTTTGTATCAATTTTAGATGTTGATGGAGTGTTTTCGTCGTTGAAATATTAGCATATAATAATTACTAATAAACGTGTAACAATTATTGCAAAAGTTATACAGCATAGACAAAAAGATGGTCTGTAGTGATTTAGCCATTTATACAAAATGTAATCTTCAAAAAAGTAGATATCAGAATAATATATAAGCTGCTTGTAACAATGCAATATTAGTCTTTCCTATCCAAACGTTGGTGGTTATACTCTTTTTTTGATAATAAATTAATTTTAAAAACAGAAATGTCGGATCTTAAAATATATTTAAAACATTCGGCCAAACGTCAATATACTTAACCCCCCTACTATTACATTTCGACCCGTACAAGTACGAATTTTAGGCTCTGCGCATACAGGGTCAGTTTCAACTTAATGCGTGCCAGCTGCCAGTTGTATACTTATTTGTGATTTTGATTCAATTCCATGGCTAACAGGGTAACACTATCAAGAAGTATATAACAAACGTGCAAAATAAAATAGGGTTTCCCACGTTAAACAGGTATGGCCCACTTTTGGAACACTTTGTTTTTGTTACGTATACATACATATCGTTTTCAACCATGAGACAAAACATACATAGCACACAAAAAATTATATTTGAACCGGCTGTATGAAGCATTGTTGTCGAAAAAAATTCTTCTACGCCGTACAAAAAACTGCAAGACAAAATTTGTATTATAATAAAATATATAGGGTGGTGACTCGAACAACGGAACATTGGACTTTAACATATAAAATCATACTGTCGTAATTTCTTGCTTCCGTAATTATATTAGGTAAAAAAGCTTCAAGTTTTGGAGCATTAAATTCTGCACCTGAATCAATAAACAAAATTAATTTCAGATGCTTTGTAACGGCATAAAATAGATATTTAAAAATGAGGAAAATCGCCCCAAAAGTAGCGATAGCCATGGAATTTAACAATACCTATCAAGTTAGATTAATTTATTTTTGTTTGTAATTTGTCTTCAATATTTTTGATATGATTTTTCGTCATTTTCATAGCTGATTTCTGCCATTAAATAGCATGTAATAATAAATTTGTTTATTGATTCAGATGAGGAATTTTACGCTCTATAATTTTTATTTATTTTTTTACCTAAAATAGTTAGGAAAGCAACGGGAGTATGATTTTACATGTTAACAATCCTATGTTCCGTTGTTCGAGATACCGTCCTATATGAGTACATACCCTTCTACCGTTTTATTCTTTATTCGGGTACTAACATTTTCCATTGTTACCTGCCTCTTGCCCAAATTTTCGCTTCTATACTCTAGCTCTTTTCTTCAGCAGTTTCTTCTCCGCGATCTGGTCCCAATCTTCTCTTGGCATTCCTTATTCTCTTTTTCTCTAATTTTGTCTGTCCAAACCTCGTTCGCACGGTACTCGACATCTGGACAACTGGGCGACGGTCATTTGGGCAATAGATACTTACATTTTTTCCAGACATACATATTGGTAGATTATTTTTGAATTAGGACCGCTTCGCTCCGTGTTGGATCCATTGGCACTTAACACAACTTTTTCGGAAAAAAATGAAACGGGCGACACTGTGATTTATGGAGATTATATTGGACCTGATTATTACTATAATAGTGAACATAGCTTAATCTTTAAAATTAATATTTAATATAGAAGTAAACGGGCATTTCCTTCTATTCTATACGACGAAGTTTAGTTCTGACTTGTCTCATGAGTCTTTGGCAAGTTTCGAAATTTATTTTGCGTACTTTTTGAAAAATTCTTTGCCTTATTTGTTCTTAATTTTGGGCCTGCTACCGTTTGTCGTACACCTTATTTGTAGGTAATGCCCAAACAGTTTCAATATAAAATTCAGGAAAAGTTTTCAGATAAAATAATAGTTCGACGTGCTATTTCAAAAGGAAGAGTACATTGGACGTGCTAGATACAAAATTGCATGCCGAAATTACTTGATATCATTAATTTACATCAACAATGATGATATTAAGTGAGATTTGTGTCTATGTCCGCACAACAACGCAGTAGTTTAAAGAATCATTTGTATCCTCTGAAAACATTTGTCCTAACGTACACCAGGAGAGACCTATTGAAACTGTAGCTCTAGATTGAACTTAAAAAAAATACTATCGTATAAAGATTGGGGAGCAGACAACGAAACATTAATGACAAAATACAAAACATTAATTAGATCCAGACTGGACTACGGCAGTATCATATACATAACAGCAAAACAATTCCTACTCAAAAAAGTAGAAACCATCCAAAACACAGCACTTCGTATAATATCAGGCGCACTGAGAACCAGTCCTGTAATTAGCTTACAAGCAGAAAAGGGATTACCACCGTTAAGCATTCGCAGAGATCAACTTCTTCTCACATATATAACTAAAGTATCCTCCAATCCAGAAAACCCAACCTACAACAATATCTTCACAAAAAGGGACAATTTTACCTAAAATACAAGAAGCAAAAAAATTATGAAAATGAACCATGGATTTTAATACAACCAAAATTCAACTTGGAACTAAGCAAATACAGTAAAGACGACATCCCATATTTATAAAACAGAATTTTTGCAAATTAAAAACGACACATATGACGATCACATTTTTACTTACACAGACGGGTCAAAAATAAATTCGAAAACTGGAGCAGCAATAAAATCTAATAACACCGCCAAACAGTTTCAATTGCCGTATTTAACATCAAAATACACAGCGGAGACTTATGCCATTAAGCAAGCAATAGAACACATAGCAAAAACAGAATCTGAAAAACATGTAATTTGCACAGACTCCATATTTTGCATCCAAAGTATACAAAACCTATATCCCACAGATCCACTTATCCAACACATTAAACAACAAATACATTACACAACTACATTCCTATCCAAAGATATCACCTTCCTATGGGTATCTTCTCATTGTGGCATCAGTGGAAATGAAGAAGTCGACACCTTAGCAAAACATGCCGCACAGTCAAACAATATTACAAATATTTCCGTACCAATCAATGATTTCATAAGCACCATCAAAGAAAAAATGGACACATAAGTGGCAAGAAGTCAACAACCACCTAAGACGACTTAAATACCACATAAAAATTTGGAAATTACCAGGAACCCGACGTGAAAGAACAACCATCACAAAATTGAGAATTGGTCACACACTCGCTATACACGGCCACATATTCAAGAGGGAAGCCCCAACAACATGTGATAGATGCAACACCAGACAAACAGTGGAACACATCCTACTTCACTGCGATAAATATAGTGACCCATGAAGAAGATACAACCTACCGGGCACCCTAGAAGAATGCCTCACAGTTCCCATACATATAACAAATACATTACTATACTTAAAATCAATCAACCTATATAATTTATTGTAAATGTATACAAGCTACCATAACAAAATTAGCCCTGTTACTGAGGTGCTCGTAAATAAACTAAATAAAAAAACTTGTTATTTACAAGAAATGTGTAGGAGATCCAAAATTAAGAACAACGGAGGCGAAAGATTTTTCAAAAACTATGCGAAATAAACTTTGACACTTTCTAACGACTCATGATGCAAGTCAGATCTAAACTTTGTCATATAGAAGAATACGGACTGTACTTTTTACGAAAGTACTTCTGCATGGTTGCGACTGATTGCGCAGTGGCAGAATGCTAATCGCAACTACACCGTGTAAAAATATAAATAAATTTAAATTGTAAAAACCAAATAATATATAAAAATTACACACGATGAAAAATTTGTATTTTATTTTTTTTAAACAACAACTTTTAATCTATCGTCATGACATTTGTGGCGAAATGTTAATCGGAGTCGCCACATTCAAACTATTATGTTTTTTGAGAGCTGTTTTTAATTGTCGTTAGAATCTTTCTACTAATCCGTTCAATTGCGGATGATAAGAGATTGTTCTTATTCTGTGTGAACCAAATGTTTTCATGAGTTGTGCAAAAAGAGCACATTCGAATTGTGCCCCGCAATCCGTGGTAATGTATGATGGAACCTCAAAACAAGCAATCCAACCTGAAATAAAAGCTTTTGCTACAGTTTCGGCTGTTATATTTTTGATAGGAATTGCTTCTACCCATCTGGTAAAACGGACAATGCAAGTAAGAATGTAATAATAATCTTCTGAGCAAGGTAAGGGACCTACCAAATCGATGTGGATGTTGTCAAATCTGGCTTCAGGTGTGGGAAAGTTTTCGATTTGTGGGCGCGAATGTGTTTTTATTTTTAACTTTTGACAGTTAATTCAAGCTTTTGCCCAATTCTTTTATATTGCGTTTCATATTTTTTTATACGAATCTGGAAATTATTAGGTTTTAGGATGTTTTAACACCGGGTGAGAGTAGAAGTGTAATTGTTCGGAAACTATTATTTTAAATTTTTAAGAATAAATGGTCTGGGCCTACCCATCACATTTTATAGTTGCACTTGTGTTGGGTAAAGATTTAGTTGGTATCATTGTTATTTAAAATGGATTGTAATTCTTGATCGGTTGCTTGTTCTTTTCCTATTTGTTCAGAGTCAATGTTGTCCATTAGTTCAATGTTATTTATGTTAAGGCGTGACAAGACGTCAGCTACTATATTTTTGTTACCTGAAACGTGTTTTATATTGTTTATAAATTGAAGTATAAAACCCAACTGTCGTAGGGCACGGAGTGAACATGTATTTGAATTTTTGGCTAGAAAGTATGTTAGTGATATATGATCAATAAAAATAGTAAACTGCCTGCCTTCAAGAAAATATCCGAATTTTTTAATTAGTTGAATAAATCGCTATTAATTCACAACTGAAAGTACTATATTTTTGTTCAGTCGTAGACAGTGTGCACGAGAAGAATGCAGTAGATTTCCATTCATTCTCTATTTATTGTTGTAATACTGCTCCTGTGCCTGTACTTCATGCATCAACTATAATGCTAATTGGTTAATAATTTTGCTAGTGTTTTTTTTTTTAAATATGTTTAGAAGCTGTTAAAGCGAGTTGGTCGAAATGTATAGGTTTATTTTCGTTCTTAGTATTGCCTACACCGTGTTTCTGTCTTAAAGGTGTACATAGGAGATTAACATGCGAAATAATTTTTTTGTAATTTCCGGCTTGCCTAATTATTTTAAGCAAAAACGCGTCAAACAAAATTTTTGGACCATAAAATTCTATATCTGTCACACAGAATTACTTTTACATGCTTTATAAGGACAGTAATAGAGTCCTCCACTCTAATTTTTTATTTAAAATGAAAGTTCGTTTAATTTTAACCCTCCAGTGGTGACGCCTTATTTCGTAACATTAACAGTGGCACCGGGTCTGCCGGACCCGTCCTAAAAATGTTTTACATATTTAAAACAATGTCATGACTAACGAACTAATACTAATAAAAAATAAATAGGTCGCACGTTGACACATAAATTAGCAGACCATTTATCTCCCGCTACCGTTGGTAAGGGAGGTATAGGGATCTTGCTAAAAATCGCATATCGAGATTTTGGTAAATGACCACGTTTAAGGTCCCTAAAATCGAATTTTAAAATTTTTACGATGATGTATGTATGTATGTATGTATGTATGTTTGTATGTGTGTGTGTGTGTGTGTGTGCGCGTGTGTGTGCGCGTGTGTGTGTGTGTGTGTGCGTGCGTGTGTGTGTGTGTGTGGGTCCTCCACTCCAACTCAAATACTATCATTCAGAAAATTTTGAAACCTTGTATTTCTACCTTATTCTAATATGGGAAGAGACCATTAGCTTTTGGTGTATATCAGATAACCGGAAATGGCACTTTATTTGAAACTCAATTTTTTTTTTCAAAAAATACCTCAAATATAATTTTTTCAAGTTATTATAAAAATTAAAGATTATTAAATTTTCAACAGATTTGCACAAATACTTTTCTTATATATTTTATTGATAAATTTATAAAATTATCTATAATTTTAATCCCGGAGCCTACGCTTTAAACAAGCAAAACTCCTTGATTACACAGTTCTTATCTCAAATGTATGTAACTGACAGATAAATGTCACTGTCAAAGAACTAATTTAAAATTAATAATAGTAACGTTTTAAAAAGAAGATAGTAAATAGAACCATAGTTATATGGAATAGAAATTAATACAGTTTCCAGCATAAATATGTAAGTGTATATTTAAATTAATAAAAATTAATTATCGGGAGGTTTGGTATTGGCCACATCAGATTTTTACCTTCCGTCACCTTTAGGTAAGGAAGGTATTGTCTTTGATCAAAAAGTTCGGTGGTGAGTTTTTGATGAATAAGCAAGTTTTAGGGTCCCTATAATACGATTTTACTATTTTTACGATGATGTCTGTATGTATGTGTGTGTGTGTGTGTGTGTGTGTGTGTGTGTGTGTGTGTGTGTGTGCGTGTGTGTGTGTGTGTGTGTGCGTGTGTGTGTGTCCGTGTGTGACAAAATTTTCTAATGCATAAACTGTAATACTACAATTCCAAAAATTATAATTCTTTCGTATTCCTCTTCGCTACATCCATGTGAAAAGCTGATTAGATTTTGGTTATAATTGGTCAACCGGAAGTACCCTCATTTGAAGATTTTAACAGTTTTTCTTGAAGAAACGATGTTAAATATCATTTTTCACATTTAATGTTATAAATATTAAAGAATATTATATTCTCTATACGATTTGAATGCATTTTATACTTTATATTAAATGGATATACAGTTAAAAAAAATTATAAAGAAATTAAATATCATATATATTAGCCAGCTATGCTATACTTTGGAAACAGCTGATATATTAAGAAAATTCTGATTGAAAAGTGTCAAATATTATATTTTACTGGAAATATATAATCTTTTGTTACAAACTTTCTGTATGGAATTTGTATAAAATACATACAACTGCCTTAAGGTAATGTACAAGAAATAGATTTTTTTTCAAAGAACTTTCTGTATGACCTTTGTACAAAATACATATAACTGACGGAAGGTAATGTTCTGGCCACATCAGATTTTTACAATTGTCATTGCAGGCAAAGTTTTGGCACTTGAAATAATAGTACTTAAATTTACTATCACTGTGACACAAGTAACATCGCTTTCTTTGCCTAGCGGTATAAATATGTCTCTTTTTGTTGACTCAGATGATCCGGCAACTTCCTGCTTTCGTTTACGAACTGAAGTAAGAACATTTACTTCCATAGAGCGTCTTTTCAAATGCTGTTTTCTTCAGTTAGATCAAAAGATAATTGCCCCAAAAACTGTCTGCTTCTAATACTATAATATAATATATTATTCGTAGCCCAACTCTTCTTCAACATCGACAGCATCTTTTTTCGCTTGAACTTCTTCCCAGAGGCGCGACAAATCTGAGATGGATGTAGCTACAACGTGCATGCTAGACAAGCGCATATTGTGGATTATTTTGAGAAGTTACTATAACGCATAAACCGTAATGTGTCCCCACTTCAAAATTACAATGCAATATCATTTGCGCTGAGTCTTACAGACCCAGAGCCACTACTGGAGGGCTAAAGCAATTTTTAGTATTAAAAAGTCATAATTGTTTTTAGTTTAAATGCATTTGATTTTTAACGAAACCTATAACTCTCTTTCTCGCACCAGTTTCTATAGTACAACCTTTTTTTTATTTACACGCACAGTTCTTTCTATTCGAATTTTAAATATGCAGTTTCCGCAGTCTATTTGACGTTTCTAACAATTTGATTTGAACAAATATCGTTTATTATGATAATAATAGAAATATTATATTAGACTAATAAATAAAGTTAAAAAATACACTTCTGTTTAAATAATATTAATTTATAAAAAAATTAACATGTCGTAACAAAATTGTAAATGATGCTGTGATGTACTCCTCATTTCCAATTCATCTATTACTACAGAAGGGTCTACATTTATTACTAACACTCTTTCTTTCAGTAACGTACGTTTTACTGCTCGTCGTATATTCTGATTGCGCGGCTCAGGTGTATTTTTTGAAAACACATTAGCAGTCTGCAAATTTTGTCACGAATTTAGCAATTGTGAAATTATGCTCTACCTACATTAATATAAATATTCATTTTCTAATAATTTCAGATAATACAACTAGAGACAAATTTAAATTGTCAGAAACGTCAAATAAGTTAACTTACGTTGTGACAGATAAAACGTCAAGCATTCATTATTTTTTGATCAATCCATGGCTGTCTATATTTTCAACGTAATTTTTGACATTTTCATATTTAATTACTGGCGTTATAAGGCAGACACACGGTATATTTGTTTATAGGTTGTAGTATTGAAGCGCAGTTAGATATAAACCTGTGGTGAAAACTAATTAATCTCAAAAAATATCGTAATTCTTGTTGTGATTTTGGTACAGGAAATTTTTAATAATATTGATTTTGTCTTATAACCTTTAATTAGGTCAATTTTTGAATATATTTTTGTGTCTGGAAGATTATGTAAAAATATAATTAACTTCAAATTTTAAAATCCAAAATATATAAAAATTACACACGATGAAAAATTTGTATTTTCTTTTTATAAACAAGAACTGGACTCTTTTATTCTATTGTCATGACAGTTATTTGTGGCGAAATGTTAATCGTAGGCGCCAGAGGACCACTAGCTCTACCTACATTAAATATTAATGCTACAGCTTAAGCTATGTTAATTCTTATAGTAATAACCAGTTTTATTATTATTTCCTTCAATTACAAGAACTCATTAACCGTAGTTTTAAATCAAAAGAGAAAAATCCAAAAATATATTGGGTTCATATGATTTTCACAACCCATAACAGTTTTGTAATTCTACATATCTATTATATCTTCGCCCAGTTGTTCGACGTCTTCTTCGCTGACGCGCAATCGCCGTTACCCAGTTGACCGTGTCCGAGAGAAGATTGGGTTTGGATTGCGAAGAAGCGAAAATTTCTGCAATTGACGTATCAATTTTCTAACTCACTCAAAAAGTAAATTATGATGGCTGATGCACTCCGCAATTAATTTCTTATTTTCATCCACAGAATCATATGGATTGAGACCCAGGAATCTACATTTTAGCATCTTTAATTGCGCTATTACGAAAGAAATCAAAATGATGTACATGCCATCCATCATATTCATGCCGCCATAAATTGCGAGGCCCATCATTACTGCCTCTATCAATAAGATTACATGGTGTCCTAGTACAGTGCTACAAAAAAAAAATTTAATTAAGGGATTTCCACATCCGATATGCAGATTTAAGCTGCATTCGCATAGAACTTAGTGGCCTTGTCTTTCAACGGTAGTGTTGCTGCTGTAGCGGTGTGCTGCATATATGTTCAAAGAACAGCGTTCATATAAAACAGAGATGTTGCAGGGAATACAGTGTTATGTTGTACTAATAATAATAATAATAATAATAATAATAATAATATTAATAATAATAATAATATTTTTGTCGGCTTTCCAACACTTCTGTTATAGCCCTATTCAAATTCTTTATTTTATTTATTATTAAATTTCATTATATTGTACATATATTATAAATATTTGAAAAACATATATATATATATATATATATATATATATGTTGTACTAGTAAATTAAACAAATATAATAATTAGTTTATTAGCATTCGAAAAATTATCCATACCAATAGATTGACAACAAATATATATATATATATATATATATATATATATATATATATATATATATATATATATATATATATATATATATGAACCATCTGATAGTCACGTGACCTGAGTAGACGTGTATTGTTCTGTCAATCTGTCAAATATCTGTTACGCTCTATGTTTATTTTTACCGTCTTTTTTGCATACGTTTTATAATAACATAATCGACAACAGTCTTTTTCAAGACTTTTATTAGTGTATTTCGTTATTTGCTTGGTAAGTGAATTACAGAAAATAATTTTAATAGCTTATTAATGAGTTTTTCAGGTTGTTACCACCCGAAATGATTTTAACGGACGACCATCACAAGTTTATTGTCGGCGTTTTTTGTTAGATTTCGAAGTTGGTTCTTTAATGAGCCTATCGTCCGACGATTGTCTGTTTCTTTTCTGCTTCAACCAGATCTTTCCGCTTTGATTGTTCACTACTGGTTAAGTGTTTGTTGATATTGATGTATAGTTTTGTGCCCTTTAGATTAGTTCTTTTAGCGAATATGTTATCTCTGATTCATTTTGATGCAAATTTAACTAATACTGGCCTTGCTGAATTACTCGTTTGCCTTACACGGCGTACGTCTTCAATGTCGGTGATCTTGATAGCAATATCTAACCTACCACAAAAGATCTTTAAAATGTTTAATTCTAATTCTACTTTGTTAGATTCATTTTTAGTGAGGCCTAAAAATATAATTTCTTTGCTTTTTATACATTTTTCGAGGCTGTCAATGTGTTTGGCTTGAGCATCGATTTTTACTTCGAGATAGTTTATTTTTTCGTTATATGCGTTCAATGTTATTGATATCGTACTAATCTGCTGCTATATTTCATCTACATGGATATATATTGAGTCCAGGATATTTATTTTACCAAGTATTTGATTAATTTTATATTCCATGCTGATCTTTGTTTTGATACATTATAGATTTTTTGTGGTTAGACTTCTTGAATGGAACAGAACGTTTATATTTTATATATTTTTCGCCCTGCCGATTCCCAATCACTATTATTTGTGTATATTTTAGTTTAATTTAGATTTTTACACAAAAATACTTATTGAAATTTACTTTGAAAAAATTGCACGTGCAAACTTTATGAAAACAATGTTGCTAATGAAATATGATAAATACGTTAGCAATTGCTGCTGTAGTATTGTTAAAATATAAAATGAGAAATAAACGGTGTTGGTGGATTCAACCAATTTGTCAGAATACATAGATATCGACAAGAAGATTACTACAATCTTTTGCAAGAAATGCGTCTAAGACCCACAGAAATGTTTTATATGCACACTAGAATGTCTTTTGAAGCATTTGATTACCCCACTGGCTTTTGATTGGCTGTTGCTTGGCCGCTGCTAAAGTTTGTAGTTTGCAAACTTAAGCAATGCAACGCACTGACAATACCAACTCGCTAAGTTATAGTGAACGGTCTCCATTGCACATTGGACAAAACTGTCTGCACTATGTATATAATACAACTGCAAGATCACTGAATTACAGTTCCAAGTATTATGTGAACGATACTAATTAAGCAGTCTTTGTATGTACAAATTATTGGGAATAAGACGCACGGTTCTAAGGACGCAGTATATGCGCTGCACACAGGCGTCAGGACGTCAAAGTCGCCAAAGCGCCTTAAAAATTTTCATGAATTCAAAATTAGTTGTATGTTGCGAAGCACATAAAAATTCATTTTCACCTTACTTTATTATTATTCTAGTAATTTCGTTAGAATCTAAATAATTATTCTTGTTCTAATCTAACATGATTAGTACGAGAACGAGTAGATTTACAAAGTGAAGCGTTTGAATACTTTTAGTCCTTCCTATTGATACGTTAATTGAAATAACTGCGACGAACGATCTAAACACCAAGCAAAATATATGAGTAAGATTTTTACATTTATTTGCTGTTAAAGTGTTCTATGATCAATTAAAATTTGTAAATAAAATGCTTCAACCTATAAACTTGCAACTTGCTTTAGATGTATTGAACGACATAAATGCTAGATTTAAAAAAAATATTTGAAAGTTCCATAGTAATTGCAGAAAAGTTTGACACTCAAAGTAAATTTCGTAGGGAGACCTCTAAGACAACGTTAAAAAACTACTCAATTTGATTATGAACATGAAAATATATCTATAGTAAATCCAGAAACTACATTAAAAGGAAATTTTAATTTCTGCGTAATAGATCAAACTAATTTCCTTACCTACTTTTCTTGTTTTTGTATTTTTTTATTTTAAATAAGAGTTACATACAGACTAATTAAATCTTTGTGTTGATTAATAAATATTGACAATTTTAGGCTAATTTGGAAAGGAATTACCTATCACATAAATGTAAAAACTTTGAATATTATTTTTTGAAAGCAATGTTCTATAATTAATGGGGCGCCATCAAAATATTTTCACATAGGCGCAACATGCACCTGGCGCGCCCCAGCGTAGTTCATATTGTATATAATTATATTCACCAAAAACTGAAGTGTTGAAGTTGCCCTACGACATCAGAGATTCCAGCTCAATCGAATTTATAGTATGTTTAAAACTAACATGTTTTAAATGAGAGAAATTAGAAATTATGAACTCCTTGAGGTAGCAACCCGCTGCACTTGGGAATAGAACGGTTAACCCGCCCTGACTCTATTTAAATAAGTCAATAAATAAATGGAAATAACTGTTTCTGTTACTTGGAAAAATTAGTTATATGTTTTTACGTGTTTAAGTTTAATTTTAGTATTGTTTGAAATAGCTGTAGTATCTTAAACTATTTATTAATATTAATATTATTGCATCTGGCTTCACGCGAGTGCGCGCGCACCCACACGCCCAGCGTACAGCTGCTACAGCGTTGATCGACTGCGCTGAACGCAGACTGTGTCTGGCTTGCAAACGGTAAACACGTATCGCGTCGTCGTCCGCGAGAGTGGTTTTTCCACCATTTTGCATAAAACTTTCTGATTTTCATATGGTCAGTAAAGTAATTGGTTGTTTAATTATCGTACGCGTAGCTTGATTAGCCTAACACGACTAATTCAAGGAGTATCGTTCGGTTTTCATTTAATTTGGTACTTTATAGTCCGCGAATACTTTCCGGCGCCAATTTATGCAGCTAATAGACACATCTCAGGAATCAATTGTAAAATCGAACTGTACAATTTGATTTCTCACGGGAATTCGTGTTGTTAGGGATTTGATTCATATTTCCTTGGGTGAATTCATTATTATTTCTTTGTAAACCTGTTTACACGCGTTCACCTTCGAGTGACGTCATTCACAGCGCATCTGCTGTTATTGTCGACTAGGTACATTCAATGCAACAAGTTTTGCATTCTAGTTGGTTGTTATTAAGTTCATTTAGAGTTCTTAATATTGTTTAACTACATTTGTTTGTTCATACACTTATGAAATGATTTAGTTAATTCAACAAATATCGCATTTGTTCTATCTTTGGTTTATTATTGTTTATGTCACTTATATTCAATACGCTATCACATATCTCTCAGAATTGGTTTTCAGTTGTTTGTTATTTTGTTGCAACTATATTTAGCACGTTTGTTAGTTCGTAAAACTATCTGGTCCTTCGTTGGTTGTTAATTAGTACGTTTCACAAATTAATATTATCCCGTATATTGGCCAAGTCTAGTGATGTGAACCAGCTATCGAAGGTTGTAATTATTTTGGTTTACATATAGGTTTGGTTTATTCATTCAATTTAACATCAAACATATTGTTGGTGCTTCTAGACCGGATTCGCTGATCTAGAGACATCGCATTTGGGCTTGCGAGCAGGATCAAAACATTTTGGTTCTTCTAGACCGGATTCGCTGGTTTAGGTATTGAACATTTGGTCCTTCGAGCCACTAGGTCCTTATTACTTAGTCCTTCGCACCGGAGGGACGCAACAGATATTATTAAACGGTAGCGAAAGTATATGGTTAATAATGAATATTAACAAACAAATAACATGATCTAATTGGAATATTTCGAAAATATATAAATTATATTGGTTGGGGACTGAAAGACGGCCTATAAATGTATAACTAATAACGCATCAAGAAATTATAATATAATTGTGTTCTTATTTCAACTTTAATAAACCTCCGAAAGTCTCTGTTGTCACGTTAAATCTAAAAAGTATTTCGTAAAACTATGAATCCCCGTTCGAACCTATATTGTTTACGTAGAATGCAAGAATAAAATTTAGAAATATGTTTATAATTTAAAAAAATATATATTAAGGAAATATTGCATTTTTTAAAGATATCTTGCGCAATATCTCGTTTACATATGCTGCAGGTGGGGTCACAGTGCTACGCTGATTACCAGCAATAGAATAGAAGCAAGTCTGAAAGCTGCTTTAGAAGAAATTGCAGACGGTGCAAGTCTAAATAGAAAAGTTAGATGTGTATATTTTTTGTTCTTATATTTGCATTGTTTATATGTTTAAAGTACCTTTATGCTATTTTTTCTGAATAAATATATTATACTGACACACTATAAGTCTTATTTTTAAATAACTGTAACTCCTATTCGCGAGGTGATAATTTTTTTAGCTTAGTGTCTCAAGTAAGAGAGGCACAGAATGATAACTGTATATAGGACAATCAATATGTAAGTTAGCAGCCAAAAACTTAAGAGTCTCACTGAACCCTAATTTCAGTGTAAAATGAGACAGTTTCAAAGTAAAAAAAAAAATATGCTAAAAACAGAAATTCGCAAAGTAACAAGGCAAAATACATAAGAACGTTTTCGGAAAAATGTCCTTTTTGTAACTTTGTAAAGTTGGCAACCCAACGCATAAGCATTTAAACATTTTTTTATTTATAATAAATCTTGATTTGAAAGTGTTCTTTGGTAACTTTAGTTAATTCCATGTTTTCACTCGCAGCGAAACTTTTAAAAAATTACTAACTATTGTTGTAACTAACTTTTGCAACATGATTTCAAATGACTAGTAAATGACTATTCAAAATGATAGTGCAAATTTTGTTCTCTATTGCCTACCAGATTTTCTTGTTGTTAATAATTCTAGCAGGACTATTTTATATTTTTCCTTAAAGATAAGATTAAGGAGAATAATCTACATCTATGCTCGCCCGGTGAAAATAAAGCATAGCTACAAAGCAAATGGACAGTTACAGCTTGGATACTCCAGAACTGCATTTCAAAGTTACATGCGCAGTGGCAAAGTGAAAGGGAAATTATACAGTCCAAAGGATAAAGAACATTACTAATATTCTTTCTTATATTATATTATTTTATATTAAGACTTCACTGTACAAATAAATAAGGTAGTTACAATATAATATTTTGTTCTATTTCTATTATAGTACAAAGTCAGAAATCATTTTCTACCATAAGCGTATCGTTAATTGCGCAACGACTGACAAATAAATCAAATTTTATTGAATCACATCCACCGCAAACATTCGCTAACAGTACTAATGCCTCCGAAGTCGCAAAGGATCGCGCACAACCTTAGAAACAAAACATATATATCCCACACGTCTTCGCATTACTATCGCTAGAGATCCACATGACCACCACTGTCTTCACAACAGGTCCGGACTTCCTTGTATCGTTACCGCAAGAGATCCGCATGATCCCCGAGACCCTCGAGGCCTCACACTAACGTGTAGAGTATCGCAACGCAAGGTCCGCATGACCTTTTGGGGATCCGCATGATCCCCGAGACCCTCGAGGCCTCACACTAACATCTAGTGTATCGCAACGCAAGGTCCGCATGACATTGTGGGGATTCGCATGATCCCCGAGACCCTCGAGGCCTCACACTAACGTGTAGTGTATCGCAACGCAAGGTCCGCATGACCCTGTAGAGATCCGCATGATCCCCGAGACCCTCGAGGCCTCACACTAACTAGCAATGTATCGCAACGTAAGGTCCGCATGACCTTGATAGATCCGCATGATCTCGTATCGTGTCGTGATCGCATTAGGTCCGCATGATCTCGTATCGTGTCGTGATCGCATTAGGTCCGCATGACCTCGATAGAACCGCATTATCTCTTATCGTGTCGTGATCGCATTAGGTCCGCATGGCCTAGATCCGCATGATCTCGTATCGCGTCGTGATCGCATTCCGTCGTACATTTATTTTATAGCATAAAGATAATAAATATCAATATCGTTCTTACGCACGTATAGAGAATAGTGATTCCACTCCCTAGCAGCCGGCTTTGATGTCCTCGGCCACTAATATTCACAATACTCGCAGCGATGTTCACTACTGAACCGCACGTATCGGAGGTTTGTCCAAGACTCCCGCTAACAACCAATCGTCATAGAAGTTTCTATAACAGCCATCGCATAATTATTTTAAGGTATTGTATAATAACGAACGCAAATTAGTCATATTTCATAAATTTATTTAATTCCCAGAAAAAATACGAAGTAACAAATCATGTTATATCTGACGCATCATGCAACTGCTAACACTACTGTCCATTTCAGAATTATAGTCAGTTGAGTTTGAAACTCAATAACTTGCTTAAAAAATTATGAAACAGTTTTTCGTTTATGGACTGTACATTTCTGCGTAATTATACTAATTTTCATATTTTTAATTTTTTTTTATTTTTAAAAGCGGGCCGACTGCTGTGGTCATTTGCCGCCTATAATGTTTACAAATTTTGGCAACTATGGTTTGCGCGGCGAATGTTACCATGGTCACATGAATTTGTGAGTTGATTGCGCTTGTGACATATGATTGTTTTGTTTAGGACAGTGAATTTAGGTTATAAGTTGGTGTTTTTATATAGAGGTGAGTAAATAATATACATTTATTTATAGGAATGTTCCTTTGATAATTATTGGATTTTTATGTGATTAGATGAAGAGCAAATGAGGATGATTGACTACACAAAGTATACAAGAAGGATGTTGGGAGGTGCCAGTGAGGCTAATCACGGCAATTGGTTTAAACAAACAGGTGTGGTAGCCATGGAATTGTTTACAATAGAGTTAAGAGGTATTAATGAGAGCGAAAAATGATAATGGCTTTGATTCCGAGTGAAGGTAAGATTTTTTTATTTTTTTTTTTATTTTATTTTGAATAGGTTATTTTTTTAAAATTTATTATTATTATTAATATTAGTTTATTAATATAATTTAATACTTAAATTTTAGATTTCGGTAAATAGTTTCGTTGTCTGCAGAAATTGGATTAAATTAAGAATGGGCTTATTTTCTGGACTATTTTTCAAATTATCATTGCAAATCTTGAAATTTGCACGGAGATTAGAGTATATGGTGCATTCAGATAAGAAATGTTTAACTGATAATCGTTTATCACATACAGTGCATTGAGGTGGGTCATTTTTTATTAGTATATGACTATGTGTTAAACGGGTATGACCTATGGCGAGTCTTGTTATTACTACTTGTTCATTTCGAGTTAAATCTGAAAATCTAGTTATTGCCCAGGGTTCTACAGTTGGCTTATATTGTTTTAAGTGTGTTTCCTGAGTGTTCCATAATGCTTGCCACTTTATTTTGGCTTGCCGTACAGTTTCTGACAAAAGGTCATCGCATCGTACGTATTTAAAAGTATTTTCATTTACATTTTCATTGTTTTGTTGGTTTACTATTGTTGTGGCGAGATGGTCAGCCATTTCATTTCCGTGTATGCCTGTGTGGCTGGGGAGCCATATAAAGTATGTGTCTATATTGTATGATGTTTTAAGTGTATAGACATCATTATGTAAGGAAAGTAGTGTTTTGTCCTTTGTTGAATAGATGTTCATAATATTTGTAATTGCGCTCATAGAATCGGTGCAAATAATGATTTTATTAACATGACGTTGGGATTGTTGTAATAGACGTAAACAAGAGTGGAGCGCCTCACAAATTGCTATTATTTCGGCAGAGAAGATGCTGCACAGTGACGAAAGTGCAATAGATTTTGTGAGATTATTCAGTGGGTCATATACTGCGCAGCCAGTGTTTCCGGCGGTGGATTTAGATCCGTCAGTATAGAGTATTATGTTATTATTATTTTCAAAGGGATGTATTATTATTTTAAACTCATTTTGAATTAGTTTATGAGGAGTTTCGTTTTTATTATATTTTTTTAATTTTGTATTGCATTTAATTAATGGTGATATAACCCAAAGAGGAGGATTTGAGAGGATTTGGTCTTGGGGTGTTGTGTTGTAAATATTAAGTTTTTGATCATTGATTTCAATGAATAGGTTTTTAAGGTGAATAACTAATGGGCATGTTTTTTGTGGATTTTTACTGTATAATCGAGTTATATCATTGTTGTTAAATATAATACTGAAATTTATGTGATTTTTTATATTCCAGATTTTGCAAACGTATTTGGCTGTTAGATAATATCTCCGGATTGATAGTGGAGGTATATTTGCATCACAGCACATACTTGAGCTTGGACTGGTTCGGAAAGCTCCAGTGACGCATCTTAGGCCGGTATTTTGTACTGCATTAAGTTTGTTAAGATGTGTTTTAGCAGCTGTTCCATAAACGATGCATCCATAGTCTATTCTGGATTGGACAAGAGCCTTGTAGAGGTTAGCAAGGGTGTGTTTGTCAGCACCCCATTTTGTATTCGATAAATACTTTATGGCATTTAGAGCTAGTCTAGCTGAAGATACAGTGTTATTTATTTGTTGTTTCCATGTAAGTTTCTTATCAAATGTGATTCCTAGCAATTTGACTTGGTTCTGTTTTTTAATTAATTCATTGTAGATGATTAGGCCAGGGCATACATGTTCTACGCGTAATCTGCAGAAATCAATACTACAGGTTTTTTGTGGTGAAAAGGTGAATCCTATGTTAATAGCATTTTCAGTTATGATCTTTATAGCTTTTTGGAGTCGATGTTTGATAGCGAGGATATTTTTTCCACTTGTGAAGATGACGAGATCGTCTACAAATAATAGGGGTTGGACACTTGATGGGATTCGATCTGTAATACTGTTTACAGCTACTAGGAAGAGTGTTACAGAGATTGTTGAACCTTGAGGGATTCCGTTGTAGAGGTGATGACTACTAGAGAAAACGTTTCCCACTCGTACTTGATACGATCTGTTTTCTAGAAAGTTTCTAATAAAATTGGGAAGATTACCACGTAGGCCCCATTGATGAAGTTTACTCAATATTCCATGTCGCCAAGTCATGTCGAAAGCTTTTTCAAGATCAAACATAACTGCAATTAGGTGATTCCGACGCATCATTGAAGTTTGGATTGCATTTGTGAAATTGACAAGAATGTCTGTGGTCGAATGGTTTCTTCTTGATCCACATTGGTATGGTTTAATTAAGTTGTTTTTTTCTAGGAACCAAGTTAACCGCGTATTAATGAGTTTTTCATATATTTTACTCAGATGGCAAGTTAGAGAAATCGGTCTGTAGGATGTGACATTTTTTTTATCGTTTCCTGGTTTTAGCAGTGGAATGACCATAGCTTGTCTCCATAGATCTGGGTAGGAACCTTTTACCCACATAAAATTAAAGAAATCACAGATGTACAGTATCATTTTGAATGGAAGGTGTTTCAGCATTTTATAAGATATATTATCTGGGCCTGCCGCAGCTGAGGTTTTGCCTGAAGAGTTAATAATATGAATTAATTCTTGTGCAGAGAATGGACGGTTGTAAAAATTTGCATCAGGAGTTTCATTTTGTTGAGAGAAATTAAGTGGGGTTTCTAGTACTGATTTGTTTTTTCTGAATTCTAGATTGTAATTATCATCACTGCTGACTGAACTGAAATGAGTTGCAAGTTGTTCAGCGATATCGAAGGGTTCTACAAAGTCAGTGGAGTTCTGTGTTATGATTGGTATACTATTATATTGTTTAGTGCCTGTTACATGTTTTATTTTTTTCCATAGTTGGCTACTTGTTAATGTGAAGTCGATTTCAGATACATATTTTTGCCATGTTTCTTTTTTTGCTGCTATTATTGACTTTCGGGCTCGGGCTTGTGATTTCTTAAATGATATGAGATTTTCGTCATTTGGGTTCTTTCTGAAGCGTTTCATAGCTTTTCTTTTTTCTTTTATTAAATTTCCTATTGATTCATTCCACCAGGGGACGGGTTTCTTAAGTTTAGGTGTATTTTTGATTATATTTAAGGATGATGAGGACGACGAAGTAGACTCATTACTCGGAGAATTGTTTTGTTCTTTGTTGTTAGGATTTTTTGTTTTAGGAATATGTAATGATGCAGCCGATAAAATGGAATTATTTATTAATGATAGTATATGATTAACATCAGAGTTTTCTTTGATTTCAGTATTTGGAAGAAGGACGTGTTCAGTAAATTTACTCCAGTTAGCTTTTGTGTATGACCACTTAGGAGAGAAATTTACATTGTTGTATGAGAGAGAGTATCGATCTATTAGTATGGGGAAGTGATTACTAAAGGATGAATCTTTTAATATAACGTTCCATGTAAGGATATTACTAAGGCTGGAAGAACATAAGGTGAGGTCGATTGTTGAGAAATTTTTGGATCTACTGTTAATGTAAGTTGGCTCATTGGGCGTGTTGAGTAGAACGATATCGTTGTTGTTATCCAAAAAATCATCGATGAGTTTTCCATTGGCGTTAGGTGTTTCAATGCGTGTATTCCAACTTGAGCTATGTGCGTTGAAATCTCCGCAGAGCACAAAGGGTCGGGGCAGTTGAAGGACAATGTCATTAAGTTCATGTTGAGACCTGGGTTCATTAGGTGGAAAGTATATGGAAGCATAGGTGATTGTATATGGTTTAAGTACTTGTATAGCTATTACATTTAAGTTAGAGTTAATATTTATAGTTTTGAAAGGAATATTATTTTTTAGGATGATGGCTACACCTCGTTTAGCGCGACCTTCAGAGAGATCATCACAGCGGAAGATTTTGTATCCACGAAGGGAACATTTTTCATTTGAATGTAAATGAGTTTCTTGTAAGCAAACAATGTATGGATCTAACTCCGCTAGTATCAATTTTAGTTCATTAAAGTGATGTTTTAAACCATTACAATTCCATTGTATTGCCATTTTATTGGATGTATGATAGCTTGATGTATATATATTTATAAGGAGTTTATTTGTAAAAAGTTATTAGAATAGTAGTTTATTATTTAATAAGAGAATAACGAGATTTCACTTTTTTCTTAGTATTTGTGTTCGTGATTTTCAGTTTGAGAGCTGGAGGACCCGATCCGGAAGATACGGGTTCAATAGTAGCAATGGTAGGGAAAGAAGTACATGGGGATGATAAATCAAGGTTTATGATTTTTTCGCTTTGAAGGGCGTTTGTATTTATGTCATATTCGTTATGTGATGGATTAGTGCCTGTGTTTATTTCGGGATTATTATACGTATTTTCTTGTGAGGCGGGAAAAGGAATGTTTGGTTGTAATATGTTTTTATCAATAATTTGAAATTCTTGAATATAATTTTGGTTTGATGTAGGTAAGGGGTTTGTAGGTTCTTCATTTTCAAGGGTTTGGGGTTTGTGAAGACTTAATAATGATGTTAACACTTCTGCTATTGTGTTTTTAATTAGAGGTATTAATAGCTGAGGTAGATTATGTAATTCTATGTTGGATTCTTTGTTGGTTTTGTTTTGTCTTTCAGCTGCTTTGGCATAAGTGGATTTAGATGGCCTAGAAGAGATAGTGTCAATGTATCTCCGTGCGTCCATATAACTGCATTTATTTTTTGTTTTATATTCTGCGATAGCGTATTCGTACTTGAAGAAAGGGCAGTTACGAGAAGTAGCTACATGTTGGCCACTACAGTTTGGGCACTGAAGGGCATCCAAGTTGCAACCTTTACCAAGATGAGGTGCTGAACCACAGATACATATTTTTTCATTTTTACAGTTTATTTCCGTATGTCCATAAGATTGACATTTTGTGCAACGCATTGGATTTGGGATGTACATGCGTACTGGGAGTGAGTACATTGCAATGTATACGTGTGATGGTAAATCAAGTAAGTTAAATGTTACCACGAATGCACCATTTTCTTTTCTAACTCCAGATTTTACTGTAAATAAAGGGCGTATCTGAATGACATACTGGCTTTTTGTTTCATTCAATAACTCCTCGCTTGAGCAGTTTAGCAGGTCAGGACAAAATATGATGCCGCGGGTGGTGTTTAAAAATGGGTGTGGAGAACAAGTTACTTCTTTTCCACAGAATTCAGTTAATGACAATAGTTTGATACTTTGACTATTATTGTTAGTTGTTACCATTAGGCCATCATTAATTACCTTCCGTCACCTTTAGGTAAGGAAGGTATTGTCTTTGGTCAAAAAATTCGGTAGTGAGTTTTTGATGAATAAGCACGTTTTAGGGTCCCTAGAATACGATTTTACTATTTTTACGATGATGTCTGTATGTGTGTGTGTGTGTGTGTGTGTGTGTGTGTGTGTGTGTATGTATGTGTGTCTGTGTGTGTGTGTGTGTGTGTGTGTGTGTGTGTGTGTGTGTGTGTGTAACAAAATTTTCGTCTGCGATAACTCTTATACTACAATTCTGAAAATTATAATTCTTTCGTATTTCTCTTCGTTACATCCATGTGAAGAGCTGATTAGATTTTGGTTAGAATTGGACAACCGGAAGTACCCTCATTTGAATATTTTAACAGTTTTTCTTGAAAAAACTATGTTAAATATCATTTTTTCACATTTAATGTTATTATAAATATTAAGGAATATTTTATTCTCTATACGATTTGACTGCATTTTATACTTAATATTAAATGGATATAGAGTTAATAAATTATAAAGAAATTAAATTTCATGAAGTAGCCATAGCTATGAAAACAGCTACTATATTAAGAAAATTTTGATTGAAAGTTGTCAGTGTCAAGTGAAATTGACATAGTGTGTTTGTCATAATTTTACTGGAAATATAGGATCTTTTGATATAAATTGTATGGAATTTGCATAAAATATATGCAACTGCCGGAAGGTAAAGTACAAGAAATATAATCTTTAGCAATAAGGAACTTTCTGTATGAAATTTGTATAAAATACATAGAACTGACGGAAGGTAATGTGCTGGCCACATCAGATTTTTTTTAATGTCTTTGACAGTTCCACATAAGTTTTTAATTTCGAAGTTAATTTTTAATGGGTTTGTTGTTTTAAAGTCTCCGGAAGCGCATTTAATAACAAGAAATTTATTTTCGGAAGTAAAATCATTGCTATTAACTCTAGGTCGCTTATTACGATTAGTCCCGTCCATCATAATGATGGGCGGGCGGCGGGGTAAGCCCCGTCCAAGTAAAGGTTTGTTTATATTATGAGCTGTGTTAGAACATGCAAAACTTATTTCTACCTACTTACTACCTTATTTTGTTGTAATACAATTTAATAAATTTACACTATATTATCTATGTATAATATGATTTTAACAAGAGTTAGAATATAAAATTTTTAACACTAAACACGTGGCACAGAGACCAACAGTTTGCATCAGCTCACAAGCACAGTTACGAGCGGACTGATTTTAAATTAATTAATATGAATATCATGACAATATATATATATATATATATATATATATATATATATATATATATATATATATATATATATATGAATGGATTGTTTTTTAATTTTAATATATTGTAGGCTTTGTGAATATTTTAAACGGTAGTTTTTTTGATTTATTTATATATTGTTTATAATCATTTTAAAAGTATAAGTGTTAGAATATCAGCTTCTATTAATATTTAAGAATTGAAATTTGGTATGTTGATTCAAAATGCAGTTTTCATATAAAATAATAGATTTGTATTTGAAATTGATTAGTTAATTTTAATATTTTTTTCACGCTCGAAAACACTAACGTATCTTTTTTTATTTTTTCATAATTTAATATCCTCTTAATTATAGTGTGACTTCTGTGTTCAGCAATGAAAACTTTTCTGATGGTAGACATTTTCACAAAAATGAAAAACTGTTCTATGATTGATATCGTGGCGTCGTATATGACACAGTCACGTACTATGAACAGGGATTATAAGTCAAACCACTTGTAACTTCTGCGTTCGATGCAGCACTGATATTCTAATAGAAACATAAGTTGAGTTCGGTAAATAATACGGAGTTGGAGTATTTACGAAGCAGTGGGAGTAGCACTGGAGTTGTATTGTATCGAGGAGACAAGGTACACTACATTATTTGCGATTAATCAGACGCGTAGAGTTAAAATTTTGGTAGATGAATATAATAACCTCCTTTTTAACAATCCGATATACTCCTAAAAACAATTAATCATCCAGAAGTTATTTAGTTTGCAAAAGAATTCTTTTTTATTGATTCTGAAGAAAGTATGATATTAGAAAAATTTAAAATTCTTAGCTTTTTTCAATGATAAGACTAATATAGTCTTCATTTGCGTTCGTATTTGTGGTATTACACTCATCAGTATTGTTCAGACGGTGCAAAAATGAAGCTGGAGCTTACTGAGTTTGACTCAAAAAATAACTCGAAGGACCAATTATGCGTGAGAACCATAATCCCCAATAGATATTAATGGTAACTTCTGGAGCCTGTTTCTCAAGAGATACGGGACTAGTATTATTAGTTCCTACAGTAGTAATACTCGCGAAGTTTACTAGTTTTTGTTTCTGAAATATACTAGTGTAAAATACTAGTTACAAGTTGGGAACTGGTATTTACTAGTGGATTTGACTAAAACTATTATGGTTACCCCTTAACCTTAAAATTAATTTTAACAAAAATTAAATACGTATTTCGAGAACTAAGTTCTCATCATGCCAGACGGCCTTACAACTCTGAAAAACAACAAGGGAGAGAACTGGGATTATATAGGGATGGGAGTTACAGGTGCATGATTACCTATAGACTAAGAAAATTTTCGTCCAATAATAATGAGTCATTAAATTTTAAATCGTCCAATAAAATTTTACTTTGTAATAAATTGAAAAGTTTAGAGTTTGGTATGGGACCGAGATCTTCGTTCATGAAATTATTTTTATATTTATTTATTATTAAACTCTCGTATGCATCTAAATATCTATCGTTTTTAATATGTTTTAAAAGTTTTATATTAGAATTGTTAACTTTGTGATTATTAAAGAACATATGTTGAGCTACGCTATATTTTTCTGGATTACCGCTTTTTAGATGATAAAAATGTTCTTTAAACCGAGTGTCAATTTGTCTTTTAGTTTGACCGATGTAAACTTTATTACAATCATAACAACTAATTTTATAAATACCGGATTTTTTGTTAGTATCTATTTTATCTTTAGAGTTACCTAATAACGATTTAATGGTATTATTTGATTTGTCAGTTACGGTTAAATTTTGATTTTTAAAAATTTTGTTTAAACTTTTGGAAGCTTTATCGTACGGTAGTGTTATGTATTTATTATTTTTATTATTAGATGGCGTTAACGTTGTGAAATTAGAAATAGATTGGCGATTTTTAAATTTATGAACTAATTTATCGATAGTTTTAACCGGGAATCTGTTACACTTAGCTATTTCTTTAATATAGTTTAGTTCAGTTTTAAATCGTTTTTTGTTTAAAGGAAATTTAGTTAATCTGTTTATTAAGAAATTAAACAAAGCTAATTTAGGTTGCCAAAAATGATTTGAGTCAGCAGTTATAAATCTGTTAGTGTTCGTGGATATTATATAGATATAAAACTCTAGTTTGTTCTTGTTTCTAATAACCAGTACGTCCAAGAAAGGTAACTGTTCATTGGTTTCTTTTTCGATTGTAAATTTAATTAATGGGAAAACTGAATTTAAACTGTCCAGAAATATTTTCAAATCGCACTTAATGGTATAAACTATGTCAAAAATATCATCTACATATCTAATCCAAACTCTAGGAAAATACTTGTTGTTTTTCTTAAATTCAGTTACGAAATTAGTCATAAATATATTAGCTAAAATGGTGATAAACTATTTCCCATAACTGTGCCTTCAGTTTGGTGGTAATATTTATTATTTACTTGAAAGTAATTTTGCTTCATACAAAGTTCAGTAAGTTTTAAATACTCATTAGTTTTTGAATCATCCAAGTCGTTATTTTCTATAAATATTTTCAAATATTACAAAGTTTCCGGGATAGGTACACTTGGAAATAAAGAACTCACGTCAAAAGAAACCAATATTTCGTTTTTATCTAATGTAATATCTTTTACCGGTTTCAGGATATTATTCCATTGTTTACATGTACAAAAGTAGGCTGGTAACTAAGTAATAACTGTATCTGTATGGTAATATTATTACCATACTGACTTGTCAACAACGGTCTACAAAATGAAAATAAAATGAAAATATAATGCTCCTCATTAATATATACAGATAACGTTAGCCTATCGTTCTAAATACGGTCTACTTTATTCTGAAGTAATAAACATGAGGAATAAAGCACATAATTTGAATATTTGTCAAATTGACATATGTCAAAATAATTGTTCTCTTAACCATAGCATTCTGAAAGTAGCATTAATGACAGAATTTCAAAAAAAATATATTTGTCAATGTCTTAATTTTCTGAAACCGATAAACTATTGAACAAACCACGGATGTTAGTAATCATAACAGGCCTTAGATGTCTTAAAATCCTCGCTCTTCGAGCTCGGATTTCAAAGTGACATCTGTGGCAGTTATAATGTGCATAACATTCCTAGGCATGTTAATAGCTACAACTTTATCGATAAATTGTAATGAATTTTGTACGGAAAATGTTTGCGGTTGATTTGGAAAACTACTAAATTCATTGACTAACCACTTTGAAAGCAAAGAAGTTGGTGAATTTATGCCAGAAACTATAGGTCTTACTGAATTACCTGGTTTATGAATTTTTGGAAGACAGTACATTTTCGGCACTATTGGGTTTTAAACGTTAAGTTTAAAATTTATATCTTTAGTGATTAAGTTTGGGCAGTGTAATGGATTTTTGTTTACTTGCGTGTAAGGTCCGTTATTTAATTGATTATTTACTATATTAAAATATTCTAATTTATCTAATATGACAATTTTATTCCCTTTATCTGCCTTTAAATAAAATACGTCGCGTTTTTTAAGATTATTTATAAGTTTAATATCATTATTATTAGGTTTGTTTATAAAACGGTTTATATTATTAGTTATTTGAATTTTACAAGCGTTCTAATATAATCTTTAGTGTCGTTATCGAAATATTTAATGCTGGTTTCAATGCAAGCTATTATTCTGATTTTTAATTTTATTAGCAAATTTATAACTAATCACTTCACATATTTTATTCTCAAAGACGGATCTCTCGTGATTTTCTAATTTATTTAAATTTTTAGTTAATTTAAGGTGTAAGTTATATGCTTCAATTTCGAGTTTATTTCTTTTAGCGTAATGATTTTTAATTTCTGAATCTAACCATTTATTTTTAGCAAATCTTATATTTTCA